>PVNU02000737.1:0-1200000 GCA_003013855.2 Liriodendron chinense | reverse complement strand
CAGAAAGATTGACTTTACCTCTGTAGTCTTGTTCTGCTCGTTCCTGTTCGCTCCCCTCAAGTGCAAGGCTGCGATATAGTAATAATCTCGGTAAGACCAAGGTAGATCCACAGGGAAGAGGTAAACAAATCCAAACTATTCTAATAACTAGAATCTAAGAAGTTTAAAAAATCAGCTTTTAATAACTAAATAAGAAATCTAAGAACTAAAAGGAACTAAAGCATAAAGGATCCACTTCTAGTCTTAATCATGCTCAATCCATTGATTCGATTCAAAGCACAACTGGAATTCAATTTCTTTCTCTATCCAGCCAAAAGATATGGCAATCAAAGCTTCACAAACAATCTGGAATAGATGGGTGTTCATTGATTTAGTTCCCTCAACAAAGCTCAGGCCTTGGGCACACTCAATTGTATAGGCGAAGCCTCTTTCCAATCTAGTTGAGATCACAACCATAGCTTTCATCAAATCCTGTCATTAAACTTAACTACAACCAATGATTTTAACTCTAATTAAACCAATTTCAACAAGCAACAACACCTATCTAAGATTCTAAACAAAAGATACATTAACTATCCATCATAGATTCTAAGAGAGAATCCACTATTTTAATTCATGGAGAACTCGAAGCATTCATCATATCTAGGAATCACAATAAATCAAAGGCTTCCATCAATCAATAACCCCTACACCAATCTGATTAATTCCATAAATCCAACAAGAACTCATGTACTTGACATACAAACTCCCTGAATTATCTAAAACTATCAACTTTATTCAAACCACAATGAATCATTCAAACATTAAATCATAATTCAAAATCAATGTATTAAAGCATGACTAAAAATTAAGAAGATTCACCTCTCAACTCTAACTGAGAGTTAACTAAAAGAAAGCATAAACAAAAACTAGAACTAGAACTAGAAGAGGAAGAAGAACTAGTTGTAGGAGGCTAAGAAGCCTCCTAGGTCTTGATCTCTTCGCTCCCCACGTTGCTAGATGCCTTAAGAAGAGAGTGGATGTGTCTTTTTATAGCTTAGATGCACCACCGAGTGAGAAGACTCGAGAAATCGCGTATCCCTCTCACACTAAGAAACCCAGAAATCCAAAAATAGAAGTTGCAAATTTCTGCAACTTAACTATTGTGTGTGGCTGACCAGTCGTGACCGGTCAGACTGGGCTGGCTGACCGGTCTAACCCACCTTGTATTGGTCTGGCATGATCTAGAGTGGGGTAGCTATGTGGCCGACCGATCATGACCGGTCGGACCCACTGTGTTGGCTTGGTTCTTCACTCCTTTCCTTCTTTTCTTTCTTTGCTTCTTCTCTCCCTCTTTTCTCCTTTCTTCCTTTGTTCTTCAAAGTATTTAGATGTGGTCTTTAAGCATCGAAATCATAAGGTCTCTCTTTCATTCCTACATTCACAAAAGCATGCATTAAATGGGTCTTTAATTATAGAAATCATGCATATTGTATGATGAATTGGGATTAACACATGCATAATTCAAGGCTCAACCCACCCCATAACCAACATTTTCCTAATTCCGAGCAAAACATGCATGAAACAAATTCAACTTTTCAAAATTCAATTCTCTTTCAGAAACTATACTTTTATAAGCTCCAACACATTGAATACAAAATTCAGAGAAACTTAGTGATAGAAATTGAAATTTTAAACTCCATAAACATAATAAGTGATTCACATAGAATCCCCGCTAATTGATTGATAAATAGAAGAATCCGAACAAGTATAGTCTAGTGTGCATAGTGAATGTTCATCTCATGAATTTTCAGGATTATCTTCTTCATTGATCAACTAAATTGAGGATCTACAAGTGTACAGATCAACCATGTACCTATGACAAGAATTTGCCTTACCGCTCCTTCGACGACTTTCACACTACTTCCCATTTCCAGCTTAGGTTATGGGTAAACCTTCCCCTAGTTGGTAATAGGTAGTCCTTTTAGAAAATTTTCAATAGATTTTTAACAATAATCATACTTTCTTTCTTTCTCATTGTAAATATGAGATAGGATTTTTAGAAATCCATATATTCCATTTATTTCTTTTTTAATTTCTCATGAACAAGGATGGACAAAGTTCCCCGACTTGGTTCCTCAATACTCTAAATCTTAGTTTAACCAATCTATAAGTCTAATAACCCCTTCAATCATGAAAATCGTGTAATGTGAACTAAATTCAAAGTGTTCAAAATTTCTATCAATCAAATCAATAAGGGAATTCATATAGAAAACTATTATACTATAAGTAATTCAAGAATTTCAAAATCAATCACTTCATCTCTCTTTTTTTATACTTATAAAATCCCAAGTGCATAGGAACAAAGTTTTTCAAAAGATTTTTGAATTAAGAAAAATAAAAAAAATCTTCATAAATTGCTCGAAATGTCACAAAAGACTAATAGATTCATCTAGGAATCTCGCCCCCAACTAAAATCTTCCATTATCCCCAATGTAAAAAAGATATGTGATAAGCAAGACATGAGAGCAATGAAATAAAACAAAGGAGAGTGAGAACGGAGTACCTAAGGTAGCAAGTTGATCAATTCTAGCATCCTCCATTGTCTCCATGAGACTTATTCAATCCTAAATGTAAAAAAATAAATCTTAACCTACCTACCTACCTTTTATTAGTCCGATCGACTACATAATGAAATTTGAGCAGGATCTTTATGAATTTCAGTAAGTTTCTCATGAGGATCATCCAAGGTCCTGCTCGACAGTAGACATGGGTGGTTTTCTTCATTAAAGTCTGATCGTAATGTGCACCACATGCATGAAGGGAGAAGATACGAGCAGAAAAAAGATATCTCCTCGAATTCTAAACTGGGTTGTGATTGATTAAAAATGGGTCCTCCTAGTCAAAATTCTTAATGGGCTGAAGGACCCATGGTGGTGGAGAGACATTAATCATGTTTTCATTAATTAAAATTGTCTCCTCCACAATTTCAAAATTGTACGGTGCTTCCACAAATAATGGTAAAGAGTATAAATCAATAGAATGGTGTTCTTCAGGCACCAACACCATGTCTAACAAAATATCTAACACCTTAATCATCTCATCATCAAGATCATCGGAGTTGGCTAAGCATTACTCTAGGAGATCGAGATAGTCAGATAAAGGCTCTTCGTCTTCCCTAAGTGATTGCAAAAAATTAGTTTCTATGGTGAGGGACTCGCTCTCCATAGAGTGGAATTCTTCCAAACTAAGTTTCTCATAACTAATATGAGGCATCAAGTCAGAAGTGTGCAAGGCTTTAACAATTTCATGAGTAATAGGGTCTTTTGAATTTTCAAAGTGAGTCAATCATTCATCCAAAGAATCTGAATTTTCACTCAAGGGAGTTTCATTCTCCACATTAAAATTAAACATATCAAGTTGGTGGAGTGACTCGAAAATATCAACCTCAACAAGCTCTCATGCAAGAATATCTTTCAGAGACTCATAAACTTTCTGCCCTTGGGAAGAAGAAATCATAGACTCATAAGCAATTTTCAAACCCCCATTGTAGTCAATCATACTATTACTTTTAGATTTTGTTGATTCCTCAGGTTCGTCAAACATCATTGAAATATCTTCATCATTCAAATCAGGATCTAAAAGAGATAGTTAATTCACCATAATCGATGGAGATATTAGGTTCACCGAGGTCAATATCCTCTAAAAGTTTAATCATTAAATCCGTAGAAGGTTAGGCTTGGATAACCTCATCCTCCTCATTGTTGGGGATTGATTCGGTGATCCCAATTTCAGGCTCAATGTCTTCAAGAGATGGCAAGTAGTTTTAAATTAATTGTTCTCCAGGTGAAGATCATACGTGTTGTATGGCGAATATTGATATGGCGATTGATAGGCATACAAGTGTTCACGTAATGTCTTAACTAGTTAATCATTACTTCCCCCAGTCCTTTTTCTTATTCCTACCTCTTATCAAACTCGGTGGAACACTAATGTTATTTTCAATCCGATATTCACGAAGTATTTTCCCCAGTTGATCATTATATAATTTGGCTTCATTCCAATACTCTTCATCATCTTACGCCGTGTCTCAACATGTGTATTGTTTTCATTATAATAATCGCGTAGCGTCTTATGTAGGGGGTAATGGAGGTTATTTGAATCTTAGAAAAATACTCATACTTGGAAGGATCATAATGAGTTTGGATCCCATAATCCGATGTCTCATCTTCTAAAAGATAATTATATGCACCACTCGTCCAATCATCCATGATGAAATTATTAGGAATATTGAAAACTAACATAATCTAGAAAAAAAGGAAAAAAAAAAAAAGAAGGGAGATATAGAGATGTTACCCAATAGAGTGAGATCTATGTCAGCAATAACTAGTCCTACAAAAACAAAAATAGAAAACTATTAGTAATATAGAAAAATCAGAAAACCTATATTTAGAAGAAAAAAAAACTGAAAATCCTACTTAACTAAGACTAATCTATAGCTACTAGAACAATTAGAACCATTTAATCATTTCCCTGACAACGGTTTCAAAAACTTCTTCGCTCGCCTCAAGTGCAAGGCTACGATGCAGTAATAATGTCGGTAAGGTCGAGGTCAATCCACAGGGAAGAGGTAAATGAATCCAAACTAATATAATAACTAGAATCTAAGAAGTTTAGGAAATCAATTTTTAAGAACTAAATAGAAAATTTGATAAATAAGAGAAACTAGAGCATCAAGGATCCATTTCTAGTCTTAATTATGTTCAATCCATTGATTCGATTCAAAGCACAACTGAAATCAGATTTCTTTCTCTATCCAGCCGGAAGATATGGTAATCAAAGCTTCACAAACAATCTGAAATAGACGGGTGTTCATTGATTTGGTTCCCTTAACAAAGCTCAGGCCTTTTGAGCACACTCAATTGTATAAGCCAAGCCTCTTTCCAATCTAGTTGAGGTCACAATCATAGCTTTCATCAACTCTTATCACTAGACTTGACTACAACCAATGATTTGAACTCTAATTAAACCAATTTCAACAAGCAACAACACCTATCTCAGATTCTAAACAAAATATACATGAACTATCCATCATAGGTTCTAATAGAGAATCCACTGTTTTGATTCATGGAGAACTCGAAGCATTCATCGTATCTGAAAATGACGACAAATTAAAGGCTTCCATCAATCAATAACCCATACACCAATCTGATTAATCTCATAAATTCAATAAGAACTCGTGTACTTGACAGATAAACTCCCTGAATTACCTAAAACTATCGACTTTATTCAAACTATAATGAATCATTCAAACATTAAATCATAATTCAAAATCAAGGTATTAAAGCATGACTAAAAACTAAGAAGATTTACTTCTTAGCTCTAACTGAGAGTTAACTAAAAAAAAGCATAAACAAAGACTAGAGCTAGAACTAGAAGAGGAAGAAGAACTAGTTGTAGGAGGCTAGAAAGCCTCCTAGGTCTTGATCCTTTTACTCCCCACGTTGCTAGATGCATTAGGAAGGGAGTAGATGTGTCTTTTTATAGCTTATATACACCACTGAGTGTGAAAACTCGAGAAACCGCGTATCCCTCTCGCACTAAAAAACCCAAAAATTCAAAAATAGAAGTTGCAAATTTCTGCAACTTAACTCTTGTATATGGACGACCAGTCGTGACTGACCGAACTGGGCTGGTCAACTGGTCATAACCGGTCTAACCCACCTTGTATTGGTCCAGCGTGATCTGGAGTGTGGTAGCTGTGTGGCCGACCAATTAGCCAACTAGTCAACCACTTGACCGACTGGTCATGATCGGTCAGACCCACTATGTTGTCTTGGTTCTTCACTTCTTTCCTTCTTTTCTCTCTTTACTTCTTCTCTCATTCTTTTCTCCTTTCTTCCTTTGTTCTTCAAAGTGTTTAGATGTGGTTTTTAAGCATCGAAATCATAAGTTCTCTCTTTCATTCCTACATTCACAAAAGCATGCATTAGATGTGTCTTTAATTATGAAATCATGCATATTGTATAATGAATTAGGATTAGCACATGCATAATTCTGGGCTCAACAGGTCCACATAATCGTCTCCAAGTGCAGGTTGTCAAACAACGATGTCATTGACTTCCTCATCGCTAGAACCATGAACCATCTAAGGTAGCCCTACGACTAGCCATCGAAAGCGCTCTATGAATAATTGGGTTGCGTTGCACAACGACTATGGGAGGTTGATCATTGCCTGGGGATCATTGCAGTATTAGCGCCTCTGCGATGCAGTCAAGGGTCGCCTGCAGCCCTTGCATGGCTAACCGATTCTCCCGTTACGTCGCTTCAAAAGCTTACACTATAAGATATTCCTTTAGAACACCGTCCATGGGATGATCAACCGACTTGTCATTAAAAGCCATTGTCCGAAGGGGATTCCTCACTCTAATACCACTTGACGCAGGGGGGACGTGGTGAGGTCGATCACTATCTTCCTCATGGGATAACTACTCCAAATCTATGGAGCTCACTGGACTCCTCAAGATGGCTTCCTTGAATCCACGAGGGAAAATCTCGAATCCAAGAGATGTTTGTCAAATCCACAAGAAAGAGACTAAAAGTTTGAATTTTGATTAATAATAAGAGATATCCATCACAACGAGATTAAAATGAGTTTAAATAACCTAAACAAACTCTAATTACGCAAAGCAAACACTAATTTCAAAAATAGAAGAATCCTAATCAAAACACAAAACAAATAAATCTGCACAAATCTGTGGAACCTGTCGGCCTGCCCATCCAAGCCATCAACCAACCAAAGTTGGAAGTTGGTTGGTCGAAGTTAGGGGTCGGCCTTCAACCAGCTGAAATAAGCAAAAATCATTTAGAGAGTTTAGTGGAAAAAAATCTTTCCTGATGGTCCAGATACGTCGGGAATCTGAAAGTTGTTGAATTTTTGTCACTTTTCTTTGGTCTTTTTCTGGTCCTCCTCTAACAAGAACGTGCTCGATCGGCACCCTCCATCAAGGGGTTCTCCCTCTAAATCAATTATCCACACTATTACATCTACATTGCATGAGAATTAAATCCCAACCCTCAAGAAGTAGTCTAATCCTGTGAGGTAGAGACCGTACATTTGTAAGAGCAGAGTGAGTGCCTCTCACCTTCCCTCTCTATAACCATGGCCAGTTACCCCGAATCTCCAATCACAGAGTAAGGAGTCATTTTGGGGCTCGGAATCTTCGGATCCTCTTCCTTAGCGTTTCAACAGGGTTTAACCGACTATGGAGACGGAGTAACTGGCTAGTGGGGACTCTAGTCAAATACTCATTCAACCCAACGTAAAGACCTCGAAAGAGGAAACCCATGGTAAGAGCGCAAACTAGCGTCCACACCACCCGGCCTCAATTAATAGGGAACCGATTCATATATTAGCTAGTCAGATTACTACTCGGCCTGACCTACATAGGTGGTATGTTGCACTTCATTATGCTCACCTACCCAGCCTCGAACCAAATGGTTCCAATTAAGTTGCAGGTACTTTAATTTAACCTAAGTGTCACAATCATCCTACCTATTTATGCTCTAAGGACTTTCAATTTAAGGGACTCAATCATCCACCTATTATTCTAGTGTTCTAATTTGTACGGTCCTCATGACTAAATGCATCATTCCATTAAATCATCATTTTCAAGTACTTTGCCATCCAACACATTTTTTATGTCAAAACCAAAATCGATATCATGATCTACAAACCATTCAAACGAAAGATTTACATTCTTAAACCATTGCCCATGTATAGCATAGATCGCTCATTTGTCGTGTCCTTAATTTTTTATACACACATACGGTTGGGTTTAAATACATTTTTGTACGCTAGCATTCGTTATATTTGATCAGTTGTACTTTACTTGCAATTCCAATAGCTGATTTGGGCAATACTTTAGGCCTCAAATGCATTTCCAACCTTGTACCCTCTTTTGGGCCCAACATAAATTTAACCTTTCACGAATTTATAAAAATCAAACAGCCAGATTTCTGTCCAAACTTGGTCACAGTACGAAGGTTTAATTTATTAATTTTTTGGATGAGATAGAATGGACCAACTCATCTAGAATTTGGAGCATTTGAACTATCACAATTTGTCCATTTTTCGTGATGACTTGACGCTTAAATCTGTTTATTTTCTTGGTACAATTGTAGGTCTAGATTTTGGACAAATTTGAAAGCCATCCAACGGTCCATATTTAGGTAGATTATAGACCATTTAATAATTCAAAATTGGACAATTTTTTAGGGCCATCAAACAATCTATAATTAGGTAGATTCGTTGACCTTTTAATGGGCCAGATGTGGACAGGTTTATGGGCCAATTAATAGTCCATAATGGACAAATTTGTGGATAGATCAAACAATCCAGATTGTCAATTTTGAGGACCATTAAACAATTCAGTTTTTTTGTTTTTTTAAAAGAGAAGGATTTTATTTCTGCTAAAAGGAGCACTAAAGCTCTCTATACAACTCTACGCACATTCGATCTATTCTAAGTTCTATTTACACACATTCACATCCAATCAACACATTCACATTCATCCACCTAAACTAAATACTAAATAAATTCAAATTTTCCAATGAAAATGTCTAATGTCCCCCTACTTGTGGCCTTAATCCATTGTAATAATCATCCATCCATGAACAGTAAATTAAAACCATGTCTAATGGCCATCACATCCAATTACAACCCAATATCATATTCCTAATTAAAAAAAAAGCTAGAAATAGAATTAAAACCTAAAAATAAACATGCTCGAAGCAATCAAATATATAAACTGAAATTAATTCAAAGCAGCTAATTTTTCTTCCGTTAAATATGACCATGTATGTCATGGTTCATCCATAGGCTTAGCGACGTCATCCTTCTCTTGCACCATAGGATCAACATCCATTACATATGTACAATTTTTCCATCAATAAAATGTACAGTGGCCAAGCCTAATGAGAACAACAAACATGAATAAAAATGAATAGACAATAAATAAATAAAAATATAAAAGTGGTTCAAGTGGGGGTTTACATCCACTTAATTGCTTGAGTTGAATTTCATCAGCTTGCATCCTCCACGTGGGAAGACATCTACATGTTGGTAGGCATGGGCATGGCCCGCATTTTTCGCTTGGGGAGACTTCTACCTGTTGGTAGAGATGGGATAGGCCCGCATCTGGAAGCATGGAAACCAAGATAATTTTTCATCCAAGTGGTCCTCGTTAACTACTGACAGGTATTGTGCACTTAGCATGCTAAGGTTCAGTAATTAAACTTTAAAAATAAAACATTCATCATATAATAAAGAAACTCATATCAACAACAAATTATAGGCAGTTAATCATTTAAAGATTATAAATAGGAACAAACATCAAATCATTTTAATTTACCCAAACAATCAACATAGTAAACAATACTATATTAATTCTAATGGAGAGGAAACACGTTGGGATCACTCACCTGGAAAATCTGCTGAGATTGATTTCATTCCAATAATTAATTCAATCAACAGAACCTAAGTATTCCCTAAAACAACATACATTTATAATCATTTTCTAGTTTAAATGAATTAGCATTGTGGGGCTTACTCTTGATTAATTAGTTTTTCATATTAGGTCCATAATGTTGTCCAATCATGTTCAGCCAGATCAACCCTTAATACAGGGTATGGAGATCTTAAATAAGCTTCATATCTAACCCTTAATACAGGGCATTAAGACTATAAGTGGGACCCACTTGATCAATCAAAGTGGTTGTCCATCATCCAGCAACATTTTATAATTATAATTGATTTATCAATTCAAATTTTAAAGATTGGAATCGAAGAGATCTGTTTCATCATCTATCGGTCGGACACTAACAAATGTCAAACCGACAATCTCCAGACTCGATTCAGTTTTGACAAACTGAATTAAAAATTTGAGAATTTTCTAAACCTCGGTTTTTTTTTTTGTTTTTTTTTTTATTTTTTTTTTTATTTTTTATTTTTTTTTTATGTATATTGGTTAGATCTAAACCGACCACTGGCACTCTCATGATTGATTAAGCGAGAGATCCGTTGATTAGCTTAATCTAAAACCTCCATGATCCACATGATTTGGAATTACATGATTTATTTGGGTTTGCCAACTAATTGGGGTGGCCCATTTGATGGTCGGATTGATCTGATATTTTGGTCCCAATATATTTCGACCTCGGAAAACAGATTATCCGTGTGGATTATCTAATCCAACAGACCAAGGTACAAAATTTGGAGATGTTACGTCTATGGACTGTCTAGCCAACTTTGGACAGATTGATGGACCATCAGACTGTCTAGTTTTGGATAGATTTTGAGACTGTCCCAGGGTCCAAAGTCGGATAGATTTGGGCATGCTAATGTGTAAAAATAATGGAGTGATTTAAGAAGATTTAAATGCATAATTAGAGGACAGAATTATACAATTTAAAATATGCAATCAACGGGCAGAACTTTGATCATAAAGGACATCTGATTAATGGCTCAGATTTAGTGCCAATTACATGTCTCATAATTAATGAATAGATTTTACATGATTCGAACACATAAAACGGTGGACAGTTTTGCATGATTTGAAACTTAAAACAGTGGACAGATTGCATGATTTGTGCACGTCAAAACTGGACAGATTATGGAATTTTTTTAACGTCTTATTAGTGGATAGATTTGACCAGATTGGATTTCAGATTAGCGGAGAGATTTATGGCCAAATCGAATACCAGATCCATGGACAAGTTGGTCAGCTTCAGACATCAGATCAAGGGTTCAGATTGGTCATGTTGGTTTGTCCCACATCGGTTGGGAGGGGGGTGGGGTTTGTCTTCATATATCTTGGGTTACCCTACCTAACATGTTAGCCTTTTGGGTGTGACACAACAGTGGTATCAGAGCCTAGGTTATCTGCCTGGGCCATGTCCCAAGCCCACGTAGGTGTGAAGGAGGAGGAGGTCCACCCTCCATGAGCGTTGTACGCCCCAGGTTCTGCTGTAGGGGAGGGGGATTGTTGGTTTGTCCCACATCGATTGAGAGAGCGGTGTTTTTTTTTTTTTTTTTTCTTTCTTTAACAACCTGAATATATATATATATATATATATATATATATATATATATATATATATATATATATATATATATTGAAAGAAACAATATACAAGATACTTCAGGGAGGGCCCAACAAAAAGGGCGGGCCCCACCTATCATATAATCGAAGCCAACACATAGCGCCCCCCCCCCCCACCCCCCCCCCCCCCCCCAAAAAAAAAAAAAAAAAAAGATGACCTGAGTCAATACTCCTTATCGGAAACTTAAGTGAGCCAAGACCGGATCTATCAAGACAGACTGCCCCTCTACAAATCGCGGGAAGCTCGATGATAGAGTGAAATGTAGAATTTTGTTGAGTCACACTTCCCAATTGGGCTAACCCATCCGCCACCGTATTAGACTCTCTGGGAGAGAACATAAAATGCACCTAGGCCTTATTCGTCAGGGACTTGATATGCTTCAGCCAATACCAAAGTCGCCAAGAACTCCCATTCCCACTATTAAGTAGGTCCACAATGAATTTAACATCACTAGACACCTGGATACATGAAAAATCTCTTTGGATGCACATGTCGAGACCTTCCGCCATCGCTCTAACCTCCACTCTGGCATTCGACCCCGTGCCGTAACCAGCTGTAAAGGCAAAGATTACCTCACCTGAAGGGCCCTTACACACGCCTCCATCTCCCGACAGGCCCGGATTACCGCGGGCCAAGCCGTCCACATTTAATTTGACCCATCCCTCCACCGGCTTCTCCCATCGCTCAATGGAAGCTTTCAGATGGTCAACTCCTCTATGGATGATTCCAAGCTCATTGAGGGCAAACTTAAGGTAATGTTGGTTGGAGTTGGACTTGTAAATAAGAGGGTAGATGGCCGTTAGCTACCAAACGATCTTACGGATGACCGTTACTCTATCACACCTAACTCCTTCATACCTCTTGTTATTCCTGTACAACCATATTTCCCACAACAATAAGCAAGACAGGATTCCACCCAGATTGCCTGCTCCCCCTTGAGCCTCTGCCACCGTCCACCACTGGGACAACCGGACATCCAATTGTTGACCCTCTATGAAGTAGACTTCAAAAACAGCTGAGAAGAACTTCCAAACAGTGGAGGCAAGCTCACCCGCTGCAAATAGATGGTCTTGAGATTCCTCAGCCCAATCCCAATCCCAATCCTAATCCCACCCGCAACATTCACATTGGGAAGCCATCTTGGCCCCTTTCTTCTTGATATTCAAATCCACTGAGACAACGCACACGATAATTTTCCAAACAAAGACTAAAATTTTTGGGGGCATCTTATCATGCCACACCCATTTCGCCCACGCCTTTCTTGACCCAGGAGTGCGACTGATGGCCCAGCCTGAACGGACTGAGAAGAGCCCCGACGCCTCCAGAGACCAAATACAAGAGTCTTCTTCCTCTGACGTACACAATCCTACGCTTCTAAGCCAATCCAAAATTTTATCTAGGAAGAAATTAGAGATAACTTTCGGGTTCTGGAGACCTTCTGGACCCATGACATCTTTAGCCTGCAGGCCCCCTAGCTCCTGTTGGATAGTAGAGATGGTCATGTCTCACAATCTGCCGAGCCCAGTCCAATTGTCAAGCCATAAATTACAGTCACCCTTACCCATGAGCCATTGCAAGTTGTCCTCAATATCCTGGAATTGATTAACAACTCTTTTCCAGAGAGGAGATCTGTTACCTCTGATCATATCACCATAACCAATGTTGAAGTCCGTTGTATGCTTCCCCTTCACGAAAGTTCCCCACAAACTCTAGTTCACTGCTGTCTTCACAATCCACACTAGTTTCATCCATAGACCTTTCCTAACGTCCCCTAGATTTCTAAAACCCATGCCACCTTCATCTGTAGCACGAGCCAAACGGTCCCAGCTCACCCAATGAAGTTTCTTCTTCCCATCTAACCACCCCCCAAAAAAAATCAGCAAGGTGTTTCTCAATCAACCTGAGCACTTTCTTGGGAACATCAGCCGATGCTACTGTATGAATTGGAATCCCTCCTAGGACATGTTTGATTAGGATAGCTCTCCTAGCTTGATTTAGGCATTTGCCTTTCCAGCCTGACATTATGTTCACTATTTTATCCACCATCGACTGGAAAAAGGAACTCTTCACCCTTGAATATTGGAACGCCCAAATACTACAGAGGGGTGGTTTGTTTTCATATATCCTGGGGTTACTCTACCTAATAGGTTAGCCTTTTGGGTGTGACACACCAAGATGGACATATTCGCGCGGGCAAAAGTTTACCACATTACAACTTCTTCCTTGGGAATATATCCTGGATGCACACGAAGTCCCTGCAAAAAGCCTTGTGCTAGAAGTTCTTGCATTGGGAACCTAGGTAGGGCCACCATGATGTTTTCGTGAAATCTACCTTGTCCATCCGTTTTGTGTGATCATTTTAGGACAACCAAAAATGAAATGAGCCGGATCCAATACTCAAGTGGGCCGAAAATGTGAGGATTGAATGTCCATGGTTGAAATATTCGTGGAGCCACATAAGTTTACATGATAGAGTTTTATGTCTATCCTAATGGCAATAATTTTTCAATGGCCTAAAAGATATTGCAGCTGTAGGCAAAAATTACATATTATTTATATTTTAAATATCAAATATTACAGGAAAAAACTGAGAAAAACCTATCCACGGGTTTCAATAAACTCATTTGAGTTTATGAGTTGACAAGACTCAGTTTTGAGTCTAAATCAAATCTACTTGTTTTTAACCTGAGAGAGAGAGAGAGAGAGAGAGAGAGAGAGAGATTGATATCTATATTTATACTCTTTTTTACTTAATTTCATGCCCCAGTACTACAGGGATGCAGCCCAATGCCATGGAAACGAGCTACCTTACTACAGCTTTAACATTCATCATCCTCTTCTTCCTCTATCAACATTTGAGGAAGAAGAACGACAACGGTAGGAAAGAAGCGCCCGAACCGGGCCACGGTTGGCCGATAATCGGTCACTTGCCACTTCTTGCCAAAGCGACCCCCACCCATCAAGTTCTAGGTGCCCTTGCTGATCAGTACGGCCCCGCCATCACCATCCGACTCGGGCGACGCCGGACACTCTTGGTCAGCAGTTGGGAGCTTGCCAAAGAATGCTTCACCACCAACGATCGCGCCTTGGCGGGCCGTCCAATGGTGCTCGCCGGCAAATACATTGGCTTCAACCATGCAACTTTCGCACTTGCACCATATGGCTCATACTGGCGTGAGACCCGTAAGATCGCAGTCCTTGAGCTCTTGTCTACACGCCGGCTTGAATCTCTCCAAGATGTGTGGCCCACCGAGGTGGATATGTTCATTAGGGAGCTGTATGATCTGTGGGCCAGTAACGTAGATGGCCCGGCGGTGACGGTCGAGATGAAGGAGAGGCTATGGGGATTGTCTTTCAACGTAATTACAAGAATAGTGTCTGGTAAACGGTATTTCGGTACCATCGGAGACGATGAAGAAGCCAGACAGTTTCAGCGAGTCGCGAGCCAGGTCGTGTATCTTTTGGGTCTGCCTGATATGGGAGATGCGCTACCGTTTCTTAGGTGGTTTGACTTTCAAGGGTACGAAAAGGCGTTGAAGAAGATCGCCCATGAAATGGATTCAATCACTGAGAGATGGATGGACGAGCATCGTCGCAAGATGGGTCCCAGCGAAAACAACGATCGAGATCGAGATTTCTTCGATGTGCTGCTGTCTCTAGGGGAGGAGGGCAAGCTACCGGATCATCACCCAACGGACACTTTCATCAAGTCGCTCACATTCGTAATCTCTCTCTCTCTATCTCTCTCTCTCTCTCTCTCTCTCTCACATTAATCCAATCGGTGAAATAGGTGGAACACACAAAAATTATTAATTGGTACAAAAATGAGGCTGACCCACTTATTTCATGCGCCACAATATTAAGCTGAGATATAACGCCGATTGTCCATTGATTTTAACATTGTGTACCGTTTGATTAGAGTATCTTCCTGATTTTGCACCAGTTGATCAATATGATGTAGACCGATTTTTCTTCACGTGTTGGATATCTGCATACATGACATGATTGTCAGAAGAGAAAGGGTTGTATGTGAAAGTTTATATACAGCGGCTGTACATGGCCATTTCTCTTTTAATTTTCCTTCTGGATCAACCCCCACTCACTCACTGCTAGGCACGGGCTTTTGGTAAATGAGTTTTCTGTGACACCTTTTTCAAGGAGGGCCATTGCGATGTCGCGGATTAGGTGAGACCCAGGATCCACCGTGGTGAGTGGGACACCTGACTGTGGGGCCCACTGTGATGTATGTGACTACATCCACGTCGTCCATCCGTATTGAAAGCTCACTTTAGTGCATGATTCCAAAATTGAAGCAGTTCCAAATCCATGATGGACCATATTACAGGAAACAGTGGTGATTGACCATTAAGAACTTATTATGGGCTACAAAAGCTCTGGATCAAGATGATATTTCTGTGGTCTCCTCATCTAGAACTTGTTATGATATTCTTATCGCCCACTGTGATGTTTGTGACCTTATCAACAGGTTGGATGGCAAATAAACATTCCGATGGAATCCATGAACTTTTTAATGGTAAAGATTCAATCACGACTGTTTCCTGTGGTATGGTCCACCTAAGAATTAAGTCAGCTTCGTTTTTGGGGTCATGCGCTATAATGAGCTTTCAAAATGGTTGGACGGTGTGGATTTAAGGCACATATATCACTGTAAGCCCCACAGTCAGGGGTCCCACCCACCTTGGTGGATCTCACCTAATCCGCTCCCTCGTGTGACATCTTCAGTTTTTCTAACTGCGATCCCAAAAATTGGGCAGATCCGTGACTCAATTGCCCCACGTGATAAGAAACCGTGGAGATTGAAATCCCACCATAGAAAACCATAGGGTCTACAGAAGTTTTGGACGGTGCAGATTGAATTCCCACCATTGAAACCTTTTTAGGGCCCACAAAAGTTTTGGATAAGTATCTATTTGCGTTTTTCCTTCGTCCATTGAAGGCTCCAATGGTGAGCGTTTCTTTCCCTTCTGTTCCCTTATGGTGTGGTCCACTTGAACTTTGGATGTGATTCATTTTTCGGCTCACAGACTAATATGAACCGACAGAACCATTGGACGGTGGGGATGCCATATAAACATCACGGTGGGCTTTATAGAGCTTTGGATTGCAGGAGCTCCTGTTTACAGAAACTCGCATTCGAAAAGAATGGACGGTCGTACCCGTCTAATCAATTGTACTTTCAACGGGTGAAAAGTCCATGGTCATCAACACTATAAAAATGGCAGGGAATCTTGGACCACGTTCTTGCCATGTGACTTAAAAGCTCGAGCCTGATATTATAGTCTTATTTGAGATGAATTACCATCCTCGGCCCGGGGATTTGCACATGTTTACTTGGGTGTTGACTTCTGACGATTCAGATCCGTGGTTCAGTGATCAAGACCATTGGTCTGATGGGTCCCACTATGGATTCGTACTGCCTGAAATATCTCCGGGATTGGATGATGCTAATCTCTCTGATGGCTGAAATGACAAGTACCAACAGTCACTGATGTCACAATGCATTCTTAGATGGAAAGAAGCCGACAGTCCATGATGAATGACGTGTCACATATGAATACATTGAATGGTTGGATGAAAAAAAGCCCAAGAGAAGGTGAGAGTAGTCTTCCTTGTCACCAGCTTAGTACTTGGTAGGCCATAACGTAACTGTCTCCAGAAGCATCGGATTCAAAGAAATTTATTTTGAGTAAAGAAATTGTCATTTGAAATGTGTACTATTAATGAACCATAACTTTTGATCTGAATATTACTACCGGGCGCACAGCTTTTAAGACTATACTAAATATGTAATGGACCGGGCTCATGTCAGAAAATGTGGTCAGTTTTAGTAAATGGGTTGAGTCCAGCTGGTTGAACCCGAAGCACCCATTTATATTAATGGACTAGGCCAGATCACCAGACCCAACCCAAAATTGCAAATAAATTAATAGACAATAAATAAATACATGCATGTAGATAATGTATACATGTTGGTAAATTGGATCATTCTGTGCACCTAGAACCTTGTATTCCATTCTTAAACCCAAGGGTCAGGTTGGGCTAGGGTTCACCTAGACCCGGTGGGATCCCAACCCATTGCCGCCACCCACACTTATTGAAGGGAGTTCTCCTTTCAAAACTCATCAAGCTCAGCTTCTTTATTCATACGATGGAGGTATTTGTACTTTCTAGAACCATGTTTATAGGCCCCTCTTTGGGTGGCTAGAACCACATGGAAGAGCTGAATCCAGGCTAAGTCCAACATTGTTAGTCTGGGCTCATTGATCCTATCGCAATTTTTTAATGAATAAATACATGCATACACATACAAACTGACATGCACACATACTGAATGTTCTTTCCATATGTTCCAGACCATGATAACAGCAGGATCAGACACAACATCGATCGAGTTGGTGTGGGCCCTCTCCTTACTAATGAACCATCACGATGCATTGAAGCGTGCCCAAGATGAATTGGACATGAATGTAGGGCGGGACAGACTGGTACAAAGATCTGATCTTGAAAAGCTGACTTACCTCCAGGCCATCATCAAAGAGACATTGCGGCTATACCCGGCTGGCCCACTCCTAATACCCCACGAGGCAATCGAAGACTGCCAAGTCGGCGGCTTCCATGTCAGCGCCGGCACACGGCTCCTGGTGAACGTGTGGAAGATACATCGAGACCCACGTGTATGGTCTGATCCTCTGGAATTTCATCCGGAGAGGTTCCTGGAAAGCCATGTGGACTGTTGATGTCTGGGGCCAGAACTTTGAGCTCATCCCATTTGGTTCTGGCCGAAGATCTTGTGTGGGAATCTCGTTGGCCCTTCAGGTGATGCAACTTGCACTGGCCCGCTTGTTGCACAGCTTTGATTGGGCCACACCAATGGATGGCACAGTGGACATGACTGAGGGCTTTGCCTTCAGCCTTCCTAAGAAAGACCCACTCCAACTTCTCATGAAGCCCCGACTCCCACTTAGACTATATGAGTAAATTGGTGGGAGTTGTATTGCCATGCATCTCAATGTTTATATCATGTGCCTGCTCTTTCTATGTATCTTTTCATGCACGTAATAATGCATTGTTTGTTAGACTTAATTGTGGAATGTAAGATTGATCTCTACATACAAAGTTAATCCGAAATCGCATATCTAAGTGGGAAGCTAAGGGGGAAAAATGTGAGAAGCTAAGGCAAAATATTTTGAACTAGATGTAGGATACTATCAATTAACGATCTGTAATATTCTCCCTCAAGTTGATGTTTGAATATTAAGAATACTCAACTTGTGAATAAGATGATTAAATTAAGAAGCACCAATGGGTTTAGTGAAGATATCTACAGAATGTTGAGCATTGGAAATATGAGTAGATCATATGAGACCTAATTGAATCTTTTCCCAAATAATGTGATAATCAATCTCAATATGTTTTGTGCATTCATGGAAGATGGGATGAGCAGCGATGCGAAGAGTAGCTTTGTTGTCACAAACAAAAAGAGTGGGTTAATATGATATTTGACGATCGCAAAAGAGATTAAAGCCAAGTGAGCTTTTAACATATAGTAACCATTGCACAGATTGCAAAAGAGATTAAAGCCAAGTGAGCTTTTAACATATAGTAACCATTGCACAGTATTCAGTTTCAACAGAAATCGAGAACCATGAATTGCTTATTAGGCTTCCCATTAAATGGACGAAGCACCTAGCATGATGTTACACCTTGGAATTGAACGAAGAGTCTTTGTGCAATTAGCCCAATCGAAAGTATAAAAGGCTCTTGAGTAGTAAAGTGCTGAAGACGAGAGCAAGATGCCGGTCTAACCATTTTCTTGAGGTAGTGTAAAATCCTATGAGTTGCATCAATGTGTAATATTCTAAAAACATATGTCCTCATATATGTATATTGGTACTTAATCTAGTGTATATCCCAACTTGAACTCATGCTTTTAGAAGAATGACATTCGAACTTATGACTGCAACAACTTAGACCCACATACACCATGTAATGATCTTCGAGGCCCATTATATCAACACATACTCGATCATCTATCAAATCAATCGATGAATTAATTACTCGTCACCAAACTAAGACATTCGACCGTTCATCTCGCTTCTGACCACCTGATCATGATAGACTAGTCTTAAGATGATCCCATCCACTCATGTAACTTATTTATTTAAAATATCTAACCCATGCACCTTACCTATCACCCTTGTATAAGCTTATCCAACCATTGAGGTTGCTACTTAACTATCACACCCTTAGGTATATACATATACAGCACCATTTCTCCTATCCTGAGCATTCATATCATTTCTCATTTAAGCCATCATCAATCTAGATGGTTGAGAATACTCTTCATAGACCTATTAAGTTATCTAATCGTTCGATTTCAATCTAGATCATTGGATCATCATGAAACAGATAAAGAACCAATATGAGCCATATACACCCAATCATCTGCCATCCTAAACCCTCCAGCATGACACTAATACTTTGATTAATATTCTAAATCGTTAAAGTTGAATTCCAACAACTACAAGCACACCAATGATCATCCGACCATTTTACACCTTCCTACTCAAGGTAATCTAGGTCGTCCATCATCTGTGGGATCCATTTGAGTAATCCAAACCACCCATTAGCCACCTCGTTAGAGGTGGCAATGGGTCGGGTCGAGTTGGGTTTGGGTCAAGGTCATTTCCACCTCAACCCTAACCTGACCCAAATTGAATTCGAGTTGGATTTTCCCAACACTTACCCAACCCAAATTAAATCGGTCGAGTCGGGTTGACCCATATTTTAATGATCAACTAACTAATTTGTCGGTTAAACTAGATACATATAACACTAGCATTCAATTGAAAACCAAATCCATCGATGTTTCATAGGTACGTGTGTGTGTGTGTGTGTCTATATATATATATATATATATATATATATATATATATAGCTATATTATATATATATATATATATCCATTTGAGTAATCCAAACCACCCATTAGCCACCTCGTTAGAGGTGGCAATGGGTCGGGTCGAGTTGGATTTGGGTCGGGTCATTTCCACCTCAACCCTAACCTGACCCAAATTGAATTCGAGTTGGATTTTCCCAACACTTACCCAACCCAAATTAAATCGGTCGAGTCGGGTTGACCCGTATTTTAATGATCAACTAACTAATTTGTCGGTTAAACTAGATACATATATAACACTAGCATTTAATTGAAAACCAAACCATCGATGTTTCATAGGTAAGTGTGTGTGTGTCTATATATATATATATATATATATATATATATATATATATATATATATATATATATATATATAACAAGGCTTTTTTATAGAGTATTTCATCTAAACCATCCAATTAATGTCGAGTAATTCTATTTTTATTTTTTAACCATTGGATCAAATCAAGAAGACTATTTGATATCTAATTTTTTTTTAAATAGTTAAATTGGGGACACAATTATTGAAATGGAACCATTTGATCCTTTCATTTTAATCGTCCAATAAATTCCTATCAACAATCAAATAAATATAACCATTAAGATAATTTGATTAATTTATTTTATGGATCATTAGCTACCATTTCAATTCTCCAATAAATTAGCACCAAAAATAAAATAAAAAATCTCATGATACTTTAGTTCTACATGTCATAAAATGTGATCATTGGTGTGCACATGTTTATTAAATTGACAAACATGTGGACCGTTTCCAGCATTGTGTGTGAGAAAAAAAACTATATATTATTTAACTAATAAGAAAATCAATATACAATAGTCTACTTAACTCCTATATGATTCGAGTCGGGTCAAATCACCTTTAACCCTAGCCCGACCCATAAAAATTCGGGTCGGGTCGGGTCAACCCAAAATTTGAAGTCGGGTCAAATTTTCCAAACTGAAAAGAAAAAAAAAAAAAAAAAAAAAAAAAAAAAAAAAAATCGGGTCAAGTTAGTGGGTCGGGTTGAATTTTGCCAGAACTATACCCTGTGAAGTTTTCAATGGTAAGCATTGCCTTTTGGCCCACTTAAGCTTCGGATCTAACTCATTTTTAACTGATCTCCTACCTTGATTGGACCAAGCGAGTGGACAAAGCTGATTTCTCGTAAACATCTCGATGGAGCCCACCGCCTAACCACTAAAAAAAATAGAGAGAGAATCTAACGTGCAACGCACATGGCTGTGCTAAATGGGAGAACTACTCCCACTCATGTGGTGTATGTGGGTGTGTCATGGGTTCAGTACCCATGTGGTGCATGTGGGTGTGAGGGTGTGTGCGTAAAAATAAATAAATAAATAATAGTTAAATAAAACTACATTTCCTTTGGGCTTGCTTGGATTTGTGGTAGGTATAGAAAACTTTATTTAATCATATTTATTTTTATTTTGTGAAATAAAAAAAATTATATGCTAGATTAACATATGACTCATATAGAACATTCAAAGATAAATAATGGCACTTGTAGATACTTAAGCTTAATGGTGTCACCATGACACATGAGGGGTGCTCGAAGTTGTATGATAGCAAATGTAACACAAGCAACACATATATGTAGGCACTTAAAGGTAGATAGTGGCACATGTGCATATAGGCATATTGACACATGTGGCACACGGTCACATGAAGCACATGTAAAGCTATTGAAGATGGACAGCATGATATGGCCTTGTTGAAGGCATGTAATTAGCTTTTGTCATAGGTTTGTTTCCTTTCTTTCTTTCTTTGTTTTTCTATTTTTGTGGAGTTACATGATAGACAAGCCATATTTCTTTTTGTGGTGCCCACCAAACATCTTTTCTGTCACAATTAACAAAGTTACATATGATGTGCTCTTACCTTTTTGAATAAATAAATAAAGATGAACATGGCGTATGTGGCACATGTGGGCACTTTTGCACATGTGGGGCGCAAGTGAAAGATGTATGGTATCACATGTATGTAAGTGCAAATATTTGTCAATTAGCATTTTGTGTATGTCGTCAAGTTTGATGAGCCTAGTAAATGCTAAAGATTGAAGCCTTGAAGACTTTTGGTGTTTCAACATGGAAGATTCATTGAAGATCACTTACTCCGAGCCGAATCAAAACCAATCCCCTAGACCCTATACTTGTGTATTCCCAAAACCTTTAGTCCTTAGTTGGCATGAACCTTTAAGTACACTCCCTTAGCCATTAGGAATGACTATATTCCAAGTAATCAGCTTTAAATCCTCTTTGGAAGATAGCCTTTTTGAAGAAGTTTAAAAAACAAGAGAAAATAGAATTTTCGATAGATCTCCGATATATTAGAAGTCAATTCGATAGATATTCGATATATCGGAACACCTTTTCGATATATCGAATTAAGCGTCCAGCAAATGCACAAACTCCCTGGAAAAAAAAGATCGATATATTGGATTGCCCTTCGATATATCGGAATTTGGGTCTTCGATATATCGATACCCTAGTTCGACATATCGGAAAAATGGTCCAGCAACTTCACAAACCTTCTGGACATATCTATCGATATATCGAAATGACATTTCGATATATCGAAAACATGTTCCGATATATCAAAACCCCATTTCAATATATCGAACAATCTGTTCTTTAAATTGTCTATCTTTCTGAACAGAAAATTCGATCTATTGAACCCTTCTCTGATTCTATTGATTTGCATGTTATATGACCATTTTCTAGCCGTTGTTAGTAACTCTATATGATCTCCTTGCTAGATCTTGGTCTCCATAAAAAAGAGAACCTATTAGAGCTTGGTTGGGTGGTTCCCTACACATTCTTTCTTCTCCAAGCCTTGATTCTTTGAGTTTATTGTTCAATCCATGTTAATTCAGCAACATTAATGATCATTCATAGCTTGGAATGAAACATGAACTCAAGCCCTCATTAATGGTACGTCATTTACTCAATCTCCATCTATCATATTCTCAAGTCATAAATGCCATTAATGAAGAACTTGGTGAAACCTTTCTCTACTCATTTAAGCCTTAACCTTTAGAGAGTTTCAACCAAACCCTAATCCCTCACCTTGGAAGCTACAAGCAAGCATTCAATGCGAGGTTGCTGATAAAGGGAGCTGGAGAAGGAGCCGCTCGTGCAAGAAGAAGCTTCTTCAACCAAAGGCACTATCAAGGGGCTCAATCAGCTAAGTACACTTTAGTTTTTTCGAGTCCAAGAAACCTCCTTATGTTGTGAGATTTGGGTTTCAGAGTTTGAAGACTCAAACTCGAGAGAGTCCTTGTGTAGGACACGTGTTTGATGGATTAGCCCTAAGGAAGGACAAATCCATGTGTTGAAGTGTAGACTTTTTGGAGGTTGTAAGGGTTTATGGTGAACCCCATTTAAAACTATTTGTGATAGTGAAATCCGGTCACTCAAGGGGTGAGTGGATCAGTTGGGAGTGGAGTAGGTATATAACTGAACCACTATAAATCTCTTGTTATATGGTGAATAATTTTTATCTATATGCATGCAACTGTTTTACTCTCTCCATACTTGAGATGAATTAATGATAACATGTTTCGGCTATCAATCTCATTCTCATAAATCTTTCATATAGATAGAACATAACATATTAAGTATTTGTGGAAATGTTTCAATGATACAAATCATATTATCATGTGTATCTTCTTGTATCACTTGTTTCCTTTTGATTGGTTAAATTGTTAAATTTAAAAAAGTGTCCTATTCACCCTCCTCTAGGACAAAGAATCAAGTTTTTTGCTTTTACAAGTCCGATAATCAAACTTATATCGTAATTTCAATGTATGACACAAAAGATGATGGACAATGAAAAGTTGGTATAATGCGAGGCGCTTTGTACATGTGAGGCCCAAATGAAGATGGATGGTGGCACATAGAATTGGACACGAGTCAAGCCAACTCAGCTAAAAAAAACTTGATTCGACTCGACTCGTTGCTAATTTCAAACCGAGTTGAGTTAGGCAGGTTAGGTTTGAAAAAAAAAAAAAAAGTTAAGATCGAGTTGGGCCGAACTCAACTCAACTCAACGCGTAACACGACTCAAACTCAAGTTCGACTCGAACCGGATCGGTTTGGCTCGTATCAATGATATAAATACAAAAAAAAGTAAAAAAAAAATACTTAATTTATTTTCTACCCTACCCTACCTAGCACGCCCAAGCCCGACTCTACCCTACCCAACTCCAAACCCTACTCCACTTCCAAACCCACCCCCCACCCCCACGACCCTACCTGTTTAACTAAGCCTGGACAGTGGTAGAGCCCTTCCTCCTCTCTGACTGATAGCCTTATCCGACAGCACAACCCTGCCCTGCTTGATAACCCTCTCCTTGTCCAATTCAAGATTCGAGCTTGTGTGATCGGTGACCCAATTCTGACAGCCCTGCCCTGCCCGAAAGAGGTATTTCTTAATTTTTTTTTTTTTTTTAATGTTGATTTTTTTATTGGATTTGAGGATTTGGGGAAGAAAATAGAGTTTGAAGGTTTTGGGTTGGCAAAGGGATTGGCTGCTGGTTGGTTCCGAGTGTCCAAGTTGGGTTGGGTTGGGAAATTATATATATATATATATATATATGGTACTACGCGCTTGACCTCATGAGAAGTTCCCACGAGATCAAGCTTTGTGAGCCCCATTGTAATGTGTGATGGGCATCCACACCATGCATTTGGTGGGTCCCCACTGATATCTTAAAAATCAGATGTATCCGAGATTCAAGTGGGCCATACCAACTGAAACAATGTAAAGTCATGCCTATAACATTTAAAAGTACTTGTTGGGGCCCACCTGAGTTTTGGATATGGTTAAAAATTGGTGTGACTTATTTTTTAAGTGGGACACGCACAATGGATGGGCTAGATTTCTCAACCACATCCCAGTCGATCTTATAAACTATCATAAAGGTTTAAATGGGTGGATATCACTCTTAACTGTTGTCTATGGTGTGGCCCACCCAAGTCATGGATTGGACTGAGTTTCAGGCCCATGGCCCACCACGGAATGGTGCATCTAGCTGATAGTGTAGATGCCCATCACACATCACAGTGGAGCCCACACAACTCAACCTCATGGGAAATTCCCATGAGATGGAGAGCATAGAACCTTCTCATATATATATATATATATATATATATATATATATATATATATATATATATATATATATAGAGAGAGAGAGAGAGAGAGAGAGAGAGAGAGCAGGCTCGACTCGACTCAATTCAGATCAGTCAAATTTTGGACCGAACTGACCAGACCGAGCCGAACCAAGTTTGAGGCTAGGTCAAAATCAAACCGAGTCGAGTCAAGTTGGGCAGAGTTCGACTCGGTCCGGCTCGATGTCCAGTTCTAGTGGCACATGTGTGAAAAAATAAAAGATGGAAGTGGAACATTTGGATATGTGACACATATAATTGGAGATGGGTGATGACACTAGGACTGAAAGTCGAGCGGGTTCAACCCAATTGACCCGTGACCAACCTGACATTGGGCTGGGCTTAGGGTAGAAAGTACCGGATCTGATTTTGAGCTTGGGCTATGCAAACACCAACCCGATAAAGCTTGGATCAGGCTTGGGTTGATATCTCGAGTTGCCTGACCTAACCCAACTCAAACCCGTCTTATATACAAGTTACTTATAATTTTATTATACTTTAGTTAAGTGAATTTATTAGTTTATATTACTTTAGTAAGTAAACTTATAATGCTTGAAATTTGATATGCTTAAGTATTAAAAGAGTAGTTATTCTATTTTTTTAGCTTGTTTGTTTAGAAAAATTGAAGTTCTTTACAATAAATAACTATATATATAATTAAAAAAGTCACATGTACAAAAAAAAAAAAAAAAAAAGAAAAAAAAAAAAAAAAAGAGAGATTTGTATTGAAATATAATAAACTAATGTAATAATAAAAATATTAGCATGTATCAACCCGACCGAGCTTGCTTGGGTTGGGCTTGGGTTGAGAATTCCCAGCCTGAGGTTGGGTTGGGTTGGGTTGGGTTGGGTTAAGGTATAAGAACCTACACCAACCCGGCCCAACCTAACTTTCAACCCTAGAGGGCTAATATGCATTTAGCTCTTGAGATATTTATTTTTATCAATTGCCCAAAAATACCTTTCTTATAAGAAGGTGGAAAAATAAATATATTGGTTTCCTAAAAAAAAAAAAAAAAAGGAGGAAGTAAGAAATGGTGTTTCCCACTTACCCTCACAAAAAAAGTCTCCACAAATCAAAGAAAATTAGTTTCATGGAAAACCGTATTTCATTTACTTTCCTTTTCATAATCCATACTGGCCCTTGCAATATGCCTGACAAAGTAGCGACCCGCTTCACTGCTGGACGGTGCTCTATATATGGGGTCCACTATGATGTATGTGTTTAATGCATGTTGTCCAACCATATTTTTAGCTCATTTTAGGGCATGAGCCCAAAATTGAGGTAGATGCAATCTAAGGCAGACTAATCAAGTTAAACAGCCCACCCGTAAGTCACTCTCCCAATTGTCAGATTGGCAGATCAATATTAACCTCTCATTCACGGAAACTAGATGATTGAAATTGAGCTATAAAATAATTCTTCATTTTCAACTGTCAAATCAGATAATGAACTAAGCGTCATTTTTCGTCCATCATACATCTAAACTAGATTAACAATTTGGCTTTTTAAACTTCATCCTATGCCACGAGAAATATTTCTAAGAGGCCAGATTCAATACAAATGATTCCAAGCTTAATATACAATTAAAAAGTATGGGACCCGACCATGTTATTTAGTGACATTCAACCCATTCATCATTTGCAGACCCTATTTCCTCGGCTGGGCCAGGCAAGGACGACTATCACTAAAAACAGTACAGATGATACGTAGGCCCACTGTGTTTTGTATATTCCAACTAATCCACTAAATGGATGGATCAGATACACTAAAAAGACAGCTAATCCACTAAAAGGATTCATTGAACCGAAGGCTGTCAATGGGCTTTTAGGCCTGGCCCGCCTCAGGCTGGATTTGGGCTAGGGTAGCACTCTCAAGAGACGGCTTGAGCTTAAAATTCAAGCCCCTCTTTCAAACAGGCCAAGCTTGGACAGTGTACAACAGCCCATCAGCCCATCCCAGCCCAAATCCAGCAGCACACGGCCAATTTCGTAACATAGCTCTCTCTCTCTCTCTTAAAATTCAAGCCCCTCTTTCAAACAGGCCAAGCTTGGACAGTGTACAACAGCCCATCCCAGCCCAAATCCAGCACCACATGGCCAATTTCGTAACATAGCTCTCTCTCTCTCTCTCGTGATTCCGGCCCATCAAAAGCATGTCAGGGTCTATTTTGGCCCGCACAGGACAATCTTGGGCTTCCATTGGACAATACGGGCCAGCACTTGAAAGTCCACAGGGCGGCGCTAACCGGCCCATTGACACCACTAATCGCATCCTACCAGGATGAGGACAACCATAAAGTCTAGCCATTCCAATATACCCAAATGGGCCACAATACTGGCTATTCTAGAGATTGTAGGCATTATTTTTAATGATTTTTGCCCCAGCCAGGCAATGCTTTCAGGCCCAGATTTTGAACTGGTGGGCCAGGCCTACTCAAAATATTGATTTTGAGTGGCCCTGCCAGCCCTAGGTGGCCCACCAGAGTTTCCTGAGCTTTGGGACCCAAGTAGAATATGAGGGGCTGCACATGGGCAGACAGATTGGACGACATTAAAACATCACAGCAACCCCCAACCATTGATTTGTACATTTCGTATCAGTTGCAGTGGTGACTGATACCGATTACCAAAACCAGTTTTCAATCCATGGGTTAGGATATTCTGGGATCGCATAATCCATAATCAATCTTCCTATCCAATGGTCCAGATTGAACCATGTGGGCCACACAAATTTGTACCATATACTGAAAGAAGGGATCCTACTTACTGTCATCATAACCTCCGAAAAATATCAATAAAAATCCACATTAGAAAGAAAACAGTCATTAAGATCACACAAATGCTATGATCAGACCTTACTCCTAACCTCAAAACAAAACTTCCTTCAGCACTTGAGATGGGGAAAAAAGGAAAAGAAACAGATGACCAAACCAAAAACAAATGACAGTCAAAATTGGTGAAGAGAATTTGTGAACTAAGCCCCCTTTTCTGCTTTGGCAGCCGTTGCAGCAGCTTGGCCTCGAAGACGACCGGTCCTTCTGGCTGCGATGAGGCCAACCTTCTGGCCAGGCGGAGCATCGCGACGGACAGTGCTGGCATGCCCGATGTGCTGGTGGTTACCACCACCATGGGGATGTTCAACAGGGTTCATAGCAACACCACGAACCTTGGGCCAGCAGTTCCGCTTCACCCGAAACTTGTGATATGCATTTCCTGCCTTGAGGAGGGGCTTCTCCGTACGGCCACCACCTGCGACCTGGCCAACCATTGCACGGCACCCACTTGGCACGATCTTCTTCGCTCCAGAGGGAAGCTTGATCCTGTGGTGGTAAAGAAATCAGCATGAACAAATCCAAGTTCATCAAATGAAAGATCAGATGAAACACATCTCCCCAATGGCATAGAATGTCTAATGTTAATCTAATACACTGTTTCAGTACATAAAGAGTTGCCTCATACATAGCTTTAGGACATGTTTGTACGGGAACCACTCAAATCAGAACAAAAGAAAACTAAGAAGAATGACATTTTGGGCTTCCACACAGAACATTTGGAGCATCCAATCGCACTACTATTTCGTACTAATGTAGTTCCTGATAAATTATTGAAGAACCGAGCCAGTTTTCACTTCCCATGCAAACAGGCCCTTGAAATCCAAAAATAGTAGAGCCATAGGGGCGGGGTGAAAGCACATCGAGACCATTACACTTCGACGAGATAACAAATGTCAATCAGAAATAAACATATAAAGAAAAAAGGGAGAAATTTGCCAGCCCGTTTGAACAGATTTACATAAGCAGGTACCCGCTTGGCTCTGTACAGCACTCAAAGCAGCCACAATTTGTTCAACAACAATATCAAAGCCATATAAATGGCAGTGATCAATACTGGTACCCTATAGTACCCTAGGCTGTTTCCAACTTAAGAAGATACACAACTAGATATCAACACCACATTTATCCAATACATGGTTTAAATACCCTGGAAGATATTACATATACTCGTATATGTTATGCTCAAAACTAAAGTATTCAAGAGTTCCAGGTGCAACGACTGACCAGACTTCTAGACTAGGTTATCAGTACAGTGGGTGCTACATAAGCAATGGTCAGATGTCCCACGCATGATACATGCCATGTTGGCACATGCACAGCACATATAGCTATATGTATATGTGCATGTATTCCTAACAAGTTGCATTTTTCCGTCTGAAAGACGACAAAATGTCATTAAGGGAGTGTGTGGTTGCACCAAATATCATGAAATTTCCTGATATTTTGCAATTAATCAATCTAATTTGGTGAAATTTCATGATATTTGATGCAACCAAATGCTCCCTGGTACGTTTTCCATAGAGAGGTCATCAGATAGGCAGGAAGAGCTTGGGAACTGGCATTCTGATTCTCCAGAACATGTTGCATGCATATGCTTGTGTGTGAGCATTAGATGTATGTATCAATTGCCTGATTTCCCAACATTTTGTAAGAACGTGGTTGTTAAATACTTCCAGCCATGAAAAAGGCATGACCGAGTAAATATTTTCATAGAAGAATCATATCATACTCTGGCAACACAGTCATCATCCCCATGCATAGCCCACTGTACGCATGCTTATCTGTACCTCAATCCAAGCCATCCAAATGCAACAGATAGGGCATCCTAAAACACCTGCTCAAGACCACCATATGAAGGTTGAATGGAAAAGCAGTTAACATAAAAAAATAAAAATAAATTAAATAAATAAAAAAAAAAAAAAATAAATCATCAAACAAATGCAAATTAGTCAGATGATTTGACCCATCCAGTCTACAGGGTTCTTGGTGCTCTCCGGTCCAGAGAAGGCTAAACGGCACACTATTTGGACATTTGGATTAAGATAAAAATAAATAAAAATAAAATTCAACAGAGTATGATATAATTCCTGATTACTATCACAACATCAGAACTAATTGCATCCTAAGCAGATATGCAGAGAACTGGCTTAAAACACAATTATTATATAAAATAAAAACACAGCTCTTGATCTATCACTGGAACCCCTATTAACCTTTGAGCCTCCGTATACAAGAGATTCTCAACCACCCACCTAGCATACCACTCCATCAATGGCACTTGAATAAACGGTTAAAATCAAAATATAAGATGGTCCACCGATTGGATCACCAATCACGTTATTCGGACGGATCATCAGTCCATCAGCCATCTACCATGTGACCCACCAGGAAAATGATCCAATCAATGAAAAGATTTAGTGGGCTTTTGAGATCGAGGGTCCAGATCATGGGTCTGATAAAAAATTGTTTACCATACACGTGGCACGAGTGTTAGCAAATAAAGATCCAAACCAAGCATCCTGAGGCTCCGCCATTGATTGGCCACCGATCAAAAAATTGCATCGAACAGAGCATTCTATTCATCTAACAAATGGACCTTTTCTTACAAAATGAATGAATTTTATCAAAAGGAAAAAAACCAAAATACCTTGTAGTTCCATTATCAGGGTTGTGGCTGATGACGATGGCGTAATCGCCAGAAGCCCTGGCGAAGACGCCTCGATCTCCGACATGGTGTTCGACGTTGCAGACGACCGCACCCTCAGGAATCGATCTGACCGGGAGGACGTTCCCAACCATCAGATTCGCCTTCTTCCCGCAATACACGAACTGCCCCGTGTACATCCCCTCCGCCGCGACGAACAGCTCCTTCTGGTGCTTGTATCGGAACGGGTGGCGGAACGTGACTCGGGCGAGTGGGGCGCCACGTCCCGGGTCGTGGATGATCTCCGTCACGACGCCCTTGAGGTAGCCGTTGCGTTCGCCGAAGTCCAGGGAACGGAATCGGGCCGGACCCTTGCGGTGGTGGGTGTGGGATTTGAAGACGGACCCGGCTCCCTTACGCTGGGCTCGGATGACTCGCCCCATTAGGGTTAGGGTTTTGGGCAGAGGAGGCTAGCGTTTGGGTTTTTATCCTTTTATAGGGTTGGGAAATGGAGGGGGAGCTGGTGAGGAAAGGAAAATAGCGGATTTTGAATTGGGGGGAATCGGGCCTTCATTTCTAGGGACGCGGATTGGCTAGTGACCCCAACACCAGCCAGGGGGGTTGGTGTCAAAGCTGCGTGGGCCCCACAATGATGTATTTGTTTTATCCACGCTGTCCATCCATTTTTCCATCTCATTTTAGGGCATGGGCCCAAAATTGAGGCAGATCCAAATCTCAGGTGGAGCACACCACAGGAAAACAGTGTTGATTGAACGTCCACCATTAAAAACTTCTCAGGGCCCTCCGTGATATTTATTTTCCATCCAACCTGTTGATAAGGTCACAAAGACCTGGATGAAGTGAAAACACAAATATCAGCTTGATCCAAAACTTCTGTGGCGTCCAAGAAGCTTTCAACGTCCGATGTTTAATTCCCACTGTTTCCTGTGATGTGGTCCACCTGAGATTTGGATCTGCCTCATTTTTCGGGCCCATAATCTAAAATGAGATAGAAAAATGGATGTACAATGTGGATAAAAAACACACATCATGGTGGGCCCACACAACTTTGACACCAGCCCCTAACTGGTGTTGGGATCACTGGCCAATCCGCGTCCCATTTCCAGGGCAACCCAAAAACCCGGGACGGGATTGGCTGCTGACCCAACACCACCCACCTACCTGGGGAAAAGATTTGTGCCCCCACCATGATATATGTGTTATATCCACGCCGTTCATCCATTTTGGCAGCTCGCTTTTAGGGCATGAGCCTAGAAAAGAGGATATCCAAAGCTCAAGTGGACCACACCACTGGAAACAGTGGGAATTGAACGCCTACCGTTGAAAACTTATTAGGGGCCACAGAAGTTTTGAATCAAGTGGGTATTTTGTTTTCCCTTCATCCAGGATTATGTGAATTTATGAACAGGTTGGATGGCGAATAAACATTGCGGTGCGCCCTTAAAATGTTTTCAACGGTGTGCATTCAATCTCCACCATTTCCTGTGGTGTGGTCCACTTGAGCTTTGGATCTTCCACATTTTTGCGCCCATGCACTAAAATGACCTGGCAAAATTGATGGATGCCGTAGATAAAACACATACATCATGCTGGGGCCCACGACGTTTTTCCACCAGTTAATTGGGTGGTGTAGGGGTCGCCAGCCAATCCGCGTCCAGAGATGAAATGGGCTTCGTCCAGATAAAGGTGGGCCCCACCGGATGATAACTGCGCTGGCCCCACACATGGAGCGGCAATCACGTGTTGGAGATTGGATCCACCCGATCTTTTCGGCCTGCTTCTTGGGGCTCGGCATCTTTACGATGGGGATCGCTTGAATGGACGGGTTTGATGCAGCACACATAGCCGTCTCTGTACGTGCGAAGCAAGTACAGTCACCCACAGTGACTTGAACCCTCATAAAAATAAAATAAAAAAAAAAAAATGCTCTGATCGGCCCAGTGTGATGTTCCATGTCACATCTAATCCGTCCATTAGTCCAGCTCATGTTAGGACGATCAGGTAGGTACAAGACTCAGGGGCGGACACCACAGGAAACGGTGGGACTAGAGACGCCCACCATTGAAACTTACATGGGCCTACAATGATGTTTTCTGCCATCCAAACCGTTCATAAGATGATCGAGTTCCACTACGCAGGGAAAACGCAATTATCAGTCTGATCCAAAACATCGGTGGGCCTGATTCTCATCTCCACTCTTTCGTATGGTGTGGCCCACTTGAGTTTTAGATAAGAAATTACAATTGGAATGATTTTTTTGGCTAACGAAGACCCCGTCCAATAAATGGTGTGGATCTCACACACATGTCTAGTGGCCTTTTGGGAACGGCGGCTAGCTTGGCCTGGGTAGATTTCGGCCGAAGATTTCAAAACCGATCTGGGCTGATTCCTATTCAAATTATCGATTATGGTCTGATCGAGGCTGGCCCATTCAGAGGGAAGGTATCAATGGTTTGGACTGGCCCTTCAGAAGTTCGGGTCTAGCTTGCAATGGTAGAGAACGAGCGCGACTTGGCTGCCACCCAGAACCAACGGAGTGCTGTGATACCCTGACTGTATGGCCCACCTCAATGAATTCATTGTATATCCACGCTATCCATCTGTTTTTTTCCAGTTAATTGTAGGATATGGTCCCAAAAATGATGTCAATACAAATCTCAGGTGGACCACACGACAGGAAACAATGTTCATTGAAAGCCCACCATTAAAAACTTTATAGTGTCTACTGTAATGTTTATTGACCATCCAACCTGTTGATAAGGTCACACGAAACCCGTATGATATGAAAAAACAAATGTTAGCGTGATAGTTTTATGGCCCACAAAAGGTTTTTAATGGTCAATATTCACTGTTTCCCGTGGCATAATCCACCTGAAATTTTTATCTACTTCATTTTTTTTGGACCTGGGCTAAAATAAGCTGGAAATAGGCCATATGAGCCAGACCCATGTCTAATTATAAAATAGAAGGGCCTGTACTAACATCTCAGTCGGGTTCAACAAAACAATAAGATATGAGCCATGTCAATTTCCAAATCCAGTTCGTACCACACATCCATCCCAATGCTGTCTTTGAGGACTTTTAGATCAGTGAAGCACTTCAGATCCATGGCCATTGCTCATCCGTAGGGTTCTGTTTTCCAGCCCATAAAATGGTGCAATAGCACAACAGGACATTTGGTTTGGGCTTGGGCTAACTCATTTAGGCCCATCTCAACCCAAGTTAAATAGACATGCGTTATATCCTACAAATATACCATCGCAATCCTCAGCAACCAATCAATCTTGAATGTAGGCCCACTAGCATCCCATTAGAGCTAAGCACGAGACAACCACTACTCCACTGCCCGTTGATTTCAAAAAAAAAAAAAAAAAAAAAAAAGCCAACATTTCCATATCAAGGTTGTCATGATGCCACATGTCATATTCTCATTCGACGCTAAAGGCCGACTTGGGCCCCAATGAAGACATCATGGAGCATAATGGGCTTGAAGATCAACGACTGGAAGTGGTCTTCAACCCTAGAAAGTCTAATTATCATCTCCGTGCTGATAAATGATTTGTGCAGTTCTTGAGAGGTTTAGGCAAGCTTCCGTTATCGACCGAGGAATTGGAGTATGAGCGAGAAATTCCCCATTGAGCTCCTTCCATAAGTTGTGAATTAATCGCCGAACATGTTTTCGGGCTTCCTCGTCTGAAGAAACACCGTTCTCTCGCATGTAGCATTCCATGCTTGAAGCAACATCGCCGCGTTCTTGCTCGTCCTGGACACATCATCGAGCCACACATAGTGTTTGATCCGCATTTAGGACGCTCTATGCTTAATTCAAATGACTAGGGCCATGTTTGGATGCTCAATTGAACTAAATTCCAATAATCCAATTCGATATAGACCAAATAATCAAAGAATGGGTAGGTTACACCATTTTAATTCGTAATGGCCCACCGTCAATTTGGATACAATCTAAACCCTCGTCATTTGTTTCCACTTTATTGAATTGGATAATTGCAATCAAATCCAATTGAGAATCCAAACAGCCCCGAAGATTGGTAACTGATCATACTCACCCTTGATGTTCCCAGATCATCCCAGAGTCGAAGGATCCGCCCCGAGCAAGAGAAGATCTTCGGATAGGGCTCAAGGAAGTCCACACTTTCAACGGTCAGATCTTGCCCAATGAGAAAGAAAGCATGGACCAATGCCATGTATGTCCCACCAGTGGTCACTCCATTCTCTAGATAATCTTCTAGTGTGGGCACATATCCTTTGCTACACCATTTTGCTTCCACTAGAAATGCATCAAATATATCTACCCACTACAACCACAACAACAACAAAGCTATTTGAATTGCTAGATACTTGAAAAAAGAAAGAGATGGATAGAAGGAGGAATGAGAAGAGTGTGTACCGTTCTTCTCAGGTGGTGTGTGATACTCCAACCATGTTCTTTGAGGACTCTATAGCCTATCTCATTGGTTGTGTTGTACAAGGCCATGTAACATATCTTCATGTACTCAGGAAGATGCTCCATAGCACCAAGATCCCATCTACAGAAATCCCAAAAAACAAACGGTTCAAAACATTCACGACGTGCATGGATAGAATGTTTATGGTCATCAGATCAGTGATCCAGACTATTAAACCGTGGGCCCCAGTTGTTCGAATAAAAAGGTAGATTGATGATACAGATGTCGTTAATCATGAATCAAATAACTAACCTTTGAATTGCATTGGTGAAGAGGACTAGTTCATCCAACGATCCGTAGCTGTCATACATGTCATCAACAACCAGCAAGATAGCAACGGCTTTGGTCAGTTCGATCCGGCACTTCGAAAAGCGGGGCTCCCAGAACACCCCCACTGTCCACAGGTAGCACTCTAATGGCCGATCTCGAGCGAAGCTCAGCTTCTCTACAAGACCCAACTCCCTCCACCACCTAAACCAGATTTACACAGGCCATGATCGTCAAACAAACAGACCTCAAGTGCAAAACAAACCATGATCTTGAGCCCCACCATGTATGTGGGGCTTGCCCATGCCAGTGATCATTGGATCCGTTCAATAATCGTTATTGATCGGAACCATTCGTTTAGTAAACCATCTCATGTGGAATGTGAAATTTGGCATTTCTAGTTTCATCTGTATATTTTGGGCTATGATGGGGCCCAGAGTATCATCCATATGGATGATTTTTGCATGATGGGTTATGATCGCAGGTTTCACTGGTTAAACGATTCTGATCATGGACCGCATGTACCATTTCAGATGGTCCTATGGCTTTACCATCATAATAAGACGTTGAAATGAATTCCTAGGAAATCACTGTGGTCATGGGCCAGGAGGTGGTGGGCCCATTTATTAATGGACCCAATATCCAAACTAGGGGATCATCTCATTGAACTATAGAGCTTAAAATTCAGAATGAGCCCAGGTTCAGGACAGTCCTTAAAAAGAGAGCCAATGCCCGCCCATATGTTAATAACAGCTGGACCTAAAGATCAGTCTCAAGAACTCCTCATGGTGCCCCAAATCCACAGCCTGGCCTGTTTCCAGTATAGCAATAGGAAAATAATAATAATAATAATCATGAATGAAATTAAGACTCAGCGAGTTGGACCAATTTGTTTGGTCCAGAGTTGAGTTGAGACCCGGACAAGTCAGGGTGAGCCACCCTCGATTTTCAATCCTAACTTGTGCTGCCGAACCGGATTGGACTTGACTGATTAAACTCAGACGAATCAATCGCGACTCATGGTGGCAAACCAGGTCAGAGGCAACCGAGTCAACTCGAACGAGTCGAATTGAGCCATTGATCCTTGAAAACATCGGCTTACCTTAGTATCTCGTCCAACTCCCTTAGGTGTAGTGATTGGACCATGTTGAAATCCAAAGCTGCTAGTTCTAGAAGACCTGAGTCCCTTTCATTTTCCTTGCTATACTCCTCAATGTAACTCCTAGCTTCCAACCTTACCATCCTCATGTGTCTAGGAAGCTCCAAGGAATGCTCAATTTCTCTAACAAGGTGTCCTTTTGAACTTAGGACTGATGTTTTAAGGTGCCCCTTACAGAATTCCATGGCTTCTGATAGTACGTCTTCACCATCCCTACCCAAGTAGGAAGCTTCATAGAGGCTTAACATCCCCCAAGTGTCTTTCCTACAAGGACTCCTTGAATTTCCCTTCTTTGTCCATGAATTTATGGAATACACCTGTTTGGCAACATCATTCCAATATGTAGCAATCAGAAACTAGGTGTGGCTTGTGGGGTTCATGCATGGTTTTAAGACTCGGACAAGTCTGATGCGACTCATCGAGTTGACTCGGACTCAGTCCAACAAGATACGGTTCGAAACCACGAGTCACCTCCGACTTGGGTGAATCAGGCCGATTGAGCCCTGACTCGGGCTAGTCGGGTCAAAATGTGATTCTTTAAACCATTGGTACATGGGCTCTTTTGGGAAACACCAATTTTGCAAGTGGGCCATGGTTCAGTTATCTAAACTGTTGACATGTGGACCCTGTATGGATGGCCCATGCAATCAAAATGTCTCAGATTCATTAATAGGTGGCCAGCAAATAGGAGAATAGGCGTCGTTTGGACGACTATATAAGTTTTTGAGTTGTAAGTGATTTCCACCTGAAAGTGACTTTTACGTGTAAGTTACTTACATGCTGCCTGTCTTGTTGAAGAAAAGAAAAGGCCAAATATTCCAAGGATCTTCAAATCGGTACGAATTTCGATGGCCATGATCCTTGGTGAGGTCCATCATAGAACGGCTTGGAACACTGAACCGATGGACCCACTCGTACAAACTGAAAACTGCAGTGTACTGAACCGTTGGCCTAAAAATCATTGGTGGTTGAATATTGTTAAACGTCTGATCATGTGCATATTTTTGGATGAAAGATAAAAGCAATGCGCCAAGATCCACAAAGGTTCTAATGATGGATGGTTAGGAACTTAAGATACACATGGTTTTCAGGATCCGGCACGTCCAAGAGATGACCATGGTCCAGTGCATCGATGGGATGGTAGATAAGGCTTATTCACAGCTGAGATCAAACCAGACAATGCACCTCGGCCCGCCATGGATGGGCCACAGTACACTAGCCAGCTGTCCCCACTTGCCTTGAATGGACGGTGGAAAAAAAATGCTCAAACGATCCACATCAGTTTATTTCTGTAGCGTATGTCCCATCCACCTTAGGACTCTTCAAATGAACGGTCCGGATCACCGAACGTGCTGCCAAGTGGGCTCATCATAGATTGTTCGCAACACGTATGCATGAAAAAGAAAGAGACAGCTCACGTACTGAGGGGCACGTTGTGTGAATGCTGTCTTAGCAGTCTAAAGGCAAGAGAGGTGAGGAAGAGGTCGTGGTCATCTTTGCCGTTGGAAAAACGATCCAAGACTGCACTGATCTCCTCTTGGAAATGGTAAGCGATTCCCAGCCGTTGAAGCGTAGTCGATCAATTTCATTGTAGCCGTTGGATCATATGCTTCTTTGCTTAATTTCTTAGCCGCTTTTTCCTTCAATTCTTCAATCCGTGTGGTGTGGCTGTCGGGGTGGGAGGCCAGGGCCTGTCTAACAAAAACAAAACAATGAGAAAGAGAGAGAGAGCTTGGGTCCCACTTGGTTACATGGACAGAAGATCTTGACCATCCAAACCTACTTAGGAAGCCCCAACACGAGATTGGGCCTCGAGCCTTGAATAAGGACGAGTGGGCCTAGTAGATTAGTTATCTTGACCATTGATTTGATGGGCCCCAACATCCACAGATCATGCCTTCAAAATCATGCAGATAGGGAACTCATGTTCCATCCAATATCTTCGGTTTTATTCTATCGAATGTGGTCCATTGATTACCACTTGAACGGTCATGATTGTTTGGTTAGGAAAGTTCTAGGATCCCCATATAGCCACGTCGGGACTCATCAGATCAACAGTCTGGATCACCAAGAAGTGGGCCCCACTTCTCCAAAGACTTCAAACTTAACCAACACATGCAGAGGCTTGCTGACCATCGTGTGGAATAGCTGAGCCATCCATCACGTGGGCCCCTATGCATTCGTCCAGAATAGGAGAGAACCGTAGTTTCCGCTTCCCTCATATCCACCCTAAAAAAGATCCGAACCATCCGACGAAGATGGACAATCATAATCAGTCATCCACACCGGTCAGATGATTAGGATCATCCAAATAGCCGATTGAGGATGGTTTTTAACCAGGGCACATAAACGGTGAGGCCCACCAGACGAACAGCGTGGCTCTGTTGGCTTTAAGTGACTGAATTAATGGACGGTAGCGAAAGAAAGGAAATTAGAACTGAAAGCTCAACGCTAGAGATATACCGTGCGTTCATGAGGGAGAGAGTTGAATAGGTTGTAGTTGCGTTGCAAAGGACCATGAAACGTATGAGAGCTTGCTTGAGCATGGACGGTGAGATTTCTCCTCCATGGGTGGCCAAGTGAAGAGGGGTGGCCCCTTTTCGCAAGTTGAAGAACAGCCGTTGAAGGAGATGGAGAGAAAATGTAGCTTCTCAAGACAGCCATTTGCAAGCTTGTGTATTATTGTGAGGGACTGAGGTATTTATGGTAAAAGCGTGGCAAAATCGCCACGTGACTCTCATGAAATTACGAAAATAACATCGGTCGTCACCAACACTTTGGTAGCCGCTGGACTACCTGAAATTGTAGTCCACAAGACCTCCACGGTACATTAGGGCTGAAAGTCCCAAGGGATCAACCCGGCCGACCCGTGACCAACCTAACATTGGGCTGGCCTAGAGCAAGAAATATCGGGTTTGGTCTACTTGGGCTATGCAAACAGCAACACAATAAAATTTGGGTCAAGCGTCGGTTGAGGTCTCGGGTTACCTGACTCAAACCAACTCAAACCCAAACCAAATGTATATATGAGTTACTTAAAATTTTATTATATTTTAGTTAAGTAAACTTATTAGTCAATATTATTTTAGTAAGTTAACTTATTAGTTTATATTACTTTTTGTTTCCTTTTAGAATATAAAAATATAATTTATGTATGTACTATGCAGGTTATTAAAGTTTTTAATACGCATTTTTCTGAAAAGAAGTAAGGTTAATGATGAAAGAAATGTTCTTCTTTAACACTTAAACAAAAATATAGAAGATACGAGTTATGTTCTTGTCTTTCTAATTTCTAATATGTTTTCTTTCTTATATATAATATTATTTAAAAATTGATATATTGTTGATATTTGAGAATGCTTGAAATTTGATATGCTTAAATTTGATATACTTGAGTGTTAAATGAGTAGTTATTATATTTTAAGTTGTTTGTTAAAAAAAAGTGAAGTTTTTTACAATAAATAATTACATATATAACTAATAAATCCATAGGTACAAAAAATTAAGACATATATTGAAATATAATAGACAATGTAATAATGAAAATATTAGCATGTATCAACCCAATCGAGCTCACTTGGGTTGGGCTTGAGTTAAGAATTCTCAACCCAAGGTTGGGTTGGGTTACGTTAGGGTTGAGGTAGAAGAGCCTTCGGTTAAGTTAGGGTTGAGCACCAACCCTGCCAGACTTTCAACCTTATGGTATATGGGATCGGACGCGGATTAGCTATTGACAGCTTCAATAGCTATCTCGCTACTGAAGTGACGTCATCAAGTTTTGTGAGCCCCACCACGATGTAAGTGTTGTACCCACACCGTCCATCCATATGGAGAAATTATTTTAGGGCACGAGCCAAAGAATGAGGCAGATCCAAAGTTCATGTGAACCCCACCATAGAAAACAATGGGGATTGAAAACAAGGGGGGCAAAAATTTTCAATCAAGCTGATGTTTGTGTTTTTCCTTCGTCCATGTCTGTGGAACTTATGAACAGGTTGGATCTCAAATAAACATCATGGTGAGCCCTAGGAAGGTTTCAATGGTTGGGCATCACTATCGCCACTGTTTTTTGTGGCGGGTTTCACTTGAGCTTAATTTGGATCTGCCTCATTCTTTGGCTCATACCCTTAAATGATCTCTCCAAATGGATGGATGGTGTGGATATGACACATATATCATGGTGGGGTCTATAGAACTTGGTGACATCACTTCAACAATGACATAACTACTATGGATGGGCGCAACCTCCATAGATCTCCACCGAGGTGGGTGGGATCCCTGACTGTCGCTCCCACCGTAATGTATGTGCACTATATCCACATCCTCCATCCATTTTGAAAACTCATCTCAATCATTTCACTGTATGATAAAAAAAAATGAAGCAGATCCAAATTTCAGGTGGACATGAAACCGTGGTAATTGACAATTAAAACTTCTCCTGGGCCACAAAAGGTTAGGCTCAACCTGATATTTTTGTGGTGTCTTCATCCAAGTCTTTGTGACCTTATTAACAGGTTAGATGGCAAAAATATAGTTTAATGGCCCCCATGAAGTTTTTAATGGGGGGATTCATCATGACCATTTCCTGTGGTGTGGTCCGCCTAAGATTTGGACCTGCTTGTTTAGATCATACCCTAAAATGAGCTTTCAAAATAGATGGATGGTGTAGATGTAAGGCACATACATCCAAGTGGGCCCCACAATTAGGTATCCACTGACCTTAGTGGATTTGGGGATCCACCCAAACCGCGCCCCGTGTGGACTGCCCTTAGCTATCGAAATAATGTGGTAGGACCACTAGGATGCCCTGGCGTGGGAAATTGCATCAGATGAATGAACGATTATCACCATTTGATTAATAGATTCTGATATTTGGATGAAAGTCGTTGGTCAATATGATCCGTTTAGGGTTGGACAAGAACAGGAAATTACCGAACAGTTTGGATTAAAAAAAAAAAAAGAATTAAACAACCCGTTAGAAAAGTGAAGCGAACAAGATTTTGGGTGTTCGAAAAAATTTCAAATCGAACACGAATAGACCACTGTTCGATTCAGTTCGTTAACCCAATTCGAATCGGTTTGATTCAGAGCAATTGATATAAATATCTTTTTTTTACTCACTCATTTTCACAAGACCCCCCCCCCCCCCCCCCCCCCCCCCCCAAAGCTAGCCCTAGCCATCTTTTTACCCTACCCGATCGACGAATGACCAAAACCCTAACCTAAGACAGCCCATCTGGCCATCTACTCACCCATTCAGTGATTTCGGCCATTCCATTTCCTCTACAGTTGTGCTCGTCCTTCCCAGTCCCATCCTTTCTCCCCTGTCCGCCAAACCAATCAAACCCTAACCGACTAACCCCTATCATTTCTCCTCTGCTCATCTCTGCTCATCATTCCCATCCTTTCTCCCCTACCATCAGGCCATCTCTCTACTCATGCTCGTCAGTCCTGCTCACCCATCCGATTTTGATCTGGTCATCCTGCTCCTCAGTTTGCATGTCGGTCCGAATCCGATACTCTTCTCTAGTCGTCCAGCTCCAAAGGTCCGAATCCAATATTCTGATCTTATTTATTTTTAAATATTTAATATTATTAATATCAATAACATGTGATTTTATAAATGTGATGTGATTAGAGTTTCCATCTGCTCATTAGTCTACACATCGGTTCGAATCCGATACTCAGCAAAGTCTGCTCATCCAACTCCAAAGGTCCAAACGAAACCCACTTACTCTTTTTTTATTTTTAAATATTTAATATTGTTAATATGTGATTATGATATGATTAGATTTTTTAATTTGAAGATTTTATAATTTTTCACACGATAAAAAGTAAATTGTTTGAACATATTAGAACATGTGCTGCACTAGACCAAACCAAACATGAACAAGGCCCATTGTTTGAATGTTTGTTCGAACATTATTTGATTCGAACAAAGCCCCAGTCAGCAACCGAATTGAACTGATCTGGCATGTTCGACTCGGTTTGGTTTGTTGCCCAACTCTATATCTGTTTATCGAGTCATGTGATTTGATAGATATTTGCACCGACCACTCAAGATCGTTCCCATGTAGTAGGGGTGGCTGAGATCCCGGTTAGCACAGTATTTGGTGTCCCAGCATGGTCTGATGAGACGCCAGCCAATCTTGGAGCCCTTGAAACAAAAAGCATTATGGGGCCCACTGTGATGTGCGTGACAACATCCACTACGTCCATCATTTTCCTCATTGGGACTTAGCCCAAAAAATAAGGCCCAAGCTCGAGTGGGCCACACCACAGGGAAATCTGGGGAAGTGGATGCCTGCGATTGAAACGTTCTTTGGGCCGTGCTGCTGTCAAGATGAGGGCCATGAGGCCAGGGAAAGCACGCAGGCATCAAAGTTGTTAGGTGTAGTATGTCAAACAATGCAGATTAGGCATGGGGCGCGGCTTGATACTGATCCAGTATTAACCGAGGTCGGTGGATCCCTAGCTGTGGGGCTCACAGTGATGTATGTTCCTTACATCCACACCGTCCATCCATTTTGAAATATCATTTTAGGTTAATATTCCAAAAATGAAGCATATCCAAATCTTACGTGGACCATAACACAGGAAACAGTTGTGATTAAATCCTCACCATAAAAAATTCATGGGCCACCAGAATTTTTATTTGCCATCCAACCTGTTGATAAGGTCAAAAAGACCTGTATAAAGAGACCACGAAAATATCAGCTTGATCCAAAACTTTTGTGGCCCACGAAGAAGTTTCTAATGATATATTACCACTCTTTTGGAATTTTTAATGGTACGTACTCAATCACTACTGTTTTCTGTAGTGTGGTCCACATGAAATTTGGATCTGCATAATCTTTGGCATACCATCCTAAAATTTTGTAGAGAAATGGATGGATGGTGTGGATATACAACGCATCATCATCATCATATAGATGGGTTCCACACGGTAAGGGTAACGCCTAATCCGCTCCACCATTGGTCCTCAGGGACGTGGATTGCATGCGTAAGCCTTCCTTTCGTAGGAATTTTCGAAGACGGAAAGTTATCTGAGGTCCACCGTGATGTTTGTGATATATCCATCCGTCCACCCCTTTTGTCCGATCTTATTAGGACATGGGTCTAAAAATGGGGCGCGGTTTGGGTGGATCCCCGGATCCACTGAGGTCGGTGGATCCCCAACTGTGGGGCCACTGTGATGTATGTACCTTACATCTACACCGTCCATACATTTTGAAAGCTCTTTTAGGGCATTATCCCAAAAATGAAGCAGATCTAAATCTTAGGTGGACCATACCACATGAAATAGTAGTGATTGAATCCTCACCATTAAAAACTTCATGGGGCCACTGGTATGTTTATTTTCCATCCAACCGGTTGAAAAGGTCACAAAGATCTGAAGGAAGATACCAAACAAAATCAGCTTGACCCTAAAACTTTTTTGACAAGCTTTTAATGATTGAGTACCATTGTTTACTATATTATGGTCCACCTGAAATTTGTATCTACTTATTTTCTGAATCTTGCTCTAAAATGAGTTTTCAAAATGAATGGACTGGGTGTATATAATACACACACATCATACAATGGATAATAGGATAAGGAATCGAGAAATGATGCGACCCTAATAATGAGTCAGATCCAAAACTCAAGTGGGCCGCACTGACGAGAGAAGGTGAGCAGAAAATTCCTGGACGCCGATGGCCTGCGAAAGCCTTTCATAGGCATATCCTGCACTCGTAATTTAGGTAGGGCCCACTGTGACGTTTGTGAGAAATCTACACTGTCCAACCATTTTATGAGCTCATTTTAGGCGCAGCAATAAAAACTGAACTTCCACAGTTGAAATATTTGTGGGGCCACAGAAGTTTTGAATCAGGATAATATTTGTGTTTTCAGTTCATCTCAGTAGGAATGACATTATGAATGGTATGGATGGCATATAAACACTCTTGTGGACCCCATAGAGGTTTCAATGGTAGGAATTTCCCTACCTACCTTTTGCTTTAGTGCGGCCCACTTGAGTCTTGGATCTGGATAATTTTTGGACGTGGCGCCTAAAATGAGCTCACAAAACGGTTGGATGGCGTAGATTTCTCACAAAAATCACAGTGGGCCCTACCTAGATTCCGAGCAGGAGATGCTTGCGAAAGGCTTTAGCAAGCAATCCGCGTCCAAGATGCCTGCCGTTGAAATCTCCCTGCAGTCTATCGTGACATGTATATGCCATCCCTACCATTATAAGGCCACTCCTACTTGGATGAACTGAAAACATAAAAATATTAACTTATCATCCATCCACAAATGTTTCAATGGTGGACGTTAAACCCTTCCTGTTTTCAAACATTTCGGTGGATGCTACCTAACTTGCCGTTTCAGGAAGTTCTGAGGTTTGACTCGGACTCAATAGGCTGGCTTTCTTTTCCATTTATTGCGAGATGCTTTCATACTAGCGCAGACTATTAGTTGATACGCAGGCACTTTTATGAGATGTTTGGTACATCGACTTAAATGGGATGAATTTGTAAGGAAGGTAATAATTAAGAGTGTTAGTGAATTGTCGGGAATTGAGATTTACATGGCAAATTTCATTCCCGGTTTGAAATGTAAATTTTTCATAAGGTAGTATGAGATAAACCTATGGTGATGTTTGGGACATGCATGGCAGCAGAGTGACAACTACAATAGCAAATTCCTATTGAAGTGATGACATTAAGTTATGTGGGCCCTACCATGATTTCTGAGTCGTTTCTCCATTATCCATCCATTTGGATCTAAAATAAACCTCATGGTAGGCCCGAGGAAGGTTTCAACGGTGAGTGTCACTGTCCCCACTGTTTTCTGTGGTGGGGTCCACTTGAGCTTTGGATCTGACTCATTCTTTGGATCTCTCCAAATGGATGGATGGATGGAGTGGATATAACACATAAATCATGGTGGGGTCCACAGAACTTGGTGACGCACTTTTGTAGCGAGATTCACGTCCAATGTTTTGAAGGATATTCAAATCATGTAAGGGTAGACCAAATCCCATCTCCAGCCTACCCAACTGCTGACACGGTTTCCAATGCTTGCTCCCTCGGTTGAGGAATGCCCTGCACAAATGCTCGTTTCAGTTTCCAAGGTGGGATTCCTAGTTACATCCCACCTATTACCATTTAGTCCATGTACCAAACGCTCCTTAAAAATTGCAAACTGGTGGGCCCAAATTTATTAAGTCCATGCACCAAACACCCCTAAGAAATTGCAAACTGGTGGGCCCAAATTTAGATAGATATTTAAAGTGGAAACCAAACTTATCCAATTTCCTTAATGGCTGACTACTGAAGATTCAACGGTCCAAATTCAATGGACAAATGCCCACTAATAAAGACTTGAATCGTTCAATCAACCAGATTTCTGGATCTTGACCCATCTACAATATGATCTCGCAACTTGGGCAGTTTAAATTGAGGTGGCTGCATATGAACACTAATAGATTGCAAGAGTATTAAATAACTCCACTTTGGTTTTTTTTTTTTTTTTTTTTCTTTTCCTCTACACATTTCAAAGTGAAAAACAAAAAAAAAAAAAAAAAAAAAAATCAATGATGGATGTCTCTCCCAACCGTTTTCTTTGGTGTGGTCCATTCAAATCACGGATCAGCCTAATTTTTGGGACATGGGCCTAGCGTGAGATTACACCTTTAATGGTTGGAGTGGATTTCATGTACACATCACGTACACCCACTATAAAGATACATCCTTGTGTCACGATGGACGTGGCCCAAGCTTTGTTGGGCTCACCATGATGCAGGTGTTTTATCCACACTGTCCATTTGCTTTACCAACTCATTTTACTACATAAGACAGAACATAATGCAGAACTAAATCTCTAGACACACCGAAAACAGTGGAGATTGAACACCCATAATTGAAAACTTACCAGGGGCACAAGTTTTGGGTGAAGCTTATATTTTGTTTTCCTTTGGTACAGGTATGTGTGATATTATGAACAGGTTGGATGGCAAATAAAACATCACGACGGGCCCTAAGAAGGTTTCTAGGAAGGTTTCAACCATGGGTGTTCAATCCCCTATTATTTTTTGTGGTATGGTCCATTTGAGCTTTGGATTTGCATCATTTTTGGGCGCAAGCACTAAAACAAGTAGGAAAAACAGTGGGACAGCATGTATAAAATACATGCATCATGATGGCCTGCTGTGCTTCGTGAGGTGACCTCAGGTGCTACGATCCACTTTCGAAAATCTGTCTAAAGCAATGCCGATGGATTTTTTGTGAGGCGTACTGTGATGTGCATGTGAAATTTAATCCAATTATTAGATGTGTAATCCTACTTTAGGCCCACAACCAGAAAATTAGGTCGATCTGTGGTTTGGATAGGCCACAAAAGAAAAGTTGTGATAGAGATATCCACCATTTATTTTATTATGGAGACCATCGAGATGACTATGTGAAATCCACTCAAACCAATAGAAGGCAAAAAAATTTAGGTGGGCCACATCGAGGGAAACAATTTAGAGAATGGGCATTGCCTTGTACACTGTTTTTAATCATATGGTCCACCTGAATCACATACGAGATTAGTTTTTCATACCAATGTTTAAAATTGGATTTAGCAACTGGTGATCATATTAGATTTAGAAACGCATCAAGTTAGGACTGATTCCCCTTTTATAGTTCTAATTTCTTCCTATACAGTGGGAGGTTTTCAGTCATGCGTAGATCATTATAAGGATGCATTAAACTTTTCATCTACCATCTGCACCATTCTAACAATGCTAAGTCAAAGGATGTTTTTGAAATATCATGAACTTTGAGGAATTTTCAAGTAAAAATCCTTGATAACAAGTAGCAGCCAGCCATGTTTTTATTCAAGCTATGAATGGGCACAATGCATTTTTGGTAAGGTATTAATTGCAAACTGTCCCTCAATCCGGAAGAAAACTACCGTTGATATAATGGGTCCTAGTGCTGATAAATTATGTCCCAAAGTGTGTCTCGCCTGCTAGCCCAGCTGGAAGACACCTAGGCGTTTCAACAGTAGGTCTCAAGTTTGAAATGCTAAGGAGCCACACTAACCCACTGGTGGGTGGGTGCATTGTGTGACTAACTGTGTGGGTGCATTGTGCAGCTAACGAGTGGGTGACTAACAAAAAAACAAAAAAAAAGATTATGGCCCAACGTTTTTCACCTTGGAAAATTACCCATATTCCCGTGGCATTTTTCACGACAAGTGTGGATAGCTGTTGTGTCTTGCGTGCTAGCCCAGCTAGAAGATGCCTAGGCGTTTCATCAGCAGGTCTCAGGTTTGAAATGCTAAGGAGACACTAACTCCACTAGTGGGTGGGGTGGCCCATGAGAAGTTTTTAATGGTAGATTTGGATATGCTTCATTTTTTGAATCATGCCCTAAAATGAGTTTTCAAAACAGATGGATGGCTGAGGATATAAGGCACATACATCACAGTGAGCCCCACAGTTAAGGATCCACCCAAACTACCCCTTAGACTATCTAACCATAGATGGTACAGCTTAAGCCTCTTTGGATGTAATACAATCATGCACAACCTTTGTTGAAGCGGCTCCAAAATTATTATGTGGACTACATGCAAACATAGAGAAGGAATTGGTAAAATAAAAGTTGTTTGTCATGCAGCTAAAATCTAAGTTGTCCATCTTTAAGCATGCAAATTTTACAATTTCATAAAACTCTTTTATTTATCTTGAAAATTTCATCTAATGTTTTTGAAAGTTTGATAAAGTTGTCAATTGCCCGAGCTCACGCTCAACTTTTGGGCTGATCTTAAGAACGCCTTTTAGACTCATGAAATAGGCTTAGGCCAAGATATAAAAGGAATTTTATGCTAAGCTTGGGCTACCCTTGCAAAGGTGACATCTAAATACGGAAATGAGACACCCTTGATACTGGATGAGTTAGATTGGAAGCCAATTGGGTACTGACTAACTCAATATACTTTTGGGTACTGAGTAAACTCTATGGGGCCCACCATGATGTAGTGTCTAATTACTCATGCCGTTCATCCATTTTACCAGCTTGTCTTAGGGCATGAAACCAAAATGAATCATATCCAAATCTCAAGTGGACCACACCACAGGAAATAGTGTGAATTGAACACCTATGGTTGAAAACTTCTTGGGTATAACAGAAGTTTTGGGTCAAGCTGATATTTGTGTTTTCCCTTCATCCATTTCTGTGTAACCTTATCAACAGGTTAGATGACAAATAAACGTCACTGTAAACCCTAGGAAGGTTTCAACGGTGGACATCATTATACCATTTTTTCCTCTGGTGTGGTCAACTTAACCTTTGGATATGCTTAAATTTTGGGCTCATGTATTAAATTGAGATGCAAAAACAGATGGACAGTGTGGATAAGACACATATATCCACAGTGGCCCCCACAGAGTTTGCTCAGTACGCAATCCGCTTGGGCTTGTAAGATGGTTACTTCAGACGAATAAAACACAAACACTACCTGTAATACTTCAATGTAAACCGTCCATATTTTTTGCAAATAGGAAGCCAACCGTTCATTTGATGGGCGCCTGCTCTGTCGGTCAGATAATCTACTTGGGTCCCACCCAGTAGACGTAACAGTTGTTTTACAAACAAGCCAGTTTTAAATGCGTGGCTGCGTTGTAGACTTGAATTGAAAATAAGCCATCCATCCCGGTGGGCTATTCTGTGTCTGGTCCATGGTACAACAACCATGATGCCAGCAGACACTAGTATTCCAAACTTGACTTTTGAATCTGCACTATCGATGCATTTGACTTTCATGGCGTATTTGAAGACTGCGATTTGTACAGGTAGGGCTGCTGACTGATTCTTCCACTGCCGACGTTCAACAGCATGGCAGTGATGGCACCAACCATGGCTGCTTTGGTGGGCCCTTAGTCGGCCTATGGTTTCAACCGTGTGCTCTCAAACCACTATAAGTTATGGCGCTCCTAGTTGCACTGGGTCACTTGGACAGTCCAATCGATCGATCTGAGCTGTCCATTAAGTCCAGAAACATTTCTTATGCGACTATGCAAAAATTGCACTGATTGGATGATCCAATTCATCCTTAATTTGACCTTATGTTTGACAGCCATCCTTTTTCTAAGCCATGGATGGGACGGTCAAAATTGCCTAGCAAAAGTGTTTCTTTAGGCCCGGTTTAAGATCAAGGAAATGACAATGGAAAATGGGCAAATCCATGAACTTATCAAATGCATGAATTTGCATTGGACATGGATAGGCAAAATTCCAAACTCTACGGGTTGGAATCCAACTACAAATTCATTGATTTAAGTGCCTGTTTGATTTCTCATTTCCTGACGTAATTTGAGGTAGACGGATGGGTGTGGATAACGATAACGACATAGCAATGATGGCAGGTAAAGTTCATCTTATTTCCACTGTTTGGGTTTTGGAGGGACTCCATCACATCAACGTCAAATTATAGAAAGTGAAGAGTGCCTATCTTCATGTAGGTTTGAAAAAGACTAATTGAATCGTACCCAAAGCTATGGGGCCGCTGGGCATCTCTACATATTATAGCTTTTTGGCTTTTTTTTGAAATAAATAAAAAAAAAAAAAAAACTTTTAGACTAATTGGTAAAAGTTTAATTAAAATGTTTATTTCTCTATAAAGTAGCAAATAAGCTCTAATTTTATAAGTTGGAGAGGGATTACTTTTTAAAATGGAGTTTACTTAGGGCTTGTTTGGCATTTCTACTCTAAGTCAATAAAAGTTTTTTGAATAAGAGCTATTTCATTAAGTTCTTTTTGCTCTAGCTGTCGTTTTAAATAAGCTCATTTGGTAAAATATAAAGTAAAAACTCTTATTTAAAATAAGTATGTTTAGTAAAACTTTCCAATATGACCCTTTTTAAAGTGTAGTTGATGTCATTTTTAAAGATTACAATAAGCTTTAATATAAGAGTAATCCAAATGGTTGTTTTGGTAGACCTGTTTATCATGTGGGGCCAACATCATTGCTAATTGTTCTTTATGTGGGGCCCCTCAATGTCCACTACCCATCACCCATCCCGTGGACTCCACATTTGATGTGTCAATAGTGTGGGCCCTACCTTTGAAGTGGATTGTTCATCATGTGGGGCCTACTTTTGATATCCACCATTCATCATATGGGGCGCACCTTCTATGTGGATCATCCATGATACGACCTACTTTGGATATGGGTCATCCATCATGAGAGACCTTGGATGTGGACCGTCCATTAGGTGGGGCCCACTTGATGTGAATTGTCCTATTATGAGGGGCTACACTTTTATGTGGGTCATCCATCATGTAAGCCCACTCCGTCCATTATGTGGGCCCACCTTGATGTGGGTCATTCATTATGTGGGGCCCCACCTTCATTATGGGTCATTAATCATGTGGGCCCATCTTTGATATCAATTAACCATCATGTAGGCCCACCTTCAATGACCATCATCCATCATGTGGGTCCCACCTTTGATGTGGACTGTCCATCAAATGGGACCCACTTGATGTGCATGTTCCATCATGTTGGGCCACACTTCGATGCGGGTCATCTATCATGTAAGCTCACCTTTAATGTGAACCTTTCATTACATGAGCCCCCCTTGATGTGGGGCCCCACTTTAATATGAGTCATTTATCATGAGGGGCCCATCTTTGATGTCCACCATCCATCGTGTGGGTCCCACCTTTGTTGTGGAGCACTACCATGTGGGCCCACTTGATGTGGATAGTCCATCATGTGGGACCCGCTTTGATGTCCACCATCCATGGCTGTGGACTGTCCATAATGTGGGGCCCAACCTTTAATATGGTTCATTCATCATGTAGGCCCACCTTTAATGTCAAACCTTCCATCATGTGGTCTCACATTCAATATCCACCATCCATCACATGGGTCCCACCTTTAATGTGGAACATCCATCATGTGGGTCCCACCTTTGTTGTGGACCATCTATCATGTGGGGCCTACATGATGTGGATAGTCCATCATGTGGGACCCACCTTTGATGTCCACTATCCATCCTGTAGTTCCCACCTTTGCTATGTACCGCCCATCAATATGGGTCATTCATCATCTGGGCTCACTTTTAATATCAATCTTCCATCATGTGGTCCCACATTCAATGTCCACCATCTATCTTATGGGTCCCACCGTTGATGTGGACCATCATCAGGAAGGGCCTACCTCATGTGGATCGGTCATCATGTAAGGCCACACTTTGAAGCAGGCCATCCATCATGTGGGCTCACCTTCAATGTGATCGTGCATTAGGTAGGCCCACCTTTGACATGAGTCATTCATCATGTGGGGCACACCTTTACTATAGGTCGTTCATCATGTGGGCCTTTCTTGAAGAAATTGTAAAGAGAAGAGAAGAGGGTAAAATAGGAATTACTTGAAAAGTTTAATGGCAAACTTGTTTAAAAATTAATTCAAAATGTCCTACCACCTTAAGCTAAATAAGCTCTATTTCAAAAAGTAACCCTTTCCCAACTTGTTTAATCAGAGCTTATTTGCAACTTTCTAAACAAATAAGAACTTGATTAGACTTTTACCAAACTCTCTCAAAGCGTATTTCTTTTAGAAATAAGCCAATAAGCTCTTATTTGTAGAGATGCCAAAAACCCCCTTAGTATTTATATTGACGTGAGATTTTGGTTCGTGTGCATACATGTGTGTGCATATACACTTGCGTTTATTGAAGCATGCATGCACAAATCCATGCATATAGCCACGCATCCATACATAAACACATCCATGCATTATTCTGTGCAAGTTGTGGTTATTGATATATATGACCAATTTATTTAGTGTGAACCATTAACTTATGTAGTTATTGATTACATGATTTTGTATATAAATATATCTGTGTGTATGAGTACACTTACATTTTCACCACTTATACTCACAAGATCATCTACTTATATTTAATCTAGCTAGCCTAAATCTAGCCATTAAAATTGTCCTAAATCTGCTTAATCATGATCTGTGTCGAGTCTACCAAAACCACTTATTTGTGTAAACATCCATTCAATTAAGATTGCATGCTTATACACCTAATCAGCCGGCTCTAAATAGGGGTGTCAATGGGGCGGGTTAGGGTTATGGTCGGGCCAAGCTTTGTCCAAACCCGACTCCCTCAACACATGCCCAAACTCTACTTGGGCCCATGACAGGCCACATTAGAGCTCGGCCCAACATGCAACTACAAGGTCTGGCCTGAATTGACCCAGCTCGAGCTCGGCCTTTCACATAGAGAGAGAAATTGTCCTTTAATCCTATGCTTTTTCATATATGAAAAAAATCTATCAACACTAGAGAGAATAAAAAGAGCTTTAGGAAGGAGATGGATTTTTGGAGAAAATTTGTGTAAATTTTAAATTTTGAAAGGAGGAAAAATATTTTAATTTACAAAAATATATTCGGGTCGGGCCGGGCTGATGGTTTTTTAACATTCCAGCCCAAGTCCAGCCCATTTGAAAAATGGGCTTATAGTTTAGGCCCGAACCCAACCCATGGACCTGATACTCTAGTCCAAGCCTAGCCCAAGACGGGCCATTCCCGAAAGCCCATCGAGCCAACCAGGTCCATTGACAGCCCTAGCTCTAAACCGTCTAATCTCGAGTGACTAGGACCCTTAGCAAGTAAAGTAAGAGTTCAAGCTGCCTTTATTCGACACATTATCTACACCTCAAACTTACATATGGGAAGCAGGGATTTTATCAATTTTGAGGCGGGCAGGGTTCCGCTGGGCCTGGCCCCATCCAAACTTCCGTTGTACGGTTTGGGCGTGCTAGGCCCACACCAGGCTTGGAACACAGGGCTAAAATGTTGGCCGGCCAAAACCCGGCCCATTGCCAACGCTAGCCAGAAAAGTTTCAAGCACGAAACAACCATCATCCACTGTATAAAGTACATTCAGAACACAAAAGAAGTGCCACATCTGTAAGATGCTACTTTGAAATTTCGCTGTCCGTTGATTTCAAAACGCAAAAGTCAAATTTTCATATTCAAGGTTGTCATGAGGCGACGTGTCAGATTCTCATTCGACGCTAAAAGCCAACTAAGGCCCAATGAAGACATCATGGAGCATAATGGGCTTGAAGATCAACGACTGGAAGTGGTCTTCAACCCTAGAAAGTCTATCATCATCTCCGTGCTGATAAATGATTTGTGCAGTTCTTGAGAGGTTTAGGCAAGCTTCCATTATCGGCCGAGGAATTGGAGTCTGAGCGAGAAATTCCCCATTGAGCTCCTTCCATAAGTTGTGAATTAATCGCCGAACATGTTTTCGGGCTTCCTCGTCTGAAGAAACACCGTTCTCTCGCATGTAGCATTCCATGCTTGAAGCAACATCGCCGCGTTCTTGCTCGTCCTGGACACATCATCGAGCCACACAGTGTTTGATCCGCATTTAGGACGCTCTATGCTTAATTCAAATGACTAGGGCCATGTTTGGATGCTCAATTGAACTAAATTCCAATAATCCAATTCGATATAGAACAAATAATCAAAGAGTGGGCAGGTTACACCATTTTAATTCGTAATGGCCCACCTTCAATTTGGATCCAATCTAAACCCTCCTCATTTGTTTCCACTTTATTGAATTGGATAATTGCAATCAAATCCAATTGAGAATCCAAACAGCCCCGAAGATTGGTAACTGATCATACTCACCCTTGATGTTCCCAGATCATCCCAGAGTCGAAGGATCTGCCCCGAGCAGGAAATGATCTTCGGATATGGCTCAAGGAAGTCCACACTTTCAACGGTCAGATCTTGCCCGATGAGAAAGAAAGCATGGACCAATGCCATGTATGTCCCACCAGTGGTCACTCCATTCTCTAGATAATCTTCTAGCGTGGGCACATATCCCTTGCTACACCATTTTGCTTCTACCAGAAATGCATCAAATATATCTACCCACTATAACCACAACCACAACCACAACGACAATGACAACAACAACAAAGCTATCTGAATTGCTAGATACTTGAAAAGAGAGAGAGATGGATAGAAAGAGAAATGGGAATAGTGTGTACCGTTCTTCTTAGGTGGTGTGTGATACTCCAACCATGTTCTTTGAGGACTCTGTAGCCTATCTCATTGGTTGTGTTGTACAAGGCCATGTAACATATTTTCATGTACTCAGGAAGGTGCTCCATGGCACCAATATCCCATCTACAGAAATCCCAAAAAAAACAACGGTTCAAAACATGACATATGCATCACATTCTTGGGTTTTTCAGTGATCTCACCGCCATCTAAATGGACCCGCCCCACAATGGTTTGGCGATGACCCAAGGTCTCCTTGATAGGAAAATCTCATTCTTCAATTAGTGGCCAAAAGGCCAATGATCGGACGGCTAGGATATTTCTGCTTGGGAATGTTCATGGTCATCAGATCATCAATCCTGCCTATCAAACCATGGGCCCCACTGGTTCGACTAAGAGAGTAGATTGATGATAGATGTTGCTAATCATGAATCAAATTACTAACCTTTTAATTGCATTGGTGAAGAGGACTAGTTCATCCAATGATCCGTAGCTGTCGTACATGTCATCGACGACTAGCAAGATAGCAATGGCTTTGGTCAGTTCGATCCGGCACTTTGAGAAGTTGGGCTCCCAAAATATCCCCACCGTCCACAGGTAGCACTCTAACGGCCGATCTCGAGCGAAGCTCAGCTTCTCTACAAGGCCCAACTCCCTCCACCACCTAAACCAGATTTACACAGACCATAGTCAAACAAACAGACGTCAAGTGCAAAACAAACCATGATCTTGAGCGCCACCACATATGTGGGGCTTGCCCTCCCCAGTGATCGTTGGATCCGTTCAATAATCATTATTAATGGGAACCATTCGTTTAGTAAACCCTCTCATGTAGAATGTGAACCTTTGGCATTTTTAGTTTTAACTGCGTGTTTTGGGCTAAAGTGGGGCCCAAAGAATAATACATACGGGTGATTTTCACACAATGGGTCATCTGCCATGGGGTTCACTGTTTGAACGGTTCTGATCAATCCTTGAAAACATGGGCTTACCTTAGTATCTCGTCCAACTCCCTTAAGTGAAGTGATTGGACCATGTTGAAATCCAAAGCTGCTAGCTGTAAGAGACCTGAGTCCCTTCCATTTTCCTCGCTATACTCCTCAATGTAACTCCTAGCTTCCAACCTTACCATCCTCATGTGTCTAGGAAGCTCCAAGGCATGCCTAATTTCTCTAACAAGGTGTCCTTTTGAACTTAGGACTGATGTTTTAAGGTGACCCTTAGAGAATTTCATGGCTTCTGATAGTATGTCTTCACCATCTCTACCCAAGTAGGAAGCTTCATAGAGGCTCAACATCCCCCAACTGTCTTTTCTCAAGGACTCCTTGAATTTCCCTTCCTTGTCCATGAATTTTTGAAATACACCTGTTTGGTAATACATTCCCATCTGTAGCAATCAGAAACTGGTCGTGGGGATGCATGCATAGTTTCAAGACTCGGACAAGACTTATGTGACTCGTTGAGTCGACTCGGACTCAATCCAAACATATCCGGTTCGATACCACGAGTCACCTTTAACTAGGGCTGATCACACCCATTCAGCCCTAACTCGGGCACAAATCACAACTTGACTCGGGGCATTGCGATACTTTAAACCAATGGTACATGGGCTCTTTCAAAGCATACACCAAGTTGTGCTAGTGGGGCCAGGCAATTGTTCAGTTATCTGAACGGTTGACATTTGGGCCCTACTATGGATGGCAGGTCCCCAAAAAAAAACAAAACAAAAAAAAAAAATAATAATAATAATAATAATAATAACAATAATAATAATAATAATAAACGTTCAAGAGATGACCATGGGCCAGTGCATTGATAGGATTCACAGGGTGGTAGATAAGGCTTATGCACATCTGAGATCAAACCAGACAACGCATCTCTGCCCACCATGGATGGGGCACGGTACAGTAGGCAGCTGTACTGCTGGTGACCTTCGAATGGACGGTGGGAAAAAATGCTCGACTGATCCACATTCAAAATGGAAAATCAGATGGCTAGTACTGTCCCATCAGTTTTTTTCTGCAGTGTGTGTCTCAGCCACCTTACGACTCTTCAAATGAGCGGTCCAGATCACGGAGCGGTGCAGCCAAGTGGTCTCATCATAGAGTGTTCGCAACACGTATGCAAGAAACAGAACGAGACAGCTTACTTACTTGGTGGCACGTTGTATGAATGTTGTCTTAGTAGTCTAAAGGCAAGAGAGGTGAGGAAGAGGTCGTGGTCATCTTTGCTGTTGGAAAAATGGTCCAAAACTGCACTGATCTCCTCTTGAAAATAGTAAGCAATTCCCAGCCGTTGAAGCGTATCGATCAACTTCATTGTAGCCGTTGGATCATACGCTTCTTTGCTTAATTTCTTTGCGGCTTCTTCCTTCAATTCTTCAATCCGTGTGGTGTGGCTGTCGAGGTGGGAGGCCGTGGCCTATGTAACAAAAACAAAACAATGAGAGAGAGAGAGAGAGAGAGCTTGGGTCCCACTTGGTTACATGGAATGATGATCTTGACCGTCCAAACCAACTTAGGAAGCCCCACCACTTCTGTAACAATCAATAAAACGGCATGAATGCATGTTTAGCTGGACAACGCATCACTCAGGTTGACTCAGCTTCACACAACTGAGTCACTAACCTTGTCTTATCTAAAGAAGCCAAGAAAGTTCCGAACAGAAGGTGTGGGTGTACATTGTTTTCTATGGTGTAGCCTATCAGATAAGTGATGAATGGCGCTGATTGTTCATACATGGTGATCCATATGATGGGCCCAACCTATCAGACGGGTTGGATTGTGGACTCGCATGATTGATTGAGAAGATATCAAGTCCATCCGGTTGGACCCCAACGTACGGACCCATCGGATAACTTCCAACGCGCGTATTAAGTTCACGTGAGATCCAACCCTTGCGTTAGGTTGGTCATGCAAAAATACCATATGAAAATAATTTCTAACCATTGGTAAATAGCTAAATACAAGTGTGGTCCACTCAATGAAAGGGGTGCCTGCTGTGAAACTTATACATAATGCGGAATAATCGGATCGTCTATGCATCGAATAATGGAGATTCCATACTGTAATCTGAAAGCCATACCTGATTGGGAAGACATTCCCGATGCCGCCGTGTTGTCGAGAAGAACTCTTAGTCTTCCGCACCTTACACCTTTAATAGAAACACTTAATGGGACTAGGGTTTTCTCTCGTGTGTTGGTGAGGGGACCAAGACATATATTTATAAGAAATAGGGCCAGAGAAGCTTACCCATCACACTTCTCTCCTCTAGGGTCTCCACACCGTAGGTTTTCATATCTGGCTTAATAACCGCGTATAGGGAACACGGTTCAAGCGTCCCGCCCCAAACCTATTTGCAATGATCACAACTATAGTGGGGCCCACTGAATCGCTCAATCTGAATAATCCAACGGTCATGATCTAAACCGATGATTATGTGTGGCCCACTAAATGGAGTCTTACATTTTCCCACTTGGGCTACACTGATCACCAAAAGAAAACAAAACATTTTATTTTATTTTGTGAAAAACATTTCATAAAATATGTTTGTTTCAAAAGTTCCTAATGGGCGCCCTACTGATTTCAAAACAATACCGTTGGATAATTATGAGCAACGCTTGTCAGATCCGGTCCATCAAGACCACTGATATTGAATCGTGGTAGTCAACACAACATTTAATATTTTCGAAGTGTGACAAATCACAATCACAGATACCAATAGCCTTAACGACATGGATCAATGATATGGGGTGTGGTATGAAGATTACACGTCTTATGTGATCATACGTGTTTATCTTCAAGTGGTCCTACTGAACGTGTCTCCAAGACACAAACCAAAGTCTTGCTTACTCAAAAATGAATGTGCACACTGAAGGAGAAGCAAGATATAAACTAAAAAACAGAATCATCAATGCATAAAAGATATCTCTAAAAATGTCTGGACATAATCGGATCATACATGAAAACTCCCACTACTGAAATACATCATTGGGATCAAAAACTCCCATAGACGTCACATGCTCCTTAAAGAGCACGATAGGAAGGCCTTTCGTGAGAGGATCCGCTATCATCTGCCTTGTGCCGATGAGTTCCACAGACACTTGACGATTCTGAACTCTCTCCTTCACAACAAGATATTTAATGTCAATGTGCTTTGACCTCGATGAATGCTTGTTGTTGTTGGAGAAGTTAACTGCAGCTGAACTATCACAATAGATTTTCAATGGTTTCGGGATCATCTGCACAACCCATAAATCAGAGAAAAAGCTCTGAAGTCAGACCGCCTGATTCGTGGCTTCATGACAAGCTACATACTCTGCTTCCATGGTAGATGATGCCGTAATCGACTGTTTCACGCTTTTTCATGATACGGCTCCACCAACCATCATGAATACATAGCCCGAGGTGGACTTCTTGCTATCGTGACAACCAGCAAAATCTGCATTTGTATATCTAACCAGCTCTAAATGGTCAGACCTTCTATATGTGAGTGCAAAGTCCTTTGTCCTTTACAGGTAGCGCAATGCTTTCTTAACTATCCAATGGTTCATACTTGGATTGTTAAGGTACTTGCCCAACATTCCAACCACAAAAGCAATATCTGAACGCGTATAAACCTGAGCATACATGACGCTCTCTACTGCCGACACATATGGAATAGCTTTCATCTTGTCCTTCTCTAGGTCATTCTTAGGACACTGAAATTGACCAAATTTGTCACCTTTTACAACAGGTGTTTGGCCAGGAGCACAGCCTTGCATGCCAAACCTTTCGAGAACCCTGTCAATATAGGCCCTCTGCGACAAGCCAAGTAATCCACGTGATCTGTCCCGGCTGATCTGAATGCCAATGACAAAGGAGGCATCACCAAGATCTTTCATCTCAAAATTTTGAGATAGAAATTTCTTAGTCTCACGCAACAATCCAATATCACTACTGGCTAATAAAATGTCGTCAACATACAAGACCAAAATGATAAACTTACTCCCACTGATTTTCACATATATGCACTCATCCGCAGTGTTTTCAATGAAACCATATGAGAAAACAACTTCATGAAACTTTAGGTACCACTGTCGTGATGCCTGTTTCAACCCATAAATGGACTTCTTAAGTTTGCAGACCAGATGTTCTGAGCCTTTGGCTTTAAAACCTTTTGGCTGCAACATATATACGTTCTCCATTAGATCTCCATTGAGAAACGTAGTTTTCACGTCCATTTGATGTAGCTCCAAATCCATATGAGCTACAAGAGCCATAATGATCCTAAATGAGTCTTTCTTAGATACAGGTAAGAAAGTCTCCTTAAAGTCAATGCCCTCACGTTGAGTGAAACCCTTTGCAACTAGCCTGGCTTTATACCTTTCGATATTGCCCTTAGAGTCCCGTTTGATTTTAAATACCCATTTACAACCAATCGGCCTAATCCCTTCAGGCAATTCAACAAGGTCCCAAACTTTGTTGTCCTTCATGGATTTCAATTCATCCTTCATGGCATCGAACCAATGAGAAGAATCCGCACTTTGTTCGACCTGTGAAAAGGATACAGGATCCTTTTCAACCCCAATGTTAAACTCATGCTCCTGCAAATAGATGATGTAATCATCTGGTATTGCAGATCTTCTCTCTCTATGTGATCGTCTTAATGGCTCATTATTCTGAATTGGGTTTTCCATTTCCTCATCAGTGGATTGTATTTGAGGTTGTGCATGGTCGTCCATAGGGATCTCAGGGTCCATTGCTGGACGGACAACCATGCTACTCTGAATGATTGTGGTGGGAATCACAATCCGTTCTTCCTCTAATACAATATCTCTTAAATTTGTGCTCCCACTATCTTCAGTGTTCTCAATAAACCTAGCATTCGCAGTCTTAATGACTCTCATGGAATATGATGGACAATAAAATCTGAATCCTTTTGATCTTTCTGGGTATCCAATAAAGAAGCAACTAACAGTTCTAGGGTCAAGTTTTCTTTAATGTGGGTTATATGGTTTGGCTTCTGCAGGACAACCCCATACACGAAAATATCGTAGACTAAGTTTTCGCCCTGTCCACAATTCATATGGAGTTTTCATTACAGCCTTACTTGGGACCCTATTAAGAATTTGCACAGCTGTTTTCAATATATCACCCCACAATTCATATGGAGTTTTCATTCCAGAGTTAGGCTGATTGCCACCCGCAGAACTTTTGCCTGAAGTGTGCTTTCTTTTCTTATTCCCTTTTCGTCCTTGACCAGATGTCACTAGGTGTGCACTTTGTGTCTTGCTCGACCTTCTGAGTCTCTCTTCCTCCTAAACGCACTGAGATATCAATTCGTTCAATGTCCACTTTTCCTTTTGAGTATTATAGCTAATTTGGAATTGACTGAATTGTGAGGGGAGGGAGTTTATAGGAAAGAGGGCCAGAGAAGCTTACCCATCACACTTCTCTCCTCTAGGGTCTCCACACCGTAGGTTTTCATATATGGCTTAATAACCGCGTATAGGGAACACGGTTCAAGCGTCCCGCCCCAAACCTATTTGCAATGATCACAACTATAGTGGGGCCCACTAAATCGCTCAATCTGAATAATCCAACGGTCATGATCTAAACCGATGATCATGTGTGGCCGACTGAATGGAGTCTTACACCTGCATGTATGCATGTACGTATGAAGTTTACGTCACAACTTATAGAGCATCGATCCATCCATTTCTCGACAATTACAGGTTTCAAGGGACCATAACCCTCTACAACACTCAATCGATCCATGTGCAACCCATTGCATTGTTGTTTATGTGACATCTGCTCCATCAGTGGGGGCTGCATTCACAGGATGTGGAGTCCACAGTAACGCCTATATACCATCCATCCCACTCATGGGATCGAGGTCCTCACTAGGATGAAGGAAAGAAAAATTCCTTAGTCAGCCTAATCCAAAACTCAAGTACTGGGCCACACATCTGTAAATTTAGTGATGATTTCACTCTGTTCCTAGGGCTGTGGGCCCACCTGTGTTTTAGGTCAGGATTATTTTTAGGCTGCACTATGAACATGATGGATTGAGTCTTGGGTCAGAGCTAGAACTGTGTATCAAGTTGATCTTGGGGTGATGGAAAAGGTGTGGGCCCCACTATGATGTATGTGTTTTATACACACCGTCCATCCATTTCGATAGCGCTCATCTTAGGCCATGATCCCATAAATGAGGCAGATTCAAATCTCAGGTGGACCACACTACAGAAAATAGTGGTGAATATTGAACGCCTACCATTGAAAACTTCCTAGGGGTCCACTGTAATGTTTATTTGCCATCCATCCTGTTGATTAGGCCACACAGACCTGGATGAAGGTAAAACAAAAAAAAATAACAGCTTGGTTCAAAACTTTTGTGGCCCCAGCAAGTTTTTAATGGTGGCCGTTTAATCGCCATTGTTTCCTGTGGTGTGGTCCACCTGAGATTTGGATTGCCTCATTTTTGGGCTAGTGATGGAGGGTGTAGATAAAGCACATACATTATAGTGGGCCCCACAGAGTCAGTCAGCGTCAACCTGTACTGCCCAGGTGAATGATGTAGATGGTCCACCAACTGATCCCTTTTCACATGTTCCTGACACCCATGATGTCCTTGTTACACAAAAATGTCTTACATTTAAGTGGGAAGGAGCTGTAAATTTGGGAAGAATATAATGACTGGGCCAAAAGAGAAATTTATGGTGTCAGAGGATATACATACAAGAATCCTCAAGCCTTGAATGGGGATGAGTGGGCCCATTAGTTTAGTTATCTAGACCATTGATTTGATGGGCCGCAACGTCGGTAGATCATGCCCCGAAAATTATGCAGATAAGGAACTCATGTTCCATCCAATCTTCATTTTTATTATGCGGAATGTGGTCCATTGATTAGCAGTTGAACGGTCATGACTCATCGGATCAACAGTCCGGATCACCAAGTAGTGGACCCCACTTGTCTACAGGCTTCAAACTTATCCAACATATGTAGATCTAGAGGCTTGCTAACCCAGCACCCAGCACCCCTTCGTGCACACGTTTGGAATAGCTGAATCATCAATCACCAGAATAGACCCGTCCGGTGGAGGGCCGCAGCGGATGAAATAAATGGACGTCCTGCATTTAAGGCAATGGCGTGTCTGATGGATGGCTTGGATGTTCCACACATGTGCCACTTTCAGGTGTATATGGACTAGCAAACGTCACATATATGAATTGACCCAGCTACTCCCCCGTTGCAAATGACCTTTGACCATCAATATAAATATTTGGAGAGCCAAAAAGACTGAAAAGGAGATAACCGTAGTTTGCACTTCCCTCACATCTTTAAAAATGATCCGAACCATCCGATGAAGATGGACAATCATAATAAATCATCCATACTTAGAAGTGACTGGTCAGATGGTTAGGATCATCCAACGGTAGAGACATTCGAGTTTCCTGCAGTCCACCATGAGGGCGATCATGTGAAGGGTTTGGATCATCGTGATACGGGGCCCACCTGTAGTGGTTTTATGGCAGATATTTGGATTATCTACCATCCAGACCACAAGCGTACAAAAAGATGGACGGTTGAGAAATATTTGATAACCGGTCACTTTTAAAGCCCAACTGTGGCCCACCCAGATGGACGATTGAGGTTTTTACCCAGGTCAAATAAAAGGTGGGGCCCACCTCACGAACAGCGTGGATCCCTAGAAACGTGTGCCTGTGAAAGTACGTAGCTGTCCCATCTTCTACGAGTTCTAAATAGGCCACCCAATGCCTACAGCAAAAAAAACTGTGTGAACGCAATCCCCACGGTCAAAAAAAAAAAAAAAAAAAAAAAATTGCAGGAGGGAATCCCAGCACACATTTCATATTCCTATATCTGAGATTCACTTCAGAATAAGTGTTAGATTCCCGCCCACCAAACTTGGGACATGTTGCTTTAAACCGACGGTGCCAGTTCAATGCAAGAGATTATACGTAAAAATAAAAATAAAAAAGCTCAATGCTAGAGAAATACCATGCGTTCATGAGGGAGAGAGTTGAATAAGTTGTAGTTGCGGTGCAATGGACCATGCAACGCATGAGAGCTTGCTTGAGCATGGACGGTGAGATTTCTCCTCCATGAATGGCCAAGTGAAGAAGGGTGGCCCCTTTTCTGAAGTTGAATAACAGCGGTTGGTGGAGATGGTGAGAAAAGGGAGCTTCTCAACCCAGCCATTTCCAAGCTTGTGTGTTCGATGCCAGGGACTTTTGAGGTATTTATTGGAAAAGCAAAGTACAGCCACGTGATTTCCACGGAATCACGGAAGTAGAATTTGTCATGATGCCGCTGGACTATCTGAAATGGTAGTCCATGAGACCTTCATTGTGCACGTAGACCACCCTCGGCTATTGAAATCATGTGGTAGGACTTACGATCATCACCAACCCATTAATGGACACTGATATTTGAATAAAATCCCTTTTATCAAAACATGCCAGATGTGTGAGATATGTTGTACGTATGGGTGGGTGTGTTGCCGTGCTTAGTTGGTAGACTCTGCCTAGTTTCAATAGGGGTCTTGGTTTCGAAGCCCATCAGTGGTGAAAATCCACGCTGCTGACAGCAACCATAGATGTGTTGCATGACCGAATGGGTGGGTGTGTTGCCCGATTGATTGAGTGGAATGTGTTGCATGACTGACCCAAAATAAAAAATTATTGCACTTATGGCTCAAGATCAGTCCAACATAGTAGGGGTGACAATATTTGGTGCTCTGATTATAACCTTTGAAACAAAAAGCTTTGTGAGGCCCACTGTGATGTGTGAGACAAAATCTCTATCCATCATTTTCCTCCGATGATGTTAGGACACGAGCCCAAACACAAGGCTGAATCTAGAGTGGGCCACACTATGCGAAATGTGGGGGATGTGGATGCCTACCATTGAAACCTTCTCTAGATTATTGAAGTTAATGATCAGGCTACTATGGACGCAGATTGCCCTGTGACCAGTTGAAAATGGAGGATGGATATCAAAATAAAAAATGAAATTTAAAACAAAAAAAAATAAGAGAACTTATATGATTTGAAGAACTGAGTCGATGCATGATGAATCACTGGGCTTGAAACCAAATCTGTCCTCCTTAGATAGCTTTCCAAATGCAACAGGATTCATAAACAGTTAGCCTCCAAGATACAAATGACTATCACCCGTGTCCCTGATGTGCACTCGCTGTATAGGGCTCGAACCAGCAATTAGACCATAAACTTGAATTCCAGTGACTCAACGAGTCAGCGAAAAACAAATTAGAAAGTTAATGTCCAGAATTCTTTTTGTAAACTAGAGAGAGAAAGGATGTTCGAGTGTTTAAAATCGGATTAACGAAGTCATATTTATAGACTTATAGACTTCGATTAGGTGTTAATCCACTGTTTCAAATTGGGTTAGGTCCGTTGGGTTTAAACCCAACTAATGTGACCACCCGAACAGATTCGTCTCTAGACGTTTAAAACCAAAAGACTGTTGGTGCGAGTACACTCTTAGTGTCTGTTAGAACAAAAGGGAGGATACACAAGTACACTCTTAGAAGACCCAGACCTGAGCTCGGCCCGGCACCGACGACGGTGCAGCTCGGCTGGCAAGCGAGCGCTTGCGTGCGTGTGTGGTTTTTGGTATAGTGTGGGTTAATGTGCATAGCCCCCCCCCCCCCCCCCCCCCCCCTACAAAATTCACTTTCCCCTTGAGGGCTTAGCCCATATGCAAAAGCCATTATATACTTTCCTTTTTCATTGTTTCTTTCCAATGTGGGACAAAGAAGTTGCTCAAAAAATAAAATCCAAACATGTAGAGCGAAACCTCATTTGAAGAAAAATTTGAAACAAATATTTAAAATCCTTTAAAATACAACAATCCTGGCCCCCACATGTTTTAAATTTCAAAACATTTCGAGTTTAAAGTAAAACAGTTATGTAATCGTGTTGATGTCTATTGGACTTTAATCAACATTTAGAATAGGCAAGACAAGTTTACAGGAATTAGGTGACTATCGATCTTTAAACTAACCCTTTAACGTAAACGATCATACAAGCCACTCACATAACTATTTTGATACTGCTGGTTCTACGATTTGATGCGTTTCAGCCATGCACCTTTACCTGAATTTTCACGAGCGCTCTAGAGAATAGCCTAAATATCCCATAGGAAGCGGCCTCAACTTCCATACTCATATAGGTGAATTCCATCAAATGTACACAACAATTGGATATACCATCAATCCTAGTTATGGATTCATTAAGAGTTCAAACTCATCCTCCCAAACATTATTGTTTGCACTACGTACATCTCAAGAAGGGGTAACTCATTACAGTACTTCTTAATCTCCTAGTTTCTTATTGTTTACCCATTGAACATATCGCATGGGATCTCCACTTGTATAGGTTGGGTTGCAGACACTGGTAGCTCATAATATGTGCTTGTCTTACCTGTGTGTCTGCGCTCAAATCGTCGGCGGATGGATCATAGACTGAAAATCAAAGTGATCAGATGGTGCTAACCATCTAATCATTGGTCATCGAATGCCCAAAATCCAGACTCAATGGGCAAAATCAGACGGTAAAGGCAATTTGATCATTGTAGCTTTCAGCATTCGCCCTGTCCAGATGATTTGGACCACATCATCATTGGTGTTGTTATGAGTAAAGAGCCGAGCGGATGGAAAGCGCTTTCTGCCGACCCGATAAGGACGAGCCGACCCATCTCAGGCTCCGGGTAAGAATCGGGTCATGTTTACCCGACGGAAACTGGTCGGCTCAGTCCGATGTAATGAAGGTTATCTTAAGCGAGCTGAGCTGTAAAACTGCAGTCTTGGGCTCACACCAAGATATCAGGAGGAAAGATCGACATCCCCAGCTTTTAGGGATAAGGATCTTCGATTGTTATACACAGATCCTAAGATCCCGGGAACCCAACTGGCAGTCTGATAGAATCACGACTCTCCAAAGGGCAAGCAATCTCGCAACCTAAGTCTATAAATAATGGTACTCTCACCATTATCAAGGTACGCAAGCTAATATCGATCTACACTAAAAATATCCGATTACTCAAGATTACTGACTTAGGCATCGGAGGGTCTTTGGCTGGACCCCAGCCACCCCCCTTATCCTCTGTGCTCTTTTGCAGGATCAAAGGATTCCATCATCTTATATTGAGGGATCAATTTCGTTCAACCGTCCAAATCGTAGATTTACATCTTTGTCTGTTAACCATTTTTTTGTAACAACAGATTGGCGCCGTCTGTGGGAATTTCGCCTTCTTCCTTTAGGAAGCCCGTGTTCTCACCCAATCGTCTAAGACGATCTTAACATCTTCCTTCTCTTTCGCAATGGCTGGAAAGAGAAAATACAAAGGGAAAGCTCCTGCGATCACTGGACCTTCAGATAATCAAATCTCCGAGAATGAGGATTCATTCTTTGACAACCCCGCCATCCAGTTCGACAGGAATCCTCCTATTTTTGCTCAGCAGGGGGGACAAGAGAGATCTCGCAACCAGGGAGTCAGGTTGTCCCTTCTCGAAGAGCAGGTAGGAGGTGTCAACCACAAACTGGGGGGAGTCGACGAACGATTGGGCTACGTGGACCAGAGGTTAGACGAAATCAAAGCTCTGCTAACCGGTCTGGTCCATCCAACCATGGTGAATGGCAGAGACCGTGAGGAGCCACGGCATACTCACTCTCAGCCTCAACAATCCCAACACTCTCACCAGACTCGGCCGTCACAAACGCTCCCCGGCAGCCCATTCCGGTCGAAGAAAGCGAGACCGCCAGCAAAACTAACGAAGCAAGGTCTCAGCCAGCAACGGATTTGCCTGCCAGCGACCTGCGGCACCGACTCGAAAGACGAAGAACAGCTCGTCTCGCGCATGAGCGAGCTGATCAAGAAACCGGCGATTGGGTCGATAACAACTTGGGCCCACTGGAGGCCGAGCTGAGGGAACTGCGGGAACAAATGGGCGACATTCAGAGAGCACAGCGAGGTCGAGCCCCAATCGCAGTGGACGCGCTGGTCAACTCATCTGAGGCACCTTTCACCGACGAGATTCGGGAAGAACCCCTTCCCAAAGGGTTCAAGGTCCCCCAGTTGAAGCAGTACTCTGGCATAGGAGATCCGGCGGAGCACTTAGAAAACTTCAAGGTCTGCATAGATCTCCTCGGGGCCAACGGACACGTCATGTGCAAGGCCTTCCCGTTGTCCTTGACAAGCTCGGCATGGACTTGGTTTCGTAACCTAAAGCCCCTCACAATCGGCTCATTCTCTCAGCTGAGCCGAGCCTTCGCCACTCAGTTCATCCGAAGCACCGACCCGAGAAAGCATTCAACACACCTCGCAGCAATCAAGCAAAAGGAAGACGAGTCCCTGAAAGATTATTTCGCACGCTTCAATTCCGAAGCAGTGCAAATTGAGAATCTCTCACAAGATGTGTTACTACACACCATGATCGGTGGATTACGAGACCGAAGTTTTCTCTGATCTATTGGGGAAGAACCGCCCCAGTCAGTAGCAGAGTTGTTAGATCGAGCCGCTAAACATATTAATGCCGAAGAACTGGTTAATGCTCACCGACCAACGACCAGGAACAAAGATCGTCAGGATAGCAGCAGCTCGAAGAAACATAGGTCGGAGCGGAAGTCGGAACGAAGGTCACCGGCTCAGGGCGGAACTAGCCACGGAGTGAAACCACCTACTCCGCGGTTTGAAAAATATACGCCACTCAATAAAACCATCGAGCAAGTGTATCTGGCAGAAAAAGGCAGATTCAACTTCGAACGACCTACGAAAATAAAAACCGACCCCAACAGAAGGTCGAAATCAAGGTATTGTCTGTACCACAAAGATCACGGTCACAACACCGTGGATTGCTTCGATTTAAAGCGACAAATAGAGATCCTTATCCAACAAGGGTTTCTGAAAGACTACATCGCTCAGCGTCAGGACGACCGGAGGAACGAAGATCAGTCAGTCGACCCAAACGAAGGACTGAACAACAATCCTGTGGAAGAAATTCACATGATCTTCGGCGGACTGACAACTGAAGATTCTGGGAATTCGCGCAAAAATTATGTGCGACAAGCAAGAACATCCCAGCCAGAACCAAGACCGTCCGGGTTGTCTGTGAACATTGCCAGCCGACCCTCAAAAGTCGCAAAGGTTACATCTCGGGCTATAACGTTCACTGAAGAAGATGCCCGAGGAATTGTGCACCCTCATGACGACTCTCTGGTCGTCTCGATGGTAGTGGCAAACAAAAGGCTCCACCGTATGATGGTCGATACAGGAAGTTCGTCAGACATTTTGTACGCATCAACTTTCGAAAGAATGAAGATTGATCGTTCCCGATTAAGACCAGTTAAAACAGCATTAACTGGATTCACAGGAGATAGCGTCATGCCGGAAGGAGAAATAACTTTACCGGTCACTGTTGGGGAAGAACCTAATAAAAAACAAATTAGAAAGTTAATGTCCAGAATTCTTTTTGTAAACTAGAGAGAGAAAGGATGTTAGAGTGTTTAAAATCGGATTAACGAAGTCATATTTATAGACTTATAGACTTCGATTAGGAGCTAATCCACTGTTTCAAATTGGGTTAGGTCCGTTGGGTTTAAACCCAACTAATGTGACCACCCGAACAGATTCGTCTCTAGACGTTTAAAACCAAAAGAATGTTGGCGCGAGTACACTCTTAGTGTCTGTTAGAACAAAAGGGAGGATACACAAGTACACTCTCAGAAGACCCAGACCTGAGCTCGGCCCGGCACCGACGACGGCGCAGCTCGGCTGGCAAGCGAGCGCGTGCGTGCGTGTGTGGTTTTTGGTATAGTGTGGGTTAATGTGCATAGCCCCCCCCCCCCCCCCCCCCCCCCCAACTACAAAATTCACTTTCCCCTTGAGGGCTTAGCCCATATGCAAAAGCCATTATATACTTTCCTTTTTCCTTGTTTCTTTCCAATGTGGGACAAAGAAGTTGCTCAAAAAATAAAATCCAAACATGTAGAGCGAAACCTCATTTGAAGAAAAATTTGAAACAAATATTTAAAATCCTTTAAAATACAACAATCCTGGCCCCCACATGTTTTAAATTTCAAAACATTTCGAGTTTAAAGTAAAACAGTTATGTAATAGTGTTGATGTCTATTGGACTTTAATCAACATTTAGAATAGGCAAGACAAGTTTACAGGAATTAGGTGACTATCGATCTTTAAACTAACCCTTTAACGTAAACGATCATACAAGCCACTCACATAACTATTTTGATACTGCTGGTTCTACGATTTGATGCGTTTCAGCCATGCATCTTTACCTGAATTTTCACGAGCGCTCTAGAGAATAGCCTAAATATCTCATAGGAAGCTGCCTCAACTTCCATACTCATATAGGTGAATTCCATCAAATGTACACAACAATTGGATATACCATCAATCCTAGTTATGGATTCATTAAGAGTTCAAACTCATCCTCCCAAACATTGTTGTTTGCACTGTGTACATCTCAAGAAGGGGTAACTCATTACAGTACTTCTTAATCTCCTAGTTTCTTATTGTTTACCCATTGAACATATCGCATGGGATCTCCACTTGTATAGGTTGGGTTGCAGACACTGGTAGCTCATAATGTTAGGCTCAACCCTATTCTTTTTTATGTTTCTATGACTAACATTTTGGATAGTCCTTTAATTAAAGGATCTGTTAGATTCTTTTTCGATCATATTAAATCAGTATTAATAATACCATCAGTTAGTAGGTGTCTAACAATATTATGTCGAAGTCTAATATGTCTACTTTTACCATTGTAGATCTTACTATTGGCCCTGACTATAGCTGCCTGATAATCACAATCAATAGATACAGCTGACATAGGCTTTGACCAAAGAGGTATATCTGCCAAGAGATTTCTTGGCTATTCAACTTCTGAATCTGTCTTTTCTAGTGTAATAAATTTTGACTCCATTATCGATCTTGCAATGCACGTTTGTTTTGTAGACTTCCAAAATACCACTCCCCAACCAATTGTGAACACATATCCACTTGTGAATTTAGTGTCATTAGAGTCAGTTATCAAATTGCATCATATAACCTTCTATACTTGTGGATAACCTGTATAACATATACCATATGTAGCAGTACTTTTTAAATATCTTAATATTTTATTTAGTGCATTCCAGTGATTATAACTACAATTATGTGTATATCTACTCAGTCTATTACAACAAAAGCAATATTTCATATTATATAGTTTGTCAGATACATTAAACTATCAATTACTTGAGAATAATCATTTTGAGATACATTACTTCCTGTATTCGATCTTCTTGAGTTGCACAAAATGATCATATGGAGTACTGGCAAGTAAGCAATTGAAGTGTTCAAATTTATTTAATATCTTTTCAGCATAATGTGATTAAGATAATGAAATATTATCACCTTTCCTAATTACCTGAATACCTAAGATTATACTTACTTCTCCTAAATCTTTCATATCAAAGTTAGAAGACATGAATTTCTTAGTGTTATTTACAACTTTTACATTGGTTCCAAAGATAAGCATATCATTTACATATAGACATATAATGACACCTTCATTATTAAAAAAATTACTGTATACACATCTATCTATATCATTTATTGTGCATGTGGACCACCCTTGGCTATTGAAATCATGTGGTAGGATTGATAATGACCTGACGTGGGAAATTGGATCAGATGTACGATCATCACCATTCGATTAATGGATAATGGATGGTGATATTTGAATGAAATCCCTTTATCAAAACATGCGAGATGAGTGAGATATGTTACACCGATCGCTCAAGATCGGTCCCACATAGTAAGGGTGACTGAGATCCTAGTCACTACAATATTTGGTGCTCCAACATGATCTGATAGGATGCCAGCTCATCTTCTAGCCTTTGAAACAAAAAGCTTTATGGGGCCCACTATGATGTGTGAGACAAAATCTCTGTCCATCATTTTCCTCCGATGATGTTAGGATGTGAGCCCAAACATATGGCTGAATCTAGAGTGGGCCACAATATGAGAAGTGTGAGGATGTGGATGCCTACCATTGAAACCTTCTGTAGATTATTGAAGTTAATGATCAGGCCTCATGACCATCACTAGGGATTTTCTTGGAAACTTGAGGGGGCGGAATTTGATTTGGTCACCCTTCTCTTTCAAAGATGGGGCCTAGTACATGTGCTCGTTTGGCTCAAATTTCATGGTTCATGCGGTGTGTACGTGTCCAGCATGCCAAAGCTGAGCGGCTCAGATTGGACCCAATGCCTTCGCCAAATAGATCAAGAAATCGAGTTCTATACAAATTGGCTGTTTATTCAGCCACCTATTATAAAGAATTAGACAATTTAGGGAGGTTTGTCATTTTGATGAATTATTTTTGTTTTTTAACTAGTTATTTTAGTCATCTGAAATAAATAACTTTCAATTAAGCATATTATAACTTACATAATTTAATAATAAAATAATATTAGTAAATAAAAATAGACTTGAAGCTAAAAGTATTCTATTAATATTTAATAAATGCTTACAATAAGTGTTATCGCTGAAAACGACAACAGATGTTGATCAGGGGACCAACTAATATCTTCGTCGTCGGATCTAAAGATTATGATGAATTGACTGGATCAAGGATTTGCAATCACCATGAATGATTAGGATGGCCGCTGGGGGTGCTAGCTGATGGCCCTCCGATGGTTAAGTCAGTCAATGAGGGAGAAAAAAACTTGTATGTAAGTAATGGGTGATTGCGTACCTTAGACTGAAGCATAGAAGGCTCTTTATAGATGCTTAGAGAGCTGTTAAGGGTTGATAATGTAACGCCCCAAATTTTTAAATTTTATTTGAGAATTTTTCAAAATTTATTTTGATTTTATTTATTTATTTATTTCATACATTTACCTTGTTTTGAAAACAATAGATCATCTGTAGGAGATCTGATCAGGGACCCTTTACAAAAACCACTTAGAATAACCCAATGAACGTCGTAGAAAGACCAGATCTTGAAAATCTCATAGTTTCCAGATAATTACGAAAATGCCATTAATTAAACTTAAGTTAAACTATCATTTTTAAGTATTATGGTTTCTAACGATCGCTTTCACTGCAAAACTTCATGCATAAGCTTTTGGACACATTTTAACCGTACACGTCAGATTTCATCCCTCCGATTATCCTACGAATGCTCTAATCAGAAATTGGACCATAAGAGGCCCACCTTAACTCAAATCTATACCAATCTTAGTACCAACACCTAAAATTTGGAGGCACACCTGTTGGGCGGAGTAGATTTCATATAACCATTAAGGTGGGACCTGCATGTGCGGTGCACACGGTTGGCCACGGGGTCAATCCGCGTTTGACCGCGTTGCACGCAAGACGGACGAGCTCTCCTCCTCGGCCGCTGTAACGTAGCATCACCCGCTGTCTTCCAAGCATCCCTCGTCGTTCACCAAGGTGGACCCCATTGATAAATGCAAGTCGTCCATCTTCACCGAGCCCCGTTAAAACACAATCCTTTCAAATCTTATAGTCACCCTTCAATCATGCGGCCTGCTCCAATCTCACCGTTCCAAGCTAATATCACCGAGATTGATCTAGATCAAGCCCGTCCCTTTACATGGGTGATTGGGATTGATTCCATAACCTCTTGTGGGCCCTATATTCTCATTGGACGATTTTTATGAGACCTAGGTTACAAGTGGTATAGCTGCATCATCTCCCTCTCGAACTAGGAGAGTCAGATCCATCGCCCCACCTCCCTAGCTACCTATATAAGTCATTCATCCGTCCACTTCTGCCCCTCCAGGAAATGTAGAGTGAGAGAGATCGTGAAGGGAGAGAGAGAGAGAGAGAGAGAGAGAGAAGTTGGAAAGAGAGAGAGGGTGGTTGTTGAGATGAGGCATACCCCCATTGTTACTGTGGAGTCCTCGTTCCATATCTAGAGAAGAAGAAGAGGAAAAGAAGAAGAAATGAAGAAGAAGAAAGAGAAAGGAAAGAAGAGAAAGAAGGTGAGCCGAGTCGACTAGGTGAAAATCTAACCTTAGTTGATCATGGTGACTAGAATCGTATCAATCTATACTCTAAACTCATGTATTCTATTAAACAACATAGGTTTGGATCTAAGCTTGACTCTGCAGGCTCTAATAACGTCTCTAATCACCCAACCTTGAGAGGTGAGGATTTTCTTTAAGCCTAGTTACAATAATATTGGATTTCTTGTTGATTCTATGCTTACAAACTAAGGTTTTTGTTGTATGATTTCTTGAAATCATGCTTGTTGAAATCTCCTCATGTGATTATGATTTGTATAGTATTCCTTGATGTATACTCTAAATTTTAATGTATGTGAACCATGATTTATGATTAGGTGTTTGGAAAAGGAACCATGATGATGTATATACTTATGTGGAAACTATGCTTAATTTACGTTTGTTATATGCTCATGATGAACATGATGATTGATGTGTTATATGATTCGGGATTTTATATATGGAGGTTACGTTAATGAACATCCCTTAAGCCCTGTACTAATATAATCATTTGACGAAAAGAGATGAGGTCGTACAAGGCCTGTTATGTTGGCATTACCATGTGGATATTTTTGGATGAATCTGTCTTATTGGTTGAAGTAAGAATTGGCATCATCATCTGTATTATTGAATGATATATCTTGACTGTTGAGGATTAAGTGTTGGCATTACCGTAGACGTGTTGTTAGTTGTATATGCCATGATCTCAAGTTTGACACTACCGTGTACATTGTTGGATTCATACCAATGGATCCTTATTTGATAGGTTACCTGTGATGGACCCTTTGAGGAATATGATTGGCGAATACGAGAAGTTCTATGAGCCAAGGTTGGTGGTATGGGACACTAAGCTTGAGCTGTTGGCCTATACTTGGTGACAAGCCCCCCATAGTGACCTTGAGCTTCCTTGAATTGATTGGGGTAAGAAGTGGTCATTAGCTATGTACATCATTAAATTGGCTGGATGCTAAAATACTTAATAAAGTATTAAACTAATCATGCATTTACTGGACCCGACCTGGTGGGTCAGCCCTTGCGGGCGCTGTAGCGCTAGCTTGTGATAGGGTGATGGGTGGTCATCACCTCCATTAATTAGCTAGGTTTGTTGACATGACGTTGTGGAATTACCCGATTCATTGTGGACTCTGGTGAGAAAAGTTAGAATAAGTCCCGTCTCATTTGGTTAGGGTGCCTTAGCTAGAGGTGGGCAATAATTCGATCCGAATCGAACATGTGTCAAATGGGATTGTTTGGCTGCTTGAGTGGGTGTGTTCAACAATGTTCGAACAAACATTCGAACAGGGTGACTTTGTTCAAACTTGGTTTGGTCTGGCCCAGCTATTTCGGACAATTTTTACGAGTTTGAACAAGCTCGAACAATTTTGCCTTTTTCGCTTGAAAATATTTTTCTACTACTAAATAGTGAATATCGATTTGTTCACAAATTACATGACACAAATGAAAAATCACAAGGTTTAAAGTTTTTAACTAACTAAATAAAAACCATAACATAGAAAGTTAACATCCCCATTGTTTCCTATGGTGTGGTCCACTCGAGCCTTTGATCCACTTCATTTTTTGGATAATGTCATAAATGATCTTTAAAAAATGGACGGACGGCTTACATAAGCAAATATATCACAATGGGTCCCACAAAACACTGACAGGACCGTCCGACTCTAGATAGGTCCTAGCTAGTGGGGGTAGACTAGTAGTACCCAATCTGCGGACGGGAGTTGGCTAGTGACGCGAACACCAGCAAGCAAGCTGGTGTCAAAGCTCTATAGGTCCCACTGTGAAGTATTTGTTTTATCCACTCCACCCATCCATTTGTACAACCCATTTTGAGGCATTAAACAAAAAAATGAAGCAGATACAAAGCTCAAGTGGACCACACCATAAGAAACAGTGAGGAGAATGATGTCCACCATTGAAACCTTCCTAAGGCCCACAATCATTTTTATTTGTCATCCAATTATATATATATATATATATATATATATATATATATATATATAACCGAGTTGAGTCGAGTCGAGTCGGTCAATATTTGAGTCGAGTTGAACAGGGCTGTGATTGAAATCGACTCGAATTTTTTTTTTAATAGACCCTATGTGTTCGAACAAAGTTCGAATACGAAAACTTTTTATTCGAACAGAGTTTTACCAAGTCGATCCGAGTCAATCCGAACGATTAAAATCAGTTTGTGTCCAGCTCTAACCTTAGCCAGAGCATGCATATAATGCATTGCATTAAATAAGATTTTCTCACATATATTTTTTTTTTGTATGATTATTATGCTTGGATATTATTGTGCTAATCTTAGGGGGTAACCCGCTCACTGAGTTGATTGCAAGCAACTTACTCCTTCCTAGGATGATGTTATAAAACACCACCAGATTGTTACAGGTGATGATCCAATAGATGAACCAGAGACGGAGTGCCTACTCATCTTCTGATGTAAGCGAGCACGCGCATGTTATGCGTAAGGACCGAGTGAATGTCAGAGTGAGGAGTTATGATGCTGATCGATTGGTGGGATGAAGAGTGATAGTCGTCATATGATATATGTCCAGTGTACACTCAGCCGTAGTGCACTCTTGGCCTGGCAATCATTCACTCATTTTCTTCAATCATTCCAGGCAATAGGTCTAGAACTATTGGCCTCTCTAAATCCTTCACGTGACATTTAGTGGCCCTGGTAGGAATCCCATAACAATAAGTAGAAAGATAATAAAAGGAAAAGAAAATGGTAACTAACGATATTTTATTTATCAGCTCGACAAAATAATCAAGCTTCATAAGCAAAACAATCATTGGGTACAATGGTCTATTTATCAGTCCAATTGGACTTCATGAGCAACATAGTCATCAATAGTGGCAATTTATTCTTTGATCGACTAAACTTTATAGGTAAGGTAATTGTGGTTTACAGGATAATCGTTTGTTTGTTGCTCTGTATGAGCTGGACTTCGTAGGAAAGACGGTCGATAGCGGGTGAATCTTTAACAATCTTCTCATCACTTCGCGCTAGACTTCGTAGGTGAGACGGTTGTGGTTAAATGAAAATATGTTCGTCACTGTGAACCACACTTCAGTTGGGTGACAGTCTGTTCATCACTTAAAACCAATCTTTGTGGGCGAAACAATCGTGGTTAACAACTATTTGATCGTTACTCGGAACCTCACTTTGTAAGCGAGATTGACTAGACTTCATAGACGAGACGGCCATGATTAAACCTGTATATTCGTCGCACAAAGTCGAACTTCATAAGCAGGACAACTGATGGAATCTACATGTAAGCGAGAAAGCCCCATTAGCCTTTTGTTCGAAACTTAGGGATCTTCCTAGCAGTCTAGTAGTGTGATCGTGGACATAAGTGGGAGAGATAAACAATTTAATTGGTCCATGCTTTTTGTAGCGTTGTGCTGGCAAGCAATAATAAAGTTAGACTGAAATTAAACTAAAATAAGTATTCATAAGGAATGAAGGATGGGCAATGTTGCATTGTATAGAAGAGTTGGGCTTTTTTTTTTTTTTTTGGGGGGGGGGGGGGTTAGTACACACACCCCATTGTTTGTATACACTTCTTTAGTCACGCCGCAATGTTAGCCACCCCCCGGGTTAGTACACACACCCCATTGTTTGCCACCCCCCTTGGGAATTGATACCAAGACCTCAAGTTTTGGAACAAGGTTATCTTCACTCAGTCTCCCACTTGAGCTATGGATCTCGGTGTGATTGGCATGGGATTGGAGCTCTTCATTTTTACTTTATTTATAGGCACGTAAGGCGATTGATTGAGAATTTTATTTAGAATCAATCTCTATAATCTTCTCTCGATCAAATGGCTAATAAGCAAACGTGGAATTGTATGCTTCCATCTTAAGGATTGCTCCCAATGATCTTCCTAATCCCAACTAGTTGTTAACTAAGCATAGGTAAAATCACATTCTTATATCATTGTCAACTAGCCATTCGATTGTGTGTTCTCTCTTAAACCATTACATATAACTATCGAATTTTACATTTTGACACATGTTTGTATGACAGTGCTCTGAGGGCCTGTTTGATGGAAGGAATCCACCATAGTGAGGTATGGTCAACTGTAAGTAATAATTATCAATCTTGTGGTAATATGAATTAAGTAAAGCCGGATGCCATATCAACTCCTATCTAAGGGTTTAATTTTTAGATATGCTTGTAGCGTACTCCCGTAGATAGACTCATGTGGATATAACACTCCTAATATGTGTTATATCTACACTGTCCATCCATTTTGCAATGTCATTTTAGGGCATGACCCAAAATATCAGCTTCATCCAACACTTCAATGGACTGCAGGAGATTTTTAATGGGAGGCGTTCAATTCCAACTGCTTCTATAGTGTGGTCACTTTCCATTTTAGATATGGCTCATTTTTTTAAATTTTTTTTCATAAAATGTTCTCACAAAATGAATAGACAGTGTGGATATAACACATACATTATAGTGGGGCCCACGAAACTATGCCACGTCAAGGTATCTTTGCTCACTATATTCCTATAAATTCCTGTGATTTGACAGCTTAGTGTATGCAATCAGTAACTAATAATAATGAATTTTTTACCATGCATTATAGTGGATTCCGTGAATCCAAACAGGCCCTTAGTTTTCTTGACCATTCAACACATGTTACTTATCAATGGCCATCTTAATCTCCAACTATTTCCTTTCGTTGATCGTATTGGTTACAGAGATCCCGTCGACATAATATTTTCATATGACAGTGATGTCACATGATGTATTTTGAGTCGTCTGATTACGAGATCAAGTACGCCAAACCATACTCACCCAACAACTTTTGAATATGCTTTGCATAAGCGCAATCTCTAACAGCAAAGGTAGCCCAATCACCTCGAACACATTACAGGAATCAGTGGGAAAAGAAATGCCTACCTTTGAGACCTTCCTCAAGCCATTTCTTGTGACCCACTTGAGTTTTGGATCTGCATCATTTTTTTTGTCTCATGTCCTAAAATGAGCTGATAAAATGGATGGACTGGGTGGATTTCTACAAACATCATGGTGGCCCAACCTAGCTTCTGAGCACCTTGTTGCATCGCAGGCGATCCATGTCGATGGCCGGACATGACCTAATCAATTCCTGTCAAGATTGGTTCACCATGGATGTCTGCGGTTGCAGGATCACCATGCAATCCGCGTCCCAGCGGCTGCTGTAGGAATTGACTGATGTCCGGTTGGATGGACTGGCTTTCTTTTCCTTTTCTCGTGAAAAAGCTTTCATCCTCCCGCAGCGTACGATGGGTTTTTCTTCTATTTTTTAACACACGCACTCACACACCCGCGCAGAGCACAATGGTTGATGCTCAGGTACCGAGAAACATGCAAACTTGGTATTAAAAAAATACTTAAATTACATAGTTCAAATAGTGGTCCCAAATTTATATAGACCTTAAAGTGGAAAACAAACTTATCATATTTCCTTAATGGCTGACTAGTGAAGATTCAACGGTCCAAATTCAATGAACAAGTGCCCACCATTCTTGAATCGTTGAATCAACCATAATTCTGGATGTTGACCCATCTGCAATATTATACAGTTTAAACTGAGTTAATTTAATCCAAGCATACAGTCCCTGACTGCAAGAGTATCAAATAGCTCATTATCTTTTTTCATTTCATTTCATTTTTTCTTTTCTCTGTTCAGTAATCAAAGTGAAAATAATAATAATAATAATAATAATAATAATAATAATAACAATAAAAAGTGAATATATTTTACCAAAAAAAAACAAAAAACAAAAAATAGAACTGTCTAAATAATTTAGAATTTACATTCAGGTAACTTCTTTAAAAAGGCTTAATTACCTCAACAATTGATATAATTATCGCTCCATTACCTTCGGAAGCAATTTCTTTAAGGGTAGGTTGGGTGGGCGTGCAAGCAAATGGGCCAGCTGTTTGGCTGAGCCCCACCATGATGTCTATGTAAAATCCATCCCGGCCATCAGTATGTCACCTCATGTTAGTCTAAGGGCTCAACAATCAACTCATCCATTATTCAAGTGGACCATATGATTGGAAAAAGTGTAAAGGGCAATGATCACCTTCCAAATGTTGGGACCGCGGAAGCAAATCAAAGTAAAATAAAACAATGTTATCACAATCACATGACCAAGTAAATCTAACCATAGAAAACAAATGAATTTTATGTGGAAAAAAACGACGACACAAAGTGAATCACTATGAAAATGAAAGTACAAGAAATGGAGAACACTTACAAATCAATCCAGAGAGAAAAACCTGGCTTTTTCTTCTCCCAAAACTCTCTCATACGTTTAGAAATCAAGTGTTAAACTCTAATCTTGACTACACCCACTTATATAGTAATGAACTGGAATAGAAAACAAAATGCGCAGAGCACGCAGTTGTCGGTTGACTGACCCGATAGGTCAATCGACTAAACTCGGCCAAATATGTCCAACGACCAAACAACATATCCGGGGTAGTTTCGATCAATCGAGTCAGGCCAGTTGGTTGACCAAAGACCCCCAAACTGTCCAGATTGAAGATATCTCTGATACCAAACCATTTCCCTTGTTGTGGTCCACCTAAATCATGTATGGGCCTGAGTTTTAGCCCCGGGTCTAAATCTTATTTTGAAAGCTAATGGTTGGAGTCAATTTCATATAATCATCACAGTACCCACAGGAAAAATCAAGTGTGGGCATCTTTCTCCCAACTACATATATTTTCTTTGGTGTGCCACACTTGAATCACAAGTTAGCCTTTTTTTTCTGCATATAATGGTCAAAGTGGATTCTGCATACATATCAAGTCCTAACATCATGTCTAACTTTAATAGATTATTTAGAAGAAAAAGAAGAAGAAGAAATGGTACAAACGCTACTATTAATTTTGATGGGCCCACCATGATGTTTATGTAAGATCTATTCCGGCCATTAGATATTTAGTTCCATAATAGGCCTAGACAAAAAAAAATCAGGCTGACATGTGATTCTGGTAGGCTATGCTAAAGGAAACACTTGGGACAGAGATGTCCACCCTTGATTTTTATAGGGCCCACAATGATAATTATATGAAATCCACTCCAATCATTAGATTCATTAAATTACACAAACATTTAGGCATGTGGACCAAAAATCATATCCATCCCGGATTCACATGAGCCATACTAATAGAAATAATTTGGAGACTGATCGTTGCCCTGTCCAATTGATGTAGAGGGGATCACCGATGACTATATGAAGAAAGTGGACCATCGAAAGGAAGCCAGGCGGAGCGATAAGTTGATCGCAAAAGTTCAAAAAAATCAGCCCAGTTGAGCGCCCGACCGTACTTCAACAGGCGCCTGACCGCACTTCATCAGGCGCTCGACCATGAGCCCAAATAGTCCAAAGAGTTGTTGGACAGATTTTTTAATTTCGGGCGCTCGACCATCACGTCATTGGGTGCCCGACCCTGTCATCGGACATTAGAGCATCCCTAACGGGGCGCCCTGAATTCGTTCGTGTTCTGTCTAAACTCTCTAGACGAAATTATGCTCCATTGGGCGCCCGACCCCACATCCATCAGGCGCCCAAAATTCAAAATCATATTCGGGAAAACTCTCTGGACTGTTTTGGGGTTCAATGGCCGCTCGACCATGCACGAATCTGTTGCGCAGATTTTGCTCAAACTTTTCAATTTGAACTATTTTCTTTCCTAGTTCGTTTAGGATTCTTAATTTACACATCTAGGGTTTCTATTACGTAATTTAGGCTTTAAATACCCGTTTTAATTCATTGTTACGGATTATTATTCATCTTTTATAAACAAAAAAATTCCTTGAGGTTTACTCTCTTTGCTTGTGGATTCGAGCAATGCTTCGAGAGATCGAACAAGATAGGTTGAGGATTCTCGATAGCTCCATGGATTCAGAGTAGTTATCTGAGTGGAGAGATGGTGATTGATCCCTCACCTGTCTACGCTGCGCCAAGTTGGTATCAGAGCGAGGAACAACCTCAGGAAGATGGCTTCTAGAGACGGCCAAGATAACCACCCTTCTGACGCTGTTCAAGGGTTTCAACTACCAGTAAAGAAGATCAAGACTCTCCAAGAGGCAAATCAGATGTCCATGGAGAGGATGTTCACTTCTCTAAAACAAATTCTAAGGGCTCTACCCCAGCCCCAAGCCCAAGGCTAAATTCAACCTCCAGTGATCGTTATGTGGAATAATTCCATATTCTGTCAAGTACAACCGATGGCTCCTCGCAAGGCTAATCCTGATGATTCGGATGTCAGCGATGAAGACGTTGAAGGCATCATTGCTCGACGGCCAGCACAAGGGGATGAACGTGCGGATCGCCATGAAAGAGGCTTCCAAGGCAAAGGTGAACTTCCTACTTTTAATGGTTCTTTGCATATTGAAGATTTCATCGATTGGCTTGCAGAAGTTGAAAGATTTTTCGATTATGTGGGTATGCTAGAAGATAAACAAGTAAAGCTTATGGCCTACAAACTGAAATCTGATGCCTCTGCATGGTGGGAATAATTACAAACTTCCCATCCAGACATGGCCCCGAATGAAACGGTTATTGAAATTAAAATTCTTACCAAGCGACTATGATCAGATATTGTTTCAACAATATCAGAATTATAAACAAGGAACTAGGTCTGTGGCTGAATATCAGACTGAGTTCGATCGCTTGACAACTAGGAATGAGTTGTTAGAGACTGAGTCTTAAAAGACTACAAGGTTTATTGGTGGTCTACGGCCCGCAATCCAGGACCGAATTCATCTATTACCTATCTGGACCATGGCTGGTGCAGCTCGGTTAGCCACTCGTGCCAAAATGCAACTTGCAAAAATCCCTGCGCGAACTTTCCCTCCAACCAGTGCACCTATTGCCGGTTATATACAAGATGTCACCTTATCTAAGGGAAAAGAACCATTCAGTGGGCGTTCTCAGCTACCACCACCCACAAACCACGATGTGGGAAGCGGTCCATTCAGGCCACAAAGGGTTGCCCCTACAACATCGATCCCAGACCAAGCGCCGAATCTATATGCTCGACCCAGGCCTAGCAACTATTTTCGTTGTGGCCAGCCAAGCTACTTGCCCAATGTTTGCTCTCAGTGCCCCATCGCCAACCTAACCACTAATGAGGGTGATCATGAGGTAGAGCACATGGAAGAGGAACCCATGAATGAAGAGTTCTATCAGACCGTCGAGGAAGAGGAAGACAACGCAGATTGGCTATCCAGGGACCGAGGTGAATCCTTGGTTGTGAGGCAACTATGTTATACTCCAGAGTAAAAAGCATACCCCCAGCGCCACAACATCTTTCGCACTCGTTGCACCGTGAATAGGAAGGTGCGTGACATCATCATCGACAGTGGAAGTAGCGAGAACATTGTATCCAAGGTTATGTTGGACAAGCTCCATCTTCCTACTACAAAACATCTTGCCCCATATTTCATTGTGTGGATTAAGAAGGTTGGAGACACTAAGATAACTGAACAATGCCTCATCTCTTTTTTTTAATTGGTAGAAGCTACAAGGGTGAAATATTATGTGATATTGTGGACATGGAGGCATGTCATATGGTTCTCGGTCATCCGTGACAATCGGACCGAGATGCGATCCATTGTGGGCGTGATAACACTTACACGTTTGTTAAGGATAGAAGAAAGAGGGTTCTAACTCTTAGGGCACCGGAGGGTCGTCTCGAGACTTCTAAAGTGGAGGAGAGTTCCCTCCTCGCCCTACGAGAATTCGAGAAAGAATCCAAAGAGACCGGTGAGATCTATGCAATAGTGGTTAAGGGAGAAGATCCAGGGGGCACCAATATTCCACCAACCCTACAACCGCTGTTAAATGAATTCTGAGAGATTTGGCCCAAAGATCTTCTTCATGGGCTACCCCCAATGCAAGATATTCAGCACCACATCAATTTTATCCTGGGTGCTAGCTTACCCAATCGGCCGCATTACCAAATGAGTCCAAAGGAGAATGAGATCCTCCAAGGTCAGGTGGAGGAATTGTTAAACAAAAGGTTACTCAGGGAGAGTATGAGCCCTTGCACAGTCCCAACCCTATTGACGCCGAAGAAGGATGGCAGTTGGCGTATATGTGTTGATAGCAGGGCTATTAATAAAATCATTATAAAGTATAGATTTCCTATTCCCTGACTTGATGACATGTTGGATATGCTTAAGGGGTCTAGAGTGTTTTTAAAGCTGGTTTACGCAGCGGGTACCATCAAATCCTTATTTGCCTCGACGACGAATGGAAAACAGTTTTCAAAACCAAAGACGGGTTGTACAAATGGTTGGTCATATCGTTTGGGCTATCGAATGCCCCAAGTACTTTCATGTGTTTAATGAACCAGGTTTTGAAACCATTCATAGGCAAGTTCGTCGTACTGTACTTCGACGACATATTGATATATAGTCAAGGGGAGGAGGATCATGTTGAACATCTCAGGTAGGTTTTACAAATGTTGCAAGATAACAAGTTATATCTCAATTTGAAAAAGTGTAGCTTCCTAATGGACCACATTTTGTTCTTGGGGTTCGTGGTGTCATCTACTGGTATCCGGGTCGACGAAGATAAAGTGATGGCCATCCGTGAGTGGTCTACTCTCGCCAAACATCCATGAGGTTCGTAGTTTTCATAGGTTGGCCACATTTTATCATCGCTTTGTCAAAAATTTCAATACGATTGTGGCACCGATCATGGACTATATGAAGAAAGGAAAATTTCAGTGGACAGAAGAAGCTAATCATAGCTTTGCTGAAATTAAACACAAGCTATCATCCATGCTAGTTCTTGTTTTACCAAGCTTCAAGAAGGTCTTTGAAGTGGATTGTAATGCATCTTATGTGGGCATTGGCGTGGTTTTATCTCAGAAAGGCAGGCCCATAGCCTTCTACAGTGAGAAGCTCAGTAAAGCCCGCAAGAAGTGGTCCACATGAAATAGAGTTGTACGAGCGGTACAAGCTCTTCGGCATTGGCGACACTACCTCATCCAAAGGGAGTTTGTTCTTTTTACTGATCATCAAGCCTTAAAACTTATTAACAGTCAAACTAATGTTAGCCATGTGCATGCTGGGTGGATTTTATTTTTACAGGAATTCACTTTTGTATTAAAGTTACCAAGCCGCTTTTCTCGTCACTACGAGTACCGGGGTCGTTGGGTTCGACTGCCTCAAGGAGCCTTACTTTGAAGACAACGAATTTAAGGACATATGGCTGACAAGCAATGAAGGTCGACCGAGTGATTTCTTCATCCAAGACGGTTTCCTCTTCTATGGAAATTGATTGTGTATTCCACAATGCTCCCTTCGGGAGAAGATTCTTCTTAAGTTACATGAAGGTAACCTTGGAGGTCACTTGGGTCGAGATAAGATGAAGGCTCTAGTCGAAGAGTGATACTATTGGCCTCACCTATACCGTGACGTTGATCAGATGGTTCAGCGATGTCACATTTGCCAATCCTTCAAGTGACACGCACAAAACACGGGCCTTTACACCCCATTGCCCGTACTGGAATGCCCTTGAGAGGATATCTCCATGGATTTTGTTCTAGGTCTTCCACGGATACAACGCGGCATGGACTCTGTGTTTGTGGTGGTAGATAAATTTTCGAAGATGGCTCACTTTATACCTTACCAAAAGACATATGACGCGATGGGTGTAGCCAACCTATTCTTTCAGAAAATCATGAGACTACATGGCACTCCCAAAACCATCACCTCCGACAGGGACACAAAGTTCGTAAGTCACTTTTAGCGAACTTTGTGGAGTCGATTTGATATGCAACTTCAGTTCAGTAGCGCATATCATCCGCAGAAAGATGGGCAGACTAAAGTAGTGAATCGTACATTAGGAATCTTATCTGATGCATTTCCAGAGATAAGCCAAAGCAATGGGACTTGGCCTTGTCAGAAGTCGAGTTCTCCTTCAACAATAAGGTGAACCGATCCACAAGGAAGTTGCCATTTCAGATTGCTTACGGACGAATTCCCCGACACACCCTCGACTTAGTTCCTTTACCAAAGGTTCTGAGCAAGAGCATAGCTGTGGAGCACATGGCCGATCGAATCACGGAGTTGCATGTGGAAGTATAGACTAAGCTTGTTGAGTCGAATGAGGATTATGCGAAGAACGCCAACAAGCATCGACGCGCCAAGGTGGTCGAAGTAGGAGATCAAATGATGATCTATTTACGCAAGGAATGCTTCTCCACCGGCACTTACAACAAATTAAAGTGGAAGAAGATTGGGTCAGTGCCGATCCTCAGGAAGTTAGGTGATAACGCATATGTGCTGGACCTCCTAGACGAGTATGAAATTTCACGAACGTTCAATGTGGCAGACTTGTTCGAGTATCATGAACCGGAGGAGAACGAGAACTCGAGGTCGAGTTCTTTTCAAGTAAAGGAGATTGATGTAGAGGGGGTCACTGATGACTACATGAAAAAAGTGGACCATCGGAAGGAAGCCAAGCGAAGCGACAAGTTGATCGCAAAAGTTTAGATAAATCAGCCCAGTCAGGCGCCCAACAACACTTCATCAAGCGCCCGACCATGAGCCTAAATAATCCAAAGAATTACTGGACAGATTTTCAAATTTCGTACGCCTGACGATTACATCATCGGGCGCCCGACCCTGTCATCGGACGCCCCGTAGCATCCCTGACCGGGCGCCCCGATTTCGTTCGAGTTCTGTCCAAACTCTCTACCACCGGGCACCCGACCCCACATCCATCGAGTGCCCGAAATTCAAAATCATATTCGGAAAAACTCTCTGGATTTTTTTAGGGTTCAACGGGTACCCGACCATGCGCGAATCTGTTGCTCAAATTTTGCGTGAACTTTCCAATTTGAACTATTTTATTTCCTATTTCATTTAGGATTCTTAATTTACGCATCTAGGGTTTCTATTACGCAATTTAGGCTTTAAATACTTGTTTTAATTCATTGTTAGGGATTATTATTCATCTTTTATAATAAATAAAAAAATCCTTGAGTTTTACTCTCTTTGCTTGTGGATTCGAGCAATCCTTCGAGAGATCGAAGAAGATCAGTTGAGGATTCTCGATAGCTCCATGGATTCAGAGTAGTTATCTGAGTGGAGAGACGGTGATCGATCCCTCAACTGCCTACGTATGCTGCGCCACTAATAATGTGATCCACTTGAACCACAGATGGATTTGATTTTTAGACCCTTGGTCTAACATAGGGCGACACATATAGTAGTGCCCATCCAAACCACCAACCCATTTGCTCCTCTGGTGGCGGTGATGGGAAAGAAGTAGAATGATAATTAAATCGATTAATGAGGTGGCTTTTTCAAAAACCTTTTGAAAAAAGGTATTGGAATATAAATTTCATATTAATTATATAGCTTTTTGTAAAATTCCTTATTAAAATAGCAGCCGGCTACTTTTAATTCAAGCCATGAATGGAAACAATGGATTTTTTTGTCAAGGCTTTAATTGCACTGTCCGTCCGTCCAGAAGATATATAATATCCTTCCGTATTCAGTTAAAGCATGTGGGGAATGCATACGACCTACCGACCGTTGATCTAGTGGACCACATGTACAGTTGATAGATTATGTCCCAAAGTTTCTCACATTGGAAAATTACCCATATCCCCTTTGGCATTTTTCATGTCAAGTGTGGACAGCTGTTCCGTCCTTAATTCCTAAACCGCTATTTACAGGCCATTGGTTGGATCATTGTTAGATTGTCCAACCATAGATGGTCTGGATTAGGCCTGTTTGGATGTACGAAAATAGTCAATTCATGCATTTGAAATTTCAATAATTATAATCTTTATAAAATTGGAAGTCCATTTTTTGAGGTTTTGCTTGCCCAAATTGTTTGGCTGAGCTAATCAAATTTAAATAATAGGAGAGAGATTCCAAATCCTTTGAAATCGCTTAGGATTAGATAATGCAAATAATTCAATCAATGGTCCATCAAAATTAATGGTCAAAATCAAATAAAATATAAATATAGTTAAATAATGGATCTAAACCATGCATTTCCCATGTTTTAATTAATTGGATAGTTCTACACGTTCAATCAATTGCTAAAAAAAAATGAATGGTCCATGTTGATTATAACAGAGAAATGTTTGATCATTGACTTCGAACTGCCTCTAATTGATGCTTTAAAAATCAGTTAAATATAATTAATAATCCTAACCATCCAGTCACCAGATAGTAAATAGTACAGTACATATATATTTATCAAACTGTAAGAGGTATTATCCAATGATCTAGACTGACCATCAAGTGGGGCCTACCTTTTGTTGTGGATTACTCTTAAAAGATCATTTTAATCGGATAATGCAGCAGACTATCTTATCAATGGTTAGGAAATGCATGACCCATATCTAGTATATCACGTCTAACCATTATCCATCATGTGGCACTACTTTTAAATCACCCATCTCTAGTATTCATGATCTAGACCATCCCATCATATGAGATTTGCTAATCCGTTTTAAAAGTCACTTTAATTAAATTATTCTAATTATTGGATCTATTTCCAGAGAAATGGATAACCCATTATGATTATAATAGAAAAGTTCTAATCATTGATCTAGACCGTGAATCATGGTTGGCCTACCTTTGATTACTCATCCCTCTTAAGAGCCACTTTGATCGGATGATCCTAACTATATGATCAATAGCTAGAAAGATGTACAATCCACATTAATTATAAAAGAGGATGTCCAGTTATTGATCTACACCATCCATATATAACATGTGGACCTTTCATCATGTGGGTCCCCATTAATTTTTCTCAAATATCATTTTGATTTAATAGCCATATCAATCAAGCTAATAGTTACAAAATGGACATTTTATTGGAGGGTGGGGAGCCATCCGCCTTAGAAAGCCATTGATTTTATTACTTTGTGAATTGAGAAATTTTAACACCTTGAATCGCCAAAATGGTCATGATGCATGCTTCTTTGTTGATCGAGCAATTAGTGAATTTATTAATTTACTCACCCAAATACATTAATTATAAATGGTGTTATAGAAAAATACTTGCACACAATCAATACGACAATGCAAAACTACAAAAGAAATTTGTCAAATGAATATCCAAAAGGTAAAAGAAAAACAAAAAGTAAGAGACAAGAAATACAAACATTTATGTGGTTTGGGAATATACACATGTCCACGAACAGTGACATAGAGCTTTCTTCTTCCTTAAAATAACAAAAAAATTAAAAAAGTACAAGACTCACATCTCTTACATTTTCCGTCTGCCATGCCTCTTCACTTGTACAAGGCATCACCGCCGCAACAATTACAAGCACGTGAAAAGAAAGAGAAAGGAAAATCAAGAGAGATTTTCATATAAGAGAGGGGAAGGAACATACAGGAGGGGGGGGGGGGGGGGGGGGGGGGGGGGGTGTTGTCAATATGAATCTCATTAACACTAAGGTTTTAATACGAGACAGTGCGATAGATGTATGAATAAATGTCAGATGGACATCGAAGTAGTCATATATAGCCTTTGTTGGATGGGCTCCAAATCGTCATGCAGGCCACATGCAAATGCAAAGAGATAGGAGCAGCCTAATGTAACATGAAAAGGAGTGGGTAAAATCCAAGTCATTTGTGTCTGTTCATAAGTACGCAAACAAACTTTAAAAATCTATAAAACTCCTTTATCTTTCTTGAATATATTATTAATGTCCCGTAAAATTTGAAATAAAGTTGGCAATTGGCCGGGCTCAGCCTAAGATTTTGGGTTGTGTTTGGGCTCGCCTTTTAAACCCATGAGATGAGCTTGGCCCAAGATATAGAAACCCAACAATTTTGGGCTGAGCTTGGGTTAGCCTTGAGTATGGTGACAAGCTAAACATGGAAGTGGAAATCACCCTTGGAAGTCGGATGAGATAGATGAGTCACCCGTGACTCGTCTGAGTCCTAAAACCATACCCAGGCATGCAAAAATAACACTCCATGTAAAAACTAAAAAGTACACCATCACAATTTTGGCAAATAGAATGCCAACCGTTCATTTGGTGGGCCTGCTTTGTCGGTCAAACAATCTACTTACGTCCAACCAAGTGGACGTATCAGATGCCTTACAAACATGCCAGTTTTAGATTGGCCTTTCCATGGATGGCCCATCGTGACTGCAGACACTAGTATTCCAAATAATAGGCTTTCTTCCTTTGAATCTGTCGTGTCAAGGAATCTGTGGAGCTACTTGTTAGAACTAGAGAATGAACATTCTCTCTGGAATGTGGTGTTTTGCTGATCTGGGGTTCTGAATATAGAAACATTCGTAGACAATCACAAACATTCACAAAAGTACGCAAGAGAAGAGATATCGCAAGGCGAATTTTATTCCAGGGATTCTGAGATCTTGTACATTCCAGGCCGTGATCTGGCACGAGCCCTTAATTACATCGAATGATCGAAGACCCTTGATTAAAAGGCAAAAGACTAGTCAGCGGGGACTATGGTCTCAGAGTTCTTTAGTCATGGAGACCTGTGTTTTGGTGGTCGTAGAGACCTGTATTTGTATGGTCACGGAGACCTGTATTTGTATGGTCACGGAGACCTGTATTTGTTATAGACTGACCCACCTTTGTACGAGTCAGATGTCTGTCCCATGTTTGTCCGGAGATCCGGGCTGAGACTGTCAGGGTTTATGGCTGAGATGGACGACTCTGGGCCCACGCCTGTCAATGTAGGGACAGGTGACCTCGGAAAGTCCATTCTACAGTTGTGTGTACCTGCATAGCTCAACCAGCGGATGCCGTTTGGATGGGTAGGGCGTCGACTGTTCTTGAAGTGTCAGTCTTTAGCAAATCGTGTGTGATAGTTTAGAACTCTCCTGGCATGGTTTATCGTGTTAACCATAGTCCCCTTTGCTTAGTCCGGGCCTGAATCCAGGTCATGTTGTGATAGTACATATAATGATGATGCATCAGTATGATTCTGGGCACTGACGGCCTCTCTTCAGGAGAATTGCTCCGTTCAGCTTGTTGGATCAGATTAGACTCTGAAGGCTTGTATTCCGCTCTCTGGGCAGCCTGGATGAGTCATTTGACCACTCCATTGCGTTCGGAATGCTCGAAATACCCAAAATAGGCTCAAACGGGGCTCAAAAATGTCATAAAATGAGGATTTAAAGGTGCTGGAATGAACGCTGAAAGTGCTGATTTTTGCGATCCGCTGGCCTGATTTTACTGATGCGCTGGGGCCAGTGCGTCCAAAAATGTATTTTTCTGATCCGCTGGCCTATTTTGCGATGCGCTGGGGCCAGTGCGTCCAAAAATGTATTTTTCTGATCCACTGGCCTATTTTGCGATGCGCAGGGGCCAGTGCGTCCAAAAATGTATTTTTCTGATGCGCCGGATCACTTTTACGATGCGCTGAGATCAGCGCGTCGAAAATGGTGACTTAAATTATTCCTCCGGACCTGGTATGATCGGAGGTGCGATTTCCGGCGAGGGGTTCCCGTGGTCGGAGAAGGATTCCGGCGATCCGAAAAAGGTTTTCCGGCGACGAGGTTCTCTCTCTCTCTCTCGCTGACCCGTGCAAATGAGGCGGTGGGGGGGGTATTCATAGGTAAAGTCGCCCAATAGGCGATCGACACGTGTAGCGCATCGAGAAATTGGGTCGGCGCGTCGTTAAATGCGCTCGGCGCGTCGCGAAATGATCGGAGTCCAGAAGTTGGTTTGCAGGACGCGCCAGCTGTCAGTGCGTCCTGAAATTAACTAATTTTTTTGATGCGCTGGGTGAATTTTTGGACGCGCTGGAGGCAGTGCGCCCTTAAATTCATTTTTTGGATGCGCTGGAGGCAGTGCGCCCTTAAATTCATTTTTTGGATGCGCTGGAGGCAGTGCGCCCTTAAATTCATTTTTTGGATGCGCTGGACGTATTCGTGTCCTACAAACTTGGGCTTTGCAAATTGGGGGATTTGCGGGGTCCGCCTAGCGATGAATGCCGATGCACTGCTCCTATTTCTTCATAATTGAGGTATCCTCCCAATTTTGGACAGTTTTGGTCATGATGACCGGCGGGGTCCACCACTGGCCCAATTTTTCATTTTTTTGGTTAAGTCTGATATGTGTTGCGATTTTTGCCAAGATTTCTGATGCACTGCCCCTAAATCCAGTGATGGGGCAGATTGTACACTTGTGATCCCTGTTTTAAGGATCCTGACTTTTGGGACCCCAACAGATACCCCTCCGATGCGATGGGATGGACATCGATTGTCCATTGCATCGCGTCGGATTTTTGGGTCCCACTATAAATAAAAGGGTCTGGGTCATTTTCGTCATTTCACTCATTTCAGCGACCAGAGCTCTTTGCCAGCGCGTACAGAAAATCGGCAGCGTGTCGATTAATTATCGCCAGCGTGTCGATTAATTGCCTCGCGGGTGCAAAAAAATCTGGTTAGTGACTTTTTCGACGCGCTACCCTCAGCGCGTCCTGAAATGAGGACTTAGTGGTTTTCCAAATACTTGAACGCGCCATAGTCTCACGCGCAGATTAAGTGAGGTGCTGGGTCCAGCGCGTTGTATAATTACGGACTTTCTCATATATTGAACGCGCCAGACCCAGCGTGTAACCGCGTGTTTTTGAAGAAACCCATTTGATGGACGCACTAGGGGGGGCGCGCATGAAAATTTGAACTTAGTGAAATTTGACCTATTTATGTGATGCGCTAGGGCCAATGCGTATGTCTTTGGGGAATTTCGGATGCGCTAGGGCCGGCGTGTCCAAAAATGGTCTTTGACCAAATTGGTCGTTTTCTCGATGCGCCGGGCCTAGTTCGTTAATTTTTGGACTTTGTGAATTTTGTCCAATTTTCGAGCGCATCGAGCCCAACGCGTACCCACTCCTTGACTCATGGTTTTGTTCAATTCCTTAGTGTTCTAACTAAGCATGCTCACTATTAACCGCCATGCCCATGTCCCTGGTCCAACGAATCATTTTCTTTGCAACAGGGGTTGTAATTTCGAGGCGCACGGGGTCCACCTTCCCCTTTTGAGCTTTTACACATGTATGGTTATGGTTTTTAGGAAAATGCTGGCCCCCATACGCCTAAAATTCCTAAATCGTGTTGGACTAGGCGTGATATCCCTTTTAACTTAAGTTATAGAGTTTTGTGCATACCTGAGCGTATTTTCTTCTGGTACTTGTACTCTGTCTAATGTTTTGTCGTATTTGCGCAGGTCTTCATGGCTGGTGGCGCTTCCGACGCTGGTCCTTCTGGTTCTAAACATAAGAGACATTCGACCAAGAAGGTGACACGGCCATCTGATCAGAACCCGCAGTGGTTCCATTCTCCGAAAAAGTTCAACTTCTACGAGCGCATTTTAACACTTCCGAAGAACGTGCAACGGAAGATACTTTTGCGACAAAGCCCTTCCGACCCCTCCTGATGAGGGCACTCAAGAAGAATGGGATGCGTGGTACGCTCCCCTGCGAGGTTTCCGAACTGACGAAGTTGTTGGGTCCGAGGAGGGTGAGGCTAGCCCGGTCGCACCCACCCCATCTGCCAAACGGGGTCGCCCGAAGACGACTGGAAAAAGTGCCAAGCAAGTCCATATGAAGAATCAGGCCAAGTCGAAGTCTGGTAAAATGAGGGTCGTCTGGTCGTCTGTTAAGTTAGCGGTATCGTCGCTTATGATCCGCAATCCGTATACGAAGCAGTACATCCAATTTCCCAAGAGCTTTCAGCGGTATCGCTCTCTCCCAAGCATCGAGCCTTCCTATGTATGCCGCGCCAACTCTTTCTATAGCGTCGACTCCTGGACGCCCATTTCAGAGACATTCCTCAACTGCGCAGTATCCAAGAACGGTACACTGCAGTCTATCCTTGGGGAGAAGGACATGATATTTTTGGAACCAAACCACGATCCTCACCTGCCATTTCCAACACACTACTACGAGACCTTGCGCCAAAGGTTTCGTCCTCTATCCGATGGAGAAATTTGGCCGACCGGGGGTTTCAGGACCCGAGGTCATTTAAGCCCTCACCCTGGTTATAAAGCTTGGGCCAATCGAATAATCGAGCAGCATGAAGAGACCTTAAAGCAAGTAGGTCTCCTTCGGGCCATTCAAGTGACGTCGAGCTACTTCTATCGAGAACCTTGCATCTATAAGGGGTTCTTGAATCACTGGAGCTCTATTACAAACTCTTTTCCACCTGCCGTATGGAGAAATGAGTATATCGCTTTGGGACTTGTACCGGATAGCCGGTCTTCCCATCCGCGGTAGAATTTATGATGAATGGACGCCTAGTGACGAGGAGCTATCCAAGAAGAAGAAGGGCGTTGATGAGGGTTTCTATTCTGAAGCCTGCTACGAATTGTTTGCGGAGCTGCCGCAATTCCTAGGTTCCAGAGACAAAGTACCTTTTGAGGACTGGCTGGTTTACTTCAGTCATGGTCTGAAGTGAGTTTCTTTACTTGACTCGCACTCTTCACGTCCTGCTTCATCCTCTTCTTCCACTGATGGTTTTCTTCCTGTCTCAGCTTAAATTACGGACCGTATGATGAAGGTCGCAGGGACAAGTTGATTCTGGAGGCCAAGATGAAAAAGAAGTTCCCGCAGCCGAATAAGTTCTCTCCCACTTGCGAACTCGCTGGGTTCTTAGCCTACTGGCTGTGCTGTGTGGCCCTCCCGAGCTCTAAGCAGGCAGATAGTGTGAGGGTCTCCTGCTTCGCCGTGGCAGGGAGTCTGGCTAATGGCCATCGTTATGCATTGGCCCCGGTAGTATTGTGCTCCATATATCGGGCTTTTGGTGGTGTCATCAGCAATAAGGGCTCGGCTTCCTTCGGATTAAATTCTTCTTACTGCGGGTGGCATTCCTTCTCAGGATGGCTCGGGGTCTACTTCCCGTGGGTCTACGGTATGGAGCTTAAGGACTTCATCTGGAGAGGATCGGTTCTGTTGCATACTTTTCAGAAGCGGAAGATGAACAGCGAAAACTTGGCGACTATCAAGGCAAAGATAGCTCGTCTTGATGACGTCGACTTCTTCCTTTTCTCTGCGACCAACAGTGAGGATCCAGAATTGCTCGATAATGATGAGAGTCTTAGTTCCTATCAGTGCTCATTCTTGGTGTCCATCCGCCCGAGTTTACTGCCTTTGAGGGAGGGGGCTGAGTTCTGGAGAGAGTCGTACTACCCGAACCGATTCGCTCACCAATTCGGTTATGACCAGGGGGTACCAGAGACTCTTGAACCGGTGATGCGAGAGCAGCGAGCCTATGGCACATGACTGATTCACTGGAAGTGGATATGGTGTCAACTCTTGCTAACCGGGTCAGGCTATTCCTTCATCGTCCCGGGTATAGAGTATACTCTCGGCGCTACATATGGGTGGATGAGGTGGTGGGCTCACCAATATACCTTAGTTTGGAACAATCGTCACGTGGCTGACCCAGTTTTCGTTTCTCCTCCTATCATCGACCCTGCACCTGCTGACGGCCTGGGCTATGTATCAGAGCCACCACATCAACTGGCCACTCCTGGTGTGAAGAAATTCCTGACTTCTCTGAACGTGGTAATTGATCATGAAAAGCCTGAGCATACACTAGAAGGATGGGTTGCTTATGGGCAGAGGATCACGCTGCGAGAAGATCAAAGTTTTCCACTTGTGGGTCCCATGACGGAGGGGCAGAGAGAGGGTTACGATATCGGTGATGATGATGAAGGCGGCGATGATGACGGTGACGATGGGGGTGATGATGTTGGCGGTGCTGGTGACCACGACGAAGATGTTGGGGGTGGCGATGATGGAGAAGGTGACGGCGATGTTGAGGGTGGCGATGGCGGGGGTGGAGTTGCAGCAGGGACCCCATCGACTGGCGGTCGGGGAGGTCATAGTCAGAGCCCGGTTGGTCGGACTAGTCTATCCAGACGCTCTGCTCCCGGGGATAGTGATTCTGAACCGTCCCCTGAGCATTCTGGGCCTCGAGTGAAGACTGCCCCTCGTGTTACTATCGCCGACGGAGGGAAGAAAATAAAGGACATGTGAAAGCTATACCGGGTAGAGAAAGCACGGAGTTGTCTCTCCAAACTTGCCGACAACATTCCGATCGATGATGCCAGTGGACCGAGGGAGGAAGAGGAGATGAGCTCACAGGTAGACCTCAGTGGGAATCTCCCCACGGAAGAGGGTGGAGATAATGAGCCGATATACTATAGATCTGTTCCCAAAGCAGACATAGAACCCATCCCTTATGGTCCTTGACAGTGGGCTACAAGCTGAAGATCCTCATCTTACCGACCCTGTCAGTATTGTGGCTGTAATCAACCGTAGCCCTACCCCTGAGGCAGGCCCTGCTACTATTGCGGAAGAGGCAGCACCTCCTGCTCAAGAAACCATGCCCTCTAACGCTGTTAGTGCATCGGAGCCTGTCATGGAAGTAACTCCTGTTGTCGAATCAATTCCAGCCACCACTGCCCCTGAGATCATCGTACCTTCTTCTCCTGAATTGCCCGAACCAGCAACGGAGACTGTGACTGAATGTGTCCCAGCATCATCAACACCCATTGCTTCGACTGGTGCACCGGTCGATGAAGTTCCTGCTGGTATACTACTTTCCTTTATCACTTGCTTGCTTCTCTTCTTTCTCTAGTGTGCTAATGTTTACCATTTCTTTTACCAGCCACTGCCCCTGCCAGCGTCCCGGTTCTTGTAGTCTTGCCCGAGGCATTCCTTTCATCTCTCCGAGGCTTATCAAGGACTAAGGCGAATCTTCTCATGAGCTTATTGTCCGACATCGTCGATTCGCTTAGGAACGGAGATGAAGGGTCTATCTTGGACGAGGCACTGCAGGCGCTGGAGCTTACCGCCGCGTGGCTCAGGATTGACATTTCTTCGATAGTCAGCCATGTGTCACAATTCAAAGATGGGATGGCTCAAGTGAACGAGGCGAGGCATCTCAAGGTTGACCCTTCCGTCGAAGAAAAACGCGGTCACTTGCGGTCCCTTCTTCCGAAACTTGAGTTACACGAGGCGAATGTGGCCGCAGTACAAAAGGATTGGCAGGCTGTAGATACTGAGCACCAAGAGGCCACCAGGCGTCTCGCGGAAATCGAAAATGAAATGGCCCGCTTACGAGCTGAACATTCTGTCATCCATCTCAAACTTTCGAAGTTCGGCGGTCAGAAGGCACGCCTATAGTCTTCTATCGACCAGCGTGAGGCGAAGTGTAACGTCGTGAGGGCACAAGTTATGGAGCTGAAGCGGTCTCTCCAAGACATTCCCAACCCTGCGCAAGTCTTAGCCGAGGCTGAAACAGTATAGAAGGTGATTGAAGAATCTGGAATCAACTTGTTAGATAAATGTTTGAAAACTTTAGACGTCTGAACTGTAACAATCTCTGTTCGTAACTCAAAATATGTTGTAATGGATATTATAATGATATGTATACTATTCATGTGATTTTTGTTATGTTAGTCATAAACAAAGTGCTAAGTGAATCAAGAGATATGATAAATGGATTGAAAGAGGATAAGTACTTGGCAAGACTACTTTCCTTTTAACTTTCCTGATCTTCGTTTGCGTGTCATTACTTTGGTGAATATATAAGCTTGTTGTGCTTCATGTTTATCTTTAAGAATCCAGGAACGTATCTTTAAGTCTGGCATAACTTGACGACATAAGATTAAGTCTATACTCTCGGCATGGAGATATATATCGGGACTTGATGAAGAAATCTCCTTGCTCTAGGAATCCATATCGAAGGCCAGCTAATCATAATCTTCAATTGCATGCTCTTATTGTAAAACAATTCATAAGAGAAAGTCGAAGATATTCTGATGCGAAATAAGATATAATAGAATGCCCGAACCATCTTTGTATGAAACCATATACCAAGCATACAAGGGAATAGCACCATATACCAAGATTTGAATTTATAAAGATACTTTGATGAACACTTCTCTACTTTAGGAATCCGTATTGAAGGTCGGTTGATCATAATCTTCAATTGCATCCTCTCGTTGTGAAATCATTCATAAGGGAGAGCTGAAGATGTTTTGGCGCAAAATGATACACAGCAGAATGCCCTAACCATCTTCATATGAAGCTATATATATACAAATAAGAGATCATTAACTTTGAATTACCCCATATAGAGTAAAAGAAGGCCATAACGATAGTAAGAAAACCCCTGATGGAGTAATGATATGAAAGTGTTGTATCTTATATAGGTCTTCTATATAATGAGCTTCTCTAGTCCGACTAAACCAATTTAAAATTCTGAAGATATGATTGCGGTCGATGATTATGATCTTCAGTCTTGGATTTAGAACTGTATTGGTTCAGTTTAGACCCGTAGCCTGGGGTATCTTAGAATTGTATTGGCTGGTTTATACCTGAAGCCTGGGGTATTTTTGAATTGTATTGGTTCAGTTTATCCTCGTAACCCGGAGGCTGTATGGTTCAGTTTATCCTCGTATCCTGGAGGCTGTGTGGTTCAGTTTATCCTCGTATCCTGGAGGCTGTGGTAATTGTGGTACTTATGAAAACCCTTTGGAGTTTGTCTTTCCATTTCCCTTCTGATTACGGTACCTGTTGTCAAGAAAAGCTACACTGACATTTCATATTTTATACATGCAATGGTACAACGTAATTGGATGCATAAATGTATAGAAAATGTAGTGCATGAATAAAATGGGTGCATGCATGAACCCGTGTACACCCCTGCCTCCCTTCTAGCTTTCTGCAACTGTTTGTAAGCGTTCATGATTTTTCGAGTTCGGGAGACAAAGTTCCGGGGTAGGTGTTTTCTTGAGTTGTGTCTGCTGAAGCCATTTCGGGCGGACTCTTCTTGAGTTCTTCGATTCTCAAGTTTATGATGCCTTGGTTTATCATCCTCTGAATCTTTCCTTTTAGGGTGAAACAGTTTTCAGTTCTATGTCCCACAATTTGATGGTACTTACAATAGTTAGGGTCTCCTACGCATCCTATTTCATTTGGTCGAATGGGCTCTGGTAATTGCAGCTCTCCTTCTTTGATTAACTGTTCCATAATTGGGACCAAGTCATCCGCATCAAATGTGTGTGATCTGTTTGCCCCATTTCTTTCAATAATCGTTGCCTGTAGCTGGTCCTTAAATCCCTTGTCATTGTCTTGAGCCTTTGATATCTTAGTTTCTATCCTGCATCCTAACCCTGGTTGCTTTCGACCCTTAAGGTTCTTTCTCTTATCAACGTTGGTCATCTCTCCCATTTCACATCTTGGTCTTTTTCCTTTAACTGTTTAAGATAACATTTCCCTCGTCATCTGTGATGGCAGTGCGGTAGTATGCTCGAATGAGACATTTCTGGGCCGAACCTGTGACTCTACAACCATAGGTCTCTCAGCTGCCCCTTGCGATTCCTCCATCGATTGTTTAGTTAGCACAATGGTGCTTTGAACTGCCCCTTGCGCAACTAGTGCTGTCAGAATCTCCTTGATTTCTCTCATTTCCCTCGTCATGTCTTCTTGGGCTTGAGCTAGCTTATTAATCTGTTCTTGGATAGTTGATGATTCATCTTTCTGGTCACTTCGCTCTTCTTCCTCGACGACCTGGACCATTGCGACTTGTGCTAGTTGTGGTTTCTGCTCTACCATGACAACCTTTGTGATGGATGCCCCTGTTATTTCTTCGTCTGCCTTACGAGTTGTAATCTTAGGCTTCTTCTTGACAGTGCTAGGAATTCATCGGTTATAAAGATGAAACTTTGAGCTCTCTTTGTTGTCGTAGTCCTACCAGTTTTATTGACTCTGTTAGTCTGAATATACTGCTACTGTTTCTTGATCACATGGTGTGGCTCAACGACATTCTTCTTTTTGCATGAGGTCCTTATTACTGCTTTCTTTAATCCTTTCTTTTGCTCGCACTTGTGAACCAGCTGGCAGTCTGATTCAAGAACAACTGTCGAGGTTACAGCGAAGTGGGGGAAGCTAAATCTCCCTGTAGTGAGGAAGACGCATGAGTTGTGCCATCTCTCCTGTCTTTGTTAGTATCTTGCTAATTCTGCGGTGTTAGAAAATTGTTAGAACAATTCATGAACGCGACCGGGAGCGTGAACCCATCGATCGCGGTGCATAAACTAACAGAAATAAGCAAGAAGGAGAAAAATATGTGTGGTTGTGGAAGTTCGTGGGTTTGAAAACCTTTTATTTACTGTCTATTGCCTTAAAGATGAAGGGAGGAACGTTCCCGTTGAGAGTCGCCAGTTTGACGCCCGAGGGGCGCCGAAACATTACGCCTCGCGGTAACTTTCTTATGCGTAGACTCGTGTTTGTAAGTAATTGATCTTAGAGTATTCCTATATTCAGATATAACCAGAGATCCTGGTATAGTTCGATCCCCAGCAGAGTCGCCAGTTTGTTAGAACTAGAGAATGAACATTCTCTCTGGAATGTGGTGTTTTGCTGATCTGGGGTTCTGAATATAGAAACATTCGTAGACAATCACAAACATTTACAAAAGTACGCAAGAGAAGAGATATCGCAAGGCGAATTTTATTCTAGGGATTCTGAGATCTTGTACATTCCAGGCCGTGATCTGGCACGAGCCCTTAATTACATCGAATGATCGAAGACCCTTGATTAAAAGGCAAAAGACTAGTCAGCGGGGACTATGGTCTCAGAGTTCTTTAGTCATGGAGACCTGTGTTTTGGTGGTCGTAGAGACCTGTATTTGTATGGTCACGGAGACCTGTATTTGTATGGTCACGGAGACCTGTATTTGTTATAGACTGACCCACCTTTGTACGAGTCAGATGTCTGTCCCATGTTTGTCCGGAGATCCGGGCTGAGACTGTCAGGGTTTATGGCTGAGATGGACGACTCTGGGCCCACGCCTGTCAATGTAGGGACAGGTGACCTCGGAAAGTCCATTCTACAGTTGTGTGTACCTGCATAGCTCAACCAGCGGATGCCGTTTGGATGGGTAGGGCATCGACTGTTCTTGAAGTGTCAGTCTTTAGCAAATCGTGTGTGATAGTTTAGAACTCTCCTGGCATGGTTTATCGTGTTAACCATAGTCCCCTTTGCTTAGTCCGGGCCTGAATTCAGGTCATGTTGTGATAGTACATATAATGATGATGCATCAGTATGATTCTGGGCACTGACGGCCTCTCTTCAGGAGAATTGCTCCGTTCAGCTTGTTGGATCAGATTAGACTCCGAAGGCTTGTATTTCGCTCTCTGGGTAGCCTGGATGAGTCATTTGACCACTCCATTGCGTTCGGAATGCTCAAAATACCCAAAATAGGCTCAAACGGGGCTTAAAAATGTCATAAAATGAGGATTTAAAGGTGCTGGAATGAACGCTGAAAGTGCTGATTTTTGCGATCCGCTGGCCTGATTTTACTGATGCGCTGGGGCCAGTGCGTCCAAAAATGTATTTTTCTGATGCGCCGGATCACTTTTACGATGCGCTGAGATCAGCGCGTCGAAAATGGTGACTTAAGTTATTCCTCCGGACCTGGTATGATCGGAGGTGCGATTTCCGGCGAGGGGTTCCCGTGGTCGGAGAAGGATTCCGGCGATCGAAAAAAGGTTTTCCGGCGACGAGGTTCTCTCTCTCTCTCGCTGACCCGTGCAAATGAGGCGGTGGGGGGTATTTATAGGTAAAGTCGCCCAATAGGCGGTCGACACGTGTAGCGCGTCGAGAAATTGGGTCGGCGCGTCGTTAAATGCGCTCGGCGCGTCGCGAAATGATCGGAGTCCAGAAGTTGGTTTGCAGGACGCGCCAGCTGTCAGTGCGTCCTGAAATTAACTGATTTTTTGGATGCGCTGGGTGAATTTTTGGACGCGTTGGAGGCAGTGCGCCCTTAAATTCATTTTTTGGATGCGCTGGAGGCAGTGCGCCCTTAAATTCATTTTTTGGATGCGCTGGACGTATTCGTGTCCTACAAACTTGGGTTTTGCAAATTGGGGGATTTGCGGGGTCCGCCTCACGATGAATGCCGATGCACTGCTCCTATTTCTTCATAATTGAGGTATCCTCCTAATTTTGGACAGTTTTGGTCATGATGACCGGCGGGGTCCACCACTGGCCCAATTTCTCATTTTTTTGGTTAAGTCTGATATGTGTTGCGATTTTTGCCAAGATTTCAGATGCACTGCCCCTAAATCCAGTGATGGGGCAGATTGTACACTTGTGATCCCTGTTTTAAGGATCCTGACTTTTGGGACCCCAACACTACTGTAATGTATATGTTTTATCCACGCAGTCCATCTATGTATATGAAAGATAATTTCAGGAAATGAGCTAAAAAAGGAAGCAGATAGAAGGCTCAGGTGGACCACACCACATGAATCAGTGGGGATTGAATTCCTACCATTGAAAACTTCCAAAAGCCCACAATGGTGAATGATCATTAAAAGCTATTTTAAGCCACAAAAGATTTGGACCAAGCTGATGTTTGTAATTTTCTTTTACACAGGTCTGGTTAGCCTTATGAAGGGGTCGTCTGGCAAATAAACATTACGGATGGGCCTACGGCGGGCCCTAGGAAGTTTTTAATGGTGGGCTTTCAATCACGATTGTTTCCTTTGGTGTGGTCCATCTGAGATTTGGATCTGCTTAATGTCTAGTACTAATCCTAAAATGGGCTTTAAAAAAATGGCTGGACGGCATGGATATACATAACATCATAAAGGTGGCCCCACCGTAAGGGTAACACCTGGCAGTATCCAATCCGCATCCATATTAATTATAAAAGAGGATGTCTAGTTATTGATCTACACCATCCATATATAACATGTGGACCTTTCATCATGTGGGTCCCCATTGATTTTTTTCAAATATCATTTTGATTTAATAGCCATATCAATCAAGCTAATGGTTACAAAATGCACGTTTTATTGGAGTGTAGGGAGCCATCCCCCTTAGAAAGCCATTGATTTTATTACTTTGTGAATTGAGAAATTTTAACCCTTTTAATTGCCAAAATGGTCATGATGCATGCTTCTTTGCTGATCGAGCAATTAGTGAATTTATTAATTTACTCACCCAAATACATTAATTATACATGGTGTTATAGAAAAATACTTGCACGCAATCAATACGACAATGCAAAACTACAAAAGAAATTTGTCAAACGAATATCCAAAAGGTAAAAGAAAAACAAAAAGTAAGAGACAAGAAATACAAATATTTATGTGGTTTGGCAATATACACGTCCACAGATAGTAATATAGGGCTTTCTTCTTCATTAAAACAACAAAAAAAAATAAAATGTACAAGACTCACATCTCTTACATTTTCCGTCTAACATGCATCTTGACATGTACAAGGCATCACCGCCTCAACAATTACAAGCATGTGAAAAGGAAGAGAAAGGAAAATCGAGAGAGATTTTCATATAAGAGAGGGGAAGGAACATACGAGGAGTGAGAGCGAGGGGGGGTTGTAAATATGAATCTCATTAACACTAAGGTTTTAATATGAGACAGTGCAATAGATGTATGAATAAATGTTACATAGTCATCAAAGTAGTCTTATATAGCCTTTGTTGGATGGGCTCCAAATTGTCATGCAGGCCACATGCAAATGCAAAGAGATTGGAGCAGGCTAACGACACATGAAAAGGAGTGGGTAAAATCCAAGTCATTTGTGTCCATTCATAAGTATGCAAACAAACTTTAAAAATCCATAAAACTCCTTTAGCTTGCTTGAATATTTTATTAATGTCCCGTAAATTTTGAAATATAGTTGGCAACTGGCCGGGCTCACCCTAGGCTTTTGGGTTGTGTTTTATCACGCCTTCTAAACTCATGAGATGAGCTTGGCGCTAGATATAGAAACCCAACAATTTTGGGCTGAGCTTGGGTTAGCCTTGAGTATGGTGACAAGCTGAACATGGAAGTGGAAATCACTCTTGAAAGTCGGATGAGTCAGATGAGTCACCAGTGACTCGTCTGAGTCCTAAAACCATACCGAGGCTTGCAAAAATAACACTCCATGTAAAAACTAAAAAGTACATCATCACAATTTTGGCAAATAGAATGCCAACCGTTCATTTGATGGGCCTGCTTTGTCAGTCAGACAATCTACTTATGTCCAACCAAGTGGACATATCAGATGCCTTACAAACATGACAGTTTTAGATTGGCCTTTCTGTGGATGGGCCATGATGACTGCAGACACTAGTATTCCAAATAATAGGCTTTCTTCCTTTGAATCGGTCGTGTCAGGGAATCTGCAGAGCTACTGTGATGTATATGTTTTATCCACACCGTCCATCTATGTATATGACAGATAATTTTGGGAAATGAGATAAAATAAAAAAAATAAAAAAAAGGAAGCAGATTGATGGCTCAGGTGGACCACACCACATGAATCAGTGGGGATTGAATTCCTACCATTGAAAACTTCCAAAAGCCCACAATGGTGAATGATCATTAAAAGCTTTTCTAAGCCACAAAAGATTTGGATCAAGCTGATGTTTGAAATTTTCCTTTACACAGATCTGGTTGGCCTTATGAAAGGGTCGGATGGCAAATAAACATTACGGATGTGCCAACGGTGGGCCCTAGGAAGTTTTTAATGGCGGACTTTCAATCACGACTGTTTCATGTGGTGTGGTCCATCTGAGATTTGGATCTGCTTAATGTCTGGGACTAATCCTAAAATGGGCTTTAAAAAATTGGATGGACGGCATAGATATACATAACATCATAAAGGTGGCCCCACCATAAAGGTAACACCTGGCAGTATCTAATCCGCATCCATATTAATTATAAAAGAGGATGTCCGGTTATAACATGTGGACCTTTCATCATGTGGGTCCCCATTGATTTTTTTCAAATATCATTTTGATTTAATAGCCATATCAATCAAGAAAATGGTTACAAAATGGACATTTTATTGGAGGGTACGGAGCCATCCCCCTTAGAAAGCCATTGATTTTATTACTTTGTGAATTAAGAAATTTTAACCCTTTTAATTGCCAAATTGGTCATGATGCATGCTTCTTTGCTGATGGAGCAATTAGTGAATTTATTAGTTTACTCACCCAAATACATTAATTATAAATGGTGTTATAGAAAAATACTTGCACGCAATCAATACGATTAATGCAAAACTACAAAAGAAATTTGTCAAACGAATATCCAAAGGGTAAAAGAAAAACAAAAAGTAGGAGACAAGAAATACAAACATTTATGTGGTTTGGCAATATACACATGTCCACGGATGGTGATATAGAGCTTTCGTCTTCCTTAAAACAACAAAAAAATTAAAAAGTACAAGACTCACATCTCTTACATTTTCCGTCCGACATGCGTCTTCACTTGTACAACGCATCACCGCCTCAAAAATTACAAGCACGTGAAAAGGAAGAGAAAGGAAAATCAAGAGAGATTTTCATATAAGAGAGGGGAAGGAACATAAGAGGAGTGAGAGCGAGGGGGGTTGTCAATATGAATCTCGTTAACACTAAGGTTTTAATACGAGACAGTGCAATAGATGTATGAATAAATGTCACATGGTCATCGAAGTAGTCTTATATAGACTTTGTTGGATGGGCTCCAAATCGTCATGTAGGCCACATGCAAATGCAAAGAGATAGGAGCAGGCTAACGACACATGAAAAGGAGTGGGTAAAATCCAAGTCATTTGTGTCCATTAATAAGTATGCAATCAAACTTTAAAAATCCATTAAACTCATTTATCTTTCTTGAATATATTATTAATGTCCGGTAAAATTTGAAATAAAGTTGGCAATTGGTCGGGCTCACCCTAGGCATTTGGGTTGTGTTTGGGCTCGCCTTTTAAACCCATGAGATGAGCTTGGCCCAAGATATAGAAACCCAACAATTTTGGGCTGAGCTTGGGTTAGCCTTGAGTATGGTGACATGCTAAACATGGAAGTGGAAATCACCCTTGGAAGTCGGATGAGTCAAATGAGTCACCCGTGACTTGTCTGAGTCCTAAAACCATACCCAGGCATGCAAAAATAACACTCCATGTAAAAACTAAAAAGTAAACCATCACAATATTGGCAAATAGAATGCCAACTGTTCATTTGATGGGCTTGCTTTTTCGGCCAGATAATCTACTTACGTCCAACCAAGTGGACGTATCAGATGCCTTACAAACATGCCAGTTTTAGATTGGCATTTCTATGGATGGCCCATGATGACTGCAGACACTAGCATTCCAAATAATAGGCTTTCTTCCTTTGAATCGGTCGTGTCAAGGAATCTATGGATATACTGTGATGTATATGTTTTATCCACGCCGTCCATCTATGTATATGAAAGATAATTTCAGGAAATGAGATAAAAAAAAAAGGAAGCAGATTGAAGGGTCAGGTGGACCACACCACATGTATCAGTGGGGATTGAATTCCTACCATTGAAAACTTCCAAAAGCCCATAATGGTGAATGATCATTAAAAACTTTTTAAAGCCACAACAGATTTGGATCAAGCTGATGTTTGTAATTTTCCTTTACAAAGGTCTGGTTGGCCTTATGAAGGCATCGGATGGCAAATAAACATTACGGAAGGGCCTACGGTGGGCCCTAGGAAGTTTTTAATGGTGGGCTTTCAATCACGATTGTTTCCTGTGGTGTAGTCCATCTGAGATTTGGATCTGCTTAATGTCTGGTACTAATCCTAAAATGGGCTTTAAAAAAATGGCTGGACGGCATGGATATACATAACATCATAAAGGTGGCCCCACCGTAAGGGTAACACCTGGCAGTATCCAATCCGCATCCATATTAATTATAAAAGAGGATGTCCAGTTATTGATCTACACCATCCATATATAACATGTGGACCTTTCATCATGTGGGTCCCCATTGATTTTTTTCAAATATCATTTTGATTTAATAGCCATATCAATCAAGCTAATGGTTAGAAAATGGACATTTTATTGGAGGGTAGGGAGCCATCCCCCTTAGAAATCCATTGATTTTATTACTTTGTGAATTGAAAAATTTTAACCCTTTTAATTGCCAAAATGGTCACGATGCATGCTTCTTTGTTGATCGAGCAATTAGTGAATTTATTAATTTACTCACCCAAATACATTAATTATACATGGTGTTATAGAAAAATACTTGCACGCAATCAATACGACAATGCAAAACTACAAAAGAAATTTGTCAAACAAATATCCAAAAGGTAAAAGAAAAACAAAAAGTAACAGACAAGAAATACAAACATTTATGTGGTTTGGCAGTATACACATGTCCACGATAGTGATATAGAGCTTTCTTCTTCCTTAAAACAATGGAAAAAAAATTAAAAAGTACAAGACTCACATCTCTTACATTTTCCGTCCGGCACGCATCTTCACTTGTACAAGGCATCACCGCCTCAACAATCACAAGCACGTGAAAGGAAGAGAAAGAAAATCAAGAGAGATTTTCATATAAGAGAGGGGAAGGAGCATACGAGGAGTGAGAGTGAGGGGGGTTGTCTATATGAATCTAGTTAACACTAAGGTTTTAATACGAGACAGTGCAATTGATGTATGAATAAATGTCACATGGTCATCGAAGTAGTCTTATATAGCCTTTGTTGGATGGGCTCCAAATCGTCATGCAGGCCACATGCAAATGCAAAGAGATAGGAGCAGGCTAACGACACATGAAAAGGAGTGGGTAAAATCCAAGTCATTTGTGTCCATTAATAAGTACGCAAGCGAACTTTAAAAATCCATTAAACTCATTTATCTTTCTTGAATATATTATTAATGTCGAGTAAAATTTGAAATAAAGTTGGCAATTGGTCGGGCTCACCCTAGGCTTTTGGGTTGTGTTTGGGCTTGCCTTTTAAACTCATGAGATGAGCTTGGCCCAAGATATAGAAACCCAACAATTTTGGGCTGAGCTAGGGTTAGCCTTGAGTATGGTGGCATGCTAAACATGGAAGTGGAAATCACCCTTGGAAGTCGGATGAGTTAGATGAGTCACCCGTGACTCATCTGAGTCCTAAAACCATACCCAGGCAATCAAAAATAACACTCCATGTAAAAACTAAAAAGTACACGATCACAATTTTGGCAAATAGAATGCCAACCGTTCATTTGATGGGCCTGCTTTGTGGGTCAGATAATCTACCTACGTCCAACCAAGTGGACGTATCAGATGCCTTACAAACATGCCAGTTTTAGATTGGCCTTTCTGTGGATGGCCCGTAATGACTGCAGACACTAGTATTCCAAATAATAGGCTTTCTTCCTTTGAATCTGGGCCATTCACCAATTCTACTTTCATGGCCAACTTGAAGGCTGAGATTTGGACAGGTACATACGGTTGATTATTGCACTGATTCTTCTACTGCGGCCGTTGATAGTATGGCCCACCACATGGAATGTCCTCATTGACTAATGTACGCCGACAGGAAACCAACCATATATACCTACCTCGGTGGGCCCTGAGCCTCCCTTTGGTTTCAACCGTGGGATAATGCTCCAGTGCTCTCAGACCATATAACTTACACTGCTCCTAGTTCTACCGGCTCACTTGGACACTCCAATTGATCGATCTGAACCGTCCACTAAGTCTAGAAAACATTCCTTAGGTGACCACACAAAAAATGCTGATCGGATGATCCAACTCATTTTAATTTGCCCTTATTTTGGACGACCATTCTTTAATCAGTGCAATGTTCGTAAGGTGGCCCATGGCATGTGATCTGGATCTGATGAACGGTGTAGATCCATGGATTGGAATGTTTAAGGGTCACGATTCAACTAGGAGCACTATAAGTGCTCTAGAGGATCATTGAATCATTAACTCTTCACAACTTTTTCACGATTCAACGATTCCATGCAGTAATGCTAAAGCCATTCACACCAGAGAAGTGAATGAAGAGGTGAATCTAGCACACGTACGTGCCACCGTGTCACACTAATAGGAGATCCGTGCCACGTCTCAACGGGGCTCAATGTCAACATGCCCTATCCGAAAAATCATGCCGGTCCATTCATTAGGTACATCATAGATGTGCAATGAATGTAATTCCGGTAATCATTTTTCTAACAGTCCATTTTCATTGGACAAGTGTGACTCACCTGATATAATGAACGTAAATTTTTTTTAATAAAATTCATTTAAATTTAATTTTTTTTTAATTTGTAAGAGATTATGTAACTCTCTTTATCTCGCTTACCTTTCCTATCTTATCTATCATATCTCATCTTTTCTTCTTAATAGAGGATACGAAAGAGATCCTACCTTAACAAAAGAAAACCCTAACACGCTAAAGAAGTGACGTAGGTGCAGACGTGGTGAGGTCGATTACCGTCTTCCTCACTAGATAACTACCTTGAATCCACAAGGCTTTCGGAACTCCTCAACCAGACTTCCTTGAATACACGAAGGAAAATAAAAAGGAATAATTCCTAATAAATTTAAAATAATTTAATTGATTATTAAAAAATGAAATTACAACTGTTTAAATAAGGAACTCAAACTTAGAATGGAGTTTTAGACTTATACTCCAACTCAAACACTCTAAGAATGTAACTTACTATAAATAGTAAACGTACTATTTATAGGCAACTTTTATTCCTACTAAACTTAGTGGTTTTCAGCCAAAAATAGCAAGTGTCCAATTCGGCCCGACCACGTTATTCTACTAACTTTCCTAAGCCCTTTTCATGTTGGGCATAACTCATATAACTCAAAAGATCAAAAGTTAAACTCGAACTAAAACTTACTATTTATAGTTAAAACGAAAGTAAACTAAACTTTTAACCGTCTAGATCTAACTGTTTATACCCATTTTTTACACACCTACGTGAACCAATAAGATGTTGCCACGTGTCGACATTACAAGCTTAATAATGACATAATCATATTGGGGTTAGGAGCCCCGTAGTGGAAGCAATCAAAGCATCGGGTAATAAACCGCAATAGCAATCACATACCAAGCAAATCGACACACACAAAAAGCAATCCGAATTTAATGTGGAAAAACCCCACACGAGTAAAAAACCACAGCACAAAACGACACCAATCCACTGTAATATCAGAAGTTACAAGAGATGGAATCCAAAACCCTGGATCAGAAGCCCATAAGAGAAATCTCAAGCTAACAAAGCTAATTCTCACATGAGAATGACAAACTCAGCCCTTTCCCTCATCCCTATAAAAACTCCAAGCTTCCTCCTAGCTCTTTTTTTTGTCCTAGAACTCTCTCAATCCCTTTAAGAAGCATTGGCCCCTTTGATGGCAACCTTATCCCACATTACATCCCCTTAAATAAGAGAAAACCAAGATTAGAAACTTATTACGCAAATACGCACAAGAAACCAACTCCAACGAGGAAACCTGTTGACCGGTCGAAGCACACCATCGACGGGTCGAGGGCCCCTGCCGACCGGTCGATAATGCCCACAAATTGTCCAGAAAAGTCCAGCGAACTTGCTCTCTTGTTCTTTGAAATTCTAATCGATTGGTCACTATCCACGACCTGGTCGATGGCCTCCATTGCACATATTTAAGTCACTCTAACAATCTCCGCCATGACTTCAATCTTCATGCAATGCCTTGCCACACACAACCTCCACCTCTACTTCATCATCATCATAGTTTCACCACTTCTCATGCCTCAACGACATCATCCTTGCACCTTCACCACCCTGCTCGTTCATGTTGCCCTTGTGCGCACGCCACACACGAGCAACCGTGGATCCTGCTTCTGATCCCGTAGCTCCATTATGAATAATACTCCCGATCAAATCCGATCGCTGCCGATGAACCTGATTGAGATATTAGCGTATCGATTCACCTTCTTCCACTCTACATTCTTTCATAGATGTCAATCATTTTCATGTTTTTCTTTCACGAATCCTTTTCCACGTCGAATCTCATGCTAGAAGACGACATTGATGCCTCTCCTCAAATTCTCTCGGCCTCCTTCCCAACTTTAGCTTTGGTACCACTTGTTGGGGTTAGGAGCCCCGCAGTGGAAGCAATCAAAGCAACGAAGAACAAACCACAATGGCAATCACACACCAAGCAAATCGATACACATAAGAGGCAATCTAATTTTACGTGGAAAAACCCCTTACGGGTAAAAAGCCATGGCACAAAGCGACACCAATCCACTATGAATAAAAAATTACAAGAGATGGAACCTAAAACCCCAGATCACAAGCCCACAAGAGAAATCCCAAGCTAACAAATCCAATTCTCACATGAGAAAGATAAACCCTAGCCCTTTCCCTCATCCAAGAAAACTTCAAGCTTCCCCCTAGCTCTTTCTCTTATCCTAGAACTCTCCCAATCCCTCTAGAAAACCTTGGCCCATTGGCGGCAACCCTAATCCCACATCACATCCACTTAAATAGGAGAAAATCGATATTAAAAACTGTTCACTCGTCTCAAGTGTAAGGCTGCGATGTAGTAATAATCTCGGTAAGACCGAGGTCAATCCACAGGGAATTGGATGAATAGTTCTAAACTATTCCAACAACTTTAATTGGAACAATTTGGGATTTCAATTAAGAAAACTAACTCAAAACAGTAACCTAGAAAAAACTATAATTTAAAGGAACTAAGGCTTTCAAGGATCTACTTGTAGTAATCCCATATTAATCAATTCAATCCAAGCATAAAACACAACTAAATTAGAAGTTATATCTCTCATCTAGTTGGAAGATAAAGCATTCAACCCCATTCAACCCCACTTAAGTTAAACTTTCAAGTTTTAGTCCTATTCAATTACATAGCATTCAAAATCATAGCCTTCGGAATAACAGCCATGCCTATGGACTCTGGCATGCTCAAGGGTTACCATAATTCAAATCTAATCAAGCAAATTACAAGATATCCATGTCCGGAGCACATGAACTCTCATAAAACTTCTAAACATATCAACTTTATTCAAACTAGAACATTCAAAATCCAAACTTAAAGTGAAAGTACTTGAATCAAACTGAATTAAACATGCAATTGACTACAAGCTTCACCTCTCAACCCAAGCTGAGATATTTTAGTCGAGCATTATTACAACTAGAATTCAAAGCAAAACTAAATAAAAACATGAAAAACTAGAAAAACCAGGATCGATAGAGTTGCGGACGCTCCACAGTGCTCTCCTTTACTTCTCACTGACCTCCAATCTTTTATAGGATGCCTTTAGACGAAGCCCTAGGTGCCCTTTTATAGAATAGTGCAGAAGATTTCAGATTGCACAAGGAATCACGGAGTTGCGCAGAGAAAATCGGAGCTTGTAGGACAAGCTCTGTTACGTAGTCAACCGGTCGGACGATCGGTCTGAGCATATGGAAGACTGGTCTGAGCCTATGGACGATCGGTCGTAAAACATAAAAAACAGTCCAGTGAGTTTTTGGAATTTCCACCCCCTTCTGTTGAGTGCTTGACCGGTCTAAGTGACAGTCGACCAGTCTGGTGACCACTCTGTCTTAGTTCAGTGAGATCTGCAAAAATGTGGGGGTCTCTGTTGTATTGCCGACCGGTCAGACGACCGATCATTTGCCTTGACCGACCGGTCAGCTGACCGGTCGTGTATGCTAATTTCTACACTTCGTCTTTCTTGTCTTCTTTTCTCCGTTGCTTCTTTCTTCTGTTCTTTTAGCACTTAGTTCATTGATCTTCAATGCATGTAAAGTGCTCTTTTTAGCCTTGAATTAGTGAAATCTCCATCTCATTCCTACAATCACAAATCATGTATTAGATGGTTCTTTTAAGCATACAAACCATGCATATAATGTGATACAATGGGTTGGTAAATGTATAAATTGGAGGCTCAACAAAAACTCCTTTCGTAAAACCACGTAAGAAACCAACTCCAACAAGGAAACTTGTCGACCAATCGAGGGCCCCTGCCGACCGGTTGACAATGCCCATAAATTATCCAGAAAAGTTCAGCGAACTTGCTGTCTTTTTCTCCAAAATTTCGATCGATCGGGCGCTATCCACGACCGGTCAATAGCCTCCATTGCACAGATTTGAGTCGACTCTAACAAATCCAACACTCTAGTGGACCACACTAGAGATTACTCTTCCATTTAGTTAGGGCTGTAAATGGTCGAGTCTGGGGCGGGTTTAGCTAAAATCAGACCCCTCCCATTTACTAAATGGGTCTAGGTCCAAATTTTAGACTTAGACCCTTTTACTAAATGGGTGGGTCTGGTCGGGTCTGAATCAACCCATTAGACCCATTTATAAATGGGTCCGGATTTGGTAGAGGGAGATCCACCTAGACCCATTTATAAATGGGTCGGGTTTGGATCTAGGATGCAAGCATTTTTACAAGGCTTAAAACCAGGTCTAGATGGGTCTAGGTTGGATGGGTCCCTTGAAACATAGCCCAAACTCGCCCACTTACTAAACGGGTTCGGGTCGGATCGGGTCGGATCGGGTCGAGCTTAATATAAAGGAAACTAGACCCAGACCCGTTTTGCAACTGGGTCTATTCTTGGACCCAAACCCGTACCATTTAACAAATGGGTCAGGTCTGGGTCGAGTCTAAATGGGTTGGGTTTGGGTACCCCATCGGGTACGCTAACCCATTTACAGCCCTACATGTAATGCAATTTGCATTTAATGGGCATTTAATGCAACCTAAGTTTACTATTTGGTGTGGTCCACTAGAGCTATGGATCTGGCTCATTTTTGGGCTCATACCTTAACATGATCATAGAAAATGAATGAACGACATAGATAAACAGATACATCATGGTAGGCTCCCACATAGATCCGGTCCGGATGCAATCTGCATCCATTAATTATACATAATGTTGTAGAAAAATACTTGAACACAATCCATACAACAATACAAAACTACAAAAGAGAATTGTCAAACCAATATCCAAAAGGCGAAAGGAAAAGAAAATGTAAGAGACAAGAAACATAAAGATTTACGTGGTTTGGCAATATATTATGTCCATGGATAGTAATATAGAGCTTTCTTTTTAGTCATACAACGCACCCACGCTGCTAGTCATGCAATATAAAGCTTTCTTCTTCACTAAAACAAGAAAACTAAAAGTACAAGATTCATATCTCTCACATTTTTCCTCTATACAAAAATTTCTTACTAAGGAATACCCTAGAAGAATGAATAATGGAATCTCTCTATACACATACTCCCTTTAAATAGAAACCATCAAAAGAGTATATGCAAAAACCTAGGAGAATTAGGCTTCATATATAACATATGTATGTATGTACATGCTTACAAAAAAATGTAAGAGAGAGAGTGTGTGTGAAACAGAAAGTGCCGAAATGCTAATGCATCTTCATGTGTACGAGGCATCACCGCCTTGACAAGTACAAGCACGTGAGAAAGGAAGAGAGAAAAATCAAGAGAAATTTTAAAATGAGAGAGAAAAAGGGAAGGAACATACGCGAGAGAGAATGAGAGGGTTGCCAATGATTGGTCACTCATCCCCACCTTTTCCAAAGTAAATATGAATCTCATTAAGACTAAGGTTCTAATATGAATATAAGCCTCCGGTAATTATTTTTCTAACAGCCCATTTTCATCGAATAAGTGTGACTCACCTGATGTAATGACCGTAATTTTTTTAATAAAATTTATTTAAATTTAATTTTTCAATTTGAGATAGAGATTACATGTAACGCCCCGAAATTTTCGACTTTCGTGGACATCACGATGGGTCGAGTTTTCAGGTGTTAACTCATGTGTGTTAACATCACCATTCCACACAGTCATACTGTATTTACATACATCCATAGCATTCAAGCATAATGACGGAAATTAAAGATCTTATTCCATAATCTTCTACTTTATGTTCGAAATCAAATGTAAAATAAAACATGTCTAAACAAGAGTTTCACTTAATGTCTCCATAAAAGAAAACTTATTATGAATTCAGAGAAATAAATCTATTTTACTAAATGAAGTAAATGGATCATCATCAAGCTACGTCGGCTTCAACGTCCACCATTTGCTGCCACGAGTCTTCGTATTCGTCGCCCTGCAGTTCGAGTTCGCCTAATGGATCGTCACCTGCAATGTCTTGTGGTATTTTTTTTTAAAAGCACCGTCCTAGGAGGACGTGAGTTGCTCGCGATCAACTCAGTGAGGATTACCCACCAAGACTAGCACAATAATATCCAACATGATACATATATCAAATAAAACATGCCAAAGAAAATATCTTGATTAATGCGATGCATGAAATGCATGCTTTAGCTTAGGCACCCTGACCAAATGAGACGAGATCACTCCACTCTTCTCATTAGCCACTAGTTACCAGAGATTCTAGTTAGGGCGGGATCACTCCACTCTTTCCATACACCAAAATTCAGTTAGTGAAATGGGCTCATGCACACTTTTACTAGCTGGCGATGAATACATGATTTAGTTCTACATTTGTTTAAGTAATTTATTATGTAGAAGTCTTAATGATGTCCACATCCCAAGGTCGCTCTTTACCCCATCCATGGTCCGTCATGACATAAAATAGCTGTTTCTTATCAATAGGAGTCAACCACGAAAAGGCGTACACATCTTAGTCAAGATGAGACACATGGTACCCAAAACACCCTTATCTATCTTAAGGGTTCATCATTTACTCATTTACATAGTTCCTTGACAATTCATTAATATCACGTACACGATCTTACCAAAACACATCACATGGGCTTCTTATGAATTAACCATTCTCCACACATATAGTTATATTATCCATGGGGCAAAGGGTTTCCACTAGGACGACATCCATATATATAAACTTCATTGCACATGAATCATAATACTCATCTTAAATATGTGAACAATCATAATGAAGCATTGATTGTGCATAATCTCATATACACATGTAACCACTTATCATCTTTTCCTCAACGATCACATATAATCCATAATTTAAGTAAAACAAAATTTAGCAAGTTCATGTCAAACATATTCATACAATACATGGTTTCATAGAGAATTCACAACCAATCATATTTTCAAGTTGCATGCATATAACAAAACCCTAACAACAAAGCATAGATTTGACATACTACCCGATAATATTGTAGTTAGACTTAAAAGGAATCCTCACCTTAGAGTTAGGATGATTTGAAATATTGATAGGGTGTGCACCTTTTCCAGATTCTAAACCCACTATAATTATGGAAACACATAGTTAGGAATTGTTTCAGTATGATTGTCATTATTATGGTCATGTAAGATTAGATTCATCTCTAAGGTTAAGGTGTAAGCTGGATATAGGGGATAAATATCAAAGTAGATAGGGCTTACCTCTTAGGAATTCAAATCCCGACTGAGTCGACTCGGTTTGACCAAGTTCCTCTTCTCTTCCTCTCTTCCTTCCTCCTTACTTCTTCCTTCATTTTTCCTTTCTCTTTCTTCTCTTTTTCTCCTCCTTCTCTAGAAGGAGTTCCAGCAGGTCGCCCCTTCCCTCTCTCATTCTTTCACTCTCTCTTTCTCTTTCTTTCTCTTTCTCTCTCTCTTTCCTCACGGCCTCTCTCTCTCTCTCTAACGATCTTGGAAGAGGCAGGGACGAGCAGAGGGCTTTTATAATGTTAATGCAAAGATTTGTCAATTACCATGGTTAGTATGTCGTCGAGTCTTCTTGCGGCTGAAGACAGTCTCCGTGCGACTGAAGACAGAAGCTACTCAAAGAAGATCGCTCGTCAGTCAACTTCAAGCCTCTCCATCCAAACCTTTGATCCCAAAACCTTTTATAGATGGTTCAAATCCTTCCAAGGTACACCCTTAGCACCATCTATAGCCCTCCTTCCATTTAGATCAGCTTTGGAAGGGTTCATGTTAGCAGAAGTTGCTTAAAAATTGAAAAACAATATGTCTGCTCTCTCCGATACATACCCGATCCATCGGAGATTAGTCCGATAGGTGTCCGATCAATCGGACAATATGTCCGATCAATCGAAAAATTGTCCAGTAACATTGAAAACTTCTCTGGACACTTTTTCGATCAATCGGAGGACTGTCTGATCCATCGGACAAGGTCTTCCGATCAATCGGACGGTATGTCCGATTAATCGTAGAAATGTCCAGCAAACATTGAAAATCTCTCTGGACACTTTTCCGATCACTCGGAGGTCTGTCCGATCCATCGGACAGGGTGCTACGATCCATCGGACATACATACGATCCATTGGAGGAAATTACAGAAAAATTACATTAACTTTCTGGAAGGAATTCCGATCAATTGGACCATCTGTCCGATCAATCGGACATGGTCTTCCGATCAATCGGAATTAAGTCTGATCAATCGGATGACCTGTTTTTCAGCAAAATTCAAATCTAGCTAAAACTTATGTCCGATCGATCAGATCCTATCGAGCTGACCGTTTTCTGACCGTTGAATATCATTTCTATATATGGAACTCGGTTGGATCTTGTGAGAGACACCTTGAGCATCATCTAGGGTTTGTGTGAGCCTTCTCCTTGAGATCCCCTTCTCTCATACCCTAAGATTTGTTGAGTTCATACTTCAATCCATGTTGATCTGACCAACATTGTTGAAGCATTCAAAGCTTGGATTGAATCATGAACTCAACCCCTCTTTAATGGCATCTTGACCTACCTCTCATAAATATACTCTTGTCATCAATGCCATTAATGGTGGTTTAGGTAGAAGCCTTCCTCATATAAAAGCCATATCCCCATTTAGCCTCAACCTAACCCTAATCCCTCACCTTGGAATCTACAATGAGTCATCCGGAGCAAGGTTGCTGATCGAGGGAGCTGAAGAAGGTATCTTCCGTGCAAGCCGAAGCTTCTTCAACAAAGGCATCATCAAGGGACTCAATCAGCTAAGTATATTTAGTCTTTCGAGTCCAAGAAACCTCCTCAAGTTGAGATTTGGGTTTCAGAGTTTGAAGACCCAAACTCGTAAGAGTTCTTGCGTAGGACAAGTCCTTGAGTAGGACAAGCCCTTGTGTAGGACAAAGTGTTCATGGATTAGTCCTATGGAAGGATGAATCCATGTGTTGAGTCTTAAGTCCTTTTGTAGGCTGTTAAGGTTTATGGTTAACCTCATTTAAAACCATAGTGATAGTGAAATCCGGTCACTCAAGGAGTGAGTGGATCAGCCGGGAGTGGAGTAGGTACATAACCGAACCATTATAAAAATCTCTTGTTGTGTAATGAATGGATGAACTGATTTACTTCTTTCCCATATGCTTTTATTGACTTATATTCTGTATATCTTGTGTTTAAAGTAAGTTTCCTAAGAATACTTTGCATGATTATAAGTGTGTAATTGGGAAATTTAAAAAGTGTCCTATTCACCCCCCTCTAGGACAAGGTATCTTGTTTCTTGCTTCTACAAAAGCAGTAATCAAACTTACATCGCATTTTCATATAATACTCTCTAGTCGGTGGCTAGCGTTCAGAGGAAGTTTCTAGATTCCGGTTTCATAGTTTAACAAGGAGACGGTGAGAAGATTAGATCTCTCTACACATAGACTCCTTACACACAAGGACCGTCCAAAGAGCAGATAGGCTCCACAAAAAGATCTTAAAAGTGGTATCGTGTGCCCATGCAAAGTGGTGGACCAGATCTTGATCCTTCTTCCTTTGGACGGTAGATTGAAATGGGTCGTACAAGCCACGATGGGTGGAGATTTTCAAACGAAATACGTTTGGCTAGCCCCTGAACCGAATGGACGGAGTGGATTTAGCAGTGGGGCCCATAGGAAGGGCAGCATTCAACGCACAGATGGACACCGTCCGTCCGCTGTTGATGCGAAACGAAGAAGACGGAGTAGGGGGTGAGGCAACGTGCGCACGCGGTACGAAAACTACGTGCAACTTGCGTTCTCCACAGGGCTTGATCCGATCCACTGGATGTGTGGGCAACGCCAATTTAACCATCGACATGAAATTTGGGTCGAGTCCGAGTTGAGGTGGGCCGTCTATTGACCATTTTCTGATTGGGGCACTTGTACAATGATCGGAGAGCTGATTTTTTACGTGTAAGATTATTTTTTTTTAGATAGGCCATACACGAAGTTTAAGGTCCAACCGATTGTGGAAAACCGGGTTACTTAAATCGTGGGATTTAAGTAGTGTCGGTTTCGTAATTTTTGAAAAAGGGTAAGTTTAACAAGATCCAGCTGTTCTAGACTATTCTCAGGGTCATTCTAAGAAACTTTTATAAATGGGCCCCCATTTAATTCTCCATGGTTGATCAGATATAATTTTCTCAAGATTAACGGATAAAAATAAAAAAAAATAAAAAAAGGAATAGGGAAAAATACAGGGTGTTACATTACATAACTCTCTTATCTCCCTTATCTCTCCTATCTTATCATCCTTATCTTTTTCTTCTTTTTTCTTATCTTTTTTTTTTTTTTTTTTTGGTTAGTCATTCAAGGCACCAGCCCTGTTAGTTGCGCAACACATGCACACGCACGGTTAGTCAATTGATGCACCCACCCACCGGTGGGGTTAGTATGTCTTCTTAGCACTCGAACATGAGACCTTATGTTGAAACACCTAGGCATCTTCAAACTAAGCTAGAAGGTGAGACATGATCTCATCTCTCTTATCGCTTGTAATTCCCTCATTCCTAATGCATCTTCCTTCTCAAGGGAGGATATGTAAGAAATCCTACCTTACCAAAAGAAAACCCTAACGTACTAAAGAAGTGATGCAGGCATAGACGTGGCGAGGTCAATCACCGTCTTCCTCACTAGATAACTAACTTGAATCCATAAGGCTTTCGAGACTCCTCAACCGGACTTCCTCGAATCCATGATGGATAATAAGTAGAAATAATTCCTAATAAATTTGAAATAATTTAATTGATTATAAAATATGAAATTACAACTGTTTAAATAAAGAACTCAAATCTAGAATAGAGTTTTAGACTTATACTCCAATTCAAATACTCTAAAAACGTAACTTACTATAAATAGTAAACTTATTATTTATAGACAACTTCTATTCCTACTAAACTTTGCCGTTTTCAGCCAAAAATATCAAGTGTCCAATTCGGCCCAACCACATTATTCTACTAACTTTCCTAAGCCCTTTTCATATTGGGCACAACTTTTATAACTCAAAGAATCAAAAGTTATACTTGAACTAAAACTTACTATTTATAGTAAAAATGAAAATAAACTACACTTTCGACTGTCTACATCTAACTATTTATACCCCTTTTTTACACACATGCGTGAACCAATAAGATGTTGCCATTGTCGGCATTATGAGCTTAATAATGACAGAATCGTCATTGTGCCCAAAGATATCTTTTGCCTCTTTTTCCTTAATGATACGCCTCCCCGTCATAAATGTGGTGGCACAAAACTGTATGTATGTCTTTAAAGGAAACGAAGCAACAAATGACACATGACCCTAATTCGTGGGGCACGTGACCAAAGAAGTTTACCCAACTCGTCTATAAAAGACCCATCGTAGTAAGTATCCTATCACAGATTCGAATATGCTCGAAAAGGCCGTCTATCACAATCCTTCCAAAATAGGAGATCTTCCAAGAGACGTTCAAAACTCTTATGATGATTACGAGAATTTCAAAAATTGAAGCAATATCTGAATGGATTGAAACAAATGGATTAGAGCTCGATCTAGATCTGATGGGACCAGCTCCACTAGTTTCATGAATATTCATGGTCACGATAGGAGATCTTTGAGAACAGATCATGATCGAGTCGGACATAATGAGACAGAGCCCTAAAAATGATTTTTTATATACGAAAATCGTTGTAGCCATGCTTGCAGGAAATCTAAAATCAGTTTCAGATTTATGAAGATCTCTTGTGAGAAGACCACATAAAAGTTATGATCGCAAATGATCCTAGACAAACAAGAAAACCCAGCGAGAATTTTGTTGCCTCTAGAAGCTATAAAAGGAGAGTGTAATGATGAGTTTTGTGCCCATACCAAACACAATTTATCTTCATAGTCTTTACATTTACCTTTACTTTTATCTTAGCATAGCCTAACCTAGTCTTAGATTAGATTGCTACTGTCGAGCACCACCACTACAATACCGTAGGAATAAGATAAATATCCATAACCTTCTATTGTTGGATCTTAATCAACTAAGTTCTTAATTAGATGATCAAACACCCTAGTCGCATCCTTTTGACCATTCGCCTAGATCATATGTCCATTCGGGCGATTTAAGTATTTACCTCTTTTTATTTTTCTCTAGCTTTATTTGTTACTCTGTCGATTGAAATGAGTATTATTTATAAATTAATAAAGAATCGGCATTGCGTTTAGTCTTCTTTTATTTTAGTGTAAGACCTGTAAGCTAATTAACCAACCGTATGTTTAGTTTTGGGTCCCGACGTCCTCCGGATGCATCAGATCAGCGATCCTTGATCGTGAATTGTTTTAGTACCATAACGACCCGAGACTTGTACCCCAGCGACCGCGTCGGTATTGTGATTCCAACGCTGTACTGGCACGCTCCATTACAATACTGAGTTTGAGAGTTATGTGCATATGAGCAAATTCAGGCGGGCATGCATTATGGTGCACGTAAGCGTGGCAAGTAAGGCCCACATGTAAGTAATCTAGAGAGAATCTCATAAAGTGATATTTTGTAATCCCTAGACTACCCCTCACCCTCACCCATACCCCTCTCATCACCCTAGTCAACACAAACCATACTCACCCCATCCATCTCTCACTACAAAGTCAAGAAAGCCCATACCTTCCATGCCCCCTCTCATACCCTCCTATTCCCCCTCTCATGGTAGCCATTCTCATCTCATCTTCCCTCTCTATCCTACTTATTTCTATAAAACCCCAAGCATCCCAATTACCACACGTCTAAGTCATTTTAAGCTAGAAAGAGAGAAAATTATAAAGAAAGTATGAGAAAAGAGAGAAAATCAAGAGAGATTAGGACAGTGAGAGGGAGAACTTGTAGGAGAAGGGATTAGAAGGTGGAGATCAAAGCATGGAGAGCCCTAACCACCATCCGAACCGTTCGATCAACCATCTGATTCAATTCAACCGTGAATCTTTCATTGTGAGTGTAAGGGAGGACGAAATCCTCCTTTTTCTTTCTATTATTTCATCTTTTTTGGTCCACAAGGGTTGGACCCACCTTGATGTGGTTATATTTTTATGGTGACCCCGTAGTGGCGAGGCCCTCCCGATTGCCGGATCTCAATTATATCCGTTCCTTCGCTCCTTTCCTTTAAATTTATGGCCTGTTGTGAGGTCCATAAGTGGGCCACACTATGAGACAGTGTGCCGTGCATGCCACCTTGTGTGGCCCACCATGATATTTATTTACCATGATATTCAAAATAGGTATTACGAATCCACGATGTCAAACACGAGGCTAATGCTTTTATAGCATTGGACAAGTCAAGAATGGTTGCTCTATTATGAAATTGGGACACTCCAAGAAGATAGGCACGTCCAACCATCAGATGAGCTAGGAGGTTTTTGGGTTGTTGTCCATATTTTTTATGGTGTGGCCCACCGAATTGTTTTTATGCCCTATAACCTGCTCATCAAGTGAGCCCATCATGATGGGATTTCCAAAAAATGAAGCTCAGCATTCATGAGTGATGGAAAACAATGGAACACCATCAGATCACTCCTCCAAATTCACACTATGGATTGATTGGTTTTTATGTTTTTTGCATCACACTTATATGATTGGCCACACATACACCCATTGGGCCCCACCTTCATCGTTTGCAGGAGGGCGCGAATTAGGTGTTACCCCGGGAACAGCTTAGTGGGTGTTACCCCTACCGTATGGCCCACATGGATGATATTTTGTACATCCACTCCGTCCATCCGTTTATACAGCCCATTTTAGGATAAGGTTCCAAAAATTATGCGGATCCAAATCTTAAGTGGACCATACCACTGGAAACAGTGTGATTGAGTGTCCCACCATTAAAAATTCCAAAGAGCCCATGGTAAGGTTTTGGTAATGTTTATTTGCAGTCCAAGCTCTTGATAATGTCAATAAGGTCTTGATGAAAGGCAACTATAAATATCAGATTGATCCAAAACTTTTGTAGCCCACAAAACGTTTTTAATGGTTATTAATCACTTTTTCTAGTGGTATGGTCTACCTGAGATTTGGTTCTTCTTAAGGTTTTGGATCATGTCCTAAAATGATACGAGAAAACAGATAGATGGCATAGATATATAGAAAATACATCAAGATGGGCCCCACACGGTAGGGGTAACACCCACTAAGGTGTTACCAGGGTAACATCTAATTCGTTCCCTTTGCGGGATAAGCTTATTCTTTAAACGTTGCAGAGGAGCTCGCCTCATGTACGATATATTCAGTCCAGTGCATGCTAGACCCAAAGTGGCACACCTGTCTAAGATCTGAGACGTTCATCCAAGTGATTCCCAAGGTGACCAGGTGGTCCACAGAAGGTCACAATCACCTGCTGGCAATCCTAAAAAAATAACCCAGATCTTGCATACGTGTGCCACTCTGGCACGTGCATGCCCGTCTTAACATTATCTCGGGTCTTCCTTCATCATGTTATGAATCGTTTAAGCAATGAACTGATGTACTCTTCAAGGGCAGGAAGCTGGTGGTTGTCATCGTAACCGTACATCATCTGCACCGTCCTGGCAGCATCTAGCGTGGCCTTTATGAAAGATGGAGGGATAGGATTTGGCGAGAGGCATGCCTTGTTGAGTTTCTTCCATTCATTGGAGATCATTTGCATGACATGTTGTTGTGCACTTTCGAGAGAAATATTGCTATTTTCTTTCATGCAGCAATCCACATATGAGCCATCGTAGCCGTTTGTAGTCTGAAACAATATTAGAGGTTCTTGTCATTTTAAGGTTGGATTGATTACACGTGTCACAATGTCACACTTGTGTGAGATATGGACCATTTATCAGGCTCCAATGCTACTGATGAGACTATAATAAGTTTACGGTGATAGCAAGCAGATGTGGGGCCATGTGGTGTAGGTATCACATCCAACCCGTCCATTGGATTCATTCCCTCAGATTACTTCCAGGGAAAAAAAATCAGCCTGATCTAGTACTCTTCTGGGCCACGGCATGGAACAAGGTGGGATGGGCTACCCACCCTTGATTCTCACCGGAGCGTACCTGAGTTGCAGAACAACCAGATTTTTTTTTTTCCTGACACTTCAACCATGTCAGATGAAGGGTCTGGACGACCTGGATTCTATATACACAACAGGATGGCCCCCCATGAAAATGGATGGTAGGCGTCCCCTCTCGACATGTCCCCTGTGCTGTTACCGATTTGAGTTTACATTTGTTCTGATTTTTTGTCCCTAGGGGTAACGTTAGGCGATGCACCTGATGGACGGGTAGGATTTTGTGAATACATCACGTGGGCCCACTTCTTCCCGGCATCACCTTTTCTGCTCGTTGATCTCATGGTACCAACATCAACTACTGATCCATTGGGAATGATCACATATCTTAGAGCTTCGAGGGGTCAACCCGTGTTGTGTCCATGAAATCCAAGCGTTGCATCTCGTGCGTCTTCTCATATTCACTGTACATCCCAAGAATCATCTCGATCCAAAAGCAAGGTGGGACAAATCATAGGGAGCAACGTAGGATCATGACTAAAAGCTATACATTCATGTGGTGTGACCCACCTGAGTTTTGGATTGTTCTTGAGTTTTGGTTGGTCCCTTAATCCTGGTTTGGAACACTTGATGATTGGGTTGGATGACATATATAAACAATATGGTGGAGCCACACGGTTCATCTTTTATACCTTTTTGTTGTAATTAAACCAGTCGGATCAAAGGGTACGAAGCCTTGCCTCGTTGGTTGACTCCGAATTGCCACCTTGATGTTTATATGCCATCCAACCCATTCACGAAAACAAATATCATCTTGATCCAAATCTTAAATCGGCCTTAAGAAGGTTTTGACCACTCTTTCTTATACTGTGGCCCACCAGAGTTTTGGAAATGGCTGAGTTTTTTCCCAAACATTATAACATGATCTGGGGCAATTGATGAACGGAGTGGATGTCATACAGACATCATGGGTGGTCCTGCAACAAATTCTCCTGACAATAGAAAGTCTTTTCCCATGCGCGCGACGGATCTGGGGATTCATTTTTATTGGATCGTCTGAAGATGGAAATCAACGCACTATTCTTCATCATACCTTGGATATTCTCAGATCATCGTAAAGCCGAAGAATCGTAGCCGTTGATGAGATCAGGCCTGGAGTAGTGTCCACAAGATCTACGCTCTCTTTTGTTATCCCATGGCCCAGAAGAAAAAAGAGGTGTATTAAAATGGTATTTCACTCCACTACTAACTACGCCATTCTTCAAGTACTCAGCTGCATTGGGCAGATGTCCTGAGCCAAACCATTTCGCTTCTACTAGGAATGCATCACATAGGGTGGCCCACTGCATAGAAAGAGACGGTCCAATACTCTCATTAGGACTCAATAACTTGAAATCGTATGAGTCGTTTTTTTGACACGTGGACAATCTAATCAGTTGATCTGGATCGTCCATTAGGTCCAGCCCATGCTCCAGGGCCAATTTCCCAAAAAGAACAACCATTGATCATGTCTATCCACAGATGGTGTCAGGATTGTCTGACAGAAGTGAATTTTTGGAATCGTGAGTAATATCTAGGACCCACCAAATGAAAGGTTCAGTTTGATTGTTGAAGCTAAAATTATATTCAACAATCTTGACCATCCACATTTTAGGCTATCGATTGGATGGTTACAATCGTCTGACCGATGAGAGATTTGTTGGGTACCCTAAAAGATCATGGTTAGAAAAATTTGACGGTCTGGATCAATTGATTGTTCTATCCACGCATCCAAATGCAACTCCTAGCACCATAAACTACAAGCCATGAGAGGATTGGAGCATTCCTCGTAAATAGAAAACATCTGTTGGACAGAAATCGCATGTAGCAATCGACGTTTACGATTTTAGGCCACTGATTCAAAGGGAAGTGATGGAATGTGATATTGTACCGTTTCTCTTAAGGAATGTATCGGATCCAATCCATGTTTCTTGAGGACCTTGTAAGCAATCTGATTAGTGGTGTTATAAAGAGCCATGAAACATATCTTCATGTACTGAGGAAGCTGATCGACGGCCGAGATTTCCCATCTGAATCTCATTGAAACTCAAGTTAAAATCACTACTCGCGATCGAACCATCGAGATCGACGGATACAGATCCATCTCAATGGTATAAAAAAAAGGATGAACAATAAGATGGATAAAATGAGTGGACCACATATCACCTTTTAATTGCTTCTGTGAAGAGGGCCAGTTCATCAAGTGTCCCACAAACGTCGAAAATGTCATCAATGATGTGGACCAGTATAATGGGTTTTGTAAGCTCGATCCTGTGCTCCGAGAATCTGGGATCTGAGAGCATCAACATGGGCCAGATGTACCATTTCAGTGGTTGGTCTCTCATGAACGGTAGATCTTCTGCTAATCCCAAGCCTGTCCACCACCTTGATTGGCAAAGAAAAACCATTTAGAGAATCGCCTTAGAAGATGAACAAAAGGTTCATTTTATGTTGTTTAGGTGGTGTGTTTGGATGCTTAATGAAAGTTATAAATTCAGGTGATCCAATTTAAGATTAGAAAAAGTGATCACCAAACTTGAGATAGGCACAATTTTAATTAATCGCAGTCATAGCATTTGTCCAATCTATTTGGGGCCCGCTTTATGGGTTCCGATTCACCAACCATTTGAACCAAGAATTCTCATTTTAACTAATGGTGCGTTTCAATACTGAAGTCCTGGGTTCGAGTTCCCATGTGCAGGTGTGTGTGTGGATGGTTGGGTCGGTCTAACAAAAGAAAAAATAAATGCTAATAGAGGCAATCAAACCGCTAATCACAATTCCATGCTTTGCGAGTCGGACCCATACCACTTGTGACCTCAATTTGAGGATTGGTCCCCCTATCCAAATGGAAATTGGCTCGGCCCAATTCGGCCATTTCCACTATAGGGGTGGCAATGGGCAGGTTTGGGCCGGGACAAGCTACACCAGAGCCCAGCCCAAGCCCATCATAGGCCTAGCACAATAACCCTAAACGCAAGCTCAAAAATTGGTTGGGCCTCAGTCTACCTGACCCTAAAATTGATAAAATCCCTACTTCCCACTTGAATGTTCTTAATCTATTCGTTTACTAAATGGGCCAAACATGCATAAAGAGATAAACATTTTAGAGGAATGAAACAAAGGGTCTACATTCAACATGAATGTGTTGTCTATCCCAAGATTAGAATGGCATATTTGTAGGATATAACACATGTACATATAAAGTCAGTTCATGCTTAGCCTCGTGAGGATAAAATGACTTGAGCCCAAGTGGGGTCGGGCTCAAACCCAAGTAACACTCGTCTAACTGAGCGGACTACCCAGCCATTGCGACCTGGAATCATCGCAAACCAATTCAAATGCACATTGAAAATGAGACCCAACACTTACTTGGAAATTTCCATAAGCTCACTTAGGTGCAAGGACCCCATGATCTTGGAATCCAAATATGCTAACTCTTGAAAGACTGTCCACCCATTTGCTCCTTTGGAATTTTTGAGGTCATCCCTAGACAAGAACCATGGCAAGCTCCTATGGAAAGGATGTTCCAAGGTGTGGCCCACCACGCTAGCCTGGCTAGGCCCCAAGAGGCTCATGGAAGCCTTTAGATGATTACTAGCAAAATCATAGGCTTCATCGAGTAAATCTTCTCCCTCCATTCCAAGAAATGAAGCTTCATATAAACTCCTCATTCCGAGTATATCTTCGCTTAATCGCTGCTTAAATCCCCCCACCTTGTCTTTGAAGTTGGTAAACATGTCTGTTACAAAATTCGCGATTAGTAAATCTTTCTTCATCACTTAATTATAAACATCTGACAAAGACATAAATAGGCGAATTCTTGTGTTTCTGATTTATTAGGTCCAATGGCTTGATGATTGGTGGACCCCACATGAATGGAACGTCATAAAATTCTTCTAAATTGGAAGATTCTAGCCGTCCGATATTTCAGCCCTCTTCTATCGTCGAATGTGGACAACTGTTTTTTTTTTTCCCCCTCAACAAACTAATTTTAGGGACCAATCGAATAATTTACTGATTTAGGAAGTTTTTGTGTCCTAAATCAGGCCCACTAGATTAATGGTTTGGATCATCAAACCACAGGCACCACGATGAAATTTCTCTTGTAATAAAATTTCAATTTAAAAAAAAAAAAAAATGAGCATGGCCCACCTGTGGATACACTGTATCGATGCTGTCTCAGCAATCGAAAGCAAAGTGCAACATCATACAGACCTCCATCAGCACCATGACCGCCACCAAGCTTGCTATACAGGCAATTCAAAACTCTGTCGATTCTCTTCTTGGAAATGGTAATCAATGCCCAGGCGTTGCAACACATCGATCATCGCCATACACTCTAGTGGGCCAGCGACATCGGGGAGTATGCGTCGTGCCTCCTTGAGCTTCTCCATATGCTTGATGTGCAAATCATCCTACAATTACGTTACAATGTCAGCCATGAAAATTTCAAGTATTGAGAGATTTTATTGAAAACCATAACAAAAAATTCTCATCTCCATCCAACATCACTCTTCCCATGGGGCCCAGAGTCAGAGCTGGTTTGATGATCCGAACCATGCATTTCTAGGGGTTACATTGGATGAGCCAAGGACCCAAAGAAACAGCTGAATGGTTGATCCTAACCGTCAAATATTATAGAATCAAAACAAAGATTTTCAACAGTCCATTGTGCAACTCCAAGTAATGGTTGCTCAGGATCGTCAAATCAATGCGATTTTCAGACCGTGGCCCATCCATAATGGGTCGAAGCAGATGTACGGCTCTGATCATCCTGCCATCCGGCATATGGGCTCCACTGGGCGATGTGTGTGGGTGGAATCTGCAGGAAACGACTCGAAAGTGCCATGTGCTTGCCAAATTGTAAGATGAGCTAGTATCCAAGCCGTGAACTTGGATTATGGTTTGATGGTGGGCCTTAGAAGTGTAACATGAGGTGATTTTCTTTCTTCCATGATCATGGCCTTTGGTTTGAGTGATTGGAGAAAGGAATGACACAAGATATCTGCTAGAAAAAGCCATGGAGAAGGTTGGAAATTGAGTCCTTTCAGGAGAGCTGGAACTACGAAGAAATGCACATTGAAGAGTTGAAATGCATAGAGCCATTTAATGAGAGTTGAAGCACTAACTTCCTTGTAACCCTAAGCTCTGTGGGGCCCTCCATGATGCGTTTGGTATATCCACTCTGTCCATCTGGAATTTGCCAGCTCATTTTAGGACGTGAGCCCAAAATGAGGAAGATTCAAAACTCAAGTGGACCACACCGAAAGAAACAAGCAGATGAAAAGACCCACAGTTAAAATCTTTCTGGGGCCCACTGTGATGTTTATATGCCATCCAACCATTCATAAGGGGCTGTTTGTTTACACAATTCCATGACAAATAAGTAGGAAATGTGCATTTATTATTTACCAGTGTAATTCCAACACTATTAATGCAGACATGGCGTTTTTGCTTTTTGAATGCTAAAATCAAAGAGGGGTTAATGTAGGGCCCACTGTGATGTATATAGCTTATCCATGCCATCCATCTGTTCTGCTAGATGATTTTAGGACATGACCCAAAAACTGATGCAGATCTAAAGCTCAAGTGGGCTACACCACATGAAACAGTGGGAATTGTATGCCTATCATGATGAAAAACCTCTTGGATCTCAGAAGTTTTGCATCAAGCTGATATTTGTGTTTTCCTCTTTTCCATGTCTATGTGATTATATAAACAGGTTAGATGACAAATAAACAATTCTGTGGGCCTTAGGAAGAAAAAACTGTCAATGGTTGAAGTTTTACAGCCAAATTTCTTGCGATGTGGGCCACTTGAGCTTTGGATCTGCCTAGGTTTTGGTCTAAAATATTCTAGTAAAATAGATGGACGGCCTAGATATGTCACATATATCACGGTGGGGCCCATAAATTTAAGCCCTTTTTAGACCGGTTTTTGAGGCAGGAATACTAATCTCAAACGTGCTCAATCCACAATAATGTACTAATTTCTAGGTACTCACTGTGGAAATGAAAAATCAAACAGCTTCCAAAGCCATTCCATCAAGACAAAGTGAAAAGGTGAATTCAAAATTTCTATTCAACGGTGGGTATTCAATATATATATATATATATATATATATATATATATATATATATATATATATATAGAGAGAGAGAGAGAGAGAGAGAGAGAGAGAGATGCTCACACGCAACTAGTTGTACGTCCAACTAGTTGGCATGTGGGGGCCACATATTGTATGATATTTCCTCCGCATGGAAAGATTGTCTCACTATAAAAATAAGACGCACCAAAAATGTGATGCTCCATATGAATGTAGAGTTTATACCATAACAAAGTACCAAAGGATACCACACGGGTGGATTATCAACCTAGTTGGACTTAAAACCAACTACAGTAAAAGTACTACCTTATTAAAATTACCTGACTGTTCTATAACATGCTTGTGGTACCACTCGGGGTTTACGGTTGATCAACGTGTTATATATATTATATTATATTATATATATATATATATATATTATATTATATATATATACCAAGATATTCCAGGGGAGTACTATTCAAGGGTACTCCAGCTCGACACACCCGGGGTGGCACTACACCTAGCCTGTAGATGAGGTAGCCAGTCTACGTGGTAAGACACTACCCGATTCCAGAATTTTTAGTTCAGTTAGGTACTGAATCCACCCGGTGTGGTGTCTGTTGTCAACCCTCCCAAGAAGTGGGTAATTTTGGAAGTACTAGAAACTAACCTGGGTGGCTCTACACCAAGTGTTTAGGTCTGGTAGATAATACACAAGGTGAACATGCTCCCCAGTATGGTCCAAACTCCGTGTAGCTTTTCAGTCCACCCGGGGTGGTTCACTAAAATCTATAAAATCCGTACAAAGTGTAATAAAATTTACGATACCGGGTGTACTCAAAGGATACGCCGACTAAAAACCCCACAGGATATTGGATTTCCCCTGGGAGTTTACGTGCCTCATCTATAAGTTTGTGTGTAGTACCACCCCGGGTGTATCGAGCTGGAGTACCTTTCAAGGGTACTCCAGCTGGAGTATCATGTAAAGGGTATATATATATATATATAATATATTATATATATATATATATTACCATGATACTCCAGCTCGAGACACCCGGGGTGGCACTATACCTCACCCGTAGTTGTGTCACGTAAACTACCCAGGGGAAATCCACTACCATATAGGGATTGTACTCGGTATATGTCTTGAGTCCACCCGGTATGGTAGATTTTAGTACACTTCTATACGGATTTTATACATTTTCGTGAACCACCCCGGCACATTGGGGAGTAATCCCGAGAGAATGGGTCGGATCTGGATCGGATTCAACTGGATCTGGCTCCAAAGCCGTATATCTATAGACGGATTTGGATAGGATTCGGATCCAACTCGATCAGATCCAAAAGGTGATATCCATATCCAAAATCCATATAACCATTGGATTCGGGTCGAGTCTAGGTCTGAATCCACGCCATTACAAATCTATAAAAATATATGATATAAAATATATAATATATTTAATTTAGTAGAAAAATTATGCAAATCCCACTATTTACTATGGTATGGTCGACATGGCCTAAAATAATTTGTAAAACGGATGGTCAGCATGAATATAATATATACAGTAAGGTGACAATGAGTCGGATCTTAATCGGATTCTAATCGGACTCGGATATGTTCCTTTGAATACGTATCTGGTCCATTTAAGTAATCAGACCTATTTTAAGATCCAAATTCAGTCCATTTAACTAATAGGACCTGTTTTAATATCCAAATCCGCATTAAACGGATTCGGAGCAAATCGGATCTCGGATTTGCCCCGCTCCATTGAGAGCCCTACCCCTCATCCAATTGGGACGCACACAATGGATGGGCTGGATTTATGAACCACATCTCAGTGGGCCCAATAATCGTTCATGAATGTTTTAATGGGTGGACAACCCCTCTCAACTGTTATATATGGTGTGGCCCACCTAAGTCATAGATTGACCTGATTTTTAAGCCCATGGCCGAACATGGAATGGCCCATCTAACTGATGGGGCAGATGTCCATTGACCTTTTCCTTGTCTACATCTGAAGCATAAGGTATCTTTTTCCTTTTCTAGAAATTAACAAACCATCCACGTTTTGTAATGAATGGTTAGTTTCATCCTTTTTGCATGATCATGGGATCATGGGTAAATATCAGCTTGGTCCAAAACTTTTGCAACTCTCAATAAGTCTTTTATTGATAGGCGTTCAATCACCACTGTTTCCTGTAGTGTGGTCAACTCGAGATTTGGATCCGCCTCATTTTTTGGTTCATGCCCTAAAATAAGCTGGCAAAATGGATGGACGGCCTGGATAAAACACATACACCATGGTCACAAGATTTAGAACATGCCAACATGAAGTGGATATCGGGTCGCTATCTGCATGTATCACAACATCTCATCGTTGGATAAGATGTTGGGTGCCCATTTGCACGGATCATGGTATGAGAAACGATGAGGTGATAAGATATTGAAGAGATTTTTTGCCAACATGAGACATATGTGAGACAACCGAGCCACTCATCAGATAGGCCTCACCGTGGACAAACCTTAACCAATTGCATGTCCACATACATGGTAGGCCGCATGTGTATGATCATTAAAAAAAATAATAATAATAATAAAAATAATAATAAAAAAAAATGGACGGTTAAGAAAGTCTATGAACTTTCAATTTCACGATACACCGGCGAATCAACTAATGATTGGATATCGATCAAATACAATAGGTTAAATAAATAAAAATAAATAAAATTGTAAAATCAATAATTACAAAGATAATAAATACAATTGATATAACTTATATAAGCATCCAAAACTTTTTAGTAACATAAACTCACTAAAACTATAAAAAAAATAAAAAAATAAATAAAAAAAAAGGTAAAAACATGCCTAGTTGTAAGCCACTCATGAAGACTTTGATTTAGAATGAATTTTAAAAATTCTAAAATATATAATAAAAATTTTAAATTTTTTAAAATTGATAAAATACGACTTCAAACTAAAATTTAATATCCATGAAAACGGCTTTACCACCCCATATAGCTTTACAAGATATATTATTTATGCGATTGAATAACCGATCATGAAACGATCAAACAATGGATCATAAAACTATGGCTGCAGAAATTACTATTTACATTGGCCAATTACAATCAAATCTATCAATTCAAAAGATGCCACTTGCGGTATGGATGAACTTGAAAGATGGGAGGTAGAGCCAGGGCCATCTCAAGGCAAGTTCAGGCCTTAGGCAATGATCCAAATGAGGCCTTTTTTATTAAAAATATTAATGAAAATAATATTAATTAAAAATTAAAAATAATAATTATATATAATAAAAATATATGAAAAGAAAGGATAAACTAGATGTCCTTTGCTTGTTGGAGAATGATTTTCCCAACTACTAAGAACCGTCAAATGAGTGCATTAATAAAAATTAAAAAAATAAAAAAAAAAGAAAAAGAAAAGGTATCAGAACCCATATCAGTCGGATCCGATAACAACGATGATGGTATCACATCAGCCAGTATGTCAATGAATGGTTAGTTTCATCCTTTTCGCACTATCATGGGGTCATGGGTAAATGTCAGCTTGATACAAAACTTTTGCAACTCCCCCATGAGTTTTTATTGATGGGCATTCAATCACCATTGTTTCCTGTGGTGTAGTCCACCCGAAATTTGGATTTGCCTCATTTTTTGGCTCATGCCCTAAAACTAGCTGGCAAAATGGATGGACGGCCTGGATAAAACTAATACACCATGGTATGGAATCCGCCAACCTCCATCTAGATCCCCAACTATGGCCCACTGGCATGGCCGCATCAGGACACTATACATATCCTTGTGGACCCGGACCCTATAAATCCATGCATTTTGCATGGGCACGAGATTTAGAAGATGCCGACATGAAGTGGATATCGGTCGCTATCTGCATGTATCACAACATAATTTCATCGTTCAGTAAGATGATGGGTGGCCATTTGCACGGATCATGGCATGAGAAACGATGAGGTGATCTGCACCATAAGATATTGAAGAGATTTTTAGCCAACATGAGACACATGTGAGGGATCTGAGCCACTCATCAGATAGGCCTCACCGTGGACAAACCTTGAACAATTGCTTGTCCACATACATGGTTGGCCGCATGTGTATGATAAAAAAAAAAATGGACGGTTAAGAAAGTCTGTGAACTTTCAATTTCACGATACACCAGCGAATCAACTAATGATTGGATATTGATCAAATATAAAAGGTTAAATAAATAAAACTGCAAAATCAATAATTACAAAGATTATTGATACAATTGATATAACTGGTATAAGCATCCAAAACTTTTTAGTAACAGTAAACTCACTGAAACTAATTAAAAAAAATTGAAAAAAAAAAAGGTAAAATCATGCCTAGTTGTAAGCCACTCATGAAGACTTTGGTTTAGAATGAATTTTTAAAATTTTAAAATGTATAATAAAAAATTTAATATTTTTTAAAATTGATAAAATTTGACTTCAAACTAAAATTTAATATCTATAAAAACGACTTTACTAAGCCAGAGAGCTTTACAAGATATATTATTTACAGGCCTAAATAAGCGATCATAAAATAGACCAAATAATGGATCATAAAATAATGGCTGCAGAAATTACTGTTTACATTGGCCAATTACAACCAAATCTAACAATTCAAAAGATGCCACGTACGGTATGAATGAACTCGAAAGATGGGAGGTAGAGATAGGCCATCTCAAGGCAAGTTGAGGCCTTAGGCGTTGATCCAAATGAGGCCTTTTTTATTTAAAATATTAATGAAAATAATATTAATTAAAAATTAAAAATAATAATTATATATAATAAAAATATATTGAAAAATGATAAATTAGATGCCGATTAGTCATTGGAGAATGTCTTTCCTAACTACTAAGAACCGTCAAATGAGTGCATTAATAAATAATAATAAGAAGAAGAAGAAAAAGAAAAGGCATCAGAGCCTATATAAGTGGAATCCGATAACGATGACGATATCATATAAGCCAATATATCTGTATTGGTCATATCGACGAGAAAATTTTGTATAAGAATTTAAAATATCAGGTTTGATTTTCTTATTGTTATTATTCTTTTTCTTCTTTTTTTTTTTTTTTTAGTGGATACAAGCCTCCTGAAATAAAATGAAATAATGAAACAAAATGGTAACAGTAAACATATTTGTAATGAAAGTCAAATGACACCTTATGCAATAAATTATATAGTGTATTTGCAAATATTTTCCCATCTCCATAGCACTGTATGCAATTACCACAGTATATTTTCAGCAGGTCAAAGGATATTTGGATTAGGTGCAGCCTCGCCTCACTCAACATGGTGCGGCCCTGATCGTGGGGCCTGCCTTGCTCTACGTATTGTATATCCAGGACATCCATCCATTTTTCCAGATCATTTTAAAAGATGAGCCCAAAAAAGAAGCATATCCGAATCTCAGATGGACCATACTAGAGGAAACAGTGGTTATCGAACACCCACCACTAAGAACCTTTTTGTGGGCTACAAAAATTATTGATCAAGTTGATATTTGTTTTTTCCCCTTCATCCAAGTCAATGTGTCCTTATCAGATTTGATGGCAAATAAACTAATGGTGGGCATTACAGTGAGCCCTAGAAAAATTTTAATGGAGGGCATTCAATCAGCACTGTGTGATCCACCTGAGATTTGGATGTGCTTAATTTTTTGATTCATGCCCTGAAAGGAGCCGGAAAAATGGATGGACGTCCTGGATATGCAATACATGCATCAAGCTGGGCCCCACGGTCAGGACCGCACCGCTTTGGGTGAGGACGGCGCACCTAATTCGGATATTCTTTAACCCGCCGCAAAGACACCACCGGATTGCATACGGTGATCTATGGACCCCACCAAGATTTATGCGTATCCATGCCATCCATCCATTTTTCCATATTATCTTAGGGCACATGAGCCAAAGAATGAGGCGGATTCAAGCTCAGGTGGACCACACCTTAAGAAGCAGTGGTGTTAAAGGCTTCCTTGGGCCCACCAAAGTTTTGGATGAAGGTTATATCTGTTTTTTTCCCTTCATCCAAGTCTGTGTGACTTAATCAAAGGTTGAATGGAAAATAAACATTGTGATGGGCATTAAGGTGGCTCTTAATGGTTGTCATTTAATTACAACTGTTTCTATGGTGTGGTCCACCTGAGATTGATCTTCCTCATTTTTGGGCTCTTTCCCTGAAATGACATGAAAAAATGGATGAACAGTGTGGATAAATTGTATACATCATGGTGGGGCGCACAGAGAAGGACCAACAACTAGTCCCAACAATGCAATCCGTGTTAAGTCGGATTTTTTTTTTTACCTTTTGTAAAATTTCCTAAAAAATAGGAGGCCTCACTCGACAGGCAACTGCCTAAGCTGCCTAGCCGTCGAGTTAGGCCTAGGTAGAGACATGCACATGTAGGAGCATTAAATACTAGAGTTCCATTAAAAGCAACCTTGTGCAAACTAAATCTCTATCAAGCATTAAATGTCCATGTTTCACCAAAAGCATCGCTCTACATATGCAAGAACTTAGTGATGTCAGGACTATAGCAAAGTTTTATATGCAAGAGTGTAGTTACGAAAAGATTTCAATGAAACTTCTTACGCACGACTGGAACAACAAGAGGCGTACCTGATCTCTTATACACGTTGCCCAATATAATGAGCTACATTTATGTAGAGAATCAATAAAATTTGCACGGCCAACCATCCAACTCACGTTGCCAAATTATACACAAAGCCGCCGCCACCGTTTCTCCAAATCTATGAAAGCAACACTCAAAGAAAAGCACACAACCCTTATCAACAACAATCAATTAATCTATTTATAGCTTAACAGCTTAACGTTGCTTTATTCTTTTATCTTCAATTAATATTTATTAATTTATCTTCTTAGCTTAGTCATTCCATTTCTATCTAGCCATATTGTAACAAATTTAGAGCTATTAGTTTAACTTAGAATTGTAAGACTTTAAGGTGGGCCTACATGATCAATGGTTTGGGTCTACCTAAGGATGGATAATTTAGATCGAGCACACCGGTGTACCCCACTTAAGTTGTGGTCACATTAAAAATATGCTAGGGGTGGGACACTTCGTTACACAATATTAAATGGATATGGAGTATTAAGTATGGAGTCATGAATGAATGGGAGTTTCGATGAATTTTTTTAATAAAATGCGATTTGTTATAAATAGCGACTAGGTCTCCATGCCTACACAACATCTTAGACACAAACCTTTTCATCCCTTAGCATCCTTTAAAGGTGTAAGTTGCGAAAGATCCGGTCCATCCAACTCATCCTATGACATCTCAAATAGGTACGCAACTTCAAATCTAATTATTTCGATTCTTACAATCTATGCATAGATCGATCTCCTATTCCGCAATTCAGATCACGTTTGGTATCAGAGCAACTATGCATCAATTGTGGGGGATCAATGCAGATTGATGAATCCGATCACGAATCTTGTTGGTCAGATCTGAGTTATCCATTCATGGATTTTCATAGTTAGATTTGGGCCATCGATTCTATATATCAATAATCGGATCTAGAGGCCTAATATTTTCATCTTTTCTTTGAAATTTTTTTTAATCCACTTCGGGCATTTGGACTAATTATTCCATTTTTTCATTTTATTTATTTATTTATTTTTCTATTATCCTTGAGCCCACCGAGACATGACCACTCTAACATGTGAGTTTTAATGTCTTTAATGGATCCACCCTTTAAGTGATTTATTTAAAGGATCTTCCCTTAAAGCCACAAGTTTAGTAAGTGTTGCCTTAAAACTATGGCATTTAATGGGTGTTTGTATGGTCACCGGGTTGTATTTTTTTTTAACCCAAATTTTGGCTCCCTTTGGATCATCTGATTCGATAATAGTGTTCTCCTCGTCAAGAGCTTCGAATAGATCAGTAGTCACTCACCCCAATCGGATCTCAGATGATGGAGATATTGGATGAACAATATTAATCACTCATTAAGTGAGCCGTAAATGATGTTTCAATAATCAGATTTGAGTGAAATCCGATCTGAGTAACTAAAATGATATGATCTTAAATATAGACTAGTCAGATTTTTTAAAATCTATTTAGATCTGGTCAAATTGATTGTAACCATTTAAATGATGTTTTAGATGGATCTGCTTCATTTTGAATTGATTAGGCTGAAACTTGTTTCTTAGCCTAACTAGTATGTTCCGAACACATCTAACAGCTCAGATTTACCTATAGATGGCCCAATTTTATAGTTTTGATCAAACTAGTTATTATGTGTTGTTCTTTACAATTACAACAAATTATACTTGGGTTGTCATTTTGTACAAGTGAACCAAACTAAATAAATAGACAGTTGGTGGGTTTCACTTGATGGATAACCCCAATAATTAAGTATTCATATTATTAAGTTCTGATTTGGTCCAAATAGGACCATTACCCATCCTACACGGCTGATTTTAGTTGTTGACTTTCAAATCGTTAATCCAACCGTCAATTTAGAAAAGATTTCTCCCAACCTTTAGATGGTCAACATCAGCCATATTTTAGGCCAAATCATACCACTTTAATATGATCCATTGAGGGTAGGATTATATAGGTAATCCTGAGTCTGATTTTGTGAAATTTGAACTGGTTGTGTTAGCTACCATAGTGACCTCAATTAGTAGAAATTTTATAAATTTTGACTCATGATTTTGTGATTCAATATTAGGATTGCATACAGTTGTGTTTGGGTTCAATGCGAACGGTGACGAAAAATAGACGATCAGTGTTTAGCAGGATGCAGGCAGTGTGGAGTAAATGATGATGGTGGTATAAGGCTAAGAGACCCATTTTACCCACAGTTGTTGAGTGTCTTAGATTTACATGACTACCATCAATTAGTTTCATATTCAGGAGAGTCACTTATATGTCGTGACTTCATCCCACAAGAGGAGTTATGATGATGCGTCGGACTCTCGCTAGGATTGTATGATTGGGTCCATCATCATCATCTTAAACAATTCAATTAAAGGCCCCAATCAATTGAATGTTAATCATAAATTTTGCTTGATACGTAGTTGATATTCATGAATAATTAAACACTTTACTAATGAAAGTGTATTTGTAACCAGCTAATGTTCTAACTCATACAATTCGGTACCCCTTCTGATTGGGTCTAATTATCCCAATTGGAAAGAGTCCTTAGAGATAGTCTTGGGGTGCTGGATATAGACATTTCCCTGCAAGAGGAAAAACCTCATAAACCATCTGACGAAAGTATTGAATAAAAAATTGCACACCATAAGGCATGGGTTAAATCCAACAAGATGTGTCTCAAAATCATAAAAGACTCGTTTTCTGAAACAATAAATGGTGTCATACCTGAAACTGAGAAAGCCAAAATTTTTATGACTAAAATAGAAAATCGATTCAGAAGATCAGATAAAGTTAAAGTGAGTTCCCTTCTAGGCCGATTGTTAGGGTCGACTCAAATCTTACAACAGAGGCCACCGACCAATCGGTCATGATAGAGAACAAGATAGCAATTTTCTGGACTTTTTTGTGTATTGTCAACCGGTCGGCAGGGGTCATCGACAGGTCGACAGTGAGCATCGACAGGTCTATAGGTTTCCTAGTTGGAGTGGGTCTCTTGCGCTGTATTGTGCAAAGAGTTTCTAATCTCGATTTTCTCCTATTTAAGGAGTGTATTATGGGGTTAGAGGTATTTTATATTGGAAAGGAGATTAAGAGAGGTTTTAGGTAGAGAGAATGGGCTTGAGAAGAGGGTTTTCTTCTTGGGAAGCTTAAGATTTCTCTTATGGGCTTGTGATCTTGGGGTTAGGTTCCATCTCTTGTAACTTCTGATATTATAAGTGGATTAGGTGTCGCTTTATGCCGTGATTTTTTACCCGTGATGGATTTTTCCATGTTAAATTTGGATTGTCTATGTGTGGTTGGTTGTATGCATTGTGATTGCATTGTGTTGCTTGTTTGATTCAATTTGCTGCTTGTGTTCAGCTTTGCTTCCGCTGCCGGCCTTCTATCCCGACACTAATTAACTCGCTCATCATATAATGATCATGAAAATATTCGAGAGTACATCGTAGAACTGACTGATGTGGTCTCTAAGATTCACTCATTCGGTCTTAAAATAAAGGATGAACTCTTAGTGTACTTGGTCATAAACTCCTTACCTCCTCAATTCGGTACATTTCAAATTAACTATAACATCCAAAAGGAAAAACAAACGTTTAACGAACTGATTTCTCAATGCGTTCAAGAAAAGGAAAGGCTCAGTAAGCAAGGCAAGGCACATAATGTCCATCTTATAACTTCGGGACAATGACATAATGGGAAAAAGGAAAGAAAACAAGGTTCTAATCAGCGACCTTTAGGTTCTTCAGGCAATTAACATCAACCTGAAGATCAGTTGAGTAAAAAGCGAGCAAAGAAAAATAACTACTTCTTGCAGACTTCTGCAAGAAGTCGGGCCATCAGAAAAAGGATTGCATTAAATTCAAGCAAAGGCTCGTAAAGAAGGATAAGGATTATATCTTGACCTATTTTGAATCTAATCTAGTTGATATGTCGATAGATTCCTAGTGGATATCTGATTATTTCGATTCATACAATCGATGCATAAATTGATCCCCTATTCCGCATTTCAAATCACAAGAATTACTAACGCTTTGTTGCAATATGCATTAGAAGTAGGTTAAATATCCACGACCTCATCATCAAATCACCTAGATTATTAGCTCCACACTTTATACATCTCTAATCACATCCTACTGACATGGCGTAGGTTAAATATCCACGACCTCATCATCAAATCACCTAGATTATTAGCTCCACACTTTATACATCTCTAATCACATCCTACTGACTTCACGCCATGATTGTCTCACATCTATCTAGTAAATTTCATGGTCGTTTTACCAACACAACCATAAGTATATTATCTTTTCCTCTCTATTTAGTTTATTTTCTATTTGTTGTTTGTACTGTTTTAACATTTCAGTTAATAAAATTGTGTTGAAAGAAAAGTTTTTAATTCCAAGGCAAAAATATCCCATTCTAAAGGATTAACCCTTCATTCTAAAACCACATGCCCGTTGTAACAATTGGTGGCTGAACAATTATGTCAATTTTCATAGATCTAATTTTAATCCGGCTAGTTCAGCGCCTGGGGTTACAAGCATTCAATCAATTTGAGTTGAACACAACTTAGGTACTCTAACACTAATTTAATCACACACGTTTGACTAAATTCAGGTTGCTCGTAATAATATGTGTGGCCCACGTGTCCAGATTGAACGGAAACAAAACAATTAAGCACATGTTAAGTTGTTTTTGCCCAACCTCAGGCCGTACTGCCTGATTTCTTTAAATCCTGGCCCTCTTTAAAGTTGCCCACTTCTTGGCGTCCATCAATCTCTCACATGGGTGCCATATTGGCACATCCGCTGCTGATCACCTATCAGTTCCCACCAATGTAGATCACCTTAGCATTTCTCTCACAGGATAATTTGAGAATGGGTGGGGCCCACTTCACTATGCACTCCATTTCATATCCTTTCAACGGCTGAAAGTAAGCTAAGGGTCCGTTTGGATCCCTTGAACCAACTTTCTCATTTCCACATCGCACTCGCTTTGGTAGGAAAACCCGACAGTGCCCAAACGGGCTGTTTAACTGTTGAAAAATGAAGGGTAATGGTAACATACTTCCCAAACAGGGTCATTACAACGGAAGCAACTCAATAACCTAATGCGTAGTGAGTAAACTCTGTGGGCCCACCATAATGTTGTGTGTTATCTATGCCATTCATCCGTTTTACCATATCTTTTTAAGGCATGAGCCCAAAATTAAAGCATATCCAAATCTCAAGCAGACCACACCACAGGAAACAGTGTGAATTGAACACTGACCATTGAAAACTTCCTGGGGGCCACAGAAGTTTTGGATCAAGCTGATATTTATGTTTCCCTTCATCCATGTCTATGTGACCTTATAAACAGGTTGAATGACAAATAAATATCACTGTGGGCCCTTGAAAGGTTGCAATGGTGGGCGTCATTATCCCCACTGTTTCCTGTGCTGTGGTCCACTTGAGCTTTGGATATACTTCAATTTTGGGCCATAAGACGCATAGGTTGACAGTGGGCCCCACAAAGTTTACTTCGTAAAGGCCATTCGCTTCCAATAATTACCACATTTTAGAGCTGTGGGGCCCACCCAAGAACCATCCCAATCCAAAACAGGCGCCGATTGGGTACTACCCCCGTCCCCACCAGGACCTAGCTAGAGAGGGCGGTCCTGTCCGGGGCACTGGGGCCCACCATGATGTATGTGTTTTATCCACACCATCCATCGATTTTGATAAATAATTTTAGGCTGATGAGCCCAAAATTGAGACAGATCAAATTATCCAGTGGACTACACCACAGGAAACTGGGGATTGAATGCCCACCGCTGAAGACCCTTCGGGGCCACAGAAGTTTTGGATCAAGCTGATATTTATATATTTCCTTCATCCAGGTCTTTTGTGTACTTAAGAACTGGGCCCCAAGAAGCTTTCAACGGTGGGGTCATGGTCACCACTGCTTCCTGTAGTGTGGTCCACTCTGAGCCTTCGATCTGCCTCCTTTTAGGGTTCATTCCCTAAAAATGATCTTTCAAAATGGATGGACTACTTGGATTAACCATATATCAAGGTGGGCCCCACAGTAGTACCCAATTCGAGCTCATCCAAAGCTTAGTTGGGACGCCATTCGAAAGGCTTTCAATTTAATTTTGGTGTGTCCCTTCATCTTGGTAGGGCACACCGGATGAAAGGATTGGATGGCACATATACAATTCCGTCTGGGAGTTTCTACTTAAATGTGCCCACCTGAGTTATGCAACAGGGTGAAACACCAGTGGGCCCATACAGCTCTAACATATGATGGGCTGGAAATCGGATTGCCTAATCAGTAAACTCTGTTGGGCCCACCGTGAATGTATGTGGTTTACACAGCCGTCCACCTGTTTTTCCAGCTCATTTTAGTGGTTGAGCCCAAAATTGAAGCATATCCAAAAGCTCAAATGGACCACACCAAGAAACATGGGAATAATGATTTCCACCGGTGAAATCTTCCTAGGCCCACGATGATATTTATTTGTCACCCAACCTGTTCATCAGATCACACATACATGGATGAAGGGAAAACACAAATATCAGATTGATCTAAAACTTCCGTGGCCCCCAAGAATTTTTCAACGGAAGACATTCAATTAACACTTTCCTGTGGTGCGGTCCACTTGAGCTTTGGTTATGCTTCATTTTTTGAATTAAGCCCTAAAATTATCTGGCAAAATGGATGGACTGAGTGGATAAAATACAGAAATCATGGTGGACCCCACAGTTTAATCAGTACACAATCCGCTTCCCATGGGTTGAGTGGAAAAATACTTCTCTAGGGCCGCTGAAAACAGTGCACATGTAGCCATGCTCCACTGAAAGTGACTGCTCATAGGTCTAGCCCAGGTTTAACCATACCCGGCCCAGTTGGGGCACCAGGTCCAGGTACTCTATTTCAGATTCCAGACCTGGTTTCACCTTTGGAAATTAGATTCGGGTCAGGTCTGGTTCTAGTGGGAGGGAGTCCAACAGCTACAACAAAAGAAAAGAGTCCAACAGCTACAACAGAAAACAGCAACTTATCCACCAAGAAGATCTCTTAAATCCATTCTTACAAACCCAAGAACAAAAAAGAATAAAAAATTATAATAGAGAAATAAATCCTACTTGTATCCCACGAAAAGTGGGTGAAAAGATAGAAATTTATGAAAAAAACATAGCCCATAAAGCCATAGACATACAGGTGCACAGGCGAACACAAACACACAGAGCAGGGACGAAGAAGCCGCTGGCAAACAGGCTGTAGCCAGCCCACCTTACAGATTTGCCAAACCACTCCCTTCTGAATCCCATTTTCCCACCTCTATTACTTTTCCTTTATAATGCTCCGATGAAATGAGTATCGCTTCATCAGGTACAAAAGCAACCTATGCATGGAAAATCCAAGCTATTCAAGAAATGTTATGCAAACAATCTCTACAGGATACACTCCTTTGAAGAGTACCTAAGCTAACTCAGCCACACAATGAAAAGTTCTAATTATCCCAAAAATGCAATGCCATCCTCAAATTCAGTTGTCTAACAATAGTATATAGTGGTATGGAAGTCCACTGCTGAAGTCAATACAGCAAGCACTAAGTTGGAGTAGGCCTGGCAGCAGACAGGCCTCAGTCCCCTGGTCAGGCAGAGCCTATTTGAAATATTGATTTTATCTGGCCCAGGCCCAGCCCATAGCCAGTCCTAATTTGAAGTATAACTTACCTAATTGCCCGCCCATTCATCCAGACTAGCATAACAGTAGAACGATGTATGCAAGAAAGTGCTTAATGCTAGCTTCACTCAACGTTAAATTATCAATTAATAATGATATTTCTCAGTTTTATGAGACGTCCAATGTAAATTTGTGACAATATTCTGGAGAAAAAAAGAACATATAAAAAAGAAAAGAAAAGAAACCACTAAACGCTCTACAAAGAGCTTATATTAAATGATTTCACGGTTACAACAAGAGTCTAAGACTAAAATTAACAAAGCTTTTTTTTTTAATTTTTACACACACACACACACCTCACATGGGCACTCGAACCCATGACCACAGTGTGGAAACGCACACTGTCTATCTATCGCTAAGCCATGGATTGGAACCCCTAACTAAATTAACAAAAACTCAATAACTTAAAGTGCATGCTGAACTAACAAACAGTAAACCAAATACATCATTAAAGGCTAACATACAGATATGTGCCGTCAAATAAATAAACAGTAGCTAATCATGTATCAGGCCATTAACTCAAAAAAGTGCATTGATAACCTTCTTTCTCGATGCAAGACAAAATATAAGCTAGAAATAGAAATAACGGATATCCCGACATTACAAAAGGTACGAGCTAAATCCAACAAAATGAGAGAGCCACCACCAAAAAAAAAAGAGAGAAAAGCATCCATAAGAAATTCATCCTTGCAAAACAAATGAATTATTTCCCAAACAATTTAACGATGAAAATGCATATCAAGAATTTTTCGATAACAATTGATAGACAATATACTAAGTACTTAAAAAAAAATGATAAAACTTAAAATTATTACCATCATAATGACTCGATGCTCTCTTTGATTCTTATAAGAAAAATTGTCTCCATGTCATCAAGTCATTGTTGTCATCAATAATAGAAGACATTGTAGAAAAGGCTGAATCACATATAGATAATGCAAAGGCTGCTACACAGAAAAAGTCAACAATAGGTTTAATGTGAATAGAAAAAGTCTAACAATAGATTTAATACTAAAGTTTGAATTAATAAAATTATATTTAAAATTTTTAAAAATTAATTTGAGTCCACCTTTTATTTCCTTCATCAACCAATATTGTGCATAAATCGATCCATTCAGTCTCCGGGTGCATATCACTCCGATACTGACCAAGTACTCTGTTAATGATTTCTTAAATGCAATGATCTAAACCATGATAGGGTATTCGGGTGCAATATACTTTCCACCATCCTAATATGTCAAAAGAGTCATGATCTAAACTGTTTTCGTACAAGATGAACAACTTCATGTTGGGTTGGTACAACAGTCAAACATGTACAAATAAAGCCAGACATGGAAGATGTATTTAGATGAAGCTGTCTAGCCTGTACAAAATGGTTTAGATTATGAGTCTTTCGACATCTTGGATTGTTGGAAGTATAATGCACCCAAGTGCCCTATCTAGCTCATATGGCTCGTGACATCTTAAAGATTTATGTATCCACTATTGTATTTGATTAAATGATTTCTTAGAAGTAACAGTCAACAAATAAATCCCTAAAATGTCATGAGCCATTTGAACTATGATGGAGTACTGAGTTGCATTTTTTTGAAGGATACTCGGGTGCATTATACTTCCACCAACCGAAGATATCAAAGAGTCATGATGTATTTTTGTACAAGCCTGACAACTTCATTTTGGGTTGGTACAAAAGTCATGCATAAATAAAGCGAACATGGAGATGGATTTAGACAAAGTTGTCTAGCCTGTAAACAATGGTTTAGATCATATGAACCTTTCAAAATCTTGGATTGTTGGAAGTATAATGCACCCAAGCATCCTATGTAGCTCAGATGGCAGGTGACATTTTAGAGATTAAGTGGAATTTGGTGGGTTGGGCCTCCTATGTAAAAGAAGTTTAAATCCATAAATCTTTCATCTTTCTTTGAGCTATACTGTAGTTTGTATTCTTTTGCATGCCTGGCGCGCTTCTTTAATAAATTGTTGTTATCTCTCATAAAAACAAGGAAAAAAAAAAATCCAACATCATTTAGTACAAGCAGTAGAGTATTTGATTAAGTAACGGAGTTTTATGCACCCCAAGGATGCACATAGATTGATAGCACAAGGATTAATTTTAAGTGGTAAATGAACTTAAATTAACTTTAATTTTAATAAATTTTAAATACAAATTCTCGATTATAAACTTACGTAATTAATCTGTTGCTAACATTTTGTGTACCAAACTTGTATAGGCGACATGTCTCTATCTACTGTGTTCATCATTGATGATGACGATATTGATAACATGGAGACAATCTCTCTTTCAAGAATCGAAGAAAGAAACAAGTTTCAATGATGATGGTAATTTTTAGCTGCATTATTTTTTTTAAATAAGTAAATATATTGTCCATTAATTATTATACATAATTTTAATATACATTTCATAGGTGAAATTGTTTGCAAAATAATACAATTTGAAATAACTTGATGTTTTATTTTATATGGATGACTGACTTATGGTTCGTTTTGTAGTGGTTATCCAAGTTTATATCTTGTTCCTTTGGCCCATTAGATCAATTAGTTTGAACACCGAATCAAGCGACTGACATACATGGATTGACAAATTACAGAACTATTCATGCCTTTATGCCAAAGATCTTATAGTTTCTCGTTTCTCACGAAAAAAAAAAAAAAACCAAAATGAGATTCATCTTTATCTCATCATCCATTCGTACCATATTGTACTGCTAAGTAAAAAATAAAGACTAAAGAGGAACTAATAAGGAGGCAATGTTCGTACTGCTCATCAGCAAATGTACAGTTTGCTGATGTGCAGGATTCCATACAAGCAGGTATCGTTCAAAGATCAAAGACCATTGACTTGATGGGCCCTGCCCCAGATAGGAGATTTCCCAAGTATGATCTAATTTCACAAATACCAACCATGCGGTAAGTGGTTTATTTTTGTTGAATATGGACTATTCTCATATGGTATCTTCTTCAGCTGCCCAATTGCCATTGAGTGGTTTATTTTTGTTGAATATGGACTATTCTCATATGGTATCTTCTTCAGCTGTCTAATTGCCATTGATCGAAGGATTGGGATCTTTAAATAAAAATAAAAATGAGGCATGCCCCTTCGAAAGTAGGGACCATCAAAACAATGGTCTGGACGACAAAAATATGGCCCACATGTACCGAATCCTTCAAGACAGTAGACATGCGTTTGCCAGTGAGTGGGACCCCTATAGCTGGGGCACAATTGAAGGTGGTATGAAAAAGCAGCGACAAGAAAATAAACGAGAAAATAAAGAATCTATAAGACCTGTAATTGAGGTGCTTGGATATAATAGTTGCAAGGTTTTTTGGGTAGCGGGATACAAGATACTGCACTAGTGATCATGGTAGACTCGTCTGTCTCGAGTCAAGTCACAACTCAACTGAGTCAGAGGTGAATCAGCTAGACTCAGCTATGTCTGGGGTGACTTGTGGTGAGAACTGGATTGGGTTCAACCAAGTCCAAGTCAACATGGACGAATCACGCAGGACTCATCTGAGTCTTAGAAACATGCTAGTGATAGCTTTTATTAGGTGCAACCATTATAACTTTTTCTTTACAACTTCTTTTCCTTGTGAAGGCAAACCTTGATATTAAAACCTTTTTAAAATAGTGAAATTTGTTTCCTTTGTAACCTGAGGGCCTGTTTGTTTTACAAATTATGATAATAAAGGAAATGGTCAATGATTACAAATTACTTTACTTGTCTGGTGACATGAGTTGTATTTGACCACAATAATGGCACCAATTACATTGTTTGGTTTATCATGGTAAAAATATAATGATAGCAATTTTACATTACTTGTATGTCAAATCAACACCAAAATAAACTTATTTTGGTGTTTGGGTTGGAGTTTCCACTGTAATACAATTGAAATTTGTAACGATTACAAATTTCTTTACTTGTCTCTTATTATATATGCATTTGACCCTTGACACATATGTCGTAATACCTGTTTAAACAAACATTGTGAAATAGTAATGATGTCCCACTTACGTTTCTTTACCACAGAAGTCGGCAAAAAAGAAGTAGAATGATTGCAAAAGAAACTAAAGTAATAAGTAGAATGATTGCACCTTTTAGGGCCTGTTTGATTTTCCATGATACACGTATTTACGTGGTAAATGGGTAATTATTTCTTTTTTACCTTGTTTGGAAATGGGTGAGTAATTCCACCTCGAAAATCGGTCCAAAAGTGTTGACTCAAACCCGTGGGCCCCACCATAATGTATATAATATATCAGCGCCGTTCATATGTTTTATTAGCACATTTTGGGGCATGAGCAAAAAAATGTGGCAAATCTAACACTCAAATGGCCCATATGAAAGGAAACGGTGGTCTTAATTCGTCCACCGTTGAAAGATATTTCTTTCATTGGGCCCGCATTGAGGTTTATTCATCATCTAACCGGTTCATATGGTCACACAGACATGGATAAAGGGAAAACATAAATTTCAGCTTGATCCAAATCTTTTAGGGCCCCCAAGAAGTTTTTAATGGTACGCACTTGATTCCCACTGTTTCCTTTGGTGTGGTCCACTTGAGCTTTGGATCTGCCTCATTTTTTGGTCCACGTCCTAAATTCAACTGGCATAATAAATGGGCGGTGTGGATAAGCCACATACATCACAGTGGGCCCCACATTTGTTGTACAAATTTCTTGATTTTAGTGTTAAGAAAAGTAACTGTCACTATCTTCATGGGAAAAGATGCAGTAATTACCTAGGTAAATAATCATTACCCATTTACAAGGTAATTACAGTTGAGGCAAAAAATCAAACAGGCCCTTACACTAAATTTTCCTATCAGTATTTCAAAGACAAATGAACTCAGACCTGCTCAGACCATTTGGACTAGAACCGAGCAATGTTCAAGTCAAACCACCCAGTCTAAATAGTTTGGCTCCGACTCAGGCTAGAGTCTGATCCAACCAAGCAGGACGAGATCATCTTGGACCAGATGGGTCAACAGGTTTGAACCTACAGCCCCCTCCATTTGAAACCAGTGTTTTAAATAGCTACGCTATGTAGCGTGTAGCTTACGCTACGTAGCGTAGCTTAGCCTAAACGCTACGTAGCTCATGAAAATAGCTTAAGTTGCGTGTAGCCTACGCCACATGATTAATTTGGATACGCTACACGCTTCATAGACTACGCTACACGCTACATAGCTCACATTACAAGTCATTTTTCACGATAACATTAAAATCAATCATTAAAAATGATTTGCTAAATAATTCTATTTCAATGAAAATTCTTTAGTCTTTTCGATGCTTATAGTAAAATAATATAAGAAATAGTTTTAAATCGGTTTTGTTGCTCTTTCTTCACTTTTATACTTAATCATTACCCTTGCTATTACTTTAGGTTGCATTTGTTGCACCAAATATCATGAAATTTTGTTAAATTTTATTATTAATCATCTAATTTGGTGCAACCAAGTGCAACCTTGATTAGTGCAACCTTGATTAAAAATCTAAGTGTTGTGTAGCTTACGCTACACGCTATGTAGCTTACGCCTCACGCTATGTAGCTTACGCCTCACGCTTCAGAGAGGTGAAGGCTACGCTACACGCTATTCGCTATTTAAAACACTGTTTGAAACAAACATGACATTCATTGCATCCATGCACTTAGTGTCAAGCCATTTATATTATTTAACTAACTAAATTCAATTGCATGCGGTCATTGCGTATCGACCCAGCTGGACCTGATTGGACCATTTTGCAGCAAACCGCTCACAGAAAGGGGTCAGGTATGCCTGGATTTCAAAACATTGGTACCTACCACAAAATATTTTCCATCTTGCCACTAAAGAAACCCTTAAATTAATAGAAAATGTCTAAGGAAGGAAATTTTGGCCTGGCTCTTACCTTTATATGTAATAACCATTGAAGAGAGGTAGGAGGCATGACTTGAAACTTCCATTTCCTATTCGAACCATCAATCCATCCCCTTTCTCTTTCAATTCCCTTTGAGGTTGGTGCACTATGGGAGCCCTATAGGAAGCCTCTTTCGCTTTTAAGCAGGAGCATATGCCGTTCCAACTAAAATAACTGGTTGAACATTCACAACACCTTGTCATGAATAAAGTCTGAACAGATACTCCTGGATAATATGCATAAAAAACAAGTGGTACTAGATGTTTGTGTTAGAAGAAATTGTAGGCATCAACAACTGGCATGCTCATTGAACATCTATCCATCCAACATGTAAATCACACCATGCAGAATGCCATGTGCCATGCAGAAACCAAGAAGGCCCATTCATCAGGTGTGTTACACTATAAAAACAAATCGTCAGCCAAAAATGAGTTAATCATCCATTTTGTTTTGTACGTTGTGATCCACCCACCTGATGAGTGGAACAGCCCAATTTAGGCTACCAAATCTAAGAGGTTGAGCCCACCTGATGGACTGATCAGACATTGACTCTTGTCCAATGTAATGGCTTTTCGATGGATGAGTTGTATATGCATGTGAGATAAGCAAACTCTTGATTACAATAGGTCCCTTTTCCTTTCTCCTTTTTTTTCATTCCAGTGGCTAAGTTGGGATTGACTTGTGATCTCAATGCTCGAATATGCATATGGGATACGCGAAACTCTTGGTTACAATAGGTCCCTTTTCCTTTGTCCTTTTTTTTTTCATTCTGGTGGCTAAGTTGGGATTGACTTGTGATCTCAATGCTCGAATATTTGTTATAGTGAGAAATCTCATTTCTCAATAATTTCTCGGTTCAGGAATTTCTTGGGAGATTTTCAAATTTTGAGATTTCTCTCGAGATATTATCAGAAAATCTCACCAAAAAAAAAATAATTAATGTATACTTGATATAGATTAATAAACAATTTTAAATTTTGAATATATAAATATATAATGAATTAGATAAAAATTTTAACAACTTTCACATTAATATAAGGATAAATTGCAATAAAATCGTGAAAATTAAAAACTAGTGAAATTTGGAAATATTACAGTAATAGCATTTAATTGAATTCTCGCAAAAATATCGTGAGGTTTTCAAAATCCCAACTATATTTGGCATGCAGCTTTGGGCTATGGAAAAAGCTCAAACCCCTTATAAAATAAGTGTGACGGAATGTGAGGTAATACCCTCGCTCTGACTGCAACTCATAGCAGCTAAGCGGCCAAAGCAAACCCATATGTTAATGTGCGCCCATCACACGAATAATATCGTGCGCCACGATTTCAACCTCTCCCGTGGAATACCACGCCACCCCATTGCTCAAGGAGGAAGCGCTCGGCCTAAGGCACTTCTTTTTTCCTCTTAATGACAAGAACCATAATTTACTAAAAACGGAATTCCTTTATTCACAGGGAGACATTTTTTGTGGGAAATACATGTGTGCATATGGGAAATTATCTAGTGCACATGTTTTTTTATAGGTATCTAGTGCAAACGTTTTCTCCATAATGTGGTGCAAACAGTTGTTGCGGGCCCCACAGTGATGTGTTGATGACATCAACTCTAACCATCATGCACACCTCCCTTCGTTTAGCCATGTGCTCAAAATTTAGACCAGTCCATGGTTCAGGCGGGCCACATGAGTGGGAATAGTTGGGAGGAGACATCCACCGTTGATTCTCTTTGGGTCCCACCCAAGTTTCAAAATGGCGTGATTTTTCAAGTTTGCAATTATCTTGGACAGTTTTTGCAGATCAATGGATTGGATGGCACATACACAACATGGTAAGCCCTCAATGAGAATCAAGTGTGGGCATCTGCTCTCAATTGTTCCTTTTGGTGTGGCACACTTGAGTCATGGATTGGCTAGATTTTGGGGCTCATGGCCAAATAAGGGAGGGCATGTCTAATGGTAGGAGTGGATTTCATCAACATGTGTCGGTGGGGGACACAAACCGTTTCCACCACATTGTGGTGACAACGTTTGCATTAGAAAATTCATGTGCAAGAGAGGGTTTTGCTAATGTCCCCAATTTCATGGGGATGATAGCAACGTCCCCAAACCTTTTAAATGGCACACGGGATGACCTAGCATTAATTTTAACTGTTCATTCATTCAAGATAAATATGATGGAATGTCAAGCAATACCCTCACTTTGACTGCAACTCATAGCAGCTAAGCGATTGAAGGAAAACCTGATGTTAATATGCGCCTATCACACGAATAATATCGTGCGCCACGATTTCAACCTCTCCCGTGGAATACCACGCCACCCCATTGCTCAAGGAGGAAGCGCTCGGCCTAAGGCGCTTCTTTTTTCTTATTAATGACAGAAACATTTTTTGAAACAAGGAATTCCATCATTCACAGATTCATTTCACATTTTCTGAAAACATTATGTGGGAAAGAAGTATACACATATGCATATGAGTACATGTTTAGTCGACAGTAATAACACTCCCAAAAATGATAGAAAATCTTGAACATGTAGCAAGAGTATATTCTCTCCAATTGAACACTCACATGTACCGTGGCATGAATTAACAACACCAATGTTATACGTTAGCATCGGACAAAACAGTAGACATCAGAAAACATAATTTTGAAATACAAATTCTTCCTCAAAAAAAAACCACAATTTTGGACTTCAAAAAAAAAAAACACATTCAAACCGTGTGGATTCTATGGGTCGATGATCCACGCAACTTGAATTCTATGGGCAACTCCCTTCTCAACCTATCCACTCTCATGAATTATCAGCCCAAGATATCAAAAGCAACTTGAATATCTGACCAAAAACTGATTTGGCAAGTATTCAAATGCACGCTAATGGCCATTTTAAGCGAACTCGTGTGTTGACGCATAAGTTAATTTTACCCATCGGGACATTCAAGTGAAGAAAAGCAAGGACAGAGTGATAGTGCAGAATGCCTGAGCACCATTGTCATGGTCCAACCCAACATTCACTTCTACAATTCAAGATGAGGGAACATGTCAATCCACCAATCCAAAGACTGGAGAATTCCCAAACAGGCCATAATGCAATCATACCATTGCTGACCCAGAAATGCATGGTTATATCACAAAGCCAGCACAGCAAGTAAAGAGACAAGCGATAAAAATATAGCAATTCATGACACATACACTACAAGTAAACACAATAGATCATCACAATCATCCATATAATATAAGATGAATTTAACCAATCAGAATCAACTTACAAGTTAATATAGAGAATGCAACATTATTCAATCCCAGATGGCAATTTCAAGCCAGACCGAGGGCGCAAACCACTTGACACCCCAAGCTCCACGAGCTTCTTAGCATCTTCCACCCTTGACTCCCTAACCAACGCACCAACCACATTCTGCACAATCTGGACATCAACAAAACACCGCCGATTCATACACTCCTTACACAATTTTATTGCCAAATCTAAATCCCCCTTCTCACATGCACAAGGAATTAGAGTCTCAAACGTCCGCCGATTCGGGGCACAATCATTCTTCGCCAACTCACTAAAGACCCTCTTTGCCTCCTCTAAGTTCCCATCATTGCAATACCCTCTAATCAATGAATTGAAACTAAAAACATTAGGTTTCAACCCACAATTCCCAAGCTCACCAACCAACTTAACAGCATCCTCCGTCTTCCCCTCCAAAACCAGCCCTCTCAATCTCTCATTGTAACTGATAATATCAGGAACACAGTTATACTCTTCCATTTTAAACCAAAGCTTCTCTGCATCTGAAAACCGACTCCCCGTGTAAAGCCCATTTAAAAGAAGATTAAACGTAATCAAACTCGGTCTCACCCCATTCAACTCCATCATTTCCAGCACCGAAACAGCAGAATCCAAAGAACCCATTTTACACAATGCCCGAATCAAAATACTATAAGAGATAACATCAGGCTTTGCCGAGATTTTAGGCGGCAGGGTGTCAAAAAGCTCCGGAACTTTTGAGAAGAGCTGGGAATCGAGGGCAGCAGTTAAGAGGGCGTTGAAGGATTTGGTAGTGCGGGGGCAGTTTAACTGGGGCAATTCGTCGAACAGGTCGCGGGCGTGGTCGAACATGCCGGATTGGCCATAGAGAGCGATGAGGCGGACTGCAAAACCTTCGGTGGAGATATCGGGGAAATGCTTCTGGTGGTCAAGGATGTCGGCAATGGAGTGGTGTAGGCCGGCGGAAGCCAGGCGGCCGACGGTGACGGAGTAGATACGATGCTTGCAGCGGAAGCGGTACAATTGGGAGGAGGATTTAAATTTCTGGACGAGGGTTTGGAGGTTGGTTTCTTCGAAGAGGTCTTTGAGGATGGAATCAAGAGAAGGACGAGAAGGAGATGACGGAGACGGAGACGGAGACGGAGATGACGTGGACGGAGATGACGGAGAAGGAGAAGATGGAGATGAAGAAGAGAAAACGCGAGAGAGAGGTAGGGGGCTACAGTTTTTGAGGTGGAGAAACCGCGAGAGAGATGGCATTTCTCCGATTTTCACAGAGAGATACAGCAACGGTAAGGGTTTTAGGGTTTTAGGCGGAACAAGAAAGCAACGGTTTAAGTGTTAGGGTTTTAGGCAGAAGCCTTCCGACCCGTATGCGAGATCCGAACCGTTCATCTGTGGAAACACCTGTACATTTCGTGGCCAGAGAATCAACTGGTCAAACTAAGATTAGGAAGCGTTAGCTGCCCGGAGAGGTATCCAATGCACACGCGTTGGCAATCACGGCCATTCACAGATGGAAAAATAAAGGTTGGCCCTTTCACACGTGGACCAAAAATGGACGGTCTCAGAAGAAAAGAAGATCAACGTATGGCCGTTTCGAGAGAATAACCTTCTTCACTTTCTTATTTTTAGAAATTTTACCAAAGTACTCAAGGGTTTCACGATAAATTATGTTTTCGTTGTTTGTATCATCCTGATACAGGTTGTCCAGTAAATCCAAAAGATTAAATGCTTAATATATATTTTTACTGAAAAAAAAGAAAGAATATTTTTAAGCTTTTCTTATGTTGGCTTAATGCTTAACGTTGAGAGCGTCAAGTGATTCCAAAGTTTTTTTTTTTTTTCGAAATATAAGTATACCCTCTTTTTATAACCGGACAAAAATAGGAGCCCAATTGACATGACAAAGTTCTTTGCCCTGTCATTATATATGTGTTATATCCCCACCGTTCGTCCATTTTAAGAGATCATATTAGGGGATAAGCCAAAAAAATGAAGCTGACCCAAAGCTTAAGTGGACCACACCAGATATAGCGGTGGGGATAATAACACCCACTGTTGAAACCTTCCTATGATGTTTATTTGCCATCAAATCTGCTCATGAGGTCACACAAACTTGGATTAAGGGGCAAAAACAAATACCAGCTTGATACAAAACTTTCTGCCCAAAAAGTTTTCAATGGTAGATGTTCAATCCCCACTGTTTTCAATGGTGTGGTCCACCTAAGCTTTAGGTCTGCCTCATTTTTAGTCTCATGGCCTAAAATGACCTAAAGAAAGGGATGGACGGTGCGGATGTAACATATATAGAGTGGTGGGTCCATAGAACTTTGCCATGTAAACATGCAGAAGGTATGCATACCTAACTGCAAATAGAGCTGTAAATGGCCGGGTTCGAGGCGGGTTTAGCCAAAACCAGACCCGCCCATTTACTGAACGGGTCTAGGTCCAAATTTTAGACCTAGACCCTTTTACTAAATGGGCAGGTTTGAGTCAACCCATCAGACTCATTTATAAATGGGTTCGGGTCTAATGGCTCTAAGCCTGGATCAAGCATGCAAGCATTTTACAAGGCTTAAAACTGGGTCTGGATGAGTCTTAGCTGGATTGGTCCCTTGAAACATAGACCAAACCCACCCACTTATCAAAATGGGTTCGGGTCTGGTCAAGGTCCAGCCTAATATAAAGGAAACCAAACCCAGACTCGTTTAACAACTGTCTGTTCTTGGATCTAAACCCGTACCATTTGTTAAATGGGTCGAGTCTAGGTCACGTCTAAATTGGTTGGGTCTCGGTATCCCATCAGGTCCACTGACCCATTTACAGCCCTAACTGCAGATAGAGGATCCTAAAAGGGGGAGCAGATTAGGTGAGACCTTGGATCTACGGAGGTGAGGGGGAACCCTGACTGTGGGGCCACTGTGATGTATGTGACTACATCCATGCCATCCATCAGTATTGAAAGTTCATTTTAGGGCATGATAGAAAAAATGAATCAGTTCCGAATCCTAAATGGGCCATAGTACAGGAAACAATGCCGATTGACCATTAAAAACTTCTCATGGGCCACAAAAGCTTTGGATCAAGGTGATATTTATACAGTCTCTTCATCTAGATCTTTGTGACCTTATCAATAGGTTGGATGGAAAATAATGGCAAATAAACATTCTGGTGAAATCCATGAAGTTTTCAATAGGTAGAGATTAAATCATGACTTTTTCTATGGTGTGATCCACCTAAGATTTGAATCAACTTCATTTTTGTCATCACATACATCACTTCATTTTGGTCCACCTAAAATGATCTTTCAAAATGGTTGGATGGTGCGGATTTAAGACACATATATCACTGTGAGCCCCACCGTCAGGGTCCCACCCACCTCGGTGGATCCGGCGTCTCACCTAATCCGCTCCCCCTAAAAGGTCCACCTACCGTGGCTGATGTGACAGCTGCAAGGTGGCTACTGAAGATTTTCCATGGGCCTCACCATGATGTAACTGTTTTATCCATGCCGTCCATGTATTTTGGATAATGAGTTTACAGCATGATCCTAAACTTGAGGCAGATCCAAACCCTAGGTGGACCACACCAAAGGAAAACAGTAGTTATTGAACACTTACCATTAAAAAATTTCTAAGGCCCACTATAATATTTATTTGCCATTGTTGATTAGGTCACACGGACCAGGATGAAGGGAAAACACAAATACCAACCTCATTCAAAACTTTTATAGCTCCCAAGAAGTTTTAATGGTGGATGTTTAATTACCACAGTTTCTTGTAGCATGGTCCACCTGAGTCTTAGATCTACTTCATTTTTTTGCTCATGCCCTGAAATAATCTGAAAATTTGGTGGGACCCTGTGGATCTCTCGTAGACATCAAGGTGGGCCATTTCATTTTTTTATGGCCAAGGACACATACGATCCTAAGGCGAGTTGCGTAAGAGGATGGATGCCTTAGGTGCTCTATGGCCCCACCATCATATATGTGTTTACCTAGGTTATCCATCATTTTTCTAGCTTCTTTTTTTTTTTTTTTTGTATTAGACGAAAAAAAAGACTGATGGTGTGGTCTACCTGAGATTTGGATTTACCTCATTTTTTGGCTCATGGCCCAAAATAAGTTGGAAAAATGGTGGGATGGTGTGGATTTCACATATCTCGTGTTTTGTTCATCCGGGTGGCGTTATTGGTTTCGTGATCAACAATATTGTTAACATGGACTACTATGGATGGGCCATCCCCGGCCCATCCCCCCCCCCTCCAAAAAAAAAAAAAGAGGAAGAAGAAGAAGAAGATGATCCTAATATTCAAATCAGCCTTTCCCCCCCCCCCCCCCCCCCCCCCCCCCAAAAAGAAGAAGAAGAAGAAGAGAAGATGATCCTAATATTCAAATCAGCCTTTATCAGTTAAATATTAGATATTTTTGTGCTTCTAGTATTAGTTATTTTATATAAAGACATCAATCGAATGGTTTAATTATTCTATTAAAAGGATAGAGTGCATGGTCAATTAATAAAAAGATTATTTTTTTAGAGATGTATATGAATGGGGCATAAGTGTGTCAAATTTGATGACATAACTATAACAGGTTTTGTCTAATGCTCTACAGAAGATACAAACTGAGATAGTAAGGGCAAATATGACAAATTGCTAATTTTCATACATTTATAGTTTAAGTTTAGCCATCTACATTTATAGTTTAAGTTTAGCAAACAAATTGTTACAATAAAAGTGTTTAATTCATATATTAGGACTTTTTTCAGACAAATTACCAAATAGTTTTTTTAATATACGTAAGTACTAAGATTCAGGACTTGAGTTTTCAGCAATTAAATTAATTTTCAGACCTTACTTTTTAGTTTACCAAACAGCACCTTAATGCTTAACAGTGATTCCATAGTTAATTTTTTTTCAAAATGACAACTCTACCCTCTTTTTATAACCTACCTGTTAGCTTTGACAGACAAAATAGGAGTCCAATTGACATGACAAAGTTCTTTACCTTGTCATGATATATGTGTTATATCCCCACCGTTCATCCATTTTAAGAGATCATACTAGGGGATGAGCCAAAAAATGAGGCTGACCCAAATCTTAAGTGGACCACACCAGATATAGCGGTGGGGATAATAACACCCACTAAAACCTTCCTACACTGTTTATTTGCTAGGGTTCTCAATGGAGCGGGTCAAATTCGGGATCCAAGTCGCTTAGAATCCGTATAATGCGGATTTGGATCTTAAAATAGGTCTGATTAGTTAAATGGACCGGATTTGGATCTTAAAATAAATCCAATTACTTAAATGGACCGGATATGTATTCACATGACCATATCCAAGTTCAATCTGAATCCGAATCCGATTAAGATCCGACTCATTGTCACCTTACTGTATATGTTATATTCATGCTGGCCATCCGTTTTACAAATTATATTTTAGACCATGTAGACCATACCATAGTAAATAGTGGGATTTACATCATTATTTTACTAAATTAAATATATTATATTATATTTTATATGATATATTTCTTTAGATTTGTAATGGGGTGGATTCAGACCTAGATCCGGCCGAATCCGATAGTTATATGGATTTTGGATCGGAAATGGATCTAACAATTTATAAATGGATCGGATATGATATCACCTTTTGGATCCTTGTTGGATCCTAATCCCTCTACAGATATATGGATTTGGAGCCCTATTATTTGCCATCAAATTTGTTCATTAGGTCACACAGACCTGGATAAAGGGGAAAAAACAAATATGAGCTTGATACAAAACTTCTGCCTCCCAGGAAGTTTTCAATGGTAGATGTTCAATCCCCACTGTTTTCTATGGTGTGGTCCACCTAAGCTTTAGGGTCTGCCTCATTTTTGTTTCCTGGCCTAAAATGACCTGAAGAAAGGGATGGTCGGTGCGGATGTAACATATACAGCATGGTGGGTCCATAGAACTTTGCCACGTAAACATGCAGAAGGTCGTAACTGTAAACAGAGGATCCTCAAAAGTTCTACCTATACGTGACTGATGTGACAGCTGCAAGGTGGCTACTGAAGATCGTCCATGGACCTCACCATGATTTAACTGTTTTATCCATGCTGTCCATGTATTTTGGATAATGAGTTTAGGGCATGAGTCAAAAACTGAGGCAAATCCAAATCTTAGGTGGACCACACCAAAGGAAAACAGTAGTTAATCGAACACTTACAATTAAAAATTTCCTAGGGATTCACTATAATGTTTATTTACCATGTTACCTGTTGATCAGGTCACACAGACTTGGATGAAGGGAAAACACAAATACCAACCTCATTCAAAACTTTTACAGCTCTCAAGAAGTTTTTAACGTGGGTGTTCAATTACCACAGTTTCTTGTAGCATGGTCCACCTGAGATTTGGATCTACCTCATTTTTTGGCTCATGCCCTAAAATAGTCTGAAAAATTGGTGGGACGTAGTAGGATCTTTGATAGACATCAAGGTGGGCCATTTCATTTTTTTCATGGCCAAGGACACATACACTATCCTTAGGTGAGTTGCATAAGAGGATGGATGCCTTAGGTGCTATATGGGCCCCACCATCATATATGTGTTTACCTATGCTGTCCATTCATTTTTCTAGCTTTTTTTGGGCATTAGACAAAACAAAAAAGACCAATGGTGTGGTCCACCTGAGATTTGGATTTGGCTCATTTTTTGGCTCATGACCCAAAATAAGTTGGCAAAATGGTGGGATAGGGTGGTGGATTTCACATATCTTGTGTTTTGTTCATACAAGTGGGGTCATTGGTTTTATGATCAACAATATTGTCAACATGTGCACACCATGGATGGACCATGAAGAAGAAGAAGAAGGGAAGAAAAAAAAGATGATCTTATTCTTCAATCAGCCTTTATTAGTTAAATATGAGATAATTTTGTGCTTCTCCTGTTAGTTATTCAATTTAAAGACATCAATTGAAGGGTTTAATTATTCTATCAAGAAGGATAGAGTGCATGGTCCATCAATCAAGAGATTATATTTGAGAGATGTATATGAATTGGGCATATGTGTGTCAAATTTGATGACAGTGACTATAACAAGTTTTGTCCCATGCTTCACAGAAGATACAAACTGAAATAGTAGGGGCAAATATAACAAATTGCTAATTTTTAGACATTTATAGTTTAGGTTTACCAAACAGATTGTTATGATAAAAATGTTTAATTTCAAATATCAGGACTTTTTTTAGACAAATTACCAAACAATTTTTTTAATACACATCAGTATTAAAATTCAAGACTTCAATTTTTCAGCAATTAAATTAATTTTCAAACCTTACTTTTCAGTTTACCAAACAGCACCATAGTCAATTTTCCTTTAAAATTATCTTTTTATTCCCTCACCCAAGCCCCTAAGGAAGGGCGTTTCCTTTCCTATGTTTTCTCGAGTGCGAATTAGTTGCGGCAGTAGCATCGCGCAAGATGCGTAGCCCTTATTATGACCCACCTTGATGTATGTATCGTATATCCACACCATCCATCTATTCTTCCATTTTATTTTAGCGCACTGAACCAAAAATTGAAGCAAATTAAAATCTCTAGAGGACCATACCATATGAAACAATGATGATTGAATGCCCACTATTAAAAACCTCTTTATGGCCACGTAAGTTTTGGATCAAGCTAATATTTCTGTTTTCCCTTCTCACAGGTATGTGTGACCTAATCAATCCAAACATTACAGTGGGCCTCAGAAAGTTTTTAATGGTGGCAGAAAGTTTTTAATGGTGGGCGTTCAACCTCCATTGTTTGGCATAGTATGGTCCACTTGAGATATGGATGTACTCCATTTTTGAGATAATGCCCGATAATGAGTTCGAAAATTGGATGGACAGTGTGGATAAAACACATATTATGGTGGGACCCACAAATCTTTTCCAACACTTACCGGAATCAAAGACTCACTGTCATATCGGACTGAAATAGCAAGCCAATTAAGTGCGGCTCCGGCCTCACCCAATACCATGTGGCCCTTACCATTCAGCCTACCTTAATGCATGTATTCTACATCCACTGCCGTCCATCTGTTTTCACATATCAATTTAGGGCACAAAAATAAACCATATCCAAACCTCACATGAACATACCATGGGAACACAATGGTGATTGAACTCCTCATCATTAATAACTTCCCAAGGTCCACTATAATGTTTCCATAATGTTTATTTGTCATCCAACCTATTGATAAGGTCAAACAATCTTCGATGAAGAGGAAAAAAAAATTAATATTAGCTTGATCCAAAACTTTTATGGCCCACAAGAAGTTTTTAATGGTCATTCACCATTGTTTCCTATGGTATGGTCCACCTAAGATTTGGATCTATTTCATTTTTTCGCTCATGCACTAAAATAATATGGCAAATCGGATGGACAATGTGGATATAGAATACATACATTAAGGTGGACCCTACCGTAAGGGCCTCCCTGTCTGGGGGGCATCGGGTTTGCATATAATTCACTCCCACTAAAATAACTCTTCACATTCCTTGTTTCCTAAAAGTGTAAGGGGTTAGGTAATTCTCATTAAGTTAGCTTTGCATATACGTACCATGTTCTTTATGTCAAATCCATTTGGTCCATGGGGATCATCTCTCAATGTTAGACATTGGGACAAGAAATCAGCCCGATTCAAAACTTAAAACGGCCCGTTCACAATAAACTACGTTGACATGATGAACATAGGTTCGTACATAGATGCCGGATATTTCATCTATGTTGTTGATCAAGTGCCCTTAAAGTGGGGCTCGTAGTCATCCTAAATACTTTGAGGACTGGAAGTTACAACAAAGAAAATTTCTGAAAATAATTTTATTTTGCCAAACATATAATTTGAAAACAAAATTTAATTTTTCTGACAAAATATTGTTGATATATAAACATGAGAAAAAGCATTTCCTTTCCTACACTTTTGTGAAAATAATGTTTCTTAGGAAATATAATTTCTTTTCCCACCCTTTCCGCAAATCCAAACAGGCCCTAAGGTATAGCTGTTCTAAGAGAATAACTTTCTTTTTTCATATCTCTTTTTATTTGGCCGACCTTCTTAGTTTATATAGGACTAAAATGCCATTGCCTTTATGAGTTGTACTTTACTTTTGCTTACAGGAAAAACTTCATAGCCCCAATACCAATACATCATATAACCATCATATAGTAATTGGGCCCACTTAAAGAGAGATTCAATCCATTCATTCTTTTTGTAGTTCACTATTTCAGCCCAAAGACATTAATTTCAACCAGATATGAGCTTTTTTATAACCCGTACAACAATCGATAATGGTGGTCATTCACTCTCATTTATTTCTTTATGATGGGGTCCACCTCATCTGTGAATGCAACTCATTCTTTAACCCATGGTGTTAAATTAAATTCTGAATCCAATAAACAAGGTGGATTCGACACATATCCCACAGTGGGCTCACAACCCTTAACACATGACAACCACGACCCTGATCCTTAGCACCATAAGGACACCTAGTGGAGTCCACCATCAAATATGTGTCGAATTCACTGCATCCACTGGAGTCACCATTTTATAAAAGATCATGGACTAAAGAATGAGCCATGTTCGCAAATTAGGTGGACCACACTACATCAAGAGTAAAGCTTAGAAGCTTTTCCTATAAGCAAAAGCAAGTGTGCAGCTCCCGAAAGCAATAACATTTTGGTCCATGAAAAATCTAAAAACCTGTCAAAGGTTTAAAAGAAATGAAAATGAAAAGGGAGGCTATTCATTTGAAAAGGCCATGCCTTGGAGCCATTTTCGTTAAACAAAAAAAAAAAAAAAAAAAAAAAAAAAAAACACATCTTTTAAAGCCCTAGCAGCTTTTTAAATTTTTCATGGATCATACTTTTGCTCATAGAAAAAGTTTCCAAGCTCCACTCTCGATACATGAGGTGGCCATAATGTAATGATTAGGTCTACTTGAAGACAAATCCAATCTGTTCATTATCTTTGTGGCTACTATTTCAGTAGGAATACACTAACTTTATCCTGATACAAGTTCTTTGTGGCTAAAACAAATGATAACAGTGGTCAGTTCACTCTTAATTGTTTTCTTATGGTGTGGTTCACATGATCGGCAAATGTGGCTCATTCTTTGGTCCATAACCTTTTATAAAATGTTGACTCCAATGGACGAAGTGGATTCAACACATACCTAATGATGGACCCCACAGACAGTGTGTTTGTGGTGTTAAACTGTAAGAGTTGTGGTTGTCATGTGTTAAGGATGAGGTTATCATGTGTTAAGAGTCCTGGTTGTCATTTATTAAGGTTTTATAAGGCCAACCATGGGGTATGTGTCGAATCCACTCCGTCCATTAGATTTATAATTTATTTTAACACCATTGGCTAAAGAATGATTTACATCCATAGATAATGTGGACCCAACCATAAAGAAATAGTTGAGAGTGAATGACCATTGTTATCGATTGTTGTGGGTCACAGAGAGCTCATATTTGACTGATATTATGTCTTCTGACTAAAATGATAAGCCACGAAGAAAATGAATGAATTAGATCTCCCTTCAACTGGACCCAATTATCACGTGATGCCCATATGATATATTGGGATTATGAAGCTTCGTCCATAAACAAAAGCAAGTATGGCACAACTCATAAAGGCAAGGACATTTTGGTCCTAAAAAAACTAAAAAGTCATAAGGAGACCGGATAAAACAAATGAAAATGAAGGTTTTCTCTTGAAATGGCCATACCTTGGACCATTTTGGTAAAAAAAAATCCCTTATATTTCCTCACGTAAACCATCCAATAAAAGATCTAGGTAACAACTGCATGCGGTAGGGACCGGTAAGCAGAAACGAAGCTTTGGCTTGTGACCCAGCTGGAAGATGCCTAGGCGTTTCAACAACCGATCTTAGGTTTGAGTGCTAAGGAGACACACTAACTCCACCAGTGGGTGAGTGCATCGTGTGACTAACCGTATGGGTGTGTTGCGCAACTAAAAGGGTGGGTGTGTTGCATGACTATAAAAAACAAAGCTTTGGCAAGTGACACCAACACCAGCCAACTAGCTAATGTCAAAGGTCTATGGGTCCCACTATGGTGTATGTGTTTTATCAATGCCATTCATCCATTTTTAGAGAGCCCTAAAATGAGATGGATCCAAATCTCAAGTGGACCACACCACACGAAAACAATATTGATTGAACGTCCACCATTAAAAACTTCTTAAAGCCCACTGTAATGTTAATTTGCCATCCAACCTATTGATAACGTAACACAAACCTGAATGAAGGGAAAACACAAATATCAGCTTGATCCAAAACTTATGTGGCCCCAAAAAGTTTTCACTGATAAGCATTCAATCTCCACTGTTTCCTATGGTGTGGTCCACCTGAGATTTGGATCTACCACATTTTTTTGCTCATGGCCTAAAATGAGCTGAAAAAATGGATGGACAGCATGGATAAAACACATACATCATGGTGGGCCCCACAAAGCTTTAACACCAGCTAGTTGGTTGGTGTTGGGGTCACTAGCCGACCCATGTCCAGCTTTTCACCGCGGCCTGGCATCTAACGCGGGCGCGTCGTGCTCTTTCATAGGGCACGTCACTAGTTTCCAGGACCCTATAGCAGCTCGGGTTTGGGGAAATGGGTACAATAGGCTAAGCATAGCCCACCATAACATTTGTGTTATATCAACTTCCATCCGTTTACCCCAACCTCTATTAGGTTTTGATCTAAAAAGCTAAGCAAATTTAAAACTTAAGTAGGCCACACCACAAGAAATAATAAGGATTAAAAGCTCACCCTAGAAAGCTTTTTTGTGGGCTCCTCACCTTTTGAACGGGTTGGATGGAACATAAATTATCATTGTGTGCATTTCCATTCCCATTGTTTCAATTTTAGCTATGCTCCCCATCGTTTCAGTTTTAGTTCTGGCTTAGGTTTGACAATGTGTTCTAAAATGAGATAAGGCAACAAATGTATGAAATGAATACAACACAAACATTGCAATAGATCCTTTAGAGGTAGAGTTGTAGTTATAGGTTCAATAAAATAATTATTTTCTCCTTTCCATTATAAGCCTCATATCTAAAATGTGCACATAATGTTTTTCTTTTATTAGGCCATGCAGGCAATTTATTTTTGTAGGTAAGGTCAATGCATGTTAATGTGGCACTACCACCAAGATTGAACTCACTTATTAGGTCGGGGCAATAGATTAGATAAGCAATAGGGTTGTCAATGGGTTTCATGAACCTAAAGGATCATTGGACCAACTTGACAATTGGTGGATGTGGGTCCAAAATTTAAAGAACACGGCTTACTTCAAAATTTCAACCAAGCTATTAAATGAACAACGTTGAATCCAAAATCAGCCTACTGTGCCTCAGCTAGAGTTGATTTTAGAAGGGTCCAACTCAAGTCATGCTAAAACGATCCTTTCCAAATTTATAATAAAAAGTGGATTAAGCATGTGAGGGTTTTTTTCCTCCTTTTGGGTGTGTGTGTATTTATTCTAGTAGCCGAATGCCTTACTAGTGACAATTTGATTGTGCAAATCATGAATCAGTTATCGGTAAAGAATTATACCAAGAATCACACTCATTGGACTAAGCTGACCATCCAATTATGCCACTAGATTTGGATTACCGGTCATTTTACCTTTCACAGTCAAAATTAATGGTCACCATCAATTAAATGATTTTGAATATTATGTGCATAAAAACTCAATGCAAATACCGTGCTTGTTTTGCATTTACGGTGTAAATATAAGTAAATTGATAACGATAATTTACAATGTAATTTTTTTCACGTTTTTCAAAGTTGACAATAATAGTTTGCTTTTTGTACACTTATATCAATGATAGTACGAATTTGATGTGAGGCTCTGATACATGTGACATATCAACTCAATCCATCTATTTTTGCAAAGTGATTTTAAGGCATGAACCCAAAATTGAAGCAAATCCAAAGCTCAAGTGGACCATGCCACACGAAACAGTGGGTTGAACGCCTACTGTTAAAAACCTTTTATAATCATGATTTCTTATGGTGTGGGCCACTTGAGCTTTGGATCTGCTTCGTTTTTGGGCTCGTGCCCTAAAATGTTTCGATAAAATGGGTGGACGACGTAAGTATGTCATAAACATCACAGTGGAGCCCGTGAATGTCAATCCTTTTGAAAGGCTTTTTACAAGGAGGAAATACAGAGCTCCAATTAAACAGAGGCAAATAATAATAATTACCTACTTACATCTATTTAACTCTATTTACAACAAAACAAACAGGCCCTAAATGAGTCATGTATAAGTGCTCCCGTTGGTAGATGTGGCACCTAAAATAAATGAGCTTTTTTTTTTTTTTTTACATGGACCTGCGACCCAAATTATAAGTTGACTCCAGGTCTGAAATTCTAATCCAATTCTTAATGGAGACCCCTTAGACCTGACATAACACATTTACACCCTTAGATTGCACATCAAGTAGCCCACACATTTAGGCAAAATGGAAGATAGTAGAACATGCCCCCATTTCATCCCGATGTATGCTATTCAAATTGCCTAGCTCATGTGCACAGGAAAGGAGATTTCCCCACCATGAAGATCACCTCGGAGGGTCAGGCAAGTCTGCTCATCAGGTGGGCCAGATTGTTGATATCAATGGACAACTGACAATCAGATGTGGCCCACCTAGTGAGCAGATCAGCCTGATTTTCAAGAGAGTAATCTTCATAGTGGAGCCTATCATCTTCATGGAACTGATTTTCTGCACAAGCAGCACGTTGGCGGACCTGATGGTACAATTGCATATGGGAAATCATCGATTCTCAAATGGCAGCATTTTGAAAATAATAATAAATAGAGGCTGGATCATCAATTGTGTTTGTAGAGTAAACTCATTCTACAGCTCTTGTGCTTGGAGCCCACCATGATATTTTCAAGGCATCCAACTGCTATAGAAGGGTCACTCCCAACGAAATTGGGACGCCTCAAAAAATCAATCCATTTCAACCATCACTTGAGCCACCAAGTGAATAAGAGGTACTGGTTGTCCATTCTTTTCCATGGCCTATCCACGCTGTAGATTGAGTGAGCCCCACCATGATGATGGGATTTCTTTAAAAAAAAGGCATATATGATCGTCAGGTATCACAGAAAACAGTGAACTACCACCCAGAAACGTCCGAAATCATGCCCATTTAGTTGGTTTGATTTTTGAGGTGTCCCACTTTCATAGTTTAGCCACCCTTCTCGATAGGCCCCACCAGTAGCATGCTTACTCCACAAAAGTTGGAGATGATCCAGACACCCGTAAACACAGAACTAATCACCTACAGGCACTTGCACCATAAGGAGTGGTACAGGGCTTTAAGTCATCCATCCACTCCATATGGTAGGATCTTGTGGGTGATTTGCTCTCGATTGATATTTCAAAATGTGTGATTTGCATAGAAGATGAGTGGTGGTTGGAACAACCCATTTTTTAAGCCTTTGAAGCCTCTGTTCTATTCTCTCCCTTTGAAAAAAAAAACATCCATTTTGAACACACGGTACAAATGGATGTTGTCTGAACTATTGTGTGGAGGATTTTAGCCCTTGATTTGGTGGCATACAAAAAAACACTAGAAAAGAATTAAAAAAAAAAAAAAAAAAATCAACTGCTCCAATTGAGTAAAGGCCATTTGTTTGATGTTTAAAACAGTTCAATAATAGAGAAATTTGGTTACAAGACAATCCATGACAGTGCCCCACGGGATACCTGGTTTATGTAGACTGATGGCTCCAAGCTTATGTATCCATCCTCATCTTAATGGCTGAGAAATCATCACAAGCGGCAAATTTTGAATCGGATATCGCATGGACAATTTGAGCTGAATTGGTTCTGATGTTGATAGAGCTGCTCCCAGCTATGTTCTTTGCTGAATTGAAGCCCCCTAAGAAAGACCTGATACAAGGAATTTGTTGCATTTAGCCTCCACTTACTTGCAAGAAGGGTCTGACCCTTGTCAATCTAGAGGATGATGAATATTCTGGCATGCAAAAGATGATAATCACCATAGTTTCATCATAACTAACAAGAATTACAATAATTCCGGAGGATGGTCAATCAGTCTTCAAATTCTTCTTGGCAGAAAAACTGTGTTGAAAAGGCAGCTAGCAGGAGTATGATGATATTTTGAGAAAAGCAGCTTTAGATGCACAATGTCCAAGATCACCTGCCAAACAATGTTTTTATGCCAGGATCTTCCTCTAAACTGACAGAAATTTCGCTCAGTCCACAAGTTATAAATGGTCTGCAATCAGTCTTGCAGCATCCATCCATTTCAATGGAATTCTCTCTGAGGTTATGAAGCAGCCAAATAAACAAGTCCTCCAAACAGAGCATCGAAGGTATCGCATCTCAGCTTTCTAAGAGCTTTGTCCCAGACCAAAGTTGCATGTTCACAATGTAGCAAAGGGTAAATTATCCATTCATGATGCTGACAGCAAAGGATACAGGTTGGATTCATCTGCATGCGGAGACGGATTAACGAACCTGTCTTTGGTTTTCAGGCAATCTATACATTGTGTAGCCAAGAACCAAGAAGATGAAAGCTAGAATCTTCTTCTTTTGGGTGCTATACTAACAATGTCCCACATATTCCGCAGCTCTGTTGTGGCAGGTGCAGAGTAAGTCCATTTTCCTTTCCTTCTGGAATGGATGATTCGAAAGTAGAAAAAAACATACAAGAATCAGGAGCTGTCTGATTTGTAGACTTCAAAAGTATGGTAAAAATAAAAAGGATCATTTTTCCACATTAAAAAAGGGGCAAGCCTGACTGGCCAAATAACTTGTCCAAACAGTGAGGTGATTGTACCATCGGCAAATTAAGCTATGGCCAACCAGATAGATGATCTGGATTCACCAATTCCATAGCCACATGCACTGGTGGTCACCCATGCTTAACCCAGATGGGTTCATCATGATGAACGAGCACCTATTCGAAGGAGAATCTTCTCTGAATACAAACTGCAAGGCTCTCAAGTCCAGACTCCAGAGGGACCATGTGATCCTCCACCAAGGACACGTAAGCATACTCGGGCTGTCAGTTTGTACTAGCTGGACCGAGGACTCGCTGATACAGACAAATGATCAGATAATCCCACAAAAGACAGTTCATATCCCAAGGGTATTGTGGATGGGACAGTCCTAATCGGTTAAGGTTGGGGTGAGTACTGTAGATGCTATTCAGTTCAATAGCAAAATAATGAGATGTTCATTTGTGGAAACTTTAACATGTGATGTCTTTATTTTCTCCTAACGTGTCACTTTGGTGGAACATCTGACACATGAAACGGTGGACCCATACACAGACCACCTGATGAATGGACCATCCTAATTTTCTCCATAGTGAAGTGGCAGTCGACCTTAATGTGCTTGGTTCTCTCTTGATAGATAGGGTTGTTAGTAATAAGAGAAGCTGCTTGCTTATCACAATAAAAACTCATAGGAGTATAACCATAGATCCAAGCCTGCACATTAGCATTCTTAGCCAAGTAAGTTCAAACGTTGCATGAGCCATTGCCTTGCATTCAACCTCAGCATTTAAACAGGCCACTACACTCTGTTTCTTACTCTTCCATGTAACTAGATTACTACCTATGTAAGTATAGTAGCCAGTAGTAGATCATCTGCCAGATGAAGAACCAACTCAATATGCATAAGAATATCTTTCAACATGAAAATGACAATTTTGCTTATAGAGGATACCATGATCAACCTCAAATATGATCATAAATCTGACCACAGGCGCATGATGCCCCACCTTTGTCCATCACAGTGAATCTATATAAAAGTGGGAATCAGTCACATGCACAGGACACGATCATACAACTCACCATACGATGGTTGAGAGAGATTCAAGTAGATTAACCCCAATAACTTCAGATTTTCACCTCAAAACAATAAAAGAGGAAAGAAAAGGGAAGAAACGTTGAAGATGAAGGAACAAATTGATGCCCAGATCAAGCATGCTCTGATACCATGTGGACGTTATTGAGAGAGAGAGAGGAATAAAAGGAGAGAGAATGTTGTCTAGGGTTCATGCCCCCTCATAAAAAATACAACAATGACAATAACGCCCTTAATAACAAAAGTAAGAATTGCCAACATGTCCGAAACAACTAGTAATAGAGAAAGGAGACGAACTACTAAAGAAAAGTGGGTCCAATGAGAAGGAGATGGCTGTAAGATGTACATTTTGATTGACTTGACAAGTAGAGGTTGGCCAGGTTGGGATGGGCCAATGATGCAGGCCCATGACACACCTAGGCCCACGGCCTACTTAGGCTCATCTAGGCCCACTATATGGCCCAATAAAATGTAGGGCCATAGCCCACTATAGACTCAACATATGCTGATTATTTACAGGTTTGGAGATTATAATTTACAATTTTGGGGAGATAAGGGGGGATAAGATTGAAGATATGGGCTAGATTTAGAGATTTGATTGCTTTCCATGTTTGCTTTTCTTTAGACTTTTGTCATATGAAGAAAGATTAGATTAGGGTGCAATAAATTGTGATTGATTCTCTTAGTTGTAGAAATTTCAATCAAGGATTTCTTTAGGATCCATAAAAGGGGGTAGTGGTGTAGGAGTTGGTAGATTCGAATATTTTCTAAGTGTAGCTTTTTCTTTAACTTTTGTAAGAGGAAAGGTTAATATCAATAAAAGTTCTCTCCCTCTCTACTCCATTGTTCTTGTGAGTATTCTTTTTTTTTTTTTAATTTCTTTGCAATTTGGATATCAAGATCTCATTGACTCAATAACTGAGTTGCACCAGCCAAGTTAAGATCACAACAACAATCTAATCGTATTAGGGCCCCACTTTGGCTAGACATATCCCATAGAGGGATGGATGCTGTTTTTCAGTTTCGGCCACCTGTTTGACTGGCTTTTCTTTTCTTTCCATTTGTAGCTGCCTTCGGCTGGTTTTTTTTTTTTTCGCTTGCTTTTAGTGAAGTAAAAATGAAAATAAATCCACCTAACAATTGGACTTGCCTGACTTTTGTTCTAGGGAATCAAACAAACCTGATGGACAGCTCCAACATGCACAAGTGCGCCATCCATATTTGTGTGATGACTTGTAGAAAGCAGGATGTGTGTGTGTGCGCACGCGGTATTAGAACATTTCTTGCATATGATAGGTGAGTGTTCTCTCTCTATCTCTCTCTCTCTCTCTCTCTCTCTCTCTCTCTCTCTGTTTTTTTTTCTCTCTCTCTGTTTTTTTTTTGGTGGCTCAGCTATTTGCATGTGGTATTAGAAAATCTCTTGGATATGATTAGGTGTCTTTTCCTTCTCCATTTTTCCTTTTCTTTTGGTGGCTAAGCAAGGATAGTTAGAATCCATGATCTCAATGTTCCAACAAATGGATCATAACCACTATAACAAAAGCTCAAACCCCTAATAAAAAAAGTGCAACCGAATGTCGGGCAATACCCTCGCTCTAATTGCAACTCATGCAACCAAGCGGCCAAAGGAAACCCTGATTTTAATGTGCGCCTATCACACGAATGATATCGTGCGCCACGATTTGAACCTCTCCCGTGGAATACCATGCTACCTCATTGCTCAAGATGGAAGCACTCGGCCTAAGGCGCTTTTTTTTCCTATTAATAACACAAACCACATTTTTCAAAACTAGGAATTCCCTTTGTTCACAGAGAGACATTTCACGTTTTCTGAAAACATTATGGGGAAAGAAACATGCATAAACATGGCATTTTTTAACTCATAGGTAGCAAACAAACAATATAGGTACAGGTCTAGGGAACTCTAATAACACTCTGTTGACATTGATAGAAAATCTTGAACATGTAGCAAGAGTATCCTCTCCAATTAAACTCAACCAATTGAGCATTCTTGCACATACCTTGGTATGAATATAGTCTCCATTGTATGAATCCATAAACAACGCGGATATTATATGTTGTATCAGATGAAACTGTATTCACCAGAAAACAAACTTTGGATTACACATCAGGTCCCCTAAAAGCATAGATGATGAATTAAAGAGAGCTTTTTCTAAATGACAAAATGATCCGTTCTAATACAACTTTTTTTTTTTCATTTGCAAAAATTAAGTTGGCAAGAAATATATTAGCAACATTAGTAATGTACTCAAAAAATTGAACATTACAATAACCTGGGATGAGATTACATAATCCAATACAAGAATGCAGAAAGAACTTCAGTCAGCAGCATTAGATGAAATCCTCGTTGGCTGAATCAAATACAACAAAGAGCTGCAGGCTATAAAGACTCAAACCACAACACATTTTCAGATGTTATCAGAAATTGATGACCTGGATGGAGCTTTTCAGCCAGAAACACAAGGAGCAGGAAAAAAAAAAGTGTTTCTGGAAATCAGGAAGCAATTGAGAAAAATCAGCAAAATGCACACCACCTAAAATGCTTAACAGAAGAGAATAGCATTATTGCAACTTGAATGGAGCTTTTCAGCCAGAAACACAAGCAGCAGGAAAAAAAAAATGTTTCTAGAAATCAGGAAGCAATTGAGAAAAATCAGCAAAATGCACACCACCTAAAATGCTTAACAGAAGAGAATAGCATTATTGCAACTTGAATGGAGCTTTTCAGCCAGAAACACAAGCAACAGGAAAAAAAAATGTTTCTAGAAATCAGGAAGCAATTGAGAAAAATCAGCAAAATGCACACCACCTAAAATGCTTAACAGAAGAGAATAGCATTATTGCAACTTGAATATCCGAGTGATCCAATGCACACCCAACTGATGGCCTTCCTGGACGAACTCACATGCCATGCATGACTGGGCTAATTTTACCCATCTTCAAATTCAACAATAACATCCACTCCTGCAATTCACAATGAGAGAAGATGTAGATACGAAAATCCACAGGCTGGAGGGCGTCAAATAGACCATAAGGACAGCACTTCATTTTCAACCACAAAATGAGAGGTATATCACAATTGCAGCAGAAGAGATGAGAAAACACAAAATCCAAATGTCGCAATTCATAAAGTGCACGCCAAAATTAAGCACATAAAATATCATCAATATAATATATGCCAAATTCAACCAATCAGAAACAAGTGACTTACAAGCTCATACAAGAATGCAATCTCATTCATCCCCAGACGGCAATTTCAAACCAGACCAAGCAGCATACCCTGTGGACACCCCAAATTCCACAAGCTTCTTTGCATCTTCCACCCTTGACTCCCTAACCAATGCATCAACCACACCCTGAATAACCACCACATCAACAGAACACCGCCGATGCATACCCTCCTTACACAACTTCACCGCCCAATTCAAATCCCCCTTCTCACAGACACGAGGAATTAGAATCTCAAACGTCCACCGATTTGGGACACAATCATTCTTCACTAGCTCACTAAAAATCCTCTTCGCCTCCTCAAAGTTTCCATCATTGCAATATCCTCTAATCAATGAATTGAAACTGAAAATGCTGGGTTTCAGCCCACAACTCCCCAACTCACCAACCAACTTAAGAGCCTCTTCTGTCTTCCCCTCCAAAACCAACCCTCTCAATCTCTCATTGTAACTAATAATATTTGGAACACAATTATACTCTTCCATTTTCGCCCAAACCATCTCTGCTTCCGAAAACTGACTCCCTGTGTAAAACCCATTTAAAAGACTATTGAAAGTAACCAAATCCGGTTTCACCCCATTCATCTCCATCGTGTCCAGCACCAAAACAGCAGAACCGAAAGAACCCATCTTGCAAAGCGCCTGAATCAAGATATTATAGGAGAAAACATCAGGTTTTACCGAGATCTCAGGCGGCAAGGTATCAAAGAGCTCCGTAACTTTATGGAAGAGCTTGGAATTGAGACCGGCAGTTAAGAGGGCGTTGAAGGATTTGACAGTGCGGGGGCAGTTTAACTGGGGCAATTCGTCAAACAGGTTGCGGGCGTGGTCAAACATGTTGGATTGGCCATAGAGAGAGATGAGGCGGACCGCGAAACCTTCGGTGGAGATTTCAGGGAATTGCTTCTGGTGGTTGAGGATGTCGGCGATGGAGTGGTGTAGATTGGCGGAGGCGAGACGGCGGACGGTGACGGAGTAGATGCGGTGCTTGCTGCGGAAGCGGTGGGATTGGGATGAAGATTTGAATTTCTGGACGAGGGCTTGGAAGTTGGTTTCTTGGAAGAGGTCTTCGAGGATGGATTTCAGAGGCGGAGAAGATAACGGAGATTGAGACAGAGAAGGAGATAACGGAGACGGAGATGGAGATGGAGATGGAGATGGAGATGGAGACGGAGAGGAGAACAGGTGAGAGAGAGGAGGGAGGGGGTTAGGGTTTTTGAGGGAGATAAGTCGGGTGGGAGATGGCATTTCTGTGATATTGAGTTGCTGCCCAGACAGTGTCCGACCGTGAAGCGCAGACACTCTGAAATTGGCTCTAGGGTTTAAGGAGTAATCTTATATACTCAGGCTGCGGGTGACACTTGATACGCGGATACTAAAAATTGTAAACATGGCATACATCAACTCAAATGAAACCTGGTCACCGGCTCGTTAGCAGAGACATTATAGGATTTATGGGTCTCATCCTGTTGGAATAAATTCGGAAAATAAACTCAAATAACATAAAATAATTCAAACTTTACAGTTATTTAGGATAATTGTAAAAAGGAAATGATGGGTACCTTTTGTTATAACCAGGCATAGATACAGTTGCTTTATTTGAGATAGTTCAATTTTTTTTTAAACCAGTGCAAACATAGTCGCTTTGTTTGAATTAAAAAACATCAATTATATTTTATTTTTATTTGAAATATACCAACAGATCCTGATTTTCTTACCTTGTAAACCTTACTATAATAATAATAAATAATTAAACCAATTAGATTATACATCTCAACATCCCTAACATATAATCCGAATATCAAGATTGGATTGGTTGATCAATCGTAACCTCTGATTAATGCACACTTTGTTTGTGAAAATAGATATTTTTCAATTTTAATCCATTCAATAAATTTCCATCAATGTGAATGTACGGTGTGATACTCGAATGTGCTTAATTTTTTGGTCAAGATATATCTACATTGGCTACCATAATTTGGACAATATAGTTTCACAAATTATATGCCATGGCAATTTTCAAATAACTTTTAAGCACTTGTGTATCATCCATCACACTGCCCGGAGTATTAAAGTTTCGTTGTAGGTTTTTAGAGCTAGGATACGCAGCCAAAAATATGAGAAAGTGTACACATGAGAATATTTACTGAAATTAAACTGAATAAGTTGTAGAACCCACCCCCACTAAGGCACAGGCACAAAATCAGAATACCTGAACAATCCTTGCTTGCGAGTGCTGGACACTTGTTTGTGATATTTTTATTTTTAACCATCCAATGAATGTCCAGATAATTAAATAAGTGGAATCTTTATTTCATGATACATCTAGGCAGGAAAAGTTGGGATTTTTTTTTTTTTGGGACATTTTAATGCTTCTTACCTGTGCCACATATGCAAATTTTTAGACAGATTAATGCCTCCTACTAGCGGGTTTTTTTATTGGACAGTTATTTAAGAATCTGGTAGGGTATGACACTTGATACCAGGCATTACGAAAATTGCGCTGGCACACAACAAGGTCCTGTTTGGATACCACCAAATAAGTTACTTTTTAACTTAAGTAATTAAGTAACATTTTTTACTTAAGTTAGTTTGGAAAGCATAAGCATAAAAGTAACTTACGTGCAAAAGCTACTTGTCAAGATAAGTAATTTTGTAGCTTTTAACTTGTGACTTTTCTACATTTCCTTTTCCTGGGTCCATATCAAAGGAGGCTCTGTCTCATGGTCCATATCAAAGGAGGCCACACGTGGTGGATTGTCCACATTGAAGGTGGGACTCACACAGTGGACAGTCCACATAAAGGTGGGCCCCACATGATGGATGACCCCATATTAAGGTAGGCCCACATATGGATGGTCCACATCAAAGGTCGGCCCGTAATGTTAAAAAGCCCACATCCAAAGTGGGTTGGTATGATGGACAACCTACTTCAAAGGTGGGGCCTACATGATAGACGGTCCACATTAGAGGTGGGCTCCACATGATGGCCAGTGGACATCAAAGCTGGGCCCCACATGATGGATGCCCCGTATTGAGGTAGCCCCACATGATGAATGACCCACATCTAAGGCGAGCCATGATGGGCAACCCACATTGAAGGTGGGGCCCACATGATGGATAGTCCGCATCAAAGGTGGGATCCACATGTTGGGCAATTAATAATTATGGGCCCCACATGATGGACGGTCCGCATCAAAGGTTAGCCCTAATGATGAGTGGCCCATATCCAAGGTGGGCCTTGCATGATGGACGACCCACATTAGAGATGGGGCTCACATGATGGAAGGTCCACATCAAAGGTGGGCTCCACGTGATGAGCAGTGGATATTGAAGGTGGACACCACATGATGGACAATAACATTGATGGTGGGCCCCACTTGATGGATGAACAACATCAAAGGTGGCCCCTACATAATAAATAGTGCACATTAAAGGTCGAGCCATAATGATGAATGGCCCACATCCAAAGTGGCCCCCATATGATGAACGGCTCGCATCAAAGGTGGGGCCTATACAATGAATGGTCCACATCAATGGCCCCATATGATGGATGATAGATGTGAGGGGACTAAACAAACATGACGGATAATTGTTTATGAAGCTGGAAACTAAACATGCTTTTCTACTTACGTTGCTAAACATACTTATCAACTAAATAAGTAGAAATCAAAATAAGCTACTTATGGCATAAGTAGTTTATCCAAAGTACCTTACGATCCAAACGCCCCCTAAATGGCGATGTCTCTATCCCTAGTGTTTCCTTTGGTATGACCCACTTGAGTTCTGAATCTCCTTCATGTTTGGGCTCATGTCCTAAAATGAGCTGATGAGAAGGATGGACAGAGTGGATATAATACAAACATCATGGTGTGCCCTACGGAGCTTTTGCTTATAAGGAGCCGTATTCATGATCCTTCCATATAGGGCTCGATTAGTGGTGTTATGCACAACCCTTTGGATCTTGGGCCTACCACCTAACTATTATGGGTAGTCTAGGGCTTAAACTGGTAGACACACTCACACCTAGAGTTATACACGAGTCAAACTAGCTCAGTTGGCTCATTCGACTCGGTTTGAACTAGTTCGGTTTGGCTCGGTTTGGATGCTGGGTTCAAATTGAGTCGAGCCACTTTTTTTCCAATTTGAAGATTTTCGAGCCAAGCTTGAGCTAATCTTGACTCGATTCAGCTCGACTCAAAGCTCTGTTTGTGTTAACTTGGTTTGAGTTTGACTCGAAGACTCGACTAGTTGAAAATGGAGGTTGTTTAGTCCTACATTGGAAGAGAGCAAACGAATGAAAGAGTAAACTGTCTATAAAAGCAACAATTAAGGGTATCAATGGGCCTGGGATGCCTTCCGGGCTCAAATTTTAAACTGTTTTATGCTAGGCTTTTGGGCTGAGCCTATTCAAAATTTGATTTTTTCCAAGCTTGAACTTACCTCGAACTCAACTTGAAAGCCCGACCAAACCAAGTCAAGCATGCCATTCCTTGCTTAATGGCTGAGCCGCACTGAGTTAGCTCGATTCCATTCAACTTGGTGTCTAGCTCCACTCACAACACAGTAAGATTTTACCACAATGGGTACTCAAACCCATGATCTCGTGTTGAAAATCTTGTGAGTCTACCACTAAGGCATGATAAGGCCCATTCTGCCCCAATGTTAGTTGCATGTGCATTAGCAACCACTCATGTCCGAGTAGAAATTGTTTCACACATGGCACTTAATGTTAAAATATTACGTAAAATATTTTTTGGCTTAAAATAGTTTTGGAAACTAAGAAAAAAACATGCTTTGTTTTTTGTCCCATATTGAATAGGAGAAAGGATTTTTACTTCTTTATAAGCAGGGTGTTGTGCCCTTTACTTATTTATGGTAAGAGAGAGGTGTATGGTGGCTTGTGTGTTACAGTGTTCACGCGATATTAAATACCACACTCGGGCTCGGTGCGAAGGCGTAGTGTCGCTGTAGAGGCGCTAGTGGCGCACTTTGCACTTATAAAGAGCTACATGGCTATTTAGAGGGACTTGTGTGACTGCTCAAGCAGTAACAGCCGCATGTGGCTAGCCCAACAGTCAGAAATGGCTAGCCACTAAGTCTAAACAACTAGCATACAGGTGTAACTTCCACATGCACAACGGTCAGAAACTGTCAGAAAATGACTAGTGCTATTATGGCTCTGGACCAAAACTACCAGCCACCCTTGCCTATATAAATTGGACATGTCTGGTTCATTTCACTACAATCACAACCATTTCAAGTCTTCTACTAAACCAGCACCTCTAGCCAAAGTCATCTAGCCTCACAGTTTGGTTCATACGAACCTAGCTACTAAGACCAGAGAAGTAGTCTACTTGTTGCAGAAGAACGCTAGACTCTTTTTCTTTTTTGCCAAAGATTGTGTAAAAGAGTTTCAATAGTAGTCTCTTTATTTTTGTTGAACACAAAACCACATAAGGCTTGCCGTATCATGGAAGCAATCCGCTTATAACTTGATAGCAGACTCAAAGTATTTTTGAGTAGGGGTGAATTAAGCTTTAAGGATAGCGTGTTTTTTCACATGCTTCAGCCTGTCCTTTAAATTTAATATTTTTAATTTTATTTATTTTATTTTGAAGATAAAATTCTCAACCCTTAAGCCCAAAATTATCCGGGTCGGGCTGGCCTCAATCTTGGTACTTTCGTGTCGGGTTCTTTTAATCCTGAATTGAACATGTACAGCTTGTTGACACAAGTGTGGCAGCGCGTTCAACTGACCCGAGCCATCCTTGAAAATGGGTCTGCCATTGGATAGTACGTCGCCCAGAAGTTGTCCTGATGGGACAGATCCCAATCACACTGCCGTAGTTCTCCGGGCTCATTGAATTTAGATCATGGCTCATTTTGTGACTAAGCACCTTTTGTGTAGGTCATAGATTGTGTGCTCAGGATCATCGGATGAGATGGTCAGCTTGTGGACGGTCTGGATCGGTGATAGGTCATGATCGTATTGAGCAATGAAATGGGCTCAAGCCCATCAGTTGGATGTGTAGCTTGTCCAATCAGTTAGATGTTTGTAACATGAGCCATCTATAGCAAGACCCACCAAGTGGATGTACTAGATTCCCTAATTCTACCGCCACATGCAGATGTGAACACTCACGATGAACCAAGATGGGTTCATGGCGCCGAACAGAAAACCTCTTCAAAGGAGTCCTTGTTTTGTTATAAGAACAATCTGTACTTCTGCCTGACAACAAGAACTGCCAGCTCTCAAGTACAGACTCCTGTAGAACATACAATCCTCCAACAATTATCATCTTGGGGCTGGTTTGTAGTGTATTTGCAGGCCCATGATTCATCAAGCCAGACCAATGATCTGGTGGGCCCTCCCATGGATGATTTGGGATGTTCAATGTTATTAAAAAAAAAAAAAAGTTTGTTAGGATAGTCCAAATTCCAACATGGGGATCTTTTCTGCACTGTACATCCACGGTGGGCCCCACTAGATCAGTTTTCTGGATCATTGAACCATGGGCCCCACTTGTACAGATTGAGGCTCTACGGTGTAACTCCTCCTCACTGCATCGCTACCCACTCATGCTCCAAACGCACCACGCACTCGTGCTAAAGAGAAGAACCCTGTTACTCGAGCAAAGTGGGATGATGATACGCAGGCGCTCATGCACACACATGTATTGGGGGTGTTTGTTTTTCATTTTTCATCCTGTAAATGCTGGTGAATGGGTAATGATTACCATTTACCAATGTTGGGGAGAAATGAGAAAAGAATGGACTTAAATTTGTGGGACCATGTAAGGTCTGTGACATATCCATATTGTCCGTTCATTTTATTGGAATAATTTTGTCCTGAGCTAAAAAATGAGATAGATTCAAACCTCAAGCAGCCCACATAATAGGAAATCATGGTGGTAAAATGTTTTTAACTATAGGCGTCCAACCCACCATTTCATGTGTTGTAGTCCACTTTGAGTTTTGGATTTGCCTCAATTTTGAGTTCATGTTAAAATTAGCCTGCAAAAAGTATAGATGGTGTGAATAAGCCACATATATCATAGTGGCTCTACATAAAATTAGCACAATCTTATATTTTAGTGTCCAAACAGCAAGCTATCATTGCTAGCATGGAAGAAGAAGAAGAAAAAAAAAGAGTAAAGGAGTTACATTGGTAATCAATCATTATCCATTTGCATGTACTTACACTAGGTATTGAAAAACAAACACCCCTTTAAAATCACATAAGAGTCGTAAAATAAAAAAAGAAAAAGAAAAAACTCAAATTAAACTGTTCAAAGTATAACTCTTTTAAATGTTCCATAATCCATAAAATATTTATTGACCAGCTAGAAATGAAAAATATCGATAATCCTATTTCAACAAGTGTCCACTAATATAAGTTTAGGATTGTTCATTTAATCTTAGGATGAAGATTCTTACATTCGCTACTAACTGATTCTTTATGATCCCACCATGATGCATGTGTTTTATCTAGATTGTTCCACTCATTTGAGGACACGAGCTCTAAAATGAAGCCAATCAAAATATAAGTAGACCACAAGAGGAAAAATTGGTGATTGAATGCCCACCATTAAAAGGCTTTTAAGGGCCGCAAAAGTTTTGAATAAGCTAATATATGTGTTTTCCCTTCATGCAAGTCTTTTGACCTAATCAGCAGGTTAGACAGCAGATAAATAGTACACTGAATTTCAATCACCACTATTTTCATATAGTCCATCTAAGATTTGTGCATGTCTCAATTTTTTTTGGGCTCACGCCATAAAATAATGATTTAAAATGAATGAAACGCATGGATAAAACACATTCTTCATTGTGGGGCCCACTGATCACTGTCCAGTGCCTCAGTCCTATTTTCAGGGTCAGTACACAGTTTTTTTTTTCCACTGGAGCTGAGTTACAATGGCCCCATTATCATTTTTAACGAGTATAATTTCCAAGTGCCTGCATATCAAGCGTCATTGGCAGCCAGAGTAACAATTGTAACCCACCAACAATATGTACTTTCTGTCTAACAATAAAGGCTGCAAATCTCAAGTACAAACTCCCGATTCCCAAAGGAGCATATGATACTCAGGCCATGGGTTTGTACTTGAAGGCCCATGATTCAGCAATCCAAGCCAATGATCCAATGGGCCCTACATCATGGATAATTCATGCCAAAAAATTGCCCTCTGTCAAATAAGAGGTAGTCCACAATGTAAAAAAAAAAGAAAAAGGCGACGGTTTGTTTGGATCTCCAAAATTCCAATATTGGAGACTTTTTTTCTGCACTGTCCATCCACTGTGGGGCCCACCATATCAATTGTCCGTATCGCTGCACCATGGGCCCCACTTCATCTTCACTCCCATAAAATTCATGCTTCAATGCGCCACACCATCATGCTAATGTGCACTCCGTTGTACGGCCAAACCAACCGATATCAAAAAGAGATTCTCATGCTCACATCCAACCTGTTGGACCACTAATTTACGTCCAATCAGTGAATTATTTTCAACTTATCATGTTAGATATAAATCCAATCTGTCCAAAAGGTTGGCCCCACCATAAAGATAGCCTTATTAAAAAATCAGACTAATCCACCCATTAAGTAGACCACACCAACATTTCTTTATTATATCTGTAGGTATCATTGTTTTCTATGGTGTGGGTCATATAACTAGTAGGATGTGTGGATTTTTGTAATAGATTATTATTTTGGTGTGGCCAACCTATTAGATGGAGTAGATTTCACACACACATGAAAGGTTGTGACTCAGCAACTGGTTGCACGGTAACTTAACATCCAACCGGCTGGATGTGAGCATTCCTCCTCCATAAATATCAGGTTTTGGCGCAAATCCTAATGCAATTCGGGTGGTCAGAACAGGATGGAATACCTTGCGGAGCCAAGGGTCCAGTACAAGTCCAAGAACTTGATAGCTGAGAGAAATAGAAGGACTAAGCTCAATGCAAGGCTCTATGCTCTACGTGCATTGGTCCCAAACATCACAAAGGCAAAGCCCATGAATTTCAAAAATTCAAAAGAATTTCATATCCCATTTGGGTTTTTTTCCACATTAATGATTTTATTATCTTAGATTGTTTTTCTTATTAAAATCAAATCTTTTATGGGTTCTCTTGCACTAATGATTCTTTCATATTGTTAGCTTTTGGGCCTGTTTGGGTGCCACTTAAAAATGAGTTTGTCTCATTTTAGTTAATTCTAATATGTATTAGAGATCGTCATTGTTGGTTATCGAGAAGATTTTAATCTTTTTCAGAAAGAAATATCTAATATATAATTATGATTGACTAAAATTAGATGAACTCATTTCTATGTAGCAGCGAAACAGGCTTGTAGTTTTCTCACTAAACATCATACCTTTCTTTCTTTCTTTTTTATGTTTTTATTAGATTAGCCTCTCTCTTTTCTTGTAAAAAAATCTTTGTACTTTTTGGGTTTTGTTACAGTGCGTTTGGATGCACTATCAAATTGAATAGCAATTGAGTATGAAAAATCAGATTTAGTTGAATTTCAATAACCTTTTTTACTATTCATGACTTGGGTCCTCATTGCAATTAGGTTCCTTTCAAGTATGTCTTGAAACTAACATAATGGCAATTTGAGCGCTACTTCTTCCTTTTGAGTTCTGGAAAGCATTACAATTTGGTCATGTTCCTAGAATGAACAGAATGTTCACAATAAATTTCAGCCGTCCACCCAAACACACCCTCAGATTAGTCTTTTCTCTTGTTTCAGATGAATAAAGCGACGATCATTGATGATGCATCTGATTACATTAAGGTGCTGAAGAAGGAAGTGGAGAATCTCCAGAATGAGCTTGTGGAAATTGCCAACGAAGAGAGAGACAAACCAACGACCGTCACAAGCGCAGGCTGCTCTGAAGAGTCGGTGCAGATGACCGAAAAATGCGAGGTACGCCATCTATCTTGAGCTGGTGGATGATCTTTTTTTTCTTTCTAATTTACATGACTGAGGAATCATACCTAAAATGGCTACTCGCAATATCTCCTTGCACGTGCTAATGTAGCATGTATGTGCATGATCTTGGTCATTTGTCAAGTGGGCGACACCATTTATGTGCCATGGCTTGAAAATCAGGTCGATCAAATCATCAAGTGGGCTGAATATTGTCGTCGAATGTGGTATTCTTTAACTGACCACTTTTATCATGCATATGTAGTCCACCTAATGACCAAATTAGCATGATTATTGGGGTTATGGCGCATTCTTCCAACAGGCGATCAAGAGAAAAATGCATTGAAACACTATTTTAGGAGCAATCCAAACATGACCTTAGGCCGTGGTTAATCTGTCAGTAATTTCCAACAACAAGATGGTACAGATGGATGCACATGCGCAGGAATTGGATGGTAGAGATGGCACATAGACCAAGTTTAAGTACTAATTTTACATAAGCATTCTTATAAGAGTTTGATTTTTCATTTTCATTTCTAATTACATATAGGTAGAGGTTATGGTGAGTACTATAGATGCTAATAAATTCAACATAAAGATTGTATGTGAGAAAAGGCAAGGTGGGTTTACAAAACTCATGGAGACATTGGCTCATCTTGGCTTAGAGGTGACAAGCATCAATGTTACTGCATTCAAAGGTGTTGTTTTGAATACAATTTCTGTACAGGTAAGATAGAATAACCTCAAACATTTCATGTTAGTAATGTTTTTTGAATTGGATTTTAAAATTCATTGATCTAATCTATGATTCTTGATTCAAAATCATAGTTTAAAAAAAAAAAATATGATCATGTGCATTATAAATGGACCACCGATATAGGTATCAAAATCACCTAAAATGTTCATGTACAAACTTTGCAATTCATAGCATGCATCGTTAAATGCGTGAATTGTTTGATACAATCTCCAATGGTATACCAAACCATGCTCGGATCTTAAAATCAACTATCATCATTGAGATTTATTTTATTTATCTGTATTTTTTCACATGATTGCAGGGGAAAGAACTTGAAATATTAAAAGCCGAACAAGTGAAGGAATGCCTTATGCAAATGGTTATGTACCATTAGGCTAACAAAGAAAGCTGCCATCACCACCATTTCTATACATCTCCCTTCCTATATGTATCTTTCAATTTATTATATTTTTATTAATTAAGAATTAAATATTATTTTTACCCCTAAGATTGATATAATACCCAACAAGTTAACCATATAGAGTAACGAAAGTTGGGAAAACCGTCTATCATGACCAAGGTGGCTATGTTGGGGAATTTATTATCTAAGATAGTCAGTATATTATTGATATATTATAAAATTCCGCGTGAGAGTTTTTGCAATATTTTCCAAAGTCATGGTAGACTCATGCCTTCAATTTTGACAACATGGTTTGATGGTCCATGCATTTTGGTTTGCCATTTTGTTGGGAATGGTCCTTTTGCAATGGAACCAAGATATTTTGGCTTTTGTATGTCTCTATGGTCCCTTGGGCTTTATTTTAATTTCTTTGGGTATGGTTCATGAATACTAATGTGATACATTGTTAGCGTCTTTTCACCATAGTGACGAATCTTGCTCTCGACAATTTCTCTCTTGATATTTATGTTTTTCTTGTGTAACAAAGGAAGAAAAGAAAAAACTCACTAAAAATAAAAATTGCAAAATGTTTATTGTAAATTAACGAATAGTTTTAAAATTTTAAATATACATAGGTATAAGTTGTTTTTTTACTTCTGATAAAATTACAAAAAATAAAAATAAAACATGCTAAGATTATAAAATCTCAAAGTACTAGCTTGAAAATATCTATATGTGTGTGTGTGTGCGCGCATGCGCGTGCGCTTTTACGTATATCATTTGATCAATTTCTCACCCAAAAAATGGTGATATTTTTAAAATCTCACTGATATTTGCCACAATGCGAAGCATAGCATGCATGAGAAAAACTTTTGGTCAACGGTAATCATAGTTCTCTGTGATCTAAAATATAGGTCCTTTGAGTGCTACCATGGATGAGGCATGCCCTAAAAATCTCCCAAATTGGAAGATCACAAGGTCTAGGGCATTTTCATTGGAGTTTTTATCATTGTTGTACTTCTTTTGTTAACGGTCTACATGGGCTACAAATAGAAAATTATATATTGTCCTGTTGAGGAGATTTTTAAGATGGTCATCCATGTTGGAATACAATACTGGCTAAAGACCAAGTGACTTGGTACCCGTATGAACAGCTTTAACTTTTGAATATATTTGGCATGTTTTTAAACCCGGTGTGTATAGTATATTGAGGGAACAGAGATAATTGAAAAGGGAACAAGTATGAGTTCAGAACGGTTGTACCACTTTATTCGATGAACATCGAACGTAAAACATATCTAACAGGTTAACTTGTTGCTCTTAATCAAGGTACACACAAACCTACATTGTACTTTAGTTAAAACCACCCTAAAATCTCGGTATTCCGTACGAAATAAACCACATGCTACTCTGTACTTAATCAACTAGGAGTACATAGTTTTAATTTCGACAACTTTGACATTTTAGGCTCCCTTAGGTACACTTCCTTAATATATTAGTGCCCGATACTTAAATTACGATACAAGGTTCTCTTAATTTCCCAAATACGAGAAGGATATCTCCTCTCGAAACACCATAAAAAGTATACCCGTAGAAGCAGCAAAGGATTACCAACTCTCTAAAGTTAAGAAAAACTAACGAAGTGTGGGTATTTGTAATAATGATGAATTATCAATGTAGTTATTTGCAAATTAAATCATAAATTTTTATGTGAAGATTTGCAAATAACTTATTATTTGGATGAAAATCTGCAATAACCTCTTCAAATTTTGATTTTGTTCAATTGAGGTCTGGAAAATTTTGCTACTTCAAAACTTACCTTCTTTATTTTTATCAATAAATTCGGTTAATCTTCATGATGCCATGGGTTTGTGCATATCAAGTCTCAAAGCACCAGATCAATTAAAAAAATTAATTAGCTACACCATTTAGCCAATGCATTTAACATGACTCAAATAAAGCCTCGGATACTGATATCTATGCAGTTCTTCCTAGAGGTTTGCTTGAATTAATTTTTATGTACTACAATAAGATACGTTGAGAATTTAACAGCTGGATTTGAGCCTTTTCAATGCTTGGATTCATTTAAAAAAACCTTCAAATTGAATATCCCAACCCATCGATTATAAAAAGGTTAGGGTGATTGTTCATGGTCAAAGAAAAAGAGGCACATTATCAAAGGTTAAAATAATCTAATTGCGAGCTATTATTTGTTGTTTTTCCACCATATGATGCGAAATTTGTCGTAAACAGCTGGGATCATTGGAGGATAACTTTGATTCAAAGGCTAAAGTTATGCCATATTATATTCCAATACATCTAGATTTATTCTTGCAAAAGTCTTTTTATTTTTATTTTTCTTTTTATACAAAACTTAAATCTCTTGTATGACTTAAGCATTCCTATTAACACGACTCTAACATGGTTTGATTCTAAATTAAGAGCAATGCTTATTGAACAAACATTCATTTTAAGGTACATTAGTGAAACGTATGGTTTATGTTGCATTCATCCATTCAAATGCACAATCATATGGGAGAGTGATGTAAGACATGTAAATGACTCAATGGAGGACTAAGATCACACAAATTCAATTTAGAGATGCTTCAATTAGTTAAAAATAGCCTAAATGCGGCAATAGCTTCTGACGGTCATAACTTTTGTGATTGGTCATCAGTTTCACACATATAATATGTTGTTCGGATGTTATTAACGAATTCTGCAAGTCATTTCAAAGAGTAGTTTTGGGTTTTAAGTTAAAAATTTATTATTTTTAGTAAGTTCTGATTTTTGCCATTTTAAAATATTTTATGGTCTGGAGAGTCTGCTTCAAGTCTTTGTATAAATCAAGAAAAAAAGTTTGAATTAATTTAGAGGTCGTTTACTATTTTTAATAAATTTATTATTTTGAAAATCTTACCATTTCAAGAAAGTTATGAATTTACAATTCAAAGCTTATGCATAGTATGAAAAGGATTTGGAAACAGACTTCAATCAATAATATTAATTTTATTAATTATTTTTAAAGATTTCTCTCTCCTTATGAATTCAAGTGTTCACTTATATGTTAACAATTAAAGGGATTCCGTCCTACAAACATTGTGATTTTTGGACCATATATGGTTGACTCGCTACTGAAAATGCCAACTGAACGGTCTTGATCACATCCAAATGTGATGTGTGCTAAAATGACATGGAATGTCCGGAAATGGGGCACCAAGTACTGGATTGGTTGTCCAATTACTGTAAATTGGATTTACGATCCATCTCAAAGGGCCACAATTTTAACGACACACATGCATTCTTAGAGCAAGTGCATGAGTTTCTACTGTTTAGAAGAAAAGCATATGGACCGCTGGCAAGTGAAGCCATCCAAACATGTGGCAATACGTGGGCTCTCCATGCAATGCAGTGCAAAAATCAGCCCCATCTGGTAGGGGAGGCAATGGGCCAGGCAAGCTTAGGCTTGGGCTTGGCACAACAGTTAAGCCCCGAACCCAGCATGGGCCCAGCATAATGAGCCATGCCCAAGCTTGAAAAGATTCGTTGAGCTGAACCCAATTTGGCTCGTCAGAAAAAGTGGTAAAATATCTATTTCCCACTTGAATGTTCCTAATCCATCCATTGCTCATGTGGGCAGCGCATGCACAAAATCTTAGACATTTTAGAGGAATGACATCAAGAGTCTAAGGCCTGGTTTCATGGATTAGTCATAAACAGACTACGTTTTAACATTGAGATCATAGGTTTGAGTGCCCGTGTCATGTGCGTGCTTGAGAAATCAAGAGTCATACATTGGAAGTGACAATCAGGACATGCATCTTGGCCTAACCTTGCCACAAGCCAAGTTTAGTGACGCAGTTTGGCTGTGATGAGGTTTGACCGGTGACCCCAACACTAGCCTACTAGCTTGTGTCAAAGCTCTAAGGCCTGCCATGATGTTTGTGTCTTACGTATGTTGTGTATTCATCTTTTTCACTTATTTTAGGACATGAGCCCAAAAAAATGAGACAGATTCAAAGCTTAAGTGGATCACATCACGGGAAACAAGGGTAGTCAAATGGATGAAAACTTCTTAGGGGACACAAGTTTTAGATCAAGCTTATATTTGTTTTGTCCAATCATTCAGGTTAGATGACAAATAACATCATTATAGCCTCATTAGAGCCCTAGGAAGGTTTCAACAGTGGACCCTACTCTTTTGTGTGTGGTATGGTACACCTAAAATGAGCTAGAAAAATGGATGGACTGCGTGGATAAAACACAAGAATCATGGTAGGGCCCACAACGATTTGGCACCAGCTGGCAGGCTGGTGTTGGGTTCACCAGCCAAACTGCATTCCAAGCTAAGTAGGTTCAAGCCCAGTCCAGAGGTGGCTGGGGCCAGCTACCCTACCCCTTACAATTAGGTCATTAGGTGGACCCCCCTCGTCTGAGAGAAAATTTGCATGGGGACACAAATAGACCAACGGTTCAAGTTCAACGTATGCATGTGGTCCTTGATGATTGGAGTGCTTGCCTGATCTTTTGGGGCCACTATACATACCAAGAGGGGCCCATCAGATGGACCACACCACAGGAAACAGTGTTAGTTGACAATTACAAACTTCATGTGGGCCACGAAAGTTTTGGATTCAGCTGATATCTGTCTTTTCCCTTCATCCATGTCTGTGTGACCTTTTCAACGGGTTGGATGGAAAAATAAATATTACGGTGAGCCCAGGAAGTTTTCAATGGTGAGCGTTGGATCACCACTATTTTTTGTTGTATGGTTCAGATGAGATTTGGATCTGCTTCATTTTTGGGCTCATGCGCTAAAATGATATGTAAAAACGGATGTACGGCGTGGATATACAACAGATACATCAAGGTGGGCCCCACGGTCAGGGCCTTACCCTCTTAAGCTCTGAGCCGGCCCAACATTGAGCAGGGTTTTAGGGGCAGAAGAGAGGAGGGTTTGTGTATAGCAAATGCTTCTCGTCTTACGCCTTCAATGGCGATTCGAGCCTTCTTCACTCGATCAAAAATCCCCATTTTCTCCCCATCAATCCTCCAATCCCTGATATCACATTCTCCACCCAATCCCACCCAATCCCAATGCCCAAATCACGAAATCCATCCAAACGGACCCATATCCGATTTCAGGCGTTTCTATCACGATGGGAGGCCGAGAGGGCCGCTTTGGAGAGGAAAGAAGTCGATAGGAAAGGAAGCTTTGTTCGTGATTTTGGGCCTGAAGAGATTCAAAGACGATGAAGAAAGGCTCGAGAAGTTCGTGAAATCACACGTCAAGAGGCTGCTGAAGATGGACATGATTGCCGTCTTGAATGAGCTTGAAAGGCAGGAGCAGGTGATGTTGGCACTCAAGGTAGGATTTTTATGCTTGAACTTCTCTTTCTGATGAGATGGCTCTGATTTCATTTTTTTTTTTTTTTTGCAATTTCTGGAATTGGGTTTTTGAAATGAAGAGAATATTTGCTTGTGGGCCTGTGGCATACATGTTGCCTTGTTCAATGGTGGTGATTCATCTGTTGTGCTCGTGGAATACATGTACCATGGTCCATGTAGAAATTCATGGAACCTATCGTGGATGGAGCATAGCTTCTAAATCACAATGATGGAATGATCATAGCTATCAAATTGGTGACTATCAAATGCATGGTTTAAATTTAATCATTATCTGTCCAAATCCCATTGGCCAAATCAGTTCGTTAAGGGCCTATTTGGATGCCTGTAAGTTGGGTAAAATGTAAGTGACTTATAGGGAAGTCACTTTAGGCCCTGTTTGGATGCCTGTAAGATTTTTAAGTTGAACCTACTTACAGGTGAAAGAAAGTTACAGGTAATCCTGTTTGGGTGTAAGTTGTAACTTACTCACAGGTAACTCAGTTTTTGTGTTTGGGTAACCTGTAAGTTAGTTACAGGTAATAAATTGTATATTCACACCAACTAGAGCTTGGAGTAGAAAGTCATTTAAAAATCACATTAACGCAAAAGAAAATTTGGAAAAGTATTCCAATTTGTTGAACCCATGTAAATGAATAGTTGGGTCGATTCTTAGGCTAAACTAATCAACAGGTGGGCCATAAAAGTGGACCCACGTTTTCGAAATGCTTGTAATGTAGAAAAAACTTAAGTAAGCATATCCAAATAAAAAAAAAATTCCTGATCATTTTGAGGCATGAGACCAAAAATGGGGTAAATCCAAACCTCAAGTGGACCACATCACTGGAAACAGTGTTGATTGAACACCCATCATTAAAAAGTTTTTATGGGCTACCAAAGTTTTGGATCAAACTAGTATTTGTCTTTTCCCTTCATCCAGGTCTTTATGACCTAATCAACAGGTTGGATGTCAAACAAACATTATGGTGGGCCCTTGGAGGTTTTTAATGTTGGACTTCCAATCACTATTGTTTTCCTATGGTGTAGTCCACCTGAGATTTAGATCTGCCTAATTTTTGGGTTCAAGCCCTAAAATGATATGAAGAAATGGATGGGCGGCGTGGATAAACACGTACAAGATGGTGGGCCCCACAGAGCACCAACCATCATGCATCACTACCCAAACCGTGTCTGTCAACCCCAAAAGACGAATAAGAGCAAAAATAATAATAATAATAATAATAAATAAATAAATAAAAGAGAGGGTTTTTTAGGGCTCGAACTCATTGGAGCTGGATAAGAGAGAGAGAGAGAGAGAGAGAGAGAGAGAGGGAGAAGGAGATGGAGAGACTGAGAAGGAGACAGAGAGAGGGAGATGGAGACGTTGGAAGGCTTCTCTGGAGCTTTAATGGCAGCCTCAACCGTCAATAACCGCGTTTGCCTTCATTGCGTCTGATTGCAGGTAGGCTTCCTTCAATGCAACTGTGCCTCTCCCAAGACATTTCGATTTCGAAAATTCGGACTGTTACCTGTATCAACTTGAAAAACGACTCCTCTCCTTGTGAGATTTTCGGTTCCTTTTCCTGTAAGAAAGTTACAGGTTGAAATAATGTTACCTATGACTTTTCTCCCCCAAATACCAACTGCAAGTTTGCACTGGTAACTTTGTTACATTTTAGAGAAGTTATAGTCATCCAAATGGCCCCTTAAAGGTTGTGTTTGGGGAAGAAAATTCACCTGTAAGTTACTGACTTACAGGCAAATCTACAAAAAATCTGCAGGGAGATGGGTGAGAAGTCACTTCCCTATAAGTGACTTACAGGCCAACAGTTTGATTTTTGAAAAGAGGGGAAGAGGGAGAAAACACAACTCCTTTGCAACAAGCTCCAACTGCATCTCTCTCTCTCTCTCTCTCTCTCTCTCTCTCACAGTTGTGTGCCTCTCTTCCCCTGTCTCCCTCTCTGCAGTTAGGGTTATGAGCTTCTTCTTCTTCTTTTTATTTATTTATTTGTTTTATTTTATTTGAGTCATCCAAATTTGGTGAGGCTGTAGCAGTGGGCTGACCTTAATGTATTTTTGATGTATCCACATCGTCCATCAGTTTTGCCAGCTCATTTTAGCGCTTGGGCCCAAACATGAAGCAGCTCCAAATCTACAAGTAGGCCACACCATAGGAAACTGTGGTGATTGAACGTCCACCATTAAAAACTTTCTAGAGCCACCATAATGTTTATTTGCCATCCAACCTGTAGATAAGGTCACACATACCTGGTTGAAGGCAAAACACAAGTATCAGATTCATCCAAAAGTTTTATTGGTGGGCATTCAATCATTGTGTTTCCTGTGGTGTGTCCCGCCTGAGATTTGTATCTGCTTCATTTTTGGGCCCAAGCCCTAAAATGAGCTGAGAAAGCTAATGGATGGCGTGGATTTGGAACTTGGCCTTCTTTCTTGTAGCCATTGGTTTTCTAATCCATGGATGACATATTTAGGAGCTATAATCAAAGGGTTTGTTTACAACTATAAGCAATCAACTATGGTCCCTCCAAATGGATGTTTGAAATTCCTGATTGGACCTATTATTTCCATAAACAATCTTTACCATCAATTTTTGGCTATTGACTGGATGGTATACCTGGCCCTATTTGATGTGTTGCATTTGTTTATTTACAAGCCACCAATTGGATGGCTGGGATCATCTATATTCTAGTTTTGGCGTATTGTAGCATTGTCAAGATTTTTCCATTGTAGGTATTTTGAATCAATGGGCCCATTTTTATGACCCGTTTAATGATTGCTCTAGCTTAAGAATTGGCTTAAATATCCATCTGGATGTGCTTAACAAAATGACATATTTGGTGCCAAGATTTTCCATGTGGTTATAACATTTTGGAACGATTCACAACTCCAAGTTCTGCTTGGTATGAATATACAACTTCTTATCTGTAAGTAACTTACAGGCTACACAAACACAAAAACCAACTTACCTGTAAGTGACTTACAGCTTACATCCAAACAGGATTACCTGTAAGTGACTTTCACCTGTAAGTCACTTACAACTTAAAGAGCTTACAGGCATCCAAACAGGCCCTAAGATAGTGTGATCGGTGTTGCTTCCAGTCCATGCTCCATCCATGTTGGGGGCCCACAATTTCGATGGCCTATGAATTCTGTACATGAATGCAATGTGTATGATAATGGATGTTGAAAAAATGGTGGGGAGCAATCACTTTACTCTACCCCTTCTTGAATAGATTGTTGGGTTTTTTATTTTTATTTTTTATATTTTACATCAGGGTTCAAAATATCAGAATACTTGTTGTATTATGATTAATTCATCCTCTGATACAATGCAGCGTCTGTATATGGATTTGGATATGTACCATAAGGCATCATTTTTATCTGTTTGTATTTACAATACATGCTGATAAAACTGCATCATATCAGAATGAGTCGGTGCATTCCGATACAGTTGCTATGAACCAGAATGTGACGATACATTCCTCGGATGACACAAAAGTATTGGTATGATATTGGGAGTGTTAAGTGTATCACAATACATTCATACAACAAAATGGTACAAATCTTGATATAGATAGCACAAAAGGGTAGACTGTACCTTTTTTTTTTCAAATGTAAAATTGATGTTTAATCTCTTGGTTCGTCTTTTTAGTTTACACTGTAATGTATTTGGATGTAAAATGGACCTAGACTGCGAAATAAGCTGCAACATAGTGAAATGTTAAAGTTGGGTTAGTCCTTTAAAGTGAATAAACAGTCTCAAACTCTGATTTTGTTCATTTTAACTCGAATTGAAACAAAATTAATTGCAATATAACTAACATTCCTACTCATAAATATGTGTGACAATTGATTTCCACTTTAAATATTTTTTTTTGAACATATTGACCTCCACTTCATTGCAGCTTAATTATGACAATATGAATCAAATTGTGCACCCAAACATATCCTTGACATGTGTTTTCTCATCAAACTGCTCAAATGGGTTTACGAATAAATTATTAGTTTTACCTTTCAGAAAACGGAAAAAGAAAAAAGTATAAATTACTAGTTTTCCTTGATAATAAAAGATTATTAGTTTCTTTTTTAAAGATTGTACAGATATTATGGAAGGGGAATTGATTTTGGATTTTTATTCCAATGTTCTTTTTCCAAGTGAAGGTTGATTTTTAGTTCAGGTGTTTTTCTTCCAGTTTCTTATGTGTGTTCTCCTTAAATTTTATTTTTCCTTTTCTTCTTCTTTTTCTTTATATATATATATATATATATATATATATATATAGAGAGAGAGAGAGAGAGAGAGAGAGAGAGAGAGAGAGAGAGAGAGAGAGAGATGATCCACTACGCTCCAGAGCACAAATAGCCTTTTGCGCACTATGAATGAAACCTCCTAATCGGGTCTTTCACTCGAGCAAGAGAGCCCGATTTATTCGAGAGAGACTCGCCGGAGAAAATCTCTCCAATATTTGAGAGGGGCGCGACTTGGGTGAGACCCCGTGGGTGAGACACTGACCGTAGGGCTCACCTGGATGTATTTTTTGTATATCCATGCCGTCCATCGGTTTCTTTAGTTTATTTTAGGGTGTAGTTTAAAAAATAAAGTAGGTGAAAGTTTTAGGTGGACCACACCATAGAAAACAGTGTTCATTGAACACCTACCGTTAAAAACTTCTTGGAATCCACCATAATGTTTATTGACCATCTGATCTGTTGATAAAGTCATGTAGACAGGGAGGAAAGGAAAATACAAATATCAGGTTGATAGAAAACTTTTATGGCTCACATAAGGTTTTTAATGGTCATTAACCAGTGTTTCTTATGGTGTGGTCCACCCAAAACTTGCATATGCTTCATTTTTGGTACCATGGCATAAAATAAGATTGAAAAGAAGATGCATGGCATGGATATACAATTCATGCATAGAAGTGGGCTCCTACGGTTAAGGTCCCACCCACATTGGGTCTCACCCAAGTCGCGCCCATTTGAGAGGAGTGCGGATCGTCTGTGTTGAAGGCATAAGAAATTCCAACGCGGTTGCTTCTCATTAGTCCACGTCATTTTCGATGACTCCATCTACCAATATACGACCGGAAATTTCTCCCGCATATATTGTTAACTACACAACCGACTTTTAACGTGTGAAACTTTTTCTGAGTCCCACCATGATTTTTTTGTTAAATCTATACCGTCCATTAATTTTTCCTGATAAATCTACAGCAAGATCCCAAAAACGAGGTACGTCCAAACATCAAGCGGATCACACCACATAAAACAGTGGGGATTGAGTAAACTTTCGTTGAAACTTTTCTAGGGCTAACATCGAGGCTTATTTTCCATCTGACCTATTCATAAGATCACACAGCCTAGATGAAGTTAAAATAACTTGATAAGAGCATTCTGTGGCCCCAAGAAATTTTCAATGGTAGAATCAATTCCTAATGTCCTCAATGATGTGGTCCACTTTAACTTTGAATCTTCATTATTTTTGGGTTCATAGCCTATAATGATCTGAAAAAAAGAATTGACGGTGTGGATCTAATAAATACATCATCGTGGAGCCCACACAAATTTCACACATCCGGTGCTTGCCGCGTGATGAGGGGAGCAGATTAGGTGAGACTGGGCATCACCCAAGACGGTGCAACCCTTACCATGGGGCCCACCTTGATTTGTTTTTTCTATATCCACTCCGTCCATCTGAATTTTCAGACCATTTTAGATCATTCTACCAAAATTTGTAACATTATTAAGAGGTTAGATAGCAAATAAATGTAACAGTAGACCTTAGGAAGGTGTCAACGGTTTCCATTCAATCTTGGCTACTTTCTTTGACGTGGTTTACTTGAGCTTTGAATATGCCTAGGTTTTGGGATCATGATTTAGAATCATCTGTAAAAATTGATGGACGGTATGCGTATGAAACATAAATCATTGTAGGAGCCAAAGAAGTTCTACACGTTAAAAGTGACGTTGTGTAGCACGCCATGTACTTGGGAGAGAGAAATCCCACGTATCTCGTCAGCCAGAGACGTGGACCAATGAGAAGCAATGGCACTGAAATTTCTTGTGCCTTTAGCACAGACGATCCGCACTCCTTTCCGAACCCAGATTGCCTAGTGACGCCGTAAAAATCCACGACCTCCTGTAGTTTTCAACGGTAGCATCAATTCCACTGTTTACTATGGTGTGTTCCAGTTGAGCTTTGAATCTAACTTGTTTTTAGGTTTATATCCTGGAAAGATCTGAAAAATTATATGGACGGTGTGGATGTAAGAAATAAGTCATCATGGGCCGCGTAAATTTCCCACCTAAAGAAATTCTGCTCTTAGCTAGAGAGAAGAAATCCGGAACAGTTGAAAGGTCATGATGCATGTATTAGATCCACACAGTCCAGTCATTTTGTTTCATACCTTTTAGCCACGAGGCTGAAAATAAATCAGACCCAAGGCTCAAGTGGGCCACACGACGGGAAAGAGTGGGAAATGAGCAACTACCATTGAAAACTTCTTGTTGCAATAGATAGCTCTGATCAAGCTGATGTTTGTGGTTTACCTGAATCAAGGTCTAAGTGACCTTAGGAAGGGGTTAGATGGCAAATAAACCTCAAAATGGAACGTAGTAAGGTTTCAACGTTATTCGTTCAATCCCATGCTTTCTGTTGTGTGGTCCACTTGAGCTTTGGATGTGCTTCATTTTTTATCTTATGCTTTAGAATAGTCTGAAAAAATTGATGGACGGTTCTGATCTAACAGATAAATTAGGATGAGGCCCAGGGAAATTCCACACTGTAAAAGTGGGTTGTGTAGCGCGCAATCCATACGTGAGAGAGAAAATCAGCTGGTTTTTTTAGCTGACGTCATTGGCTATTGATGCGGACATCAGTGGTGCACCCTTTAGAGTGTACCAGAGGAGGCGACGTCGCAAATCGAGTGTTGGAGCAGACGAGTTGATGTGGATGGACGCCGGGCCCATTGGGCCCATTTTCTGACGCGTTACGAGTACGCGAGATGCAGGATCGCGCAGGAGCATCATGACCGCTGGACTATGGAGCGGATTTACATTTAGGCGTTTTTCTATTTATTTCCTTGTTTCTAGGCACTTTAGTGTCGTTATTTACTTTAGACGTTTTTATGTTAGTTCTTTGGTTTTCAAGCACTTTAGTGCACTTTTTTTTATTTTCGTAGCTTATATATACTGTGAGAACCCTATTTCGAAATTATTGAATGAATAGAAAATTCGTGAGTTTCTTCCTCTTTGTTGAGATATTAGGGTTTCAGGATTGGCCCTCGGGTGTTGAGGATTCCACCCCGGAGTTTCCGTTTTCTCTTCTCTCTTTCTTCAAGGTGCGAGGAAAGGTAAGCTTCTTTTGATTCCTAATTCGTACTTCATGATAACCCATTGTTTTTCGACATCCCTCGTCCTTTTCTGAAACCCCCCCCCCCTTTTGGTACGATCGGAAAGAGGGATGCCTAGCCACGATAACCGGATCCAAACTTGACTGTGGACTGGTCTATGCTAGATCTGGGATATCCTCATATCCCTAGATCCTCTCTGTTTTACGATTTTACATGGTTTTATGCAAAGGGGCATGATCCGGACGGACGGATTTCATCTTCGTGTTAAGATTTGTTAGTTTCCTCTGATTGAAAGTAGTTAGTTTCGTAATTTTATTATTTGAATATCCTCCAACTTAATATACATGCATCTAGGGTTAGATCATCGCATGCCCCTGCATCAGCTATGATGTGTACCCATGATAATAGAAGGCACTGTAAAAGTGGGTTGTGTAGCGCGCAATCCACGGAAAGAAACACTGGTTAATGACCATTAAAAATTTTATGTGAGCCATAAAAGTTTTCTATCAACCTGATATTTGTATTTTCCTTTCCTCCCTGTCTACGTGACTTTATCAACAGATCAGATGGTCAATAAACATTATGGTGGATTCCAAGAAGATTTTAACAGTAGGTGTTCAATGAACACTGTTTTCTGTGGTGTGGTCCACCTAAAACTTTCACCTACTTTATTTTTTAAACTACACCCTAAAATAAACTAAAGAAACAGATGGACGACATGGATATACAAAAAATACATCCAGGTGAGCCCTACGGTTAGGGTCTCACCCACGGGGTCTCACCCAAGTCGTGCCCCTCTCAAATATTGGAGAGATTTTCTCCAGCGAGTCTCTCTCGAATAAATCGGGCTCTCTTGCTCGAGCGAAAGACCCGATTAGGAGGTTTCATTCATAGTGCGCAAAAGGCTATTTGTGCTCTGGAGCGCAGTGGATCACCTCTCTCTCTCTCTCTCTCTCTCTCTCTCTCTCTATATATATATATATATATATATATATATATATATATATATATATATATATATGCTTTGGTCAGTGCTTAATGTCTGGTTTCAAAGTGGGCCCCACCCTTATGGAGCGATGCTGGCCCAACTTAAAACACTTCTAGTTTGACTGATAATTGTATATTTCCACTTTGCACATCTTGTTTATTTTCCTGATTTAAGTTCTTTTGAAGGATATTAGGTTGCAGTTTGGTTGGAAATTCAGGGATTTCGTTCTCTCCTTCCCAAGTTTCTATTATCCTCCATGTCTGACTTAGATCCAGTGTTTGCATTATCTCCGATATTACCGAAATATCCCCGATATTATCTCTATTTCTAGCTCAGCGATACCGATAACACTGGTAGCGATACCGATAACACTGATAGTATAAAAATTCTAGGTATCGGCGATGTATCACTAAATATCGCTAATGTATTGATATTGTAAATATTTTCAATTGTGTGAATTTCAGGCGTCATTTGTATTGTCAATGCATTGATACCGCCGATGTATCGCCAATATTTTTTACGGTGTAAATTCCAAGTGTTGCTTGTATCGTCAATGTATCTGCAAATATTTTGATAATATCGCCAATGTATCGATACGCCAAAAATATGTATGTTAAAAAATTTCCATTTCATTTTTTTATGGGCGTATGATTATATGCAACATTCAATTTGTCGACGATAATATTGATAATATCACGATATTATCATTATCGCAACATGGCAATAACGAGACCACAATCTTTAGTTTCTTTTTTAGTTGTTAACGATTTGTTTGGAAATATCATGTTTTGCCGATATTCTGAAATATTAATGGATGTTTGTATGGAAGGTCACATATTGGATGGATAGATGGGATGGATGAGATCGTTGGACTGATTTCTTACAGCAGCACATGCTTGTAAGCCCCCATTAAATAGAAACCTATTATGTATGCATTCTTTTTGTAATTTTTTATTCATAAATATGCAAATATGTGTATTTTATCGTCTCCTGAGATTTCACTGAAAAATTCCACCATTTTTCCCATTTTCCCCGCAGTTCCGGTTATCAGCGATATTATCGGTGATATCAATATTGTTTCTGTATCTCCAACTAGCGAAACTTGTGGCGATACCGAAACTTCGAACACTGCTTAGATCTATTAATTAAAGATGATTTGTGTAATTTACAAGTTTCCATTTATTCTCCATCTCTGACTTGGGTCCATTTGGAAGTACCACCTCAACTTGAATAGAAGGCAACACGGAAATCAGAATTTTTTTTTTCACCCCAAATCACTAGTTGGATAAGAATGGCAAAGTTAAAGTTTCTATCTACCTTGTGCTTTACCGCCTCTGCCTTTTTTTTTTTTTTTTTTTTCGTGTGTGTGTAAAGAATCGATAACATTGATTTATTAAAGAGAGCTGAAAAACTGACTAAAACCACAGGGAAAAAAAATTACAACTAGCTAAGGACTTGATACATGAAGCACATCCAACTTAGCCTTTCCAAACACTTTTGGTACCTTCCCACTTTGGTTAAAAAGCATCTATTATTCCTTTCACCCCACACAGCCCAAATACTTGCAATGAGAGCAAGCCTCCAAAACACCTTCCCCCTGCTATGCTAGGGGCATCACCCACTCCATCCTAAAGCATTCAAAGAACTTCACCCGATTCCGTATCTCGCACGCACATGACATTGATGAGGGAACTCTGTCTTTCGTTTTTTCCCAGCATTCTTCCTGCTTTGAAGATTTTAGGCCATTAACACCCCATTCCTTCCCACCAACCAGTAAAGGCCGGGGAACTCCGTCTTTTCTTTCTCCACATGCACTTTGGGGATGATCATTTTCCTCCGAAGATTGTTGACTGTTAACACCCCGATCCTTCCCACCAACCTAAGGCTGCCACCCTTGGGGAACTCCGTCTTTCCTTTTCCCACATGCACTATGGGAATTTTGCATCCCATCTCCTAAATGTGGCAACTTCCAAATCCACCCTAAGGCATGGCTGAGTTGGTTCTAATGCCTACTCTCTTGAGGTACAACCTCAATCAAGGTTACCTGAAGTGTGGATTGCTCCAGCACATGGTACAGGAACCATTATGTGGTACACTACTTCCTCCAACATGCTGTATGATAGGTGTTGGATCATATGGGTCCCTTATTATGTCCACTAAGTATTTGCAATATTTTTCGAAACACTTAGTATTTGCAATATAGTTTCATGTACAAGTTAATGTGATTTATATATGCGATGATGAATGTTATTATTATACTTGTGCATGTGTACTACTATATTTTATACTATATGCATGCTATTGCATAAATCAATGTATTTGCATTCTAAAATATAAATTTAAGTTATGACTTAATGAACACTAAAAGATAACCATGATTTTGGGTGGGTAAAAAAATAATGATCCAGATAGTAGATGAGTAGATGACCCATAATCTAGTCGTATGGTTCAGATAGAAATGTGGGGGTTTGGCAATTTAGGTAACATTCATACCGAACAGTCTCCTTGCAGGCTTTCGTGAGTGGCAGCTCCAAATGCTCAATTTTTCCATTCCACGATGCTGAATAATAGGATGTTGGCTGTTGTACCACTGCTACATTCCAGGGGTACCCCCCCCCCCCCCCTTACACATTACATGTTCCTTAAATCCAAAACCATCAATAGTATGACCTAATGTAGATAGATTATGACCCAAAATATAACCCTAACTGGTCATTTGTGAGCATCAAATGATGCTGAAAGCAAGAGATAGCCAGTGGTCCAAATTCAACAAACAAATGTCTATTAATTAGGGATTTGGAATGTTCAATTAATCTGATTTTAGGGATATGAGTGATCTGTAGTGGCTCCCAGTATTTGGTTGGTTTAGATTCGAGGTACACATGTGTATGTACAACATGATTTATAAATTATCCAAATATGACTCAGTATCATCCAAATTGTATAGGTTTTAGTCCAAAACAGTACAGATAAACAGAACAAAATGGGAGCAAAACTGGCTGAAATGGAATGATATGGACCAAAACGGGGTGAGTTGTACCTATTTCAATCCCATGGTAATTCATTTCAAACCACTTAAATCATGATGTACAGTATCACCATATTTGTGGTAATTTCCCTAGCACCGGATTAATCCCTTGTTTCTTAACTAGTTCTTGCTATATTGTATTTGGGACGATTAAGAGAATCGGATTTGATCTTATTAACAACTTCTTGGGTTTTCAGATGTTTAGAGTAATTCAAAAGGAAGACTGGTATAAGCCTGATGTATATCTCTACAAGGATTTGATCATTGCATTAGCAAAGAGTAAACGCATGGAAGATGCAATGCAAGTGTGGGAGAGTATGAGGAAAGAGGATCTGTTTCCTGATTCTCAAACATATGCTGAAGTAATCAGGGGATTCTTGAAATATGGCTCACCTGCTGATGCCATGAATATTTATGAGGATATGAAGAAATCTCCAGACCCGCCAGAGGAACTGCCATTCAGGATCTTGTTAAAGGGGCTCCTCCCACATCCACTGTTGAGAAACAGAGTCAAACAAGATTTTGAGGAGATGTTTCCAGATCGAAATGTTTACGATCCTCCTGAAGAGATCTTCGGCATGCGCTGAGGTATGCAATTTGTAAGCATTTATTTTATCTTTTTCACCTACTTTCATGGAATTGCGTTTGTATATGACTGTTGAAACCCATGTGCCTCTACTATCTTGATGTTTTAGGCTATATGATTAACTAGTGGATCTTCCCTCACCATTCCCTCACTACTAATGGTGGTGAAATGTTGTTGTATATGTTGCATACGTACTTTAAAATCCAGAACATTCAAACTGTGGATAGCCATATGATATCATCCATTGAATTTGGACAAAAAATTTTTCAACCATCTATTTGATGGCCATAATTGGATGGATAGAATCATCTATATGTGTGATTTTATGATATGCTCCGTCGGCAGTGTAACTTGCAATGTGGGGTTGGATGATCTGGATTGATGTACACAGATGTATGGTGATGACTGCTTAGTCACCATTATTTAGGAAATTGTGGAAAATGCATTTTTTATTCAAGTTCTGAATCCTGATAATAAGTACAAGGCTTACAATGATAATCTCTGAATCCTCTACTTGAGGACATGGAAATGTGTTTTCTTTCCTTTGGGAAGCTGAAATTGCATTTGTTTTTATCACTTCTGCTTTTCTCTTATTTCCTGTCCCACGCGCATGTTTAGCAGAGTCACATAAGTGCCTCACACACGTGCAAGATGAAAGCTGGCCATCAGAGGGGTCCCAAATTGTAGTTGCTCTGGCCCAAGAATCAGGGAGGCTACAATGTACGAAACAGACAATGACAAAGTCATGCTGATTGTCCAGATTCAACTTACCGGTGCACCTGAATTGACAAGAATGTTAATTCTTGGGCCATGTCATCTACAGAGAGGGCCCACTCAATGGACGGGCTTAGTTCTCGCACATGTGCCAGGTTGAACATGTGGGGACATGTATAGGGAGCTGCACCATACACGTCCGGGTTGAGCAAATGTCTACAATTAATATTGAAGTATTAATTATGGCTACAACAATTACTTTGAAGTATCTGAGGATCTTATGTAATATGCATGTTGTTACTTATTGTCAAACAAGTAGATATCACCCACTTGAGTGCCATGTCATAAAAACAAAAGAAACATCCCCAGAACTACAGTTTATTATTAAAGAGCCGCTACTTGCTGTAGTAGATTTCTGAATCCTACTCTGCCATGTGTACCAATGTAATCCTATCATCTGGTAGCCCACATCTGTAGGTTGACTGGGGAATACTGATCGATTCCTTTTGACCATTCATTTCTTTTCATGTACATATTGCTAATGCTATCTGATGATTTGGCTGGCCTTATTTGGGCCACAACACAGAAGCATGTCCACCTGATGATTTGCCTAGATCTCACACATTTACTTATGACTCATCTCTAAACTAACTAATCTCTCACAACATGGGCACTAAATTCCTTTGGGCTTTTAGCTTCTTTTAACATAAGTGTTCAAACTATGCAAAGCTTGGTTTTCCCATTTTCTTGGTATATGCTAAAACCGCAGGTTGGTCTTGTGATATTGGCTTGGTATTAACAAAATGAACTTGTGAAATTATAGACTCAGAATCTTTTTGTGTCTGTAGCTTTGATCTTAGATTTCCACCATGTGGTTTAGGTACAATGACGAGTAAAAGAGCCCATCACACTCAACAGGAAGATCAACTAACGATACACACAGTACTTGGGGCTGTCCCACTATGGATGAACCATGCCCCAAAATCTCCTAGATGGGAAGACCCTAGCCAATCCCAGTCTTTCTTCAGTTCCTGTATTAGCTGTATACCTGCAGGCCACACATTGAAAAGATCGATAGTCCTATAGATTACATCGGCTAATTGATGTCATTTGTTTGGAGGATGGACCATCCACAGTGGGGTCCAGCAGGTCAGTCTGCATCATGGCCCCCTACTTGTACAAACTGAATATTTGTGAATATAGTGCATGCCTCTATGTTGAGGATCTTGTCATTCTGCTATACTGAAATTCTAACACATGTATAGCCCGCGTGACTATCAATATGCCAATGTTCAGAGTATTTAACATATGTCCAACGGTTTGTACAGTACCTTTTGTGTTTTGAGTTTGTGAAGGTGGGGCCAAGTGTTCAGTCATCCAAACCATTAGTTTTACCAGACTTGATGTCGATGGCCCATGCACCAAATATTCCATAGCTAGGATCTTCCAATCTGGGGCATTTTTGGTGCATTCAACTATTTAGGCTGAGCTACCTCATTTTAAAGGGTTTGAATAGTTGAACTGTGGGTGCACTATTACCAGATGGAAACCCAAATATCCTGTACTAACTCTTGGCCCAAACATAGTATAATACTTCCAATGTGCAAAATAGTGCACAATCTACTTCAAATAGAGAGAGCGCTATCCTGACCGCATCCCTTGGAACGTTAGTCATATCTACATGTAAACAGAGAGGGAGAGGTCTAATCTCAAAAAATCTCAAACTCTCACGAAGAGCAAGTGCCTCTTGTCACCGCCTAAGTGCTTCCCAAGTGTAGACCGCACCGCACTTGTTCTTCCCAAGTGCCTCTTGTCACCACCTATGACCCAAGTGTAGCATGCTACTTTGAAGCGAAGAGAGCACACTCGAGAGACTTAAAGTGGAGAATGCTTCTATTACTTGAGCTCCAAAGCTTACCACTTCTTAAGGTTGGTTACAAGTAAGGATCCCTCTCTTTATATCATTACTTCATATCGATAGCTAGATGGTGCCATGTGGTGATCATCCAATGGCCAAGAATACCCTAGTACTTTTCTTGACTATTCTACACTACTATCTCTACAAGACCCTACTAGAGAATTCTGGAACATTCTAGAGACCTCTACACTACTTTATCTTCTTTTACCATTCTCTAAAATTCTCTACACCATGTACAGAGCCTCTAGTGTACAAAGTCCCTGAAATAGCTGTGTAGAAACGTCCACTAAGTGATGTGCTGCTTTAATTGACCCATCTATATTTCCTTGTCATTTTTCAAAACACCTCCAATCAGAACCTGACTCTGGATTTCTCAGAAAACAACTTACCAAAGTTGAGTTACCAAAAGCCTGCTGGGGGAGGAGACGAAAAAGCCTAATCCAGAGTGTTGGATAAGGAAGACTATGTTCCTTGCATAATACTGCCATGTGGCAGTTGGAGGTGGTGGATCTAGACCATCAATCTAGTGGGTCTTGTCCATAGACAGCTCATGGTTCAAAATCTTAATGATCTAGGATTGGAATTACCTCCAGTGTTGACCATCACTTATTTTTATTTTTTTTACTGTTGTAACACCAATTGTATGTATGACTAGGGTGAGTTCATACATTTGATTTATAACCAATGGCCATCTAGGTGGGACACATTAGATGGACTGTCCAGATCCTCTGTCCCACCTTGCATGCGCCAATTATCAGCTGACTAATGCCCTTTGTTAATCAGGGATGCATAGAACGATCTGTAAACTTCTCTCCCCTTCTCATATCAGATCTGAACTAATCTCCAGTTTTATTTCAGGCCCCTTCAGAAACATTTCACCAAATTGGAAGCTAGGCTCACCTGCATCATACCTTATTCTGTAGCAGCAATCGTGTGTCAGGAAAGCAGATTCTACTAGAACCGAAAATTGCCATTTAAGGGTACGCATGCTATCCTTGGTTATTAGTTTGTTCGATTGGGGTGATTGGTGCATTGATCCAGACCGTTGGTCTGATGCCCCACAACACACAATCATCAACCACTGTGGGTTGACCGGCCGAGCAAGTCTCCCAGGTTCGAAGCTCCTGGCCACCAACATCGAGCCTTTCGTTTCAGTGTGGGCTGTTTCGATATTTCTCTTCTTAACCACCTTACCTGCCCAAATTGGAAGGTTAGGATTATCATATAGAGGAGATATTGGCAGGTTCCTTCCACAGTGGGGCCCAGAAAATCAATGGCCTAGATCTGGATCACTGCACTATGGGCCTCACATCTTACAAACTGTAAGTACCCTTGGGTGCTGAGGATCACATAATCTTCTCTGGCGTCTTTGTATTATTGAAATTGTCTTATGATATTGTAACTTGATTCTGTTGCTCTGTGGTTGAATGCATGATCTTCTGAGCTGGCTTTCTTCACACACTTGTATGGTGCACCATGTGGCACACGTACTGAACATCCAAGCCATTGATCATGTCGGTTGCAGTGTGGTGCAATTGCATTTGGAAAGAAAAAGAAAAAAAGAAAAAAAAGAATCAGTGGTCCACATTGCATGAAAGAAATTCGAAAATCAGAACGACTAGAACACAATCCCAAGTTAGTTATACACTAAGGACTCAAACTCACTAAGTTTTGAGTCAGGTTATTCACTGAGTCTGCTAGAGACTAACTGCGTTAGCCGAGTTCTAAAGGCGGTCCTTTCATGATTGTTGCACGCAAGACTAAACAGGCTCGTCATATCATTGAAGCAATTTAAAAGCCATCTTTGATATGAGAGGAGGGGGAATCACACTTTAAGGATATCATATCTTATACGTGCTTCAGCCTGATTCTGATTCTGATTCTGATGCTGATTCAAATAATTTATTTATTTTTGGGGTCCAAAATTCTACATTTGGGAATATTTTCCAACAAAAAAAGAAAAGAATCAGCGGTCCACACTGCATGAAAGGAATGGGCGGCTATAAAAAGCTTGGTTTAGTCCTTTTTCTTCTTGTAGACCATGATATTTATGAGTGGGCCAGCCTGATTTTCAGGCCATGCTTGCTCATGTTGTGCCTCAGCTGATGGATAGATGAGAACTCACCGTGTATACTAGGTTGGCACGTGTAGTGAATGTCCTCTTCAAGTGGTCATGAAGGTTCTCAGCCATGGCCTGGCCCTGTGTAGGTGTGGGACTAGAAAAGGCACTCTGGGACACGTGTATGATAAGCATGCGATATTCCTTTGTGGGTCCCACACCCGTCCATCTATCCTCAATTAAATCGTCCTATCTGATTTTGTCATTTTCGTGACAAAAGATTCTAAGCAGCTCCGAACGTTCTCCCCCACCCCTTGAAACAACCACAGGAAAGAACTGGGACACGTGCTGGGGAAGTGGGCCCCACATGCTTCCACCATCTATATATATGGCTAAAGCTAGTGGAGCCCACTTTCCTCAGCAGTGCATACTATCTTCATCCGGGGATATCTACATCACACTTGGGTTCTCACTTTCTACTATTTGTGCCCCATGATTCTACGATCTGAACTGTTGATATGATGGGATCTGCCATGGACGGTCCATACGCCAAATATTGCCCTGACTGGAAAAATTATAACACTTCCTAGTGGTGGACAGTGTACATAGGCGGTTAGGAGAGAAAATGCAGCACGGTTCCGAAGTAGAAGGATAGAGTACATTGGCATCGATTGGTGGGGCCCAACGGTCTGGATCACGGAACCATGGGCCCCGCTTTTACAGACTCAAAGCCGGATCTCACCCTAGTTGTGTTATTGGGTCCAGCATTGCATACCAGGGGTGCTACTCAGGCGAGATAGGTAGGTTGATGGATTGCGTCTGACCAGATAAGTGTGGGAGCCCACTGTGATGTGATGTATTTGTTTCTCATCCCTTTTCTAAGATCATGTTAAGGAATCTGCCCAAAAAGGAGGTAGATCCAACGCTCTAGTGGACCACACCAGATGTGACTCTTGCATTTAATCCTTTGTGCATTTAATGCAACCTAAGCTTACAATTTGGTGTGGTCCAATAGAGTGTTGGATCTGCCTCATTTTTTTGGGCCACTAGAGCTTCTGACCAGATCTGTGTGGGAGCCCACCATCCACGATGTCCATCCCTTTTGGGTTGCATTAAATGCAAGTGTCATCTCTGGTGTTAGTGAGCATTGCATCTGCCTCATTTTTAAGCCCATCCCTTAACATGATCTTAGAAAAGGGAGAACAGCATAGATAAACAAATACATCACAGTGGATTCCCACACACATCTGGTCGGACCCTTAAAGGTTTAGCGGTCTGACGCAATGCACGTCTCCATCCTGAGCCAAACCTGACCTTAACAGGGCCAACCCCACACAAATGCCGGCCGAAGACCTCTACCTGACCAACCCAACCTAAATACATGTTACTATTCCCAACCTGACCTAATCCAACTCGAATTTGCTCAACCTGAGAAGACCTTAACAACTGAACCTAACCAAACCCGAACTCAGGTCGGGTTAGTCGGGTTTGGGTTGACCCGAATCCAAGTTACAGCCCCATTGCATACCACCTCCTTACAAGAAATGAAATCGATGCAACAGTGCATGGTTTTCTAGTTCTATTTTGGACTGAACTTTCCTGTCACGGCTCAGGATCCAGCCTGTCGCCACCCACCTGGCCCCACACTGAGATGTCCTATCAGTATCCACTGGGACCCACACCCTGGATGATTTGAACTGTCCATATTCTCAATCATACAGCGAATATCACGCTTCAATGATGATGCTAATTGAATGAGAGCCCACCAAATTTCTTTTGGCTGTTCAAAATTCCATCTCTAGACAAAGATGGTCACAATCATCCGTTGGTGTATGTTTCTTATTGTTGGTCCATGTAGGATATGAGTTCACAACATGGACGGTTGCCTCTGGATCTTAGTGGGCCAGTGACTGACACTGGATCCTGAGCCACCACATAGGCAAAACAATCACCTGCCTGACCAATGATCACATACGATCATGGTACATTACACTTGCCATGTGGCACTATTTCATTGGCTTGTCAGACAGTTTGGTAGGCTAATAAAATAGTGTCATGGCTCGGCCTGATTACCCGCATAGGTACCATCCCCACCAACACGTAACTAGAGATGGATGGTCATGAGAAGGGCTCTGTCGGGTCCTCTGTGATTTATTGTTTTATCCATTCGGGCCATTCATTTTAGCATATCATGTTAGTGCAAGATACCGAAAAGGAGGCAGATGGAAGGCTCAAGTGGACCACACCACAGGAAATAATGGATGATGTTTACTGTTAAAAATTTTCTTACAGCCCTTTGTGATGTTTATTTGCTATCCAACCTGATTGATGAAGGGAAAGCATAAATATTAGCTTGATCCAAAACTTCTGTGGCCTAAAAAAGTTCTCAGCTGTAGGCGTTCAATCCCCGCTGCTTCCTTAGTGTGGTAAACTTGAGCCTTCAATCTGCCTCCTTTTTGGGCTCATACCCTGCCACCATCTCTGGCTAGGTGCTGGCAGAGGTAGTGTCCCAATCCACGTTAGGTGAGACCGCAGGCTCAGCGAAGACGGAGCGGCTCGTACCATAGGGCCCACCTTGATGAATGTATTTTGTATCCGTTTTTACCTATTATTTTAGGAAATTATCCCAAAAATGAAGCAGATCCAACTATAAGGTGGACCATGCCATAGGAAACAGTGGTGATTGTCCATTAATGGGCTACAAAAGTTTTTGTATGAAGTTTATATTTGGTTTTGCCCTGCATCCGGACTAATATGACCTTATCAACAGCACTTTAAGGTGTGCCCTAGGAAGGTTTTAATGGTAGGACGTTCAATAAACACTGTTTCCTAGGGTATGGCCCACTTGATTATTTGATCTTCTTCATTTTTGGGATAATGCCCTGAAATAATCTGTAAAAACGGATGGACAGCGTGGATACAGAATACATGCATCACGTTAAGGGCCCTACGTTAAGGGCCTCACCGTCTAGGATGAGTCCGGGGTCTCACGAAGCGGATTGCCTGTGACCCCCGAGCACAGAGGCAAACCTGTGCCTGGGGCTGTGTGGGGACTACAGAGATGTCTGTGGCAAATCCATTCGGTCCATCTCTTTTCAAAGTCTAAGACAGTACAGGATTCTAAAAATCAGGCAGATCCCAAAACTCTTGTGGGCCATAACACTACGAAATACTGGGGATTGAACGCCTGGGGATGACAGAAGTTTTGTATCAGGATGATATTTGTTCCTCCAGTTTATCTGAATGGTAATAACCCTATGAAACCTGTCGATGTCATGTAAACATCATGGTCAGATCCAGGAAGGTTTCAACGGTGGAAATTTCTGTTCCAACTTTTTCGTTGGTGTGGCCCACTTGAGTTTTTGAATCTTCCTGATTTTTAAAATCCTGTCCTATCATGGCCTTTCAAAACTGATGGACGGAGTAGATTTGTCACAGACATCACTTTGAGGCCCACACAAGGGTCACAGGCAATCCACTATCCCGAATCCAATGGGGGAAGTTCACCTGGCATATCAATCAGACAAATTAGGTTGTCCGTGTGGCCCACCACTGTAATCAGTGGACGGCGGATGATGTGACCCCATATGTAAATGGCCGATGCCCGTACATGGTCCCCTCGTGTACGACTGGCTGAGGCTAGGGACCCTATAATTCCGGAGGTCAATCAGCTGCAAGCGATGTGTGGGCCCACCTTAATTTATACACTACATCCTATCCGTCCATCATGCTCCCCCTCTCATGTTCTTCTTGTTATCCAAAACTCTGGTACGCCAACCATTGAAAATCTTCCAGATTGTGTGGAGTTTCCATCGTGTATGCCATCCAGTCCACTCAGAGGATGCAGCCCATCTGGACAAACGGACACCTAAAATATCAGGTCATTCCAAAACTCATGTGGTCCCCACATATCGTATTGTAGGTTAACCTACGAAGCTGTGCGGTGGGGATCCAGCCCTCAATTCACGTGGAATTTACCGAGTCTTATCCCCTGACCGAGTTACAAAGTAAAAATCACCGTCAAATTCAACCAGTCCATGAATCACTCGAGCCGGTGACAAAAGGGGAATTATTTGATACTCTGGCTGCATATGACGCTTGATATGCGGGCATATAGAAATGCTATACTTTGCATTAATGCGAACGCAATCGATTAAATTATGGAATCATCTCTCTCGTTAATTTACAATTCAAAAATCAGATTGTCTGAAGAACCCTAATCTCCGATTCATGGACACTTGTTTGTTTGAATAAGACCGTTGGATACTTTTCATTTTTACCGTCAATAAATGTCCACCAATCTGATAGTTGGGTAAACGTATAGATATGATTTTTTGCTCATGGAATACCTAAAGTGGGCCAAGTAATTTGGACGGTTTAATTTGGAATTTAATTCAAAATTAAGTAATTTCTAAGTGCGTGTGTATAATCCTTCAAACTCTGCCAGAGTATCCGAGGCTTTTCACATCATACGCAAGTTTCGACTCTGACAAGTGGGGTCCATTTTCAACCATGAAGACCGTCGATTTTGAGTTCGGACATTGATGGACCGTGTCCCGAGAATTTCTCAGATTAGAAAATCACAACCATCAATCTTTGGATTATTTTTTTCTAACCGTCCGTTTGTACGCTGCAATTTCGATTATTACAATTGTCCAATCTAGGATATTCTATGGGGTTTTTCCATCCATGGTGGGACACCACAGATCATCGGTCTGGATTACATGTTCAAAGCCTCAGCTCTTGTATCTTCCAATTTCGCTCTGTTTTGAGCACTGCTGCATCTACTCTCTCCACACGTGCCAATTTAGCACGTGCGTAGAATATCTGGACCGTTCATTACGTTGGCCGCACTGATTAATACACTGTGGCTCAAAACAAAGCCAACCTACGAGGTCGAATGGCCGTACAAATGAATCGGGACCGTTGTTCAGTTCCATCTAACCGTCCAATTTTATCATACAAAGGTATCCTGTGAAACGACTAGACCGGCTTGGTTTCTGGCCCACCTGGCGTACATCATAAGTTCCACAGAATGAGAGATCTGGATCATTCATACGCTTGCCACAGTGGCACGTGTGGATTGTAAGATCCGGATGGCTAATGTAGTCACGTGGTCCTTATTACGACGTATGAAAAGTATGCATGGGAAGGGTCACGTGCTTTCATCGTTTCCGTGAACAGCCGTCGTTATACCTTGTCTTCGCAAAGTTCCAAGCTTGGGTCACGTGCCTGAGAAGGTTAAGTGGAAAATCGAGAGTATCATACGTCACAAATCCTATCCATTGAATATGGATGGATAACCGTCCACTCTCCAGCTATGCATCTTCGGGTCATGTGTATGGACACTGTCCATCTTGTGGTCCCATCAAAACACACCATTGACGATCCTAGCCATCCAAACCTTTGCTTGTTTAGATGGTACAACCAACGAAACGCATCCCATCTTGGTGCGTCGCATCTATCGCGAATGGGAATGATTGTAACAGTGGTTTGGATCACTAACACAGGTCCCCACCTGTAAAAATTGAAAACCAACAAATTTTTAAGCAGTCGTGATCGTCCCATCTACTGATTTAACCCTTCAGTTATAGCCAACTATAGCACGGAACTCGCTGAACGGCGTAGATTCAATACACGTGGATACATGAAAATGGAGTGTATAGACAGTTATCCATCCATCTCGATGGAGTGAGAATCTACAACTGGTTTTGAATTCATTTCCAATTCTCGATGGATGGAAAGAAGAAGCGTCCTTTCCGAGAAGACATTTTCACTGACGTACGCTTACGTACAATCTACAAGCACGTGGCCTACACTCTACTCCAATCCAAACCGTCAAAAGAGATGATCTAACCACGGATGAGGCACATAAGATTATGCTGAACAGAAGATCCAAACCATCCGATGGATTTCCTTGAAATGATCCAACGTCCAAAGTGATAAAAATTGTCAAATAACGGATGCGTTGGATGGTTCAAAGTCAATCACTTCTTTAGAATGGCCCATCCAATGTGGATCCCACAATTTGAACGGTTTATTTTATTGTAGCATGCCAAACGTGTGCATGTGTGCACACGCGTACGGTCCTCGCAGTCTAACAGAGTATCAATTTTCTCTGTAACTTTTCACTTTCCCATTGCGGACGCCAAACCGTGAATTCGATTCTCTGAAATGTTGTTTTGATTACGGTTCCTTGCATGGGTGCATGCCCGCATACTGCAATAGTCTAGCCGTTCGATCGGGATTCTTTCAAATGATACAAATCGTTTATATGATGGGCCTCACTACTGATGGGGTCACACAAAATAATACCATTTTAGGAAATATCAGTCAACTGATTTTTCAAAATGTCTAAGGACCGTCCAAATTAATAAACGAAAAATAATGATTAAATATCCAAATATAATATTTTATTTTTTATTTTTTTAATTATCAAAGAGATGAGAATTATTTAAACGGTTTAGATCATTGGAATATGACTCGACATCCAACGGCTGATGTCTAATGCATACAATAGCAATAGGTAGTAGGATGTATTGTAGCAAACCTCTGATGTAAAAGGGATAAAAGGAGAACGTACCAGCAAGAAATCATGCACTCACAGCTGCTCCATTTTGGTGGAAAACGTGAGAAAATGAGGAATGACCCATGCCATGTCAGACCATGGCCCACCATTACTCATTATCCATCAATGGGGTCTTGGCTTATATGATATCCATCAAAAGTGGGCCCATGGTTCCAACGCTTTAGATTGAAATAAATGTATGCCACGTGTAAAGTAACTGCCAACGCGTATGGCATGCCATACTCCGGCACAATACAGTACAATTAAGAAAATTTCGGAAGGGAAGCGGATTGCCTCTGCACACCGGCACCCGGTGCCCCTACTGTTGGAAGCTGTGTGGGCCCTAGGGACAAATCCACTCCGTTCATAAGGTTTTCCAAGGCTACAATATGTCAGGAATCCAAAAATAAAGAAGATTCAAAACTTATGTGGGCCATACCACACGAAACAGAGGGACTTGAGCGCCTACAAATTGGAAACTTTGTGGGGGCCGCAGAGTTTTTATATCGAGATGATATTTCTTACTACAGTTTATCTGACTGGTAATAACTTTATGAACGGTTTGGATGAGCTATTAACATCATGGTCAGCTCCAGAAAGCTTCAACGGTGGAAGTTTCCGTTTCCACTTTCGTGGCCCACCTGTGTTTTGGATCTTCGTGATTTTAGCTCAGGGTCCTACTGTGGTCTTTCAAAACTTATGAACGGAGTGGATTTGTCACTGGGGTTGTGGGCACCGCACAGATTCGGGCAATCCGCGCCCATTCTCTCCACCGTGTAAAAAAAAGGCCATCTGCATAAATCAACCGTACATGTGGCATACATTTGCCTAATCCAAACCATTAGCGTGGCCATTATAAATGTTCATGAACCAATATCATATTAAATTAAAACAAATATCTGATAATTATATGTTAAAATGTTCCAATAAATAGCATCATTTGTTATGTTCCCTGGACAGTGGATACCACTATTTAGACGGTTTAGATTGTGACTAAAGAATTCCACGTGTGAATACGCGCAGTGAATGTGTATGGATATGCATACTCTTCCAGTGTACCAAACAATTCATGGCAGAGACGCAGATGTAAATAATAGCAGACGGGACACCAATAATGCTGGTTGGACCTTTTCTTCAGTACTGATATTTGCACCCTGCATTTTTTATAAAAACGCCACAATTTTTAACATTTTGTGTTAAAATAGTACCCTTTTTTTTAATATTTTATCCAAACTGACACAAAAAAAAAAGAAAAAAAAAAAGGTCTTTTGGTTTTCGGTGAGTATGAGTAGGGGCATAGAATGCCATGTTAACACAGAGGACGACGAATTGGAGGAGTTCCTGTAATCCAAAGCTTTTTATGGGCCCACCGAGATGCCCGTGTGACATCCACTCCGTCCATCGGATTCACCATCTCATATTAAAGTGTGATTACAAAAATGAGAAAGATCCAAAACGAAAGGTAGCCACACCAAAGGAAAGAGTAAGAAGGAAACACCCATACTTGGAACCTTCCTGGACCCACCGTGATGATTACATGCCATCCAACCCGTTCATAAGATGTTTAACACCAGGATGAATGGAAAACACAATAAAATCGTGGGAAGCGGATTGCGTACTGAGTAAACTCTGTGGAGTCCACTGAGATTTTAAGTATTTTATCTCCTCCGTCCATCCATTTTACCTGACAACTTTATGCCATGATGAACGGAGTGGATGACACAAAGAACATGGCAGGTGAACTTCAAAGAGCTCTGAGGTAGAGGAACTATAAATGACAGGTGTTTCAGGAAAATCGCGTCCGACGTACTGGACCAAAAATTCTAAAGACCATCGTACCCTCCAATGTGGGGCATTATGCAAATCTCGTTCTCGGTAATTTCTCGGAATAGCAGGCTAAAAATAAAATATTTATTATAATTAATAGATATGTTTTAAAATTTAAATAATTTCCTCGTTAGTATAGGGATACTTTTTCTATAAATTCCCAAAAAAATAGCTCCTATATTAAAAAAAAATCTCGATATTATTGTGAGACCGTTGTTAGTTTTTTTTCGCGAAAATATCAAGATATTTTTTAAATATCGGCGATAGCAGTACGCATTTGTTACAATTCATTGAACAGCTGTAACTCATCCATCTGTTGCGTACAATGCACGCCAGCCGTTAAAATGTCCAAAATGCGGGCCCCACATTGTATGGACCGTTGCCCCCAAAATCAAATTAAGGAGACCGATCCCAACTATTCGAATGGTGGACATCGAAAGGACAGTTGAAAAAAAAGTGACCCACAAACAAAATACAATAAGCGTAATTCGACGGTTGAGATATGGGCTGATATTCGGACCGTTGGATTAGCACACGTGTTAAGTATTTTAATCAGGCCTCGTTATCAGAACACGTGTTCAATGTATGGCGATAAGATGATATTTCTTTGCCCTTTTTTTAACGGCGATGGTGGAATAGTGAGTTAGCAGTCGATGGTCCACTTGGCAATGGTACAGGAGGAATTATATGATCCTCGACCCGAGGATATACTCCTCATCCTCGAGTCTTTAGGTGGAAGAACCTCGACCAATTTCTCTTAACCGTGCATTTTTTTGTACGGCTGTGGTTAAGCTGATAATAATGTGGGCTTGATTTTTGATACTTCACACTCACACGGTGGGGATCGGCTGATGAGCGTGTAAGTCTCCTACACGCTTGCCTTGTTTACATGTGTTGCACTTCTCAGCCACTAATTCGTAATTGGATGGTTGGAAAATCATGCAAAATGCAGTAGCAGTGAGGAACTTACTCCGGCAGCACTGATGAAAATGCAGTAGCATGGAGGAACTTACTCTGGCAGCACTGATGATTCATACGCATGCACTCATAAATCTGACATACAGGGACGCGGATTGCCAACTGACGCTGACGGGAGAGAGCTGGCTACGGGACAGTGCTATATGGGCCCCACCATGAGATATGTGTTTTATCCACGCCGTCCATATCTATTTTTCCAGATCATTATATTGCATTGGCCCAAAAATGACATGTTCAAATGGACCACACTCCAATAAAACAGTGGTAATTGAACGCCCAGCCGTTAAAAACTTACTAGGCCCGTTTATTTTCCATCCAACCGGTTGATTAGGTCAAAACTAGGAAAACACAAATATCAGCTTCATCCAAAACTTTTGTCTCAAGCTAGTTTTTAATGGTGGGCGTTGTATGACCGTCCATCGTATGACTAACCGTGTGGGTGTGCTGCGCAACTAAAAGGGTGGGTCCGTTGTATGCCAAACAAAAAAGAATGGTGGGCGTTCAATCACCGACTGTATACCACATGAGATTTTGATCTAAATCATTTTTGGGCTCAAACCATAAAATGATCCGGAAAAAATGGATGAACGGCGTGGATAAAACACATACATCATGGTGGGGCCCACAGAGCACCGTCAAGTAGCTACTGGCTACTTACAGCGCGTCAGTCGGCAAGATAACTTTGCAGCCGGCGGATTGATGGACGTTTAGTGGACGGCTGACATGAAAATACGTCAACCATCTATCCCAAGATTCCCAACTATCTAATATGAGATGTTGCCGAGGGCCTGTTTGTTTGGCCAATTACCCGGTGATGTGAAGAGAATTTGTCATAATTACAATCTCAACGCTGCCAAACCATACAGGAAAAAAAAATTGTAATCATTTGCACTTCTGATTGCATTACTTTAAAAATCCCGAATCTAAATCAGCGCCATCATCATGATTTTACATCAAGGGTCCCAAATGACTCAGATTCGGCAGTGTCACTACCAGTACCCACCTCGGTACTGGTTGATGCTGGAAAAGCTCTGTGGGTCCCATCATATTGTATGTGTTTTATCCACTCCGTCAATCCAGGCTGCGAGCTCATGTTAAGGCATGAGTCCAATAACCGAGGCAGATATTAATGTCATGTGGACCACACCGTAGTAAAATGTGGTGATTCAATGCCCACCATTAAAAACATTCTGAGGGTATGTCTGAAATTTATGTTATCCCTTCTTACAGGTATGTCTGAAATTCTCAACAGGTTGGATGGCAAATAAACATTACAGTAGGTCCGGAGAAGTTTTTATTGGTGGGTAATCAATCACCATTGTTTCCAGTGGTGTGGTCCACCTGAGATTTTGATCTACCTCACTTTTGGGACCAGTAATTAATAAGAGCACGCAAAAGGGATGGACGGAGTAGATAAAACAATGACATCATGGTGGGGCCCACAGAGCTTTCCTATCACCGAGTCCGGGAAAAGCAATTAGTAATTATGGCAATTTGTGGTAAGTGGTGGAAACAACAGGGCCCCTCCACACCCTGTTAAGGACGCGGTTTGGATACTAAGTCCGCGTCCCTTCACCTGTTACTCTGGCCCATTCATTATTCGATTACCTATTGAACGGTTAGGATGGCAGCCGTACAATCAACGTGGTAATTAATGTAAGAACTAGGGTACCTTGTGCTGGTTACAGACCAGGGTTATTTTCTCGAATTGGTGGAACTTTCGGAAGATCCATACCGTCCATCAGGTACGTTGCCCTATTTTAACCATTGAACCCCAAAATCATCATAATACAAAATTAAGGTAGGCGACAACATGAGAAATAGATGAGAAAGAGCGCCCACCATTAGTTTGTGTGGAGCTTTCCGTGGGTTTTTATAAGCCATCCAATCCTTTCATCTGGTTTGTCTCAACAGGATGAAAGAATTACATAAAAATCACAGTATTCGAAAAATCAGGTGGGCCTTACACATGAATTTTGAGTTTTGAGGTATAAGTATTATGGGATGGCCCACCTGAGAAATGAATCAGCCTATTTTTTCGGAAATAGGGCGAGATCAGGGTTATTGTACCTGATGGACGGTGTAGATTTCATGCAAGTTAACTCGTTTCCCCCAAGGGGTCAGCCTGCGTAAAGGGGGTGTTGTGGTCAATTTTTCCTGAAAAATGAAGGGGTTATTTTATTGGGTCCGCTTTCTTTGGTGGCCATTTATTTTGGGACCGGATTAGGTCCGGCCGCTGTCGTATTCAACGTGGTGCGGCCCTCACCATGGAGCCCATCTTGATGTATGTGTAGTATATCTAAGCCGTCCATTCGTGTTTCCAGATATATTTAGACTTGTACCAAAAAATAAAACTAATTCAAATCTCAGTTCGACCACACTACAAGAAACTGTGATGATTAAAAACTCACCATTAAAAAGTTCTAGTTTATTTGCAATCCAACCTGGGTATACTATCTCATAGACGTAGATGAAGGGTAAAAACAAATATCAGCTTGATCCAAAACTTCTGTGGCCCATTAAATTTTTTTAATAGTCATTCGCCACTGTTTCCCGTAGTTTTGAGCGCTCTAGATTTGGAGCTACTTCATTTTCAGTCCCTCACCTAAAACAATCTTTTGAAACGGATGGACGGCGTGGATATACTACACATACATCAAGCTGGACCCCACGGTAAGGGCCGCATCGTGCACGGTATGGCCGTGGCCGCACCTAATTCACTACCATTCATTTTATATTCTCGGCGGTGCGTGGGCGTGACTGATTTATATGATACTTGCCTCCATATAAACTGGGTACACTCGGGTTTTCAACTCTGACAAATGGCGTATTTGATTTGGTAATCCATACCGTTCATCTGTTGAGGCCCACTGTGGATGGAGCGTTCCACGACCGTTATTCTGCCTCTACTGAAAACATGGACCTCTTCAGCATTCGATCTCAACCGTTATATCGCAGGAGAGCTTTCAAAATTCTGAGATTGTAAAATTTAATATCGTCTACTATGGGCCTCAGCAGATCAACGGTCTGGATTAAAAGAAGGGTATGATGAGAAATAATGCCGGAGCGTCTCGTTCGTCATTATATACTGCGAGCACCATAAAACCGGAATAATTCGGCCCGACTTTCGAAGACGCCTTGAAACTATTAAAATAAAGGCTCTTGACTCAGTGAGCGGCCCCCCATGTGAAGTAGCCGGAACACGTGCCAGAGATTTTTGCTCACGAAGCAAGTGTAAGAGATCATGACCATTCATAAGGTAGGTACACAACGTGAACAGTATGATAGATTAAAAATTCCGTTGTGTAATATTGTAGTGATACTGTGAATCTTGAACTTTCAGTGTTGGGTATTTTTCTACCCGTCCAATTTAGGTCGTACTTTTTTATCCTAGATACGATTGGACCATAGAATGTTTTTCCAAATAGTAATATTGAGGACATTTTGTATCTGATGAATGGTTTCAGATCGCTTATATGTGTTTCATATACACAGATATACGACACGTATTCCGTTCGATTTGATGAGGGACCGCTCACTGAGTAATATTTAATTTAAAAAGAAAACCCGAAAGTGAGGGGCATGCTTTGCGCCAGCTGGCACGTGTCGTCAGCAAAAGTAAAAGCTAATTTTAAATCTTTGATACTCTGGCAGAGCGTGGTAGATGATACACAGCCATTGAGAAATTGCATACGTAGAGTACAATTAATCGAATTAAACTGCCCACATTATGGCACCCGATATCAGATCTTATCTGATGATCTAAAAGTTAGATTGATGGAAATTTATCGGACGGTGTGAAATGAAACTTATATAATGGTCCTATTTCCACAAGCGTCCACGAATGGAAGGTTAGGATTTTCTATCAATCTGGTCTTGCGGTTGTGATATGGAGACTACGGGCTGAGAAATCAATTCATTTGATTTAATTTTCATATGCCACGTGTACATTTTCTGATTGCCGGCGTATCAAGCGTCATGGAGCCTGAGTATCATGTAACTGAAAAGAAAACCCTCTCGAGCTGAGCTTTTAACTCTCGACTGCGGATGACAACTGTTCTCCTTTGGAACAGCTGTGAATCGCTACGTGTCGATAACTCATTGGATGCATCAACTGACACTCAGCTTTTCGACAATGACCGGACATGAATCGCTCCCCACACTCTCAGCAGCGGCCAGCTAAGCAGACGTGGCAACGGCTACATTCAGATATTTTCCTCGAGCTCCGTACTCCGAAGTGGCTGCTGACATGGCAGTAAAGACGGACCATACAGCTGGCGTGGCATTTCCGAGCTTGTCATGGAAGCCAAACGAGTGGCTATATAAGACCGTCGCAGAGAGCAGAAGCTTCTGCAAGTGAGCTGAAACTGAGATTGAAATCTCTCTCTCCCTCTCTCTCTCTTCTCTAATGGCCGCTTCTGCTGCATTTTCGTTTCTGAAACTCGCAGTTTTTTTCTCTTTAGTTTTCGTTGCTGCTCTGGGAAGCTCATCGAGCTTCGAAGAGCTATTTGCTCCGAGCTGGGCCTTGGATCATGTGATGTACGAAGGAGAACTGCTGAAGCTCAAGCTCGATAACTTCTCTGGTATCGTCTTCGATCTCTGTTTGATTTCATCGTTTCTGCTGGGGACTGCACTTTATCTTTTTTGGGCAGACGATCGTCTTTGATGTCTATTTCATTTTCAGATTTCTCTTCTTTTCCGGTGTTCTATTTGATTTCTTCCATTATGTTTTCTGTTATTGTGTAGTCCGCGTTGATTCTAATGTTTTGCTCTTTTTTCTTGATCAATCATCTCTGTTTTTGTAGTTGATCTTATTCGATTTCTGTGACATTTTCGGAGTTCTGTTCCTCTCTTTTCCCACTCCGATTTCTTCAGTTTCAGCTGTTTTTCCTCAGTTCTTGATGTGTTTCTCTGCTTTTGCTTTATCTAATTTGATACTGCCTGTATTTTACTCTCTATCTGTTCTTTTGTATCCTCTGTTTTAATGAATCTGTGGCGTTGATTTCACCAGGTGCTGGATTTGGATCTAAAAGCAAGTATATGTTTGGGAGAACCACAGTCCAGATCAAGCTCGTTGAAGGCGACTCTGCTGGAACTGTGACTGCCTTCTATGTAAGAACCTAAAATATAGTCCTGCGGTACTAGCTGAAATTGTATTTCGCAGCTCCTCCAAAGTCGATGTCACGTGTTGGACTCACCCTGGTCCTAATCGTCAGTTTATCAATGAGATGAGGCTACTCAAATCGACAGCTGTGAGGACGCTATCTAATACAGTCTCTACCAGTCTGCTTCAAATACTGTTTATTGAAAGCATTGAATGCCGTTTACAGTAGTTTATTGTGAATGTAAATATATTTTTAATTGGCTGTGGATTTTTTATGATCGTTCAGATGTCATCGGACGGTCCTAATCACAACGAATTCGACTTCGAGTTCCTCGGGAACACGACGGGGGAGCCTTACATCGTGCAGACGAACATCTACGTTAATGGCGTCGGCAATAGAGAGCAGCGATTGAATCTTTGGTTCGATCCAACGACCGATTTCCACTCCTACTCAATCCTCTGGAACCAACGACAAGTAGTGTAAGCTACACATCCTCCCTCCATTTCTATTAATATAGTTTGCTAACATGCGCTGGCGGAGGCGAGGTCCACCTTCATAGTCGTCTATGGCGTGTATTCCGTCACGAGTTATCATGCGCCGACAATTTGCTACCATGCTACCAGGCGCCGGCACGTGTTATCTCCGATCATAATCGTATCCGTGTATATTCCTGCACGTGCTTTGGCTTCGTAGGGGTGTCCGGCACATGTTAGCAATACCACTAACATGAACGGACGGAAACGCTCCGGTCCCGTTTCAGGCCATGTGAGAGCAGGTGGGCCCAACCCTGCCATGGCACATGTACGTGCACCGGCCCAGAAGTTCTGTGTTGGGCCCCACATTCCTAAGTGGGCCCCAGCATCACCTGTTCTAATATTTGTCTTGTGACACGCGCATCTCTCTTGTCTGTATTTTGTACAGTTTCCTTGTGGACGAGACGCCGATTCGCGTCTACACGAACAAAGAGAAGCAAGGGGTGCCCTTCCCGAAAGAGCAGCCCATGGGCGTGTACAGCTCAATCTGGAACGCAGACGACTGGGCCACACAGGGCGGGCGTGTCAAGACCGACTGGAGCCACGCCCCCTTCATCGCCTCCTACAAGGGTTTCGAGATCGACTCCTGCGAAGCCCTCACATCAGCTCCCCCTGGAGAGAACACGAGGCGGTGCAGTAGCATCGAGGGCCGCAAGTTTTGGTGGGACGAGCCCATGATGTCGGAGCTGAGCGTGCATCAGAGCCATCAGCTGATGTGGGTTCACGCCAAACACCTGATCTACGATTACTGTACTGACTCTGCTAGGTTCCCTGCCGTTCCTCCTGAGTGCGAGCGTCGGTGACGTTGAGAGGAGAAGCTCAGTCGTCGTTTTTATGGGCTCATGGTCACATACATTGTAAAAAAAAAAAAAAAAAAAAAAAGGGAAGAAAAACATGAGCTCCATGTTCTTTCATTTTTTGCTTTTTCTGTTTTTACGTCGACCTAGATGTAAAAAAAACTTTGGATTGCAATTTCTACTTTCTTTTAAATTATCTACTGAATCTCTCCACCGTTGATTGCCCAAACGTTATTCCCATATTTTTGTTGAAGAAAATGTGGACGGTTAAGATGGGTCCCGTTTCAATCGTTCAGTGCACTAAGCGATGCACACAAAAATCTCTCATATGCGAAAATTGAAAATGCTAGTGGCTAATAAAGAAACGAAAGAAAAACAAAAGTCACCACACAAAAATCTCTCATATGCGAAAATTGAAAATGCTAGTGGCTAATAAAGAAACGAAAGAAAAACAAAAATCAAGGGTGACTGATGCATTTTCCAGTGTTGAGGCATTTTTTGCCCGCAATTCGACCTTTGCCTAATCCGATTTTGCAAGGAAATTGTCCTGGTCCTGGACCACACAAATTAATAAACTGGTACTGGTCCGTACAAATTACTCGCTTGTTTCTTAACTTAGCTGCATTTAACATTAATGTGAGATTATCCAATTATTTGATTTATTCATGAAAAAATTATAATGATGGCGGCGTCTTTACATTAATTTCACATTAGGATGCTAATCTCACTGTTTGATTGGAGATTTTTGCCGTAATTACGGGGAAAATGAAAAATAGCAATGATTACAAATTATGCTTTCCTCTCATTTGGCAGGTGATTTAGCGGTATTTTATATTTCATTAACATTTTTTTCCTAGTGGCATGCAAGTGATGAAAAAGGTTAAATATCTTTGCCAATAACCTTGCAAAAGAGACGGGCATAATCTGTGAGACGAAATTCAAGATACGTTCATCTCACCATCTGTGGTTTCGAGTCCCAACTTCAAACACAAAATTTCAATTGGGTTTTGGCTAAAATTATGCAACTTGACAGTTTTCATTTCCTCTGTAATTGAATAAATGTCTTCCTAAAATAAGTTGATTTTTTTTCATCGTCGAAAGTGAATCGACAGGAAAAATAACAATCCCCATCTCACGGAAAATTCGTAGTGCAACAACGACATTACATCTTAGCTATACTACCTCTACTATCGTAGCATGGTGTTTATGGTGATTGAAGCTAGTGATCTACAAAAACCTGCCTTGGGAGCAAATGCACTAGAGTCACTGCGAGATACATGCATGTTCCAATGCCTACACATGCATGTAGATATGTATGTACATGTGAGCGAGTATGTGTTCACTCCAAACATTATGAGTGTCTATGGTTGTGCAAAGCCTCGTTTCAACACTGAGGTCATGGTATCGATTCTCATAGCGGGGGTGGCTAACATTGTCCGACAAGGGTGGGTGCGTATACTAGGTGACTCCCACACGCTTGATTGGTAATTTTTATTATTATTATTATTATTTTTATATTTCATTTTTTATTTATTTTTAGAACAGGCGTTGAAACAACGTAGAGTGGTACCTTCCAGGCACGGGTCGTCTATCGCCCCCACCGATTGTAACAGACTGTTCCCACCCACGCATATGATGGTGACTCCCACACGCTTGATTGGTAATTTTTATTATTATTATTATTAATTTTATATTTCATTTTTTATTTTATTTTAGAACAGGCGTTGAAACAACGTAGAGTGGTACCTTCCAGGCACGGGTCGTCTTGATAGGCGGCGTACTACGATACATGGCCACCTAGTTTCCGATCTTAGAGCCCTATATACGCACCCCACACAAGCTAAAAACTACGTCGTCTGGTTAACAGACCTAATGGCTTAGTATCCTGGGTGAAAGTAACGTTTCACGGGCTAGCTTATTTTGGGCCATTAAGAAGCCACTGTACATAATTGATGCTTGTGATAGTATGAACCACTTCATATGTATACCCATGTGCATGTATCTCAAATTTGAACTGTCCAAATACAAATACTGGGATAACCCATATGTTATACTCAAAAGTACTGATCCTAAACAGCTGTGCATTCCTTTAATAAACAGTGGCCCACCTGACTAGTTGAGTGACCTAATTTTTAGGCCAGCACATCCACAGAGTGGCTTCCCTTGGGATGGATGGATTGGATCTCTCACCTATGTGCCATGCTGGCACGTTTGGCATCTACTTGAGCTTTCAGACACATGGATGCTCAAGTCATCAATTTGGACCGTCCATTAGGCCCGTCCCACTCCAGATAACATGTTTCCAAGAAAACTATTTTGATCCCATCTGTGGGTTGGCCAAACCAGGGCTTATATTTCCAAAGTTACCCTCCTTTGATCAATACAAGTTTTCATGGTGGCCCACTAAAAATGTAGCAAATACGGATGGTCCAGATCGATGACTTTGCCCATCCAGGTTTCATGTTGCCTAGTGCAAACCAGGGAGCTTGAATGCACCTATCTTCTGTCTATTCCATCACTAAAGTGGGAATCTGTGTCTTAGAAAAAGTGGTCCACTTTACAACCTACTACAACACGTTTCTTGTTTTCCTAAACTGTTTCTTACTTCACAGAAAGGAATCTGTTATAGTTTAAAAAAAGAGAGAGAAAAAAAAAGTATTTGTGCTGACAAAAGCATGCTATTGATTGGATTTTTGGGACATTTGATGTATAGACGGTAGAGATGGTTTGGAAACAGAACTTTCAGTGTAGACTGTTAGTAGGATTGCATAGATTTAGGTAGGGATAGGATGGGTTGTAAAGAGGAGATTGGTGTGGGGGTAACATGGGGTGATATTAAACAGCATAAGGTTGTTTTTTTTTTTTTTTTTTTTTTTTTTTTTATATATATATTTTTTTTATATACATATATTTTTAATTTTAAGTTAAACAGTAGCAGAGTATTTTTATAATATGTAACTATATTTTGACCTTATGCTTGCATTTCTCAGAGACACAAAATGAGTCCTATTAAAAGAGTTTTTTTTTTTTTTTTTTTTTTTTCTGATGCAGTATGCAGTGTAACGTTCTAAAGTTTGGCGCGTGATCATGTCTGTCTGATAAGATAAAAGGGGGTTCACCACCTCAGATTATACATATTGGGCGGTGTGGTTTAGTGGATCCATATCATTGGTCTGTTGGGCCACCTGTGGATGGACCATGTTCCAGCAAGTATCCTTGATGATATCATCCCAACTTATTGATTTATGGCATGAATAAGGTTGAGATGCAGAACCCGTAAAACATCAGCCAGAAAAAAAAAAAAAAAAAAAAAAGCTTTAAATCTTCAATCAGATGGAACAGCAAATAAATCAAATCTTGGAAAGGCAATGTAACAGTGGTACGCTTGGGTTGTGCATTATAGAGCATATAAAGAGATGGATCTTCATGGTGGGGCCCACCTGCAGGGCTCAGCGCCCAATAGAATACATATTGGCACATTGTACAGGGACACTAATTAATTAAAAAAAAATATATATATATATATATATATATATATATATATATATATATATATATATATATGAATGTGATGGCCTTGTCAGCATGGGCCCCACTGGATTAGTGCTCCAACGCCACAGGAGGAAAGGTGAAGTGATTTTTGTGACTGTGGAATTTGTTAAATCAGGTCTCAGAAACAAGGTGCGGATTAAGTACTACCCCTGCCAGATGGGGGCTCTGTGGGGCCCACCATGATCTATGTGTTTTATCCACACGGTCCATATATTTTGAAAGATCATTTTAGGGCATGAGTCAAAAAAGGAGGCAGATTGAAGGATCAAGTAGACCACACCACATGAAGCTGTGGGGATTTAACACCTATGGTTGAAAACTTCTTGGGGGCCACAAAAGTTTTGGATCAAGCTGATATTTACGTTTTCCCTTCATGCAGGTCTATGTGGTCTTATGAAGGCAAATAAACATCACGATGGACCCTAGAAAGTTTTCAACAGTAAGAGTTCAATCCCCACTGCTTCGTGTTGTGTGGTCCACTTCAGCCTTCGATCTGCCTCCTTTCTGGGCTCATACCCTAAATGATCTTTCAAAATAGATGGACGGTGTGGATAAAAAATATAGATCACAGTGGAACCTACAGAGCATATGACATGATCGCCCCTCTCCTGGAGGGTATAGTACCCAATCCATACCCCACAAACAAGGCTCCACACCTTTTAAGTCACCATCTTCCTCTCTACCTCTTCTCAATCTCCACCATGAATGCGGCATTTGGAGTCTTCCAACGGGCAGTCAGCACTCATCATCCTAAAGTCACAGATATGCGACTTCTTTGGTCAGTTGAATTAGCAATCTTTAGGTGGATATTAAAAATAAATTCAGAGATTGATTGTTACGGCAGTGACGCCAATTCAATCTATCAGACAGCTTTACCTATTTTGGATAACCGATGGTCTGACTCAACTTCAGTGGTAGGCCACCTAATGCGTCCAACAGCCTGATTTTTTAAATGGATAATCTTCATGGTGGGGCCTAAAATTTTCACGGTTCTGATGCACTAGACAAGTGGCATGTTGGTGTGAAGGATGGTACAGTAACCACATGCAGTAGCGTTGCCTGAACGTGACTAGTTTTCAGTAAAGAAGCAAAATCTTCTCATTGATTTCTTCTAAAAGCATTTAACTATATTTTGTTGTAGGACAATTCAATCTTCAATTAAAAAAAATGCTATCTGATCATTCTTCTTCTTTAAATTATATAGATTTATGGCGATACAGATGCAGGGAAGCAAACAATACCATATCTCAGTCTGCACAAAATACTCTGTTGATTACGTCTTTCAGATTCTTGCAGCCGACGATCGCTGTTCCCCCCAGATCAAGAGAAGTCAGAGTTTTCTCTGCCGATTCCGGAATGATACACTTCTTGTACCCCAACTTAGCAACAGCAATCACCCTCTTGTCCATTCTGGGAACCTTCAGAAAACAGAAGAGGCGGGCCCACATAAGATGGATGATCAAAATAAAAAACAATAGGAGAAAAGTTGCAGTCGAAATAGCTGGCAAACTTCCTGATAGAGAACAGTGATTTCAATGCTTAAGGCAATCTAACCAATGCATTACACTTCAAATCGGTGTTTTGGAATTCAGTACCATCTGATATGTGCTTTTCCATTTGAGTATCAGCTGTAGGTTGATCTGACCACATGAGTGACCTACTCATCTGGTATCCATTTCTGTGATGTATTCAGTATCTACTAAGTCTTGGAAGCGGATTGCGTACTGTGTAACTCAGTACGCTAAGCGTGCTGAGAAAACTCTGTGGGCCCACTGTGATTTATGTATTTTATCAAATCCACCCATCCATTTTACCAGATAAGTTTAGGGCTTTAGCCAAAAAATTAAGCATATCACTTGCATCTTGGTATTGATTCCCAAGTGGGGGCGGGTGTACTAACGGCAGAGTGTGTACTAACCCCCAAAACAAAAAAAAAAAAAAAGCATACCCAAAGCTCACGTGCACCACACTACAGGAAACAGTGTAAATTGAATGTCTAGTGTTGAAAAATTCTCGGGGGCCACAGAAGTTTTGGATCAGGTTGATATTTTTGTTTTCCCTTCATCCATGTTTACATGATCTTATGAACAGGTTAGATGACAAACAAACATCACTGTGAGCCCTAGGAAAGTTTCAACGGTGGAAATCATTATTTCCACTGTTTCATGTGGTGTGGTTCACTTGAGTCTTGGATATGATTCAATTTTAGGATCAACCCCTAAAATGAGCTGGAAAAACGGATGGACGGCGTGGATAAACCACATACATTCACAGTGGACCCAACAGAGTTTACTCAGTACGATAAAAGTGTAGTGAGTTACTCGGTATGCAATCCCATTTCCTAAGTCTTAAGCAAGTACAGAACAAGGTTCTGCAGACAAACTTGCCTTGGGTTCCACTCAGTGTTTTAAATAGGGGTAGGTGTTGCGTAGCGTAAATAGTGTAGCATGTAGCTTAAGCTACACGATACTTCTATTTTTTAATTTAAAAATAGGAAAAATATGATAATTAGTAAGAAAAAAGCAAAAAATATAAAAATGCCTAACAGATGATTCATTTTTCATGTCAAAACAAGTTATTAATTATTATTTATCAAAAGCTAATCCACATATATAAATTTATAAAAAATCAATAATAAAATAATTATCACATCAACAACTTTCTAAGCAAACCACTTTATTTAATAATGCTTAATTGAAACCACAAGTCACAACTCACAAGTATGAAAAGAAATAAAATTCTCAGAGGTTAAGAGGGGTTTTTTAAAATGCTTTTTCTTTTTAGTTTTCAAGGTATTTTAGTGTGTGAGTTTCACACCAACTTTATCAAAGGATCACCACCATTTTAAGTGAAAGTAAACGAAGAAAAGTTTGGTTTTAGCTTTATGTTTTAGGTTTTTTTTTTTTTTTTTTTTTTATGATGTGAATTTTACACCATTTTTAAAAAACAAAACTTAAAAAATAAAAAATACATTTTTTTAGAGATAATAAAAAATACATACTGTAGCGTGCGCTACACGCTATGTAGCTATAGCATATGCTATGACCCCTATAATGTACGCTATAAGGGATTTACACTATTTAGCTATGCAACATAGCACTACAGCTACGCTATGCTACGAGCGCTATCTGAAACATTGGTTCCATTGAATCAGTGACAACGCAAATTATTGCATGATGGAACAATCTTCAGACGGACACATTGCATTGGTTAAAAGGAAAATGGCTTAAAAGGACCATTCATATTGCCACATGATTGATTTACTGTTGTTTCAAAAGTTATTAAGAGCATTTTTGCTCTAGAAATTCAAGTTAGAGATTAGTAAAATTTGCATACCATGCGAAGCTCACCACCAAGGCCGACTTCTCCAATGAATGCGACATCATTGGGAATGGGAAACTCCAGGAAGCTGACATATGGAAGGAGATGAGAATTCATTCATTTTTTGTGCAAAAAAAGGACACAGTGAATGTTGTCAGAAATACAGACATCAAACGGCACTACATTGTAACCTAGCTGGAGCACAAAATAGAACAGATACCTGCTGCAAATTGCAGCTGCTATCGCAAGATCCCCTCCAGTCTCTGTCAAAGCCAGTCCACTTACAACATTCAAGAAAATGGCCTGCAAAGAGAAAACCAAGCAATGAAGTAGAACAAATATGCATACTCAGACAACATATACTAGTGAGATGCTATCTTCTATCATTGCCACGCCTTCTTTGTGGAATCCCATCATTGCAAGAATTGAGAAGAGATAATCAGAGTGGAAGGAATCTCCTATCTCTGGGCATCAGAATAACTCTCATTAAATCGGTGCTTGACAATCTCCCTATGAACTTCATGTCCATGTTCAAGATGCCTCCCAAGATCATGAGGAGAATCAAAAAAAGCTTTTGTGGGATGGTAAGGGAGAAGGTCAAAATTTTCACCTGGTTAAGTGGGATAAGGTTTAAAAGTCTGAGAGGGATGCAGGTACTGGGATTGAAACAATTAGAGACAAGAATGTAGCTATGCTTGGGAAATGATGATGGAGATTTGGGGAAGAATCTGGGGCGTTGTGGAGGAATGTCATTAGTAACATATATGGCAATTCCGAAGGGCGTTAGATCGTAGGTATTCCTCGTAGAAATGGGGGCTTGGAAGTTTGAAAAGGTATCTCTTTTTTCAGCTGATTTTTCAATGAAGAAAAGAAAGTCAAAAGTAATTTTGAGTGGATCAAGTCAACTGACTTACATGATGCTGACGACCCACTTCCCGTATGCAAGCATAATTTTCCCACAATTTGGCTGCAGGGCTATGAAGTACGGTGACAGGACAGGGTAGTAAAAGGGCAGCTCCTTTATTGGTAAAGTTGCTTCTATCCAAATGATGACAAAAGGTCATAATGACGTGTTTTACATTACATTACGATGGTAATTGGTAATCCAAACACACCCTTATATGCTGAATAAGCAGAAATCGAGATCAGCTAGTTGAGTAATAACTGATAAGTAGCTAAAGCAAAACGACTTACAATACAAATGAGCCTTAAGTCTATCCCTGTGCCATTGAAGAGGGCTTGTATCATAGAGGAGATTAAGGCTATGGTTGGATGTAAGCAAGTTGTGTTCGAGTAGGTGTCTCAAGCAAGGTATCCCAAAACGGTTACGTATCGGCCGATACGTAAAGGAAACGGTGGTGGCCGTTACGCGTTATAGGGTCGTAACGGCCCCGTAACAATCCCGTAACGGCCTATAACGGACCGTTACGGCGCCGTAACGGTCCTGTAACGGTCCCGTAACGGTCATGTAACTGTTTTTTTCAGAAAATAAAAAAGGGCCGTATCGGCCAATACAGGGTCCGTAACGGCCGTTACGGCCCGTATCGTAACGGTAACGGTGGTGGCCGTTACGGCCACCGTTACCGATATGGAACACCTTGCTCTCAAGAGGCTAATTCCCTGGCAGATTCTTGCGAAGGAATCAGCCCTTTGTACCAGTACATCCCATAGGTACCTCTTTTTCTTTTGAGCATCAAATTTTTTCTTACCAATAAAAAAAGAATTGGTACAGGGCTTTAAGAAAAGCACAGAAGATGACTAAACTAATCATCTCCTCATTTTTTGGACTTCTCACGTGTAAAATTGTCTCCATGCATTAACTACAATTATTAAACAAGGAATGCAACATTAAATGCGATCATAAAAGGAAAGACTAGGAAAAAGATGAGCAGACTCTATCTTACACTGTTCTGGAGCTTCAGGCCAGCTTGCTTCATAAGAACCTATGAAGTCAAAGTTGTGTACTTCATTATTGAAAATCAAACAGAATTTAAAAAAGAATGAGCATGTACCTATTTATGAATACTACAGTGTTATGATAAGATTCTGATCAGAATTTGCTGGAAACAGACAAAAGAAACAAATTGACTGCAATGATAAGTAAACCTTCATAGATAACCCAATGATACATGATATTACTATTTACTACTAAGTCGGAGATTTGCATATTCATGTCAATGAACCATATCCTGATATACATAACATTTAGTGAACTGTACTAACAAGCAGCACAGGACTCTAGTTGGAGAATCCAAATTCTCCGCTTTTGAATAATACTGCTCTAACTCTCAACTGCTTTTGATAACCACGTTTCAAGCAAGAAGATCTGGCTAGAAACCTGTTTGGAAAGTTGAGGAATGCAACCTCCAATATTCCTGCCGACATCATTGACAAATGGTAATCTCTAGAACTCTAAAATCTTCTTCTTAAATTTTCCCTTCTTTTTTCAGTCTTAAAAATCCTTTTTTCTTAGTGGTAACTGAGATTTAGTAGAAGTAGAAAGGGCTACAAATTACACATGTGAAAAGGAGGAACCTAGAACAAGTGACCTCTCGTCACTCCCTCTTTCTCGAGGGAATGGGCTATACCGTTTGCATCCCTTGGAATAATTGGACATAGATCCATTAAAGCAAAGAGCGGGAGCTCTAACTTAGAAAAATAATCAAAGATACATTCCACAGTGCTGGCTTCACAGAAAATATCCATTTAATAATGCAACGAGAGTCAATCTCAACCATCAATCCCCAGAAAAAGAGACTTTAAATGCTCAAGCCCTCGTGGAGAGCTAGAGCTTCCGTCTCATTGGAATATAGTTGCACAAAGCGTGAAGGAAAGTGGCAAGAAGTTTGGTGTAGGAGTTCAAAAATGTTAGCAAGTATAAATGGCTCAGAAGCGAGAGTAGGACTATGAAGTGTGACTCAAATAGGGAGGCAGGCACCTGGGTTAGAAGGTTGGAGCCAATCATTCCACATAGCCAAGAGAGAAAATGATATCTCCCTTCTTATTTCACAACATGCATCCCATCATGGATGAACCCAGATTGCCAATTCGATTTGGCTCGGTGTACAGCTCTATACTCAGCTGGAATGTTTGGGAGCTGGGGTGCCCCCAAAAATGACTACAAATAAGGGACTTTCGTAAAAAATATAAATTGCAGTTGGTGGCCTTTTAGGAAACTAAATTGCAGCGGGTGGATAGTAGATTGGTGGACTCCCTGTGGGGAAGGCAAAATAAAGCATGGGAATCGTTGGATGCAGTCGGTGCGTCAGGGGGTATTTTGATAATATGGAATGCTCAGATATGGAGTCTTAGAGGAACGTTTTAAGGGCCAGTTCTCTGTCTCGCTGGTGCTCAAAGATTTAGCCTCGGATTTTACATGGACGCTGACGATGGCATATGGTCCCAATAAACCTGGTTTATGGCAAAAGTTTTGGGCGGAACTTGATGTTTGCATAAGCAAGTGGCCTTATCCTTGGTGTGTGGGAGGGGACTTCAATGTAGTCAGATTTCCATATGAAAAATCAAATGGGGTTAGGATAAATCCAAGCATGCAAGATTTTTCGGATTGGATACCTAGGAATGACTTGGTAGATTTACTGATGGGAGTGTTTAGGTTTACTTGGTCAAACGAGCAAGCTCATCCGACTCGGACGAAGATAGACAAATTTCTTCTCTTGCCAGTTTGCTAGATAAGTTCCCTTTGGTGCATCAAAGGGGTTTGCCGAGACCCTTGTCTGACAACTATCCAATTTTATTGGAATTGGATGAGGAGGATTGGGGCCCGAGGCCATTTAGATTCGAATTTGTGTGGCTAGAAGTGGAGGGATTTTTGAATTTGATCAAGGAGTGGTGGTTGTCTTTTCCGGATCGAGAGGGAGCAGGTTTCAATTTGTTTCAGAAATTGAAGTTGTTAAAAGGGAAGATCAATGTGTGGAAAAGAGGAGTTCTAAGTGTGCGGGAAGAGGAGTTTACAACCATACTTTTACAAATTCAGTGTTTAGATCTAAAGGAAGAAAATGGTTAGTTGTTGAAGGGGGAGAGAACCTGGAGGGAAGTTCATTCGGCAAAGTACTATGCTAGATTGAAAGAGGACGAGATAAAATGGAGGCAACAGTCGAGGGCTTCATGATTAAAAGAGGTTGACAAAAATACCAAGTTTTTCTACAACATGGCTAGTGCACAAGCAAGAGTAAATAAGATAAAGTCAATTGTGGTGGAGGGGGAAAGAATAGAAGGGAAACCCAAGGTTTGTGCTGTTGAAACATAAGGGTCTTTGTGTAAGGGTTCTATTGGGGGTCTTTATGTAAGTTTTTCTATTCTAAGGTGGTTAGTAGTAAAAAGGCCGCCAACAAGGCCTATTAATAAAACTTAGAGAATTAGGGTTACAACCTGATCACTCTTCTTCTCTCTCTCTCAAGTCTCCTTCCCTCTTTTTAGTATTCTTAAACTACACGGTATCAAAGCCAAGGACTTCCTTGCTCCTCTAGATCATGTGGACCCCACCGGAGGTGTTTCTTCTCCCAGCCGCACTAAAGTGGAACTTGTTGGAGTTCTTCTCTCTCCCAGCCACACCAACAGGATGTCTATACAACACATGAGAACGTCGGATCTGTGATCCGACGCCGTCAGGCTCGCCGGACCCATGTTCTGACGCCACCAGGGGCGACGAAACCAATCTGACGCCGGCAGGTGCGTTGGAACCAAGATCCGACCCCCCCCCCCCCCCCCCGGGGCTATCTGATACAGGGGCATGCGATGACCTAACCCTAGATGCATGTATATCCAGTTGGAAGATATTCAAATAATAAAATTACGAAACTAATTACTTTCAATCAGAGGAAACTAACAAATCTCAACACGAAAATGAGATCCGTCCATCCGGATCATGCCCATTTGCATAAAACCATGTAAAATCGTAAAACAGAGAGAATCTAAGGATATGAAGATATCCCAGATCTAGCATAGATCGGTCCACAGTCAAGTTTGGATCCGGTTATCGTGGTTAGGCATCCCTCTTTTCGATCGTACCCAAAAGAGGGGGGGGGGGGGGGGGGGGGGGGGGGGGTTCAGAAAAGGACGAGGGATGTCGAAAAACAATAGATTCTCATGAAGTACGAATTAGGAATCAAACGAAACTTACATTTCCTCGCACCTTGAAGAAATAGAGAAGAGAAAACGGAAACTCCAGGGTGGAATCCTCAATACCCGAGGGCCAATCCTGAAACCCTAATCGCTCAAACAAAGAGGAAGAACTCACGAATTTTCTATTCATTCAATAATTCGAAATAGGGTTTCTCAGAGTATATATAAGCTATGGAAAAAAAAAAGTGCACTAAAGTGCCTGCAAACCAAAGAAATAACATAAAAACGCCTAAAGTAAATAACGACACTAAAGCGCCTAGAAACAAGGAAATAAACAGAAAAGCGCCTAAACGTAAAATCCGCTCTATGGTCCAGCAGTCATGATGCTCCTGCGCGATCCTGCATCTCGCGTACTCGTAACGAGTCAGTAAGGCCCCATGGGCCCGGTGTCCATCCACATCAACTCGTCTGCTCCAACACTCGATCTGCGACGTCGCCTCCTCTGGTACACTCTAAAGGGTGCACCATTGATGTCCGCATCACTATCGGACCCCAGATTTGACGCCCGTAGGTGCGCCGAAAGCCAAATCCGACCTCCCTAGGGCCGTCGGACTCCAGATCTGGCGCCGGCTGGGCTGCCAGACCGACAATCTGATGCCAGAGCTGATATTCATTGGTCTCCAGATGGTTGTTTGTTTGCAATGGAGCCTATTCTAAGACATTCGGGATGATTGAAGCCTCTTCGGCCACCTAGTATTGAGTATTTATTTTTTTTTCCCTTGAGATTGCTGTAATTATGGACTCGAAATCTTCTGAGAGCCCACTCTCAATTACTTCCACCAAATTCAATGGGAAAAAATTTCTGTTGTGGTCCCGAGCAGTCCGAATGTATGTTGTTGGAAAATAAAAATTTGGATATCTCACGGGTGCCAACAAGAAACCTACAGATCCCACAAAAATTAATGCATGGGAGTCTGCAAATGCCATTGTTATGACTGGTTATTAAATTCTATGGAACCACATGTTGCATCTGCTTATTTCTTTTCTGAGAGTGCCGCAGCTTTGTAGACTGCACTCCAAAAATCATATGGAACAACCTCAAATGAACCTCGCATTTTTCAGCTGACAACAGAACTTTACTCACTAGCTCAAAATAATACGTCTGTTACTGAGTACTTTGGGGCCTTACAGAGCAGTAGGGCTCTCAATGGAGCTGGTCAGATCCGAGATCTGATTCGCTACGAATCTGTATAATGCGGATTTGGATCTTAAAATACGCCCAATTAGTTAAATGGACTGGGTTTGGATCTTAAAATAGGTCTGATTACTTAAATGGAGCAGATATGGATTCACAAGAACATATCCGAGTTCGATCCGAATCCGATTAAGATCCGACCCATTGTCACCTTACTGTATATGTTATATTCATGCTGGCCATCCGTTTTACAAATTATTTTAGGCCATGTCGACCATACCATAGTAAATAGTGGGATTTGCATCATTTTTCTACTAAATGAAATATATTATATTATATATTTTATATCATATATTTTTTTAGATTTGTAACAGGGGTGGATTCGGACCTAGATCCGACCCGAATCCGATGGTTATATGGATTTTGGATTGGAAATGGATCTAACAATTTATAAATGCATCGGATATAGATATCACCTTTTGGATCCGAGTTGGATCCGAATCTGATCTGAATCCGTCTACAGATATACGGACTTGGAGTCGGATCCAACTGGATCCGATCTAGATCCGACCCATTGAGAGCCCTACAGAGCAGATGGGAAGAGTTAAGTTACTTACAGCCATTAAGTGAATTACCGGATACTAGAAGTGCTAAAATAGTGCGCCAACGTGATGACAAAGCCAAAACTTACAAGTTTCTCGCTGGACTAAATGCAGACTACGAGTCCCTTCGTACCCAACTGGTTGCTACGAAACCATTTCCATCGTTTGAGACAGTTTACTCCATTGTTCATACTGAGGAGGCTCGTCGTCAAGTGATGACCATACCTATTACTTTATCATCTCTTGCACAAGAACGAGCGACTTTTACATCTTCCACTGCTTCACCTAATGGAAGGGGTGACCGTTTTTATTCACGTGGCAGTTCCTCAATTCATGATCGAGGACGTGGACGTGGAGGTTCGCGTTACTTCTATACTCACCGCAACCGCTCAGGGCATTCGGTGGAATGATGCTTCAAAATACATGGCTATCCCTTAGCACATGCTACCACAATAGATGTTGAGGAACAACCTATGGATAATGTCAAAACCCCTAATACTTTTCCTTCTGAGTTTACATTGATGACCAGAGCAGAAGTTATGGACCTCCTGATATCGATGCAGCCTTCTACATCCACTATGCCTTCCTCTGGTCTGCAGCCCTCATCTACTTCCTTCGCTGCAACCACAGGTACTACCTTGCATGCTTCCTCGGCCCCATCCACTTGGATCATCGATTCTGGGGCTTCTGACCATATGACTGGTATGCATCACTTCCTTACACATTCTACTGTTACATCCTGCTCTAGGTTTGTTCGTCTTGCTGATGGTAGCACCACTCCTGTTCAGTTTATTGATTCTGTTCGTGTGTCCTCCTCTCTCACTCTTCCAAATGTCCTGTATATTCCTAAATTTCATGCGAATTTAATCTCTATCAGTAGTCTCACCCGTGCTCTGAATTGCAGTATAACTTTTCTCCAAAATCTTATATGTTTCAAGACTTGAGTACGAGGAGGATTATTGGTGCGGGATTTGAACAAGATGGTCTTTACTTTCCACAACAAGGGGAGTTATTGGTGGCATTCACTAATAGTAGTAGTGGTTCTTATCTTTTTGTTGATACTACTACTCCGATTACTGCTTCAAATAATGAGTCTGTAAGCTTGTGGCATGCTCGATTCGGTCACGTACCAAGTTGTGTCTTGAACTTGATTATTTCAAATTTAAATAAAAGTAATGATATTACTGGTTGTGAAGTGTGTCAATTGAGCAAACACGTTCGTAATTCTTTTCCTATGGCTGAACATAGAAGTACCAAAGCATTTGAACTTGTCCATTCGGACATATGGGGACCCAGTCTCGTAGCCTCATTTGATGGGTTCAAGTACTTTGTTACTTTCATTGATGATTTCTCACGAGTAACATGGGTATATCTCATGCGTTGATGAGATGAATTATTCTCATTGTTTCAAACCTTTCACAAGCTGGTGGCAAATCAATATGGTTGTTCCATTCAGACCTTGCGGTCTGACAATGGAGGGGAATATTCATTCAAATCCTTTACCAACTATCTCCAAGATAATGGCATCATTCATTAACTTTCTTGTGTGTATACTCATCAACAAAATGGGGTTTCTAAGCGAAAAAATTGCCATTTATTAGAGGTTACACGTTCTCTATTACTAAGGATGGATGTTCCCAAGTCATATTCGTCCGCCGCAGTTTTGACAGCCTGCTTCTTGATTAATCGGTTTCCTACTTGTGTCCTTCAAGGAAAAATCCCAATGCATATCCTTCTTTCGTCCTCACCATTATTCCATATTATCTCTCATGTTTTTGGGTGTGTTTGTTTTGTCCATAACTCTAGTCCTTCGAGGGACAAACTTGACTCCAGAGCAATTAAATGTATATTCATTGGATACTCTATGCAACATAAGGGGTATGGGTGCTATGATCCCACATGCAGGAAGCTTTATGTTTCCATGGATGTCACCTTTCTTGAGAATCGTGCTTTCCACAATGCTGATCTTGAACTTGGTTCTTCCTCACCCACTCTTCCATTACCTGCATTGGTCACTCCATCGGCGACTAATGAACCTAAGAAACTCATTACCTATGTTCGTCAACAGGTAAGACCAACTCAAGTTCAACCCGTGACAATGGATCCAACTTTGAACTCAGGTAAACGTTCATTTCCTGTTGCATCTCACACTCGTAGTCATCATCCTGTTTTGCATCCTATATCTAATTTTTTTGTGTTATGAGTCCTTGTCACCGTCCTATTGTTCCTTCTTAGCAGCTATATCTTCTCATAGTATTCCCAGATCTGTTCGCGATGCTTTGGCAGTACCTGCTTGGAAACAAGCTATGGAAGCCGAGATGGAAGCTCTACACAAGAGTGGCACATGGGATGTTATCTCTCTACCTCCTAGTAAAAAGACGGTTGTAAATTGGTCTTCTTCATCAAATATCGTGCAGATGGTACTGTAGAAAGATACAAGGCTCGACTGGTGGCTAAGGGCTACACTCAACGTTTCGGAGTTGATTATACTGAGACTTTTCCTCCTGTGGCGAAACTCAACTCTGTTCATCTTATCCTTTCTCTAGCGGCTAACCTGGATTGGCCCATGTTCCAATTAGATGCCAAGAATGCTTTTCTGAATAGTGATCTGACTAAGGACGTTAACATGGATCTTCCCCCTGGTTTTCGGCTTAAGAGGGAGTCGGGAAAGGTGTGTAAGCTGAAAAAGGCTTTGTATGGCCTAAAACAGTCTCCCAGAGCTTGGTTTGCAAAATTTAGCTCTACAGTTCTCTCCTTTAGATTCAAGCGCTGTCAAACGGATCATACAATGTTTATTCATTCACGCCCAGAGGGAAGAACTATTCTACTTGTGTATGTGAACGACATTGTTCTTACTGGTGATGACTTGCAATTCATCCAACAAACCAAACACTAACTAAGCAAAGAGTTTGAAATGAAGGACTTGGGCTGTCTGCAATATTTTCTGAGAATTGAGGTGGCCTGCTCATCAAAGGGCATCTTCATCTCTCAGAGAAAATACACCCTTGATCTTATCAAGGAGACAGGAAAGTTGGGTTCACGACCAGCGTCTTCCCCCATGGAGTAGAAACATTCACTGCATGCAAACATAGGTGACAAGCTTGATAACACTGGCATGTATCAGAAACTAGTTGGGAAATTGATTTATTTGACAATCACAAGGCCAGATATTACTCAAGCAGTAAGCATTGTGAGTTGATACATGCATTCTCCCAGAAAGCCTCACTTGGAGGCAGTTCATCATATCCTAAGATTCCCAAAGACATGTCCAAGTTGAGGAATTTTGTACAAGAATCATAGGCATGTGAATATATGTGGTTGCTCAGATGCAGATTGGGCAGGTTGCTCTACAGATAGAAAATCTACGTCTGGGTATTGTACTTTTGTGGGAGGAAACCTAGTGACTTGGAAAAGCAAGAAACAAGTTGTGGTCTCAAGGTCAAGTGCAGAGGTAGAGTACAAAGCTATTGCTCTGGGGCATGCGAGCTGCTTCGGTTAAAGTCCATTATGAAAGAATTGAGTTTATTCTCTGACTCAACTATTTCTCTCTATTATGACAATCAAGCAGTTATTCATATCGCCTCGGACTCAGCTTTTCATGAGAGGACTTAACATATTGAGGTTGATATCCATTTCGTTCGAGAGAAGATTGCTTCAGGAGAACTTTCCACACCCTTTGTTCACTCCTCATATCAGTTGGCAGATATATTTACAAAGGCTTTAAATTCTCTGGCAAGTTGGGCATGATAGATATTCATGCACCAACTTGAAGGAGAGTTTTGAAACATAAGGGCCTTTGTGTAAGGATTCTATTAGGGGTCTTTATGTAAGTTTTTCTATTTTAAGGTGATTAGTAGTAAAAAGGCCAACAAGCCCTATTAATAAAACTTAGAGGATTAGGGTTACAACCTGATCACTCTTCTTCTCTCTCTCAAGTCTCCTTCCCTATTTTTACTGTTTTTAAACTACAAGTGCGACAATTGTAAACTTTTATAAGAATCTTCTCAAAAGGGAAGTTTGGGCTCTGCCGAAGCTAGACAATCTCCCTTTCAAGACGATCGGCGGAGAAATTAGAGAAAGCTTTTTCTAATGAAGAAATCAAAATCGCTATTAGTGACTTGGGAAGCGAAAAAGCGCCTGTGCCGAACGGTTTTCCGATATTGTTCTTTCAAAAATTCGGGGAGATTGTGAAAAGGGATGTGGTGGATTTTATAAACGAGCTCTTTCTGTCAGGAGCTATTTCCTCGGAGCTAGGTGAGACGTTTATAGCATTGATTCCAAAGGAGGGTGCAGAAAGTTTAAAGGATTATAAGCCCATAAGTCTTTTGGGGGAGCCATATAAAATCTTGGCTAAGATTTTGGCATCGAGATTCAAAGAAGCAATTGAAGATGTCATTTCTAAGTCCTAAGGGGCTTTCATAGCGAGGAAGCAGATTGCGAATAGTGTGTTGGTGGCGCATGAAACCACAGATGATTGCCATAGGAGAAAGAAAAGAGGGGTAGTCTGCAAGTTGGATATTAAAAAGGTGTACGATCATATTGATTGGGATTTTCTTGATTACATGCTTAGTCAGTTGGGTTCTGGAGAGAGATGGCGTGCTTGGATTCGTGCATGTGCTTCGGCAAAATTTTCGGTATTGGTTAACGGATCGCCAAACGGCTTCTCCTCCTCATCTAGAGGGTTGAGACAAGGAGATCCTCTATCTCCCAACTTGTTTGTGGTTGTTATGGAAGCTTTGAGCAAAATGATAGACGAAGGAGAGAAAGAAAAGTTGGTGAGGGGCTTTGCTATTGATAATTCCAATATTCAGCTAACTCATCTTCAGTATGCAGATTATATGCTTTTATTTTGTGAGGCGAACGAAGAATTGGTGGAGAATATGCGATTGATCATAGTCAACTTTGAAGTTGCCTCAGGGCTTCGTATTAATATTTCAAAGAGCCAACTATTGGGAATGGGTATATCTGATGAGAAAGTGGCCTTTTTCGTGAGTGTTTTAAGTTACAAAGCGAGTTCCTTTCCATCCACTTATCTTGGGTTGCCATTGTGTATAGGTAAGCCCCCTAAGTGTGCATGGGACAAGGTGTTTGAACGTTTTCAAAATAAGCTTTCGAAATGGCAGAATAGAACCTTATCGTTAGTGTGGAGGATCACTCTCATCAAGGCGATGATGTCAAATTTACCGGTGTATTTTATGTCCCTCTTTAAATGCCCAAAAGCGGTTTTGGAGAAGCTAGAAAAGATCAAAAGAGATTTCCTTTGGAAGGGAGCAAATGACAAGCACAAGCTTCATCTTATGCAGTGGGATGAAGTGTACAAGCCTTGGGATCAAGGGGGTGTCAGCCTTAGAAGGTTGGAGAAAATAAATGATGCTCTAATAGGTAAATGGGTTTGGAGGTTCGGGGTGGAAGAAGAGTCTTTATGGAGGGAGGTACTGGGTAGGAAGTATGGGGTAGATGATGGGGGTCTGTGGACCCATGTATACTCTTTGTATAGGTCTTCGTCGGTATGGAAAGGAGTAGCTCGGATTATAAGTAAAGTGTGGGAAGGCATTGGTTTCTCTTTAGGCAACGACTCGAAGATCAAGTTTGGGATGATATCTGGGTAGAGGATCAGAAACTGGGGGAGGTTTTCCCAAGATTAGCTGGGCTGACTTCAAGGGAGGGGATTGTGGTGGCTAGTTGTTTTTTTATCCTAGGTGAAGAGGTAATCTCGGCACTGCCATGCAGAATGAATTTAGTCGACGAAGAAGTAAAGGAGTTAGTTAATCTGACACAGGACGCCCTAAATTATGATGCATGCTCATGAACATATGTAATCCAGCGGAAATAAATAGCAATAATAATCTAAAATTCATCACCTATCATCATAAATTAAGAGAATCATAAAAGAGGCATGCAATGGAGCGGGCCATCATCACAACCACAAAGTAAGAAATTCAAATAATGTATAGGTTGGATCCGGCGAGCGATGGAGCCTCCCGATCTTGCATGGTCTTAATCCAAATACCCAATGTGAATCACTAGTCCGAGGGATCGAGGGATTTCTCAGATTAGGGATTTTGGAATTTGAGGAATAGAGATTTTGGATAAAATCTCAAATATAGGATCTAGAAGTTATGAGAGAATAGAAATAGAGAAAGAGGAAATAACAAGTTTACCTTAGAAGAAGTTGGAGGGACACAAGAAGAAAAGAAGAGAAGAAGATCGGAGAAGAAGATGAAGTTCCAAGAGAGAGAGAGAGGAAGGAGGCAACCAAGAGGCTTGCTTTTCAATAATCAACAACTAATAAAAAAGGTTTAGGGCAACACCCTTATAAAATTCGGAATTAGCATAATTACCAAAATACCCCTACTAACAAAATTTCAAAAAAAAGACATTTGCATGAAAAAAACGTGCCCACACTAACCCAAAACTCAAATAAGTAAAAAATGCATAAAATAAGCTCAAATCTAAGATGTCCAATGCGCTCCAATGATGGTGTGATGAAAGTGGGCCACGACGAACTAACGGTCCGATCATATCTCCTCTAAGCAACTCACACATGTCTTCCCAAGGTGGGGTCTTTTCAAATGTCTCAGACTACATGTGTAAGGTCTTCAATGCTCCTCAAGTCGTCACGAACAATCCAGGCCCGTCATCATCGAGCCATAAAGATATAGGTGTTACTCGCCTCCTACGATGATAAACCCTAAAGGGCCTAATGTCCGCATCATTCTCCTCGTCTGAGAAGAACTCGACGTCGACGAGTTAAAACTCTTGTGGCGCTCTAGTAAATCTGGATTAACACTCTGCAACTCCGCTTCTGTCAACCATGTAGATTCTATCGGTGATTTATTCTTCCATTTGACAAGATATCTCTGGAAACCTCCATCTCTCGTGGAAACTATCTCCTCATCCATAATTTCCTCAATTTCTTGTTTGCGAATAATGGGTGGAGGAAGGGGTGGAGTAGGTTGTGAAGAAAACTCAGTAAAAGGCCATGAAAGGGACAAGGGATCAATGGTAGGATTAGGGGAACGGACTAAATCCTCCACATTAAACGTTGGATTAATGCCCATTTCAGGTGGAAGGCCGATCTAGTACCCGTTGGACCCAATTTTCTGCAATATCTTGAATGGTCTAGCACTTCGCGCTTGTAATTTCTTAGCGGAACCCTGTGAGAACCGCTCTGGCCTTATCCTCACAATTACATAGTCTCTTTCCTGAAAGTCTTGTAATCTACGATGAGAGTCAGCTGAATATTTATAACTATCATTGCTCTTATTGATCCGCTGTCTAATATGTTTATGCAATTCATGAATGTGTCGTGCAAGTGCATAAGCCGACTCTAAAGATCTTTACGTGACAGACATGGGTGAAACTAAAGGACTCTCTGAAAAAGCAACGGACTCGAAATAAACAATCATATGACCTAGAACTTGAAAAACTAAAACAAAATGACACTTCTCATGGGTGACACATAATTTCTCATTATAAGTATTATAAACAAGGATGATTTTCAAGTATCCCAACACTTGAGAACACACGCTATTAATACCAAGTCTTGAGCAGATCTTGGCATCAGCTATTATGTCCAAAATGTCATCAAGATGCGGGATAGGGACTCTGACCATCATATCTACCATGACGTAAATACGTCGCACGATGGCATGACACTTAATTGAAGCTTTGTGGACGGTCAGGATATGCCCACATGTATGCCATATGCCATTGTTCTTAGAAGTGAAAAGGGCAGGCATGACACACAGAAAAAAACTCCAACTCAAACTTTCCTTATTGAATTCTTCCCCGAGAAGTTTATCAAATTGACGTTGCATTTCTGTATTTTTTGCGGGGTTCACCTGGTATGGAGGAAAGCTTGACAGGACCAACCTAGGGACAAGATCGATTGTGTGTTGAATGTCCCATATGGGTGAAAATTTATCCCATAAATCATCTGGTAGGATATCACAAGTCATGTGGGCGTCCACCATCATATCCTCACTAGTCTCCTTTTCAAATTCATTCGTGTACATTATGGTAAGAGACTTGGATTGGGAATTTACATCACTTAAGTCGCACATGACATTTGGAAGTGGTGCGGTCTCAATTCCTTCGACCTTTTCATCACTAGCACACACTTCGTCATCCTCAACAATGACGAGCGATACCTCAATTTCTTCCATTTCATCACTAGTGACGTTAGGCACGTACTCTTCCACTTCATAAACATCATGTTTGGACCCATCCAACTTGTCGTTCACCAAGGCATAATGTTGATCATCTTTTCCATAGTTAGGGCTAGTCTAGTTGAATGCCTCTAATTTGTCGTTGAGGTTCTGGAAGGATTTTCTAGAATGGTTTTCAGTGTTGTCCAGACATCGAGATATGGCGGCCAAAGCCTCCAGAATCTTATCATGATTCATGATAGTGATGCGTAATCCAAAACCATGACCAAAACGAATGGGCATACAACGGAGGACTTGTCCTAGGTTCTTCCTAAACTCGACTCTATGAACTGGATGACTCACAATATGAATGCAATGAATTTAAACTGCAATAAACTGACACTAATTAATTCTAGATGATGCGACTCAAATCTGGAAATTTTCGAAATTAAGAAACGTTCTAAAATTGGAAAGTTTTTTAAAATTGGAAACTTTCTAAATCTGGAAATTCTCCAAGTTTCTAAAATTGGAAACTTTCTAAATCTGAAAATTTTCCAAATTAGGAAACTTTCTAAAATTGAAAACTTTCTAAAATTGGAAACTTTCTAAATCTGAAAATTTCCTAAAACAGACCTAAAAATCAAAACCCTAATTTTTTTGATAACTCGATCTAGACAAAACCATGCAAGCCTAATCTCTGATACCAAATTTGATGCAGGACGCCCTAAATTATGATGCATGCTCATGAACATATGTAATCCAATGGAAATAAATAGCAATAATAATCTAAAATTCATCACCTATCATCATAAATTAAGAAAATCATAAAAGAGGCATGCAATGGAGTGGGCCATCATCACAACCACAAAGTAAGAAATTCAAATAATGCATAGGTTGGATCCGGCGAGGGATGGAGCCTCCCGATCTTGCATGGTCTTAATCCAAATACCCAATGTGAATCACTAGTCCGAGGGATCGAGGGATTTCTTGGATTAGGGATTTTGGAATTTGAGAAATAGGGATTTTGGATAAAATCTCAAATCTAGGATCTAGAAGTTATGAGAGAATAGAAATAGAAAAAGAGGAAATAACAAGTTTACCTACGAAGAAGTTGGAAGGGCACAAGAAGATCGGAGAAGAAGATGAAGTTCCAAGAGAGAAAGAGAGAGGAGGAGGCAACCAAGAGGCTTGCTTTTCAATAATCAACAACTAATAAAAAAGGTTTAGGGCAACACCCTTATAAAATTCGGAATTAGCATAATTACCAAAATACCCCTACTAACAAAATTTCAAAAAAAAAAGACATTTGCGTGAAAAAAAGTGCCCACATTAACCCAAAACTCAAATAAGTAAAAAATGCATAAAATAAACTCAAATCTAAGATGTCCAATGCGCGCCAATGATGGTGTGATGAAAGTGGGCCACGACGAACCAACGGTCCGATCATATCTCCTCTAAGCAACTCACACATGTCTTCCTAAGGGGGGGCCTTTTCAAATGCCTCGGACTACATGTGTAAGGTCTTCAATGCTCCTCAAGTCGTCACGAACAATCCAGGCCCGTCATCATCGAGCCATAAAGATATAGGTGTTACTCGCCTCCTACGATGATAAACCCTAAAGGGCCTAAAGATATAGTTAATCTGTTGTCCCTTCTTGCGCAGGTGAGGCCGATGGTATCAGAATTGGATTATATGGTGTGGTTGAAAAAGAGATCCGGAAAATTTTCGGTTAGACCCTTCTACATGATTCGAGAGGTGGGATAAGTCAGTCGGCTTTTGTTTGGTGCTATGGAGAGCCTTCAAAGGTGGCGACTTTTGCATGACTGGTAGGGTGTAACAAGGTTCTTACAGTTGATAATCTCAGGAAAAGGAAGATGATTCTCCCGAATGTTTGTGCTATGTACTTTGAAGACGAGGAGTCGGTGGATCATCTCTTCATTCACTATGCGTTTGCGAGGCAGTTGTGGCATGAGCTTTTCAGCCTTTTTGGAGTGGCGTGGTTTCCCCAAATTCCATTGGTGAGTTTTTCCTTGCGTGGCATAGAGGTATTCACTCGAAGGTGGGGCAGAAAGTTTGGCGGCTGGTGATGTTGGTCGGTATTTGGCTCCTTTGGAGGGAAAGGAATAATAGAGTTTTTAGGAATCTTGAGGGGCGAATAGGGGATGTGTTCAAGAAAGCAAAATGGCATGTTGTAGAATGGGCAGTGGCCTCGAAGGTGATAGAGTGGTTTCTGGATAGATAGGCTTACCTATAAGGCTTGGTTGGGCTGTTGTATAGTTTTTTGTTTTTTGTATATTCTGGCTTTGGCCTTTTATTAATACAATTTCTCATCGTTCAAAAAAAAATACACTTGAACATCCCATTCGACCTGAAAGTGGAGACCACTTCTCATGAGGCAACCCACCTTGGAGATAGCACAGCTTGTCGCCTCAATGGGCCTCAATTTGCTAATAGCTTTCCATACTATCGAGACTCTGAAGCAAGATATTCAATAATAATAACGGTAGCCATAGAATTAAAAAAAAAAAAAAAAAAATTAAAGGAGGGAAATGTATAGACTCGTTACTAGCCTTTTTTTTTTTTTTTTCTTTCAGAATGGGCATTATGGCCCTGTATTGCATAACGGGTCTCACTGTCACTGCTACATAACAGCCATAACCTTTTTTAATACCATGTTCCAAAGAGAAGTCACCGTTCGACTTGCCCATCCAAATCTTCCCACCTATTTTATATGGATAAATACCTCTTTTAGCATGCACATAAGCTCTTTTAATCTTTCAGTTTCCTCCTGCTTCATATTCCAAAACACAACAAATTCCACACAACAGTGCTCATAACAATCCTTTGTGCTAGCCCCTCCCTTGCATAGATATGGAGTAGAGATACGAAAATGAAAAAATATTTTCAAATTTTATCATGATCACATGCATGGGATGGCAATAATTATTTTCAAATTTATTAGTTTTATGTTTATTTAAAAAAAAAAAAAAAAAAGGGGTGCACTCATCCAAATAAAAATGACTAAAATATCCTCACTTAAAGCTGTGTTTCAATAGATCATAAGCGAGGGCATTTTACATATTTTGCATATAAATAGGGTTTTCTTTATGTAAGCTTCTATAAGGCACTCATGGACATGTAATTCCATTCAATCTTGGATATAAATAATAGAATTTCACGTTGTTTTTCCTTCTTGTTAAAAGAAAAAGGGGCGTCAAAATCGCTAGTTTGTTACTAACTAGTAGGGTTCTAGGGGTCACCCACACCTGTAACAAACAAGCCAGTGCATATCCCAATTTGTCTCCATCAAACTCTACACCAACAACTACATTCCATGAAAAGCCAAATCATGCAGTAATCCCAATTGCTCATTAACTCCCTTCTTAGTATGTTGAAGCTATATGTACTGTAAATGGAGGTGGGAAACATGCCACTCAACTAGAACCCAATCCTGAATATGAGGCATGCGCTAATCATGATCAGATGATTACTGCCGAGATCAATTCCATGGGACATCCTTGCTCAAGTTCTCTAAATGCCAACAGCTCATGCAATGTGGCGAGCATTTGAGACACCCCTCTCCTGGAAATCAGAAGCACAAACTGATGCATCTAGGTCTAGGCATATAATAAAAGAACTGTAAAAGGCCACATCCACTGTTCAAGAGTATATTTTTGAACTGAAGATCAGCCTCAGGTAGCTTCGATTAATTATCATTTTGATTATAGACAAGCCCTGTCTGTCCTCTGCATGCTTGGAAAATATTTCAAGACAATTAGAATCCTTTGCCCGCATTTGACACTTAAGACCTCTCCTTCTCCAACCCTCTTCCGTAGAATTTCTCTCTTTACACATGCCTCCTGAGTGCCGGAAAAGGTGCCACCATCATGGAAGTAAGATCCACTTGATCGACCAGGTTTTGAATTATGCATATGCTGATATAACAAATACTATCAAGCTGGAAAGAGATTATCATGTGGCCATGTGAAAGCAGTGTGCATGAAATGATGATTTACTACCTAGTCTTCAACATCTGGAGAAGTTCTCAATCATTTAGAACGAGGGAAAAGGCATTGAAAAAATAAAGGCAAAATGTTAGCACAATTTGGACATTCTTGAAAGCCTTAGCTAAACAGCCACTCACAGTAATAATCATGTCAGCTCTTCCTTTTGGGACTCCATTGACATGCCTAGAATCTATTGAGCCAGATGAACATAACGCCTGCATAAAAAATCTGCCCATTCTTCAAAAGCAGTCTGTAGAAAAGATACAGAAAATACAAGCAGATAACTGAAACCAGGATCAGCAGTTAGTGAGAGAACTATGAAAGAATACATGCATTGACATTCCTCAATTTGAGTTGCACCATTTGGAGAAGCCTTGTCATGCTTAAGAAAGGAATTGATGGTACCAGACAATTTGTGGCAATAATATGAAGCTAAATTCACTTTCTACATGATGAAACTGTCAGACATTTTTTTTTAAAATTTGAATGGTGGACAAGACTTCAGTATGATTTCCCTGAAATTCAGCGCTTCGCTGTCCGAATTCAGCACTTCGCAGGATGTGTAACTGAAATGAGGATGTTGAGATGGATGAGTGGCAATACAAGGAAGGTTAGAATTAGACTAGATTTGAGGGAATTTATGAGTAGCACCAATAGCTAATAAGATGAGGGAAAGTAGATTTAGATGGTTTGGTCACTGTGCAATGGAGACCCAAGACTGCGCCAGTTAGGAGTAAGTTCAGTAGGTACAAGATGAAGGCTCTAAAAGTGCAAGAGGAAGGCCCAAAAGGACATGGGTGGAGGTAGCAACAAATACTTGACCTATGGTCTAACTGAAGTTATGACCAAGGTATTCCATAATTATGGCAGTAACGGCCACTACCGTTACCATTACAATACCATTCCTGCCTTCTTTTTTTCTTTTCTTTTTTCCTCTCTTTTTCCCCCTAAGAAAACCTGTATCGGCCCCATAACGGACCGTTATGGTTCATTTATTCTGTAATAGCCATTACAACACAGTAACAGATAATGGTTGCCACTTGCCACCATTACCGTTATGTAACACACCATGGTTATGACCCTTGATAGAGTGGAATGGAGGAAAAGGATTCATGTAGCCAACCCCAATGAGTTGGTATAAGGCTTAGATGGTGATGATGACAATTTCACCAGGAGTGAAGATACAAGAATGTTTGAGCATATTCATTCCATTAAAAGGAATATCCATTACAATCTCAAGCTTCAGTGGAGTATTTTCTATTTCCAAGGCTGGCTAGAATAAGCACGTGAAGAACATGCTCTTGTCAAGGCAAAGTATCTAGGATGACATCTCCTTAACAATCAACATGAGTAGAGAAGTAAAGGAGGAAGATGACAATGAAAACTACAATTGGAATGAAGGAGATCAAAGCAGCGACAATGTTAGAAAAGAAAATGAAGATGGCAAGCACTACTATTCCAAATTTTGATTCTAGAATATTGATGTATTGAACTTAATAAGCTCTCACATAGCAGCTTCATCATAGTTTGGTTAGATTCATGTGCCTTTATTTTGGTGTTAAATGTGATTTTGATTAATGGAATTGGTTTATGTGAGCTTGTGTTAGAGTGTTACAAAAGTTTTTCTCAATTTCTTAGCAACTTATTCAAAAAAAAATTTCATTTATCTAATATTTTTGTCACAGTTTTTCCCAAAACAAATCGCTGCCAAGACACTGTTTCAACAGGCATATTGAAATGGGCACCAAAACAAATTTGACAACTTGAGATTTTTGTGATTTAGTTCCTCCATACAATTTATAGTAAGAAAAGACATCATAATCATGGATTTATGTTTAAAGAAAGTATCCAGTGCTAAAGGCTGGTATCTGAGTTAGTTATCAAGCAATCAATATCATTGCAACTGGCAGGTGTGTATGAGATCCAGACTGTTCTTCATTCCCTACTGTGGAAAGCCACATGCCAAAAAATAACACCAGCTAAATGTCCCACCATCAGTTGGAAGACTTTTGCTCATTGAACATTTACTGCTGGTTACAATTTTCCCAAACCACCTATCCATAGTTTTTAATACTCCTCTGATCCAATGGCCCAGACTGCTCAATCTCTCTAATGTCAGGGATAAAACCTCCATGGTAGGGCCCAATAGATGAAAGGCCCAATCTTGTACACTGCATGTACACATATCAAATGCTAGATAACTTGGATAATCTTTATCACAGCAGATCTCTCGCTTACTTTTATCCAAAAGAAGCCATTCTAGTAAACACCATTGTGAGTGAATCTATTAAAAAGAAAGTTACTTCTACCTCAAGAAAAAGCTAGAAAAGATGGACTTAATTAGATAATCTTATGAGACAAGGAACTTGTAACGCCCCGTAAAATCGCATTTTCTAAGATATGAACACACTTGGGCCCGATCTTCACCACTAGTTCATTCCGTCAGCCCTAAAGGTGAGTTAGGAGTAAATCCCTCAACCCCCATCAGCCTCTCTTAAGTTCCATCCTCAATTCTCTAACATGTAGCCCTCATTTTGCAGGATTTCTTGAAAGTAACCAAGAGATTTAAGGTGCGGACCATTTACCTCTAGGTTGCCTAGCACCAAATGCCTTCAAATGTATTTAATGTCCAAATCTTTGATTAATTTTGCTGTCATTGCTGTTAAGATGTTAGAAGCATGCCTAAATGATGACTATGTGCTGAAATTTGCTTGCGTAGAACTCTTTAAGGCTATCATGTATGCTAGAATCACTTGTACGTTCATATTTATGTCTCATGTTCTTAAATTATGCTTGACGTATACAACAATTTGCTGTAATGAAGTGTTTTCCTATGATTTGTCTAACCCGGCAAATAGATGAGAATTAAGGGCGGCCGCATGAGGCCGACCGCCCCTTTGGGACTGGAACCGTCGACGGAGGTAGAATGTGGGTGACCGGCTGTGGTATGAGGACCACGCGGGCCACGGGTGCCTAAGGCCAGCCTTCCCGTCTTCATCTCAGTCGAAGGTGTCGGCCCGACTCCGGGTTGGGCGTGTTGTGTGTAACCTATCGCTTCTATTCAAACCTAAGTACCATTGTTACCACTGGATGGGCCCACTTAAAATTGTACGGCGATCGATCCCCAAGTCTCATGAGCCGGGGATGGTGGTATGGGACCTATGCCCGAGATGTCGGCCTACGCTGGGGTGGTGCCTCCCCGTAGTGACCATTGAGCACAGGGTTGTTCGAGCGGCCCTATCAAATACCCAGCCGATTGTTTCGTGCCAGAGCCCTGCTTGAGCGACCCGAGCATTATTGTTAATTTGAATAACAAGCCAACACTTCTGAGTTAATCATTTATATTAGTGGTAGGGTGACAACCCTTCTGCTTTAGCTTGGGCGTGGCTGACGGCCACTGTCTAACCATACTTGGATCGAGGGGTTACTGGCGATGAGATGCATTTGCCACACAGGGAGCCAGATGGTTCCAGGTTGGCCTGGTGATAGAATAATAGTACGGTGGTTTCGCCAACCGGTTGGATGTTAAACCGGAATAACTAATAACTCGGCTAATCATACATAGTTCGGCATGGCATGCATTGTCTGTGCAGGTGAGGTGGTGGTGCCACTCACTGGCGGCTGTGACTAAAAACCGGTGTCCGGGCATGCATTTGCACTTCATGCATTCATGCATTAAGATTATAAGATGTGATTGTGCGACTGGTAGGGTGGTGCCCCATTCATTGGTAACTTGAGTCTGTGCGGGTGAGTGGTGGTGCCACTCACTGTCGGTTGTGACTAGAAAGGTTCTATGTTTATGCTTTTGACTGCTATGTATGAATGTTTGTTTCATTACATACTACGCTTATGACTACTGTAAACGTATGTTGTTTCATTACCTACGTTTGATTACATTTGTGCTTTGAGTAACTTAGGGAAATGGAACCACTGAGTTGATGACTCACTCCCACTTTGGGACGGTGTTCTAAAACACCATCCAGGCACTTTCATTGGTGCAGGTCCCTCATGAGCTAGCAAGCTAGAAGAGGCCCAATCAGACAGGTTGAGTGGATCCCTTCGTACATTGCTGTTTAACTTACTTATTTGCTGGTACGTCCATATTTCATTTCCTAGCTTGACCTATCACTATTATTTAATGCCATATTGGCCAAACACTTGAATGACATGCATTGCATATGCATTAGTAACTCCCGGGATACTGGGGATCGAGTTTGTAATCGACCATTGGGGTTTCGGGGCGTTACAAAGATGGTATCAGAGCAGGTGATAGATTGAGTCGGGCTGTGGAGTATGGACCTATTACAATGAACCCGTTGACCTAGATATCACTCTGAGATTAGAGACATTATACCTTAGGATCACGCCCCTACTTAGTTAGCATGATCCACTCGAGCATAGAAACTAAGACCCTAGGGTTGCTTAGTATCAAACATCGTTATGTGGTCAATGCCTTGATTGAGCATTCGGGAATGTCTAGATTTGATGATAGGTTGTTGAGATCGCTCTATTTCATGAATGAACTGTTGTCATTGTTTGCTTTGATTTTGGATGATATGAAACACCTCTATTTTCAGCCTGTATGTTGATAATTGTGTGCACATGATGCGAATTAGTGTCGATGGAGTAGTTTGATACGATGCTAACAAAGTTGTCCAAACCTGTAGGGTGCCATGCCATCGGACCTCCCTGACCTTAAAACTGATTTTTTTTCCTTCTCCCCTCGTTTTCACATCTCTCTCCCATTTTTCACCCCCTTTTTCCTACCCTTGCTAAACCCTCTCATCTTTGCTCCAACACTCTCTTAAAGAGAGCCCCAACTCTTTCATTTCTCACCAAGAGGCCCAAACCTTCCTTCAACCCCCTCCGAACGCCTAGGGTGACCAAACAACGGATTTACGGAACCATGCTCAAGAGAGGTATTCGCGGTCTGATCCAATTCCCGATCCTGAGCGATTACCAAAGGACTCACTGCTGTGGCTGAGCAGAAGACCGGGATCCACCAGGATTTGGAAGGGATACAACGAACTTTCTGCCCTAGCCAGGCAGAGGATTGACGTACCAGAATCAGGCCTATCACCACTGTTTCTCCGTACTAACCCGATCATTCAAGATTTTTTTTTTTAAGGGGGGTAGACCGCATAAGTCAGGCCAGTGTAGTTAGCATACGTCCTTCCATGCATATAAACTCAGGCATTACGACATGAGCCCATCAGAGTGGCGCAGCGGAAGTGTAGTGGGCCCATAGCCCACAGTCCCAGGATCGAAACATAGGGTAAATCACTAAGTAGAACCCGACTTGTCCTCTCGAGACGTTAGTAACCAGACTTGTATAAGGAGAACAGTTAGCATTCAGAAAATAGGCTCAGTCGTATAAGTAGATCAGAATACTGGGGATAAACCCAGCAATGAGCACGAGCTAAACCATCGCATCTGGCACCAATGTATCGTCAGATAAGATCGTTAAATGTGAACCTAAACAATTTCGGGGGCGAAATTGGTTTTTAAGGGGGGTAGATTGTAACGCCCCGTAAAATCGCATTTTCTAAGATATGAACACACTTGGGCCTGATCTTCACCACTAGTTCATTCCGTCAACCCTAAAGGTGAGTTAGGAGTAAATCCCTCAACCCCCATCAGCCTCTCTTAAGTTCCATCCTCAATTCTCTAACATGTAGCCCTCATTTTGCAGGATTTCTTGAAAGTAACCAAGAGATTTAAGGTGCGGACCATTTACCTCTAGGTTGCCTAGCACCAAATGCCTTCAAATGTAGTTAATGTCCAAATCTTTGATTAATTTTGCTGTCATTGCTGTTGAGATGTTAGAAGCATGCCTAAATGATGACTATGTGCTGAAATTTGCTTGCGTAGAACTCTTTAAGGCTATCATGTATGCTAGAATCACTTGTACGTTCATATGTATGTCTCATGTTCTTAAATTATGCTTGATGTATACAACAATTTGCTGTAATGAAGTGTTTTCCTATGATTTGTCTAAGCCGGCAAATAGATGAGAATTAAGGGCGGCCGCATGAGGTCGACCGCCCCTTTGGGACTGGAACCGTCGACGGAGGTAGAATGTGGGTGACCGGCTGTGGTATGAGGACCATGCAGGCCACGGGTGCCTAAGGCCGGCCTTCCCGTCTTCATCTCAGTCGAAGGTGTCGGCCTGACTCCGGGTTGGGCGTGTTGTGTGTAACCTATTGCTTCTATTCGAACCTAAGTATCATTGTTACCACTGGATGGGCCCACTTAAAATTGTACGGCGATCGATGCCCAAGTCTCATGAGCCGGGGATAGTGGTATGGGACCTATGCCCGAGCTGTCGGCCTACGCTGGGGTGGTGCCTCCCCGTAGTGACCATTGAGCACAGGGTTGTTCGAGCGGCCCTATCAAATACCCAGCCGATTGTTTCGTGCCAGAGCATGGTATCCCAAAACGGTTACGATACGGCCGTATCGGCCGATACGTATAGGAAACAGTGGTGGCCGTTACGCGTTATGGGGTCGTAACGGCCGTAACGGCCCCGTAACGGCCGTTACGGGACCGTTATGGCCCCATAACGGACCGTTACAGCCCCGTAACGGTCCCGTAACGGTCATGTAACTGTTTTTTTTTTCAGAAAATAAAAAGGGGCCGTATCGGCCGATACGGGGTCCGTAACGGCCGTTACAGCCCGTATCGTAACGGTAACGGTGGTGGCGGTTACAGCCACCGTTACCGTTATGGAACACCTTGTGCCAGAGCCCTGCTTGAACGACCCGAGCATTATTGTTAATTTGAATAACAAGCCCACACTTCTGAGTTAATTATTTATATTAGTGGTAGGGTGACAACCCTTCTGCTTTTGCTTGGGCATGGCTGACGGCCACTGTCTAACCATACTTGGATCGAGGGGTTACTGGCAATGAGATGCATTTGCCACACAGGGAGCCAGATGGTTCCAGATTGGCCTGGTGATAGAATAATAGTACGGTGGTTTCGCCAACCGGCTGGATGTTAAACCGGAATAACTAATAACTCGGCTAATCATACATAGTTCGGCATGGCATGCATTGTCTGTGCAGGTGAGGTGGTGGTGCCACTCACTGGCGGCTGTGACTAAAAACCGATGTCCGGGCATGCATTTGCACTTCATGCATTCATGCATTAAGATTATAAGATGTGATTGTGCGACTGGTGGGGTGGTGCCTCATTCATTGGTGACTTGAGTCTGTGCGGGTGAGTGGTGGTGCCACTCACTGTCGGTTATGACTAGAAAGGTTCTATGTTTATACTTTTAACTGCTATGTATGAATGTTCGTTTTATTACATACTACGCTTATGACTACTGTATACGTATGTTGTTTCATTACCTACGTTTGATTACATTTGTGCTTTGAGTAACTTAGGGAAATGGAACCACTGAGTTGATGACTCACTCCCACTTTGGAACGGTGTTCTAAAACACCATCCTGGCACTTTCATTGGTGCAGGTCCCTCATGAGCTAGCAAGCTAGAAGAGGCCCAATCAGACAGGTTGAGTGGATCCCTTCGTACATTGCTGTTTAACTTACTTATTTGCTGGTACGTCCCTATTTCATTTCCTAGCTTGACCTATCACTATGATTTGATGCCATATTGGCCAAACACTTAAATGACACGCATTGCATATGCATTAGTAACTCCCGGGATACCAGGGATCGAGTTTGTACTCGACCCTTGGGGTTTCGGGGCGTTACAGAACTGGAAATCATTTCTAGCAAAACAAGAACTCAGACAAGATAGAAGTCTTTATACATTCCAAAAAGGCTATAAAGTAGCGTAAGGCATTGGTAAAAATACCTGAATCTCAATAAGAAACGTTCGAGACCCATCAATAATTACAGCAACAGCGAGTCCAGCTAAGACCTCATAGTCAGAGTAATTTTCACTCAAGAACATCTCACTAGGATTTGACACAGCTTGCAGTCCAGATTGCGACATTTCAAATACCCCAAGCTAAAAGAAAGAAACAAATCTGTTAGTCACACTGGTAGAAGAGAGATCACATGGCCACTGATAATCTGATGGTGCATTTGTAGGATACATTTCAACTAGAGAAGTAATGCAAAGGGTTTATCAGCTTAGAGGAGAAATACTCCTGAAACAACTTTTGTCAGGATTTAAGCATCTAGATCTCTCCTACTAGGGTTACTCAATAAAAATAACTAAATAATCCCATAAATAGAACTACTCCAATTCCACAAAGAAAGATTTCATGGTAATCTCCAAAATCCCTAACATTAATAAAAGAACTAATTAAAACAATCAAGTTACTACCCTAAAGCACTACAAAAACTGAGCCCAAAATTCAGGCTACGTTAATGAATAGTGAGCTAAGGGGGCAGTAGCCCTTACAGATTATCAAATTAGTACCCTACATGGCCTCAAACAACATCACATAGTAGAGTGTGTCTGCGGACGTGTGTGATTGATTGATGAGGATATGAAAGAAAGGATGGAATATAATCCTTGTCAGTCACTGTTGTCTTTTGCATCACGAAGAATTGATAGGTTCAGATTTCAGCCAAAAAAAAAAAAAAAAATGTAAAGTATGGATGAAATCTGAACATGTAGATGAATTGTCATACAGAAAGAAAAAAAAAAAACACTGAAATTGGTGACTATCATAAAAGGAAAACAAAGGCATAAATTAGACAACAAAAGTCTTGATAAAAACAATACAACATATACTGAGGCAATACCAATAAGAAACAACATATAACTGAGGCAACACAGAAAGATCTGCTGATACAGAGGATTCAAATATATAAAAACTACAAAGAATAAAAAATTTATAGACACATGGCATGTTATAAGGTTCTCGAAAGCATATGAAGTCACAGTAACAGAATGCAGCATTCAAAGACATCATAAAGCAATGGCTAAGTCAAGAATATAATTAAAGTAAAAAATAGGATATAATGAGTATTACTTTAACCCTATTCAAATGGTTGTGAAAGAGAGAAATACAAAATCATGCATGGCCATGGGGATGCACATTAAAATGGAGTAGTGCATAATAAAAAAGAGGTGGTCTGAAGTTCAGCTGGTTGGATTATAAGCAATAGTCTACCCAGGCAGCGTATAACTTCCATCATTTCATGCACATGGAATCCAACTCATTCAATGGGTTGGCCCCATCAAGTGGACCACCTGGAGTAAAAATCAACCACATCTTCTCATTGAGTGGACCGCACTTCTATTTTGCTATTTATCAATGGCTAGATGTTGTTTTCTATGGCATGGTCCACCTGATTAGTAAATGTGGTTAATTTTTGCACTAGGTGATCATCATGGTGGGACCAACTTAAGGGTTGGATGTTGTATCCACATGGTATGTTGGAAGAAATCCACTGGGTGTATGGAAACTTGTGATCAAACCATTGGACTTCAGACCTTCTAAGAAAAAAAATAGCATTGAAGACCTCATCGGTGGACCCAAAACGGTTCTTCACTGATCGCAGTAAACGATGAGATGAGTACTTCTCACCCTGAAAAAGGAAAATGATATGTAATGGTAAGGTTGGATCCAAAACAATGAACTCAGAAACTTTTAATGGACTACATGAATAGCCCAGGAAAAAATTGCAAATGAAGTAAGATGAATGTATAACTATGATGTACAATTCAAAATTATAAATAGCTTATACATTACAAACTGAAAAACTTGACTAGTCCTACTGACAAATGCACAAATAAAGAGAAGATTAAAAAATAAAATAAAAGATTTGAAGCTCAAAGGTTTACAAGTTGCATTGCATTCTTTGTTCGGATTTTCAATGGGCAAGTTGCATTGCATTCTTTGTTTGGATTTTCGATGGGGCCTTTATCGCTCATGAATATATCAATTCAAGCCATGGAGAGCTCAAGCATTGGGTTATTTATAAACACAACACAGAAGGCCTACAATTTTGTGAACTGAAACTCCTATTCTACAAGTTGAGATTGGAATTGGAGATCAATGGAGAAGGTACATAAAGGAATGTGTGGTCCACATACTTCCCAGTTTTGGTCAATAGGACACATAAGGGATTCCGCAGGGGGGTTGTGGCCACAGTTTTGAATATCAGACCGTATTGGCATATTGATCAGCCCCAAAAATGATACGATATGGGGATTGTACCGTATCCCCCCCCCCCCCCCCCCCCAAAAAAAAAAAAAATATATATATATATATATATATATATTGAAAATATAAAACATAGGAAAAACTGTGAAACCCCGAAATCTATCCTTATTTCATGTTTTTAACATTTATTCAATCTAGGGCCTGTTTGTTTTTTCAATTCCTAGGTAAATACCTGTAAATGGGTAATTATTACCGTTTTACCATGTTTGAAAATGTGGTGAAATTTTTGCTTTGAAAACCGATCCAAAAGAATGGATTTGAATTTGTGCGCCCACCATGATGTACATGATATATCTACTCCGTCCATACTTCAAATAGGAGTATTTTGAGACATAAGCCAAAAAATGATGCAGATCAGACACTCAAGTGGCCCACACCATAGGAAACAGTGTACTGAAGAAGTTTTTAACGATAAGTGTTCGATTCCCTTTCTCCTATTGTGTGGCCCACTTGACCCTTGGATCTACCTCAATTTTTGGCTCATACCATAAATTCAGGTGGCATAGCGGATGGACGGTGTGGATAAGCAACATGCATCACGGTGGGCCCCACAAATATTTTACAACTTTTTTGCTTTTAACGCCAAAAAATTAGGCAGTCAAATCAAGCTTGGGTACATGTGCGGTAAATACTTGGTAAGTAATTATTACCCATTTGCAAAGTAATTACCAGTGAACTTGAAAATCAAACAGGCCCCAGTGTTTTAGCAAATTGTGTGCAACGTAGTGTTCACCTCTCTGAAGTGTGAGGCATAAGCTACGTAGAGTGTAACGGTAAGCTCTACGATGCTCCTAGATTTTTAACTAAAATAATGAGAAAAATAGGGCAAAAAGTAAATACAAAAATAAAAATAGCAACAAAATTGATTTAATATTGTTACTCATATTATGACACTAAAAGAATTGAAAACATTAACTATTTTTTAGTAAAATATAGCAAAATGCAACAAATCATTGAAAATATTAATTTATTGTTTTAATGAAATGTGTAGCATAGGCTACATGGTGATTATAGTACTCTACATAGCGTATGTAATGTTCCCAATAGCATAGAGTGTACGCCACATGTGACTTGAGCTATTTTCATGCACTATGCAGCATGAAGGCTACGCTAGCTATATAGTGTAAGCTACAGGCTACATAGCATAGGGCTGTAAATGGTCGGGTCTGGGGCGGGTTTAGCCAAAACCAGACCCGCCCATTTACTAAATGGCTCTGGGTCCAAATTTTAGACCCAGACCCTTTTACTAAATGAACGGGTCTGGGTCTAGTCTGAGTCAACCCATCAGACCCATTTATAAATGGGTCAGGGTCTAGTAGAGAGAGATCCACCCACACCCATTTATAAATGGGTCAGGTCTAATGGGTATGGGTCTGGATCTAGTATACAAGCATTTTTACAAGGCTTAAAACCGGGTCTGGACAGGTCTGGGTTGGATGGGTCCCTTGCAACAATAGCCCAAACCCTCCCACTTACTAAATGGGTTCGGGTCGGGTCGGGTCGGGTCGGGTCTCATATAAAGGAAACCAGACCCAGGCCTGTTTAGCAACTGGGTCTGTTCTTGGACCCAGACCCATACCATTTAACAAATGGGGTCGGGTCTAAATGGGTTGGGTCTAGGTACCCCATCGGGTCCGCTGACCCATTTACGGCCCTAACATAGCACAAGCGATTTAGCTGATTTAGTGGTGTATCAAACCAGTCTTTGGTAAGAATAGTTTGTTGGCTTGATATGTTGAATGTCAACCAAATAGGCTCTAATCGAACTCAAATCAAACATTATTAATAGATTAGGGTTCATTAAATTGACAAACAATAAAAAGATGATACAACAGCATAACTGAGTCTAGGATCCCTTGAGAGCACAACCACAGAAACATGCATTTTCTCCATGACAACAATCATATTGAAAGAGATTCTTTGAAACAACATGATACCAACTTCCATATATAAAACAGCATCCACGATGTGCTCCAAGATACGAGGCCCTGCTATATCTCCAGTTTTTGTCACATGTCCTATCTGAAATGAGTGAAGATGAGAGGACATGAAATTCTTTACATGTAGCACAAAAATCTGAAGAAAAGGAGAAAAAGAAACTAATAATATGTGGCTACATCTGAGACATTCATATACAATGAGCAGCTGCAACATGAAAACTGTGAGTGATATGTAATTAGTGAACTTTTAAATCCATGACAAGACGAAATACTATAGGACCAATAAACATCAGATTATGCAAAAGACCAAAAAAAAGTAAATAAATAAAATAAACAATCTCAGGTCTACTAATCATTTGTATATAGATAATGCCCTCATCCATGGGCAAAAACAGATGATTGCCAATCAAATGGAAACGGCATTCCAGCAATTGAAATCAGTCAGTGTAGCAAGTACCACACTACTGAATACAAATATCTGTTTGGGAGTGCTTTAACAAAAAGGGTCTAGCAAATAGAAGGTCCCATCTAGTAATATAATCAGTATATGGGAAGCCATCTGCTGAATATAGATACATGTTTGGCGAGTGCTTTAATGGAAACATTTACCAGTTACCTGATAGTGATTTTTGGTTTCCTTGTAAGCCTGTTCTTCCTATCGAGCCTCGGGTTTTCTGTCACTTGTCATGGTTTTGTTGTAAATATTAGAGAGCCCTGATTTCAAGTGAGAACCATTACTTCTTCCCAATGACTATAATTTGGATTCATACGAATATCAAATTCATGGAGGGGTAAATAAATGGCATACACTCCTGAAAAGTACAGCCTCTAGGATTGTTGTTCCACCTAAATCTATCCATATGCAGTAAACAATTTAAAGGTTAAGTAGAAGTTTTCTTTTCCTTTTTTTTTCTTTTTTTTTTTTTTTTTTTTTAGAACAATGAAAGTGGAAGCTGAATATGAACCATGTAACCAAAAAGTCAGGGACATATCTCAACATAACTATTCTAACAGGCAAGGCCTCTTGGGGTTTCCCCTCACCTTTTTTTTTTAATAAACAGAATGTGCCTATGACATGTGCTTAGGTATTTTTTTCTAATTCAGAATGTCCTGAACATTTATTTTAGGCCAAACCATAAGAAGGTTTAGATATTTCCTTCGATGTTCTTACTGATTAGTGATGGGACTAGGGTTTGTGCTGTCCTTTTTGTTGTCTTCAGGGGATGGAGAGGAAGGACTTGTTCTCTAGCAGTCTATCTCTCTTTGTTAATCGAGGTTGGGACATTCTCAGAGACCATGTGAATAGATAAGCCTTTGGTGTCTGATGATGGAGAAGATGGAGATTCTAGTGGAAGAGCATTTGTTATGTCATGGTCTCGAGATTTCTCTATTATAGGTAACAAGAGGGGGCAGGCTTGTGCCATTGATTTTGGACTCTAGTGTTAACTTCGATAGATTTTGAGAATATATAATCTGGGTACTGGCCTCAAGCACTGCCCCAAATTTGGAATTTCTCCAGTGTTAAGACATGGGAAGAACCTCATGACACTAAGGTGAACTGCCAAAAAGGAAGTGAACCCCTTCATGGGCTAATGGCTCAAAAAATCGGTAAACAAATCATGAACAGAAACAGCTAGAAGACAAGGATGAGAATCCATTTGTTTCGAGATAAGCTAGGAATGATTACATTCCCACTCTAGCTTCAAAGGTTGTGCCAACTGCCAAAACTGTAATTCATGGGCACTTTTCTCATTGAAAAACAGCCATTCTTCTGTTATATTGTTTTTCTTTTACTCTGTAAGAGATATAATTCATGATCTCCATCTTATATAGACGACAGATGCCCCAAAAGGGACCTGCAGTTTTCTCATTCACTCACTGACCCATTGCCATGAAGTGAAGGGCCATCTAGAGAAGCGTAATGCATGGTTATGCATTATTGAGTGCCCATGCTGTCTTTATTATAGCAGATTGACCTCTCCAATCTCTTCTCGCATGACATTTGAAATCATTTGTCAGTGTGTTCCTGTTAGACTTACACTCCCTTCTTCAGTAACCTATTTTTCTCCCATGACAAAATCCTGCATGGCACTCAGGTGCACATCATATAGTTCGACTAATGGAGTTAATGAGGTTTCATAAACTAGTGTGCAACCAACACAGAACTGATGAGCTGAACAAAGTCCAATCAACAGAATTTTTGGTTAACAATGCCCCAAAATTTTCAAGTGACATGTGCCACATCTAATTACCGATCCAAATCCATTCACTCATACAATTTGTGGAAATCTATGTGGAAACCAATTGAAAAACATTAACACTTTAATTGTGGGCACTTTGTCATAAATCGGAAGGTTAGCATCATCAAACCAAGTGCCTCTTTGGAATCATAAGCAATTCATGGTGAGACCTATTCAATAGGTGTTTCAAGATGATGATTGGACCTGTTTTGTTTCTCTTCTCGATTTTGAATACCCATTTTTCATGCAATTGATTAGATGGATAGGATCATCCAACCCAGCCTACTATTTTTTCACCATGCAATGAATGGACGGTTTGGATAGATGATTAGATGTGCCACGTATCGCTTAACAAATTTTAAGACGCTGCTAACGTCCCCATGAAGGTAAGGACGTTAGCATTCCTCAATAAATTTATTATAAATATATTATATAATATAGTAAAATGAGTATATCTGGTTACTAAATGATACGCTATCTAAGTTAGATTTTCTTAAATATTACTGTTCAAGAAAAATACTTATGGTTACTGATCAAAAGAAAAAAGAAAGAAAAAATTGTAGTCATATGATTAATCTTAAGATTCTTAAATAAAAGTTATATGAATTGTTATCTTCTTTGACAAAAGAGTGACTCCCACATGTATATAGGAGATAAATAGCAATAGGGGGGTTATCTGATACTCTGGCAGTGAATGACAATTGGTATGCACACACTCAAAAAGTGCGAATGTACTCTGGCAGTGAATGACACTTGCTATGTGCACACTCAAAAAAGTGTGCACATAGCATACAATGACTCAAAATCAGATTTCTTGTGCAATCCTAACCTCTGTGCGTTGGGGGGGGGGAAGCAGTTCCTGGGAGTTGGAAGCATGAATATTCAGGGGAATAATCACAGTTCCTACAAGAATCCGAATTGAATGTGCAAAACCGCAGTTCAAAATGAAAGAGTTAGGTAAATGGAAGCATCCTGTAACTAAGTTCAAACCTGATATTGGGCATATGGGTTTAAGTCTTCAAAGAACACTCCTCTGCTAAACTCCCAAGTATTTCACGGTTTAGTGACTGGAAATTGTATTTCATTTACTACTTACACTTGCATCAGGTCCTCATATGCTTAATATTCAAATCCAATGTATAAACAAGTCAATAAAAGATCATTGAGCTTCAATAATCAATCAGCAGATTCCATGTGGCGTTAACTTACCAAAAGCACGGGTATACTTGTTTGCTTTGCAAAGCGCAATAAGGCTGAGGTGCACTCTCTCACCTGTTACAATCAACAGAAGTTTAAGCAAATGACGAGATAAACAGAGACAAAAGATCAAACTTAGAAGAACATCATAGCATCTTCTTGATCTCACAACTTCTTTTTTTCTTTTTTTCTTTTTTCTTTTTTATCAGTGCCTACTTCATTAAAAGAAACAAGAAGGAAAAAATACAAAATGCATTAAAGTAATGGATAAGAATCACCAAAGAGAAGGCTTACGAACCTCTTCCTTAGCAAGGACATCTGCAATACAATCAGCCTCTCGTAAGGACATGATTTTCTTTAACATCCATAGAAAGTGACCTCATCTTTAGGTCATTTAAGATGCTAAATTCAAGGAAAGATAAGGCATCCCAAAAGCCCAAGAAATAGCAAAAGACGAATCCCCTCAACAGTGGATGGTCACCAACCAAATTCACAAAGATTTCAATATAGTTGTACCAAGTGTGAAGAAGCAAAGTGGCAACGGATTTGGGCGTGTGAACAGAGAAGCATCTGTTTCAAAAAATTTCAAGTATAAACAGATAGGAAGTCGGAGGAGGAGAGGGAGTCCAAAGTGCAATTTGAAGCCGGAGCCACACCAAGTTGGAAGAATCGTGCAATTAAGGACTTCCACTCAATCTTAATCATCAATAATTCTGCTCAATTTGAAAGCCCACACCCTACTGACCCTGAGATGGTGAACTTGATAACTCCACACTCATCTTTTGGAACACCTATACTAAACATCCTGATCAATTTTAATTCAATTATTCTGTTGTGCTGCATCATACACGGAAGATCATGCTCAAATAGTCAGCTGGATGAAATGGCAAGGAACCGGTTGACACATTACTGACATGTCAACATAGTCACACCCCACACTGCACCTTAGCAGAACTATTGTGTGCTTCCCACAACGGGAACACATGGACAACTCATTTCTACAGCATGCAGTTTACTTCAACACTTAAAAATTGCAAAAACATATAAAGGGATTGAGACTTTCTATCAAACTATGCCTATCCCTCACATACCAGAACTTCCACAACATAAGGAGACTCAATATAAAAAAGATTCCATATCCATAAACCTTTTCTTTTACAGCTAATGTAAAATGGCCACGATTGAACATTTGCTGGCTTGAAGGACATTTGAATACCACCACCATCTAAGCCTTATCCCAACTAATTCAGGTCAACTACAAGAATCTTGTTACGCCATTCCACTCTATCACAGATATTCTTAGTTAAAACAACAAGTCTTTTCTTACAACCTCCACCCATGTCCTTTTGGGCCCTCCCCTTGCCATTTTAGAACCTTCAACTGGAACCAACTCACTCCTTACCAGCACAATTCTCGATCTCCATTGCACATGGCCAAACCATCTAAGTCTACTTTCCCTCACCCTATCACTATTGATGCTACTTCTAAGATCCCTCGAATGCAGTTATTCCTAATTCTATCCTTCCTTGCCTTGCCACTTGGACTTCTGAAGATCAAATGAAGCAGTTGAAATAATTTCTCCAGTAACTTTCTTTAGGGCCTGTTTATTTCCCTAATTACCCGAGTAATTGAAAGGAAAAGTGACATCATTATGATTTTACCACCACCAAACCAAACGGGAATCATCGGCCAAATGCAAATGTATTCAAGAGACAAGGTAAAGGAATTTGTAATCATTGTACTTTTTAACGGCATTACCATGAAAATCTTGAATCCAGTGTATTTTGGTAATGATTTGAAATTGAAGTAATGTAAAATTGCCATCAATACGATTTTATTGCCGATAAACCAAACACGGGAATTGGCAATCAAATGCAGATGTTGTTAGGAGAAGTGTTGAAATTATCGACAAGAAATCGATAATTTTGCCAATAATTTCCGAAAACCCCTTATTTTGTTTCTCTTCAACTTGTCGGAAGTTATCGACGATAATTTCGCCAATATTGATATTTTCAAAATATTGTGATGTTATCCCCCATGTAACCCATTTTCCATGGTAGACAACTATCACGCATCCCCCTTTTGTTGTCGATAAAAGCCCTTTTTATCATTGGACGTCAATACTCGACAGAGACCGTCGTGCGTATAAGCAGAAAAATTAGAAGAAAAAAAATTGCTCGATTTGGTGGATCCGAGTTTAGATGTGTTCAGGAGTCAATTTCGGCACCATTAATGCATGTTTGACGGATCAAACCCATTAGTTGGTAGGCCAATCACATATCGACGCTCTTGTCGGTCGGATTTTGACAATTATGAAAAACCTCAAAAATTCATTTCTAATTCGATTTCTTCATGGATTTCACATGAAATCTATGATTCGGCATGATTGTCATGCATTAACATGGATTTCGGTGAGTAATCAAGTCAATTTAAGATTGAAATGCAAATTTTAGTGTAAATGGGGGAAATTTTCCGAAAATTTTGCAATCGAAGCCCTATTTTTTTATATTGACCAAGAGGGACACCCAAAATTTGATTTCTCAACTTCTGTTAAATTTCTAGATTTTTTATATTTTTAAAGTAAAAAATAAATCTATTTAATGTAATAATAAAAAATTAATCATTTTTTCTTTAAATGGGGACCATTGGGGTCCATTTTATTATAGATGCGGTTTGATGGGGATGGACTGACGTAATGGGGGCCCATTTAAAGAAAAAAAAAAAAAGGATTAATTTTTTATTTATAATTTTTGGATTTTTTAAAATAAATTTGGAAATTAAAATAAAAATATGTTTAATGAAAAAAATAGTTAAAAGATCTGTTTGTGTATGGATTACGTAATGAACAGTTGCATGGATGGATGGGATGGTTCAATGGAGGGATGTATGGATGGGATGGTTAGATGGAGGGATAGATGGATGGGATGGTTCGATGGGATGGATGAGTGATGGATGGATGGATGCTTGGATGTTGGATGGATGGATGGGATTGTTGGGTGGATGGATAGGATGGTTGGATGGATGGATGGGATTGTTGGATGGATGGATGGATGGATGAGCAGCAGTATTACAGCAGACTATGTAGGAATCTAAATGACGACTACAAGCCACCTTGTAACTCCCAATGAGTATGAGGGATGACCAAATAGGGATGTTTATTTAGTTCATTTACTTTTACAGGTCCTAGTTATTGTATGGTGCTTACATTTGTATTATATAAACTCATTTTAGTTACTATTGGATTGATTTCTTATTACAACCAATGTTGTCAAATCGTAAATCGTAAATCGTTTTCTTGTCTGAATCGTATCGTAAGATTTTTTCAGATTTTCATAAAAATATCATAAAAAATACAAAACAATTATACATAGATAAGAAAAATTTAAAAACATATCAATCATCTATTTTCTCATGTATACGCTAAAAACACAATTTAACCATAACATTAATGTAGTATCAATTGGATGTATAAATTATAATGTATGATGTATAACATATCTATGTATAAATGTATTATTGTGTTGTAATCATTGACAAAGTAACCCTAAAAAAGATTTGGAAAGAGTCGTTAAAATTTTTATTTTGTACCTTTCTTAAGTGTAGAATCATGTTAGAAAAAATGACATTTGATTCCATTGTGAATCAAAAGATATCTTGATTTCTTTATTTTGGGCTTTTTAATATCAAAATCTCCAAAAGAAAAAATAGGATATTTTTAATGGTAGAGAGCTCTCAAATCATAGACCTATTTGCATGAATACGCATTAAAAATATGATATGATCATATCGCTATGTCTGTAGAGTCTAAGTAAAACACTGAATTATCAATCCACTCGTAAATCGACATAACTATCATGACTATTTTACCGGTCTTTGTTGTTTTAGCCTACTTTTGATATATTAGAATTTATTAATGATTTAGATTTAAAGAAAACCTCACCGTTCAAAAGATGAACTTTTTATGGAATGTCAAAAATTCACGATTTGTACTTGGAATGGAAAATTAAAATCTTTATTATTGGGAATTTGATTTTTTAGTATTTTTTATTGAATCCAAATGGGGGGTACTTCCTTATTTATATAAATAATTTAAATTAAATGTCATTTTATTTAAATGTTTTTATGTAAATAAGGTATACAGTGTAGGTGCGCAGTGCAGGTAGAATTCCAAAATTATCTTACGATTCATATAATTCGATACGATTATCGTACGATTCAATACGATTCATACAATAATCGTACGATTATTTAAGATTTGCGATTTGGGTGTGCGATATGAATCGTACACCCATATGATACGTAAATCGTACGATTTTGATAACACTGATTACAACACATGCTTTTAGGCCCCCATTAAGTGTAAACGCATTGTGCATGCATTCTTTTTGCAATCTTTTGATTCCTAAATATGCAAATATGTATACTTTAGCATCTCCTAAAGTTTCACTAAAAAATTCTACCATTTGCCCCATGTTTCTCCACATTTCCTGTTATCAGCGATAACGATATTGTTTCCGTATCCCCGGCTAGCAAATTTGTAGCGATACCAATAACTAGAACAATAGTTAGGACACAGGTAAGGTAGTTTGTAATCATTGCACATGTCCTTTATATTACCATGACAATTGGTGAAATAAACAGGCCCTTAGCAAAAAGGCCACAATAGATGATATGGTATAACAATGATCCCATTATTTCACATTAGATGAATTGTCAATGGTTTTCCGTGGGAAGCAATCTTCAACATGTGAGATATTCTAAAACATCCCCACTTCAATATGCTCAAAGAAATGAGGTCAACAACAAGTCATGCCTTGAGAGTCGAGAGAGATTTGTTTAAAATGATGAGTTGTTGTGATTTCAAATAGTCAAATTAGTTATCATATTGTGGGGCCACTTTTGTTCGCTAATAGATTTTAGCAGTTAGTAACCCACAAAACAGTACTAGATATTATGCTATGTTTCCTACAAAACAATACAAGATATTGTGCAATGTTGACATGCATTGAAACAGATATAAAAGTTTGACACTCCTAGACATCGCCCTCCCATTAAGAAACTGATTTTGGGTGTTCTTTTATTTTTGGGTACAAGGGAAAAGCTTGATATAACAGGTTGGGTTTCCTGTTTAAAGACACTGCCTAATTCGTCTGTCTTGTGTATTCGGGTAGTAGCTATTTTGGCTTCTCAGGTTGTATTTGCTTCCACCCCAGTTTTGTTGTATCATTTTAACAAAATCTTAGGTGGGCCCGCAGGCACACACACACAGCCTATTTTAGGTTAATTATTATTTTTATACTTGGGGTTTCCTTACATACAAGTAATTAAAATATATAATTAAAAATCTTTTGATATTTTACACTACTTGTATGAACGGGTCATGGATCTGATTTTTTTTGAGCCACTATGCTTAACACCATGTATTTGTGTCTGACAACGACACAGCAACACGTCTTAGAGTCCAATTATATATCTAGCAAGTTGAGCAATCTTTCCAAAAAAAGGAGAAAAAAATAATGAAAAAGAAAATCTAAACGAAGTTCAGATGATCAATGTATTTTATTCTTTAGCAGAAGTATGTATCTTCCTTCCTCAAATTAAACAGAGATCATAAAGATTTCAGATCATTCAACCTGTGCAACACTTCCAGCACTTCCATCCAATCCTCTCAAATAAACAGTCTGAATAGAATCCACAATCAAAGCTCGAGGACAGAGCCCTTGAGCTTTTTCCAATATGTCCTGAAATAAAACCAAGAATATCAATCATTTGATGAACAAATACCCCAAAAGAATGTTTGAAACATAATTAAAAATCATAAAGCTCATTAGACATGCTTTTTTGAGTTTGACTCATTGCATCAATATTATCCTGTAATATAGAACTCACAGAACTACCTTATGAGCAGCAGATGTTTATCACAAGAATGGAAATTAGATAGTAAAAGGACCAATAACTGAAGCCTACACACAAGAAAGCTGAGTTTCAAAAGCTTGCACCTCAACATCTGTACTCGAATACAAGAAAAGGTCATCTGTCCCAATTCTCATACGATCAGCTCTGTTTGCAATTTGCTCAACACTCTGCCATAACATATTGAAACGATTTAAAGGTTATTGCAAGGAAAATAAAGAGATGGAAATGAAAGGCATCAATGAGTCTAAAAGCCCAGCCACATTCAAGAGTATGGAAACTAAATTAGAAGGGTATTGCCACGAAACAGATTCTTCATCATCATCATCTACACCTTATCCCAACTAATTGAGGTTGGCTAATTGAACCCTTTTCGGCCATTCCACTGTATCAATGGGGTTTGGAATGTCATATTGTTCAGATTCTGACAACAAGAAGTGAATATATAAATGAAACTGACCTCTTCACCTGAAACATATACAACTGGAGCTGGTTCAAAATCACGTCCTTCAGCAAGAATTGCAGCAATCTTCAAAACAAAACCTTCTCAATCATAAAACTACATCAAGAAAGAGGAAAAGGATACCGATACATTCATGAACCTAACAGACAACAGCCATAAATTTTTCTGTTTTCATTGGAAAATGCTTATTAAGAAAGAAGCCCGAAAGTTTCACAAAAGAAACAATGAAGGCATTGCAATAAAACACTCACCCCAACCCTCTCAAAATTGCCCCTCCAAGAGCTGACAAGGCATGTAACTCTATCAATCACCCAGGAAATCAATTCACTTATATTGCTAAAAGAGCTATTATTCTTTCTTTCCACATGAAACACATCTGGTAATAGACAAATATTCCATAAAAATTCTCTACTGCGGTCAGCACTCACACACATAAAGCACACATTTAATATTATCGTTTCATGTTCCTAAGGCTAAGATGATAGCTGTTAAAACTTCTTGCGACCAACCAAGCAACCAAATGCAATGAACCTAGAAGCAGTGCCTTCACTCCCCCATAACCACGATGTACAGTGAACCCAACCCCTCCATACATCAACTTCCAGTACAGGGATTTTATGGGAAACTACCTAGCCAGCTTTTTCTTTTTTTGGTAAAACTGCCTAGAAGACTCCCACTTCCACAATCACATGTCATGTTTTGAATGATCAAGTATCACTCCTAATAGCCCCAAGAGAGCAATGAATTCCTTTGTCCCCCCCTCAACTTCCTTCTAAAATGGGGTTCAAAACAACTTCATTCCCAACCCTAGTGTTCATAATATCGCTAATAATAATATTAATAATATCAGCTGACATTGTTGTATCACACCTTGGTGATACAGGTACTTAGGTAATTACACAGTTGACATGTTATCGCCACTATTATTGATAATGTTGCCAATATCTTTGACTGTCAAATATTGATGATACCGCCGTTAATACTTGCAAATTTCCCTAAATTAAAAATACAAATAAAAAAAAGCTTCTTTTTTTTTTTTTTTTTTTTTTTTTTGAGGGGGGGGGGGGGGGGGGGGGGGGTGGTCACGTTGTAGGAAGTTAGTGCATTAAAATCATATTGAGTAATTACACATTTTGTCCGACTACACAGTTTTAGCCCTGTACAACGGAAACCTATAATCTTAGTTGTTTTTTCTAATATTTTGAGTCCTAAGTGTGTAATCATGTGTTTATTAACATTTCTTCAAGTTTCAACAAAAAATTCAACCATTTTACCCATCAAAAGAAAAAAGAAAAAAAAAATATGTTTCCCGATGACAGTGTTACATACCCCAGCATCTGTGAAATTATTGGCGATATCAATACATGTTTCCATATCCCAAGGGTGCAATACATATAATGATAATGATGCATAAAAACAGTACCAACCCTCTCATAGCAGCCAATAACTCTGGCTTCTTCCGCAAAGATAGATAATAAACGCAACTAAAAACACTACAAAATGAATTATAGCCACACTAGCTATCCTCCAAAAATCTGATTACTGTTCCATGCCGAATTTCCTACATGATCCCTTGTGTGATTTTGCCCATTTTGTATTTCCACACCCCTGACTCCTATACCGCAACAAACTGGGCTTAACCTGCCCATCTTCACAATTACCATATCTTGTAACAGTAACTTTCTTTTTCTTTTTACTTGATAGAATACTGAAATTTTTGTTAAGAAAAGAAAAGCATGGGCTATCTTGAAACAATCACTTCCTTCCAAAACATCATCACCCTCTCTAAACCTCCATAGCCATTATTTCCACTAGGGATTTGGTAATGGCTTTCGCCTACTCAATGCCAGCAGCTTACACACCACCTTCCACTCTAACAAGTGAAACTCATGCTTCTCTTCTACCCATGCCATATAAAATCACTTTGTAACATTTCCAATCTATCGGTAACACTCTTAGGACACAGAGAGAAATTAACTACAACAGAACCGTGGCATGTCTACTTCAATAAGAGCAACCTGACTAACTAACAGCTATAAAGTTAAATATTCATTCGCATAAGTAACACTTCACGACAAAATCCATAATCACATTGCCCTACAAGCCACATAGCCCCACTTAATTACTCAACAATTGATACAGAGAATCAACTGTACCTGCAATAATAGAGTACTTTTGCCAACGCCAGGATCACCGCCAACTAAAACCAAGGAGCCTATAAAGAACTCAAATTAAAGTCAGCAGGAAAAATCAAAAGTAACCCATTCATAGACAATTACATGTATATTCAGACAACCATAAATAAACTGAAAACTATATATACTTGAGTCAAGGAAAAAAAAAAAGAGGCCATACTACCCCATGCAAGTCCCTGACTGTACAAGTTTCAGGGATTAGTATGAAATAACTACAGGGGCAACTCCAAACCGACCGTGGAAACATTTCCAGGCACATGGGAACCAAATCCTTTTGCAGAAAATGGCAACAAAATCCAAAGAACAGGTGTAACTCATATTGCTGCCTTTTTTTACCATTTCCAAGAATTCTCAATGAAACACGCACAAAAAGATTTGCAATTTGTCCATAAAATAAAATCACAATGAAGTTACATGCAACCAAAATTTGCATATTGCAACTTTGTAGACAGCTTAATGATGAAAACAAAAGATCTAGGATACCAGTGAGAGCAACTGAAAAATATCCTAAAAGCATGGGACAAAACACCAAAGTAGGCGAGGTATATCCCTTTTCCATTTGATAGAGGACAAACTCCAAAGTCCTCTTTGATCATCTAGAGTGGAATAAACATGATGAACTTAACTGAGGCAAGTTGCCCATCTTGATTCCCATCCTCAAGCAAGAATAATTTGCCATGTCATCACAATTCCAGTGGTTCACAGGACATGATCTTGCCAGGACCATGGGCTCTATTTAGCTTGGGAAAGGATAGCTGCTAAGGAAATCCAGCATTGGCCAGCCTCCTGGTAGAGTTCTCTGCTACGATTTAAATTATAGAAACAGGGGCGTTACTCTGCCAATTCCATACTGTGGAATGTCTTGCCTAAGTCAAACTCAGATGTGACTCAGCCAATATGAACACCTTCCCTCCATCTCTCCTTTTCTTTTTCCTTTAAAATCACCATTTATCTAGAAATATGTATATATAATATAGTTTTCAGTTGTTTAGAATCCTCTTGCTTGAGTTTCCTAACTCTCAAAAAAAAAATTATAGCTCTATGAAAGAACCTATCAAGATTGGCCAATTTTCTATTTCAATATGAACACTATCAAATAACCTGATTGAATTATCATTTCCAGTGAGTCATATTTATCCATTTGGAAGTTTAACCAATTCAATAAGGCTTTGATAACATGTAACTTGAGTTGGGCACTCATTTATCATTTAATTCTCATGAAATCTTGGATTTTTTTTTTTTTTTTTTTTTTGTCTATGAATTTGGAATATAATTTTCAGTTGATAATTTTCAACCCATTAAAATATACAGTATTCAAAACAAGGTGGCATCAACAAACAACTAAAAATCAACAAAAGAATAATAATTAAAATAAAAAAAAAAGCCTATATAACAAACCAACCAGTATACCTGGTACAAGCCCACCACCAAGCACCCTAGCAACTTCCATTCCAAAGATTCCTGACCTAAGAATCATGCATACCAATTAGAAATATTTAGTACTAGTGGAAAGGGAAGCCAAATTTCCAGGCAAAACTTTCTAACATACAAAACCTAAATGCTGCACCATTAGACCATCTACACTGGTTAATTGGTTCAAATAATGATCAAAAGCCCACTGACCCCATGCAATCTTATTAATCAATTTTTATTATAAGGCAATACTTTCTAACGTACAAGACCTAAATGCTGCACCATTAGACCATCTACACTGGTTAATTGATTCAAATAATGATCAAAAGCCCACTGACCCCATGCAATCTTATTAATCAATTTTTATTATAAAATTTCAGGCATCAATTGTTTCAGGGCCTTCATATATTTTAAATCCCATTTGATGATGTCTTTGAACAGTATACAGAGCTAAGTTATTCTAGAAAAAGGCACGCATGCTGAGTGTGGATCAATGTAACAATAGTTTCTAAATCCACAATAGAAATGGAGAAATATGGTTGGAGCATGCTTGCCACTTTGGGATATAGCAATGGATCTTTGGCAAAAATGAAGAGGCAGCTAGGCAACTAAATTAGTTTCTTGAGATTGTTATGCATGTCAATGAACTGAGAAGGAATCTTACCAAGCATAACAGTGGACCATTCAGAGTGGGTGTCAAACAAGGTTCTTGAAGGTTCTTAACATAGATGAGGTGGTCAGAAGTAGATTTAAAAAATATTCAACATTGGGAGAAAAAAGGTAAAGACAGAAAGAAAAAAAGGAGTTGCAATATCTGAAAATTAAATTGCAAATACTGGAGAATAAACTGCTTGTCATGTAATAAGAATGTGTGGTGCATCAATCTATGATAAATGAATTATTTACTGAACTGCATTGAAACTAGTAGGTTACCTGTATAAATTTTAAGGAAAGAATCCTTCTAGCCAAGGTGTCACTCCCACTTAGTAGATATTTACACCTCCTAGCATTTTGAAACACCCATTTACCCACCTACAAGGCCAAAACTGAATCTGATCCCTCATCCCCCCATGCTTTGTGCAGCTAAGGTACCAAAACACAAGCACAATAAACAACTGAAATAAATAAAGAGCAAAACCAACTAGCCATAAGTTGCTGAGTACAGAATTTTTTATTAGGAAGTGTTACAGGCCGAAATGGCCAATGAATAATGCCAAAACCAGTTCCAAACAAAACCAAACTCTAAAGAGCACGTCTCAGCAGTCCAAATGGCCATTTTCAAGGCCCAAATCATGGTATAAGATGCAAAAAAAGAAACTAATCTCTAAATTTCTACATCATCTCATCTTTGTACTCCCCGATTGAGCTCCTCTAGCAAGTCATCACTTGTGAGAATTTTTTATTAGTAAGTGTTACAGGCCGAAATGGCCAATGAATAAGGCCAAAACCAGTTCCAAACAAAACCAAACTCTAAAGAGCACGTCTCAGCAGTCCAAATGGCCATTTTCAAGGCCCAAATCATAGTATAAGATGCAAAAAAAGAAACTAATCTCTAAATTTCTACATCATCTCATCTTTGTACTCCCCGATTGAGCTCCTCTAGCAAGTCATCACTTGTGAGATCATTTGACTACTCATCCATGTACTCAATTCCATCATCAGCATTACTCCATGTCACCGCCATCACAATCTTATTCCTCCCAGCAATTTGGGGTTGGCTTTTATTTAGTAGATTGGCAAAAGATTTACAATCATCTTCCCACCAACCTTCCCCTTTAACCGAGCTTCTTGGAACCATTGATAGCAGAGGCTCACATTGACAACACACATGCAAACGCAGTCACCCAGTATTGACCCACCCCAGCTATCACAGGCACACCCCAGAGAACAAGCAAGCAAAGTAGGATTGCCAGGTAAATTGCTGACGACAGAGCACCAACACTATGGAAGGCATGTCAAAAGAGTAGGGAACCCACCAATACATGATTACCAACACAATTTACATGCCAACATGGTCAGACCGCACACTGCACCTTACAACAACTACTTTGCGTTACCCAGAAAGAGAATTTGCAAATAATCGATGCTTAGAGCATGCAATGGAAGACAAGCTCACTGAGCACAAGGCGTCATTACTCCATGTACATAAAAGAAAATATGTTTGACGTCCTCAAAGGACTCCATAAACATACATTTGAGACCAAGGGTGGAAAAAGATGTCCAAATGATACAAAAGAAAATTCACCAAATTGTGATTTTTTTGCTAATATAATAGAATTAAACTCTTCGGAGGCATACACCACCTCATGTAAATAAGCCTCAATTAAACATGGATTAAAAAAATCGGTTTGAATGTGCAGCTTGTCTGGTTCCAAAACAACCGCATCCCAGAAACCAGCACAACATGTCTGAAACCGGGATAATAGCAAAGGAAATCGGGAAGCTGATCGACAGGGAGGTGGATGATAAACGGTTGTTAGATCGATCGAATTTTCCTCCCGAAGTTGTCAAAATAATAATGGACAACGTACCCGAGCACTTTGATGAGAACCTGCCTAAAACAAAACACAGGGCCCTCACCAAGCTCTTGAACCAATTACAAAAAGGTGAGGGCCCACAGTTTTTCATGACATCAAATATCATCTCGAAGATCTTTTCTTTGGACCTCAATAAGTAGAGGCACCAACTCCGGATCCGTCCGGAGGGGTGGGTGGGATTATCTCCCACCACACACCGTGAGCTAAGGGTAGTGCGGGTTACCATCCCCGTACATAGTATAAAAGAACTATAGTAGGATCAACTAGTAGTTCCTTACCCGACACATTACTATGTGTTCTCTGCTAGTTGAACCACATCCATTCCCTATTCCGCTCATCCCCTTCGTCAGCTCCGTAGGAATAATAAAGCGGGGAGCATTCTCTCTCTAAAAGTTTTTAGGGATCTTTATAGGTAGCCAGTCTTTACTTGACTCGGCCCGACGCCTGGAACTCCCATGCCTTTCTTGGTCGGACCAACCCAACCGGCGATTTCCGACAAGTCTTTCTTCATTTTTAGAGCAAGAAGCGGAACAAAAGGGATGAAATTCAAAGTGTTTCTTACGATTACGCCCAACAGCCCACTTGAGCAATTTGCCATTCTCCCATTGATTCCTATGAATATTGGAAAAATGTATTTCTCATTCACAAATCCATCTTTGTCTATGCTGCTAACTCTCAGTTTGGTCCTACTTCTGGTTCATTTTGTTACTAAAAACGGAGGGGGAAACTCAGTACCAAATGCTTGGCAATCCTTCTGACTTTTTCAATCTTTTCGACTTTGGCTATATATATATATATATATATATATATATATATATATATATATATATATAGAGAGAGAGAGAGAGAGAGAGATAGAGAGAGATTTAAAAAACCATTAGGGGCCTGTTCATATCACCATCATCATTATCATCATCATCATCATCTAAGCTCCATTCGGACCAATGGAAAAAAAAAAAAAAAAAAAAAAAAAAAAGGGAAACAACGTTTCTTGAGATTGGGAAACACCATTTTTAGGAAATTATGAGAAAGAAAAAGTTGTTTCTTCCAACTGTTTTTCAACAAGATTTCCTTCAAAAAAAAAATCCCCATTTCCAAATATGTTGTTTGGCAAAATGGAATTTTCTTGAAAATGAAGACGTAAGTTGGCCAGCGTGGCATTGAAGATGGATTGCCGCACATGACACGGTCACATGTGGCACATTGGGCACATGTAGGGCACTAGCACATGTGGGGTGAGGATGGATGGTGCACCAGTGCACATGTGGCACATTGACACGTGTGGATGCTTGAAGATGGACAAGGGCACATGTAGGTAGTTCGAAGATGTGGATGGCACATGATGCAAATGCAGCAAATGCAAAGCTCTTGACGATGTTGGTAGCACATGGAATTGGAATATGTTGCACAATGGCACAATCGCACGTGGGGTGGGAAGCTTGAACTTGATGGTGGCACAAATCGCACATGTGATGTGGGGCACTTGAAGATGGAAAGTGGCACATCTGGGGTGGTTGAAGATGTGATCGGCACATGTTGCAAATGCGGTACATGTGGAACATGTTGCCCACTGGCACAATGGCACATGTGGGGTGCTTGAAGTTGACGGAGGCATATTAGAACATGTGAGGCGCTTTAGGATGGGCAGCAGCATATTGGCTCATGTGTGACACTTTAAGATGGACGGCGACACATGTAGGACTTGTGGCACATAAGCACATGTAAGACAATTTTGTGGAGTGCTTGAAGATGGACGGTGGCACATGTAGGACACTTGAACATGTAGCGCAGCCAGTTGATGGGAAGGCTCAGCCAAAGCATAGGCACCTTCAATCTCAGCACAAGAACCACACAAACTAGAAAGAAGCAAGCTAGAAATTTTCATTGAATTCAAAGTTGCCTTCATACTACTCATCTCAGGCCCTTATATATAAACTTTGAAATGTACATACAAGGAAAACTCATAACGTCATTGACAACCAATGACTTATTACAAATATAGAAGGTAAATAAAAGGGATTTGACTAATGGATTATTCATAGCTAACTGATTGATTTCGATAGCTAGCCCTTATATAAGCTTTGAAACGTACATACAAGGAAAACTCATAACGCCATTGACAACCAATGAATTATTACAAATATAGAAAATAAATAAAAGGGATTTGACTAATTGATTATTCATAGCTAGTTGATTGATTTAGATAACTAACTACCTAAATAGGCTAGTTACCTAAATAGAAGGTATGGGCCTCCTTATTGATGGGTCAAATGTTGGGCTTGGACTTAATGGGCCTGGGCCTAGCCCACGAATCATAGGCCTAGATCAGCCTGTATCAATCCTCACCCGCTTGAAAGAACTCAACTCCAGCGAGTTAATGGCCTCATATTGCTCATAGAGGTCAGGATTTAGACGCTGGAAGTCGGAAACTCTAATCCATGTAGCATCAGAGAGAGGTCATCCTTGCCAACGAACAAAAAACTTCTGGTAACCACCTTCGCGCGTAGAGAGGATTCGGTCATCGAGAACATCAACAATCGTGTCTGTAGGTGGTAAAATGGTCGAAAGTGTGATGGCTTGTTCTTCAATACCATCGTCATTATGGTACCCATGATACATGGAAAGATCTTTCACATTGAAAGTAGGACTGATAGATAAATCTGGTGAGAGATCTAAAACATAAGCATTGGCACTAATCTTCTTTATAATTTTGAATGGTCCCACATTGCAAGGATGGAGCTTCTTCGAGGTACCAAGGGACAACCGTTCAAGACGAATACGGGCCATAACCATGCCACCTTCTGCAAATTCAACAAACTGGCATCTTGTGTCTGCATGTTACTTATAATTTTCATTACTTGTGGTGATATTGCGTCGAACTTTATCATGCACCTGCTACATATGGCGGATAAAGTCATCAACTTCTGCACTTGGTCTAGGCTCTATAGGTAGAGGAACCAAATCGACTGGAAGACGCGGTCATATACCAGTTACTGCTTCAAAAGGTGACATTCCTGTGGACTTGTTCATTAAGTTATTATAAGCAAAAATTCAAGTCCCACATAGCTATATGATCGCAGACAAGACATCGTAATAACTTGCCCAAGCTACAATTGACCACTTCTGTTTGACCATCGGTCTATGGGTGGTAGGCACTAGAGAACTGAAGCTTGGTTTTCGTTACTGCCTAAAGAGTTTTCGAGAAATAACTCATGAACTTGGTATCACAATCAAATATAATTGTCTTCGAAAGCCCATGAAGACGAACAACCTCTCAAAAGAATAATTGAGAAATCTTGAGAGCGTTTGTTGCATTTGAGCATGGTATGAAATGAGCCATCTTTGAAAATCTATCAACCACTACAAATACTGAATCAACTTTTCCAACGGTCTTCGGCAAACCAAAGACAAAGTCCATGCCGAGATCTTCCCACAGAGTATGTGGGATCGGTAGTGGTTTATACAATCCACTATTTTTTTTTTTACCCTTAGCAAGTTGGCAAACCCTGCAAAACTGGCAGACCTTTGCAACCTCTAATTTTATACAATGCCAAAAGAATCCATCTCCAACGAGAGCTAGGGTCTTATCATAGTCCAAGCGTCCACTACATCCACCAGCGTATAACTCCCTCACAACATACTCGCGGATGCATGTATTGAGTAGGCAAGTTGCGTACCCTGGAACAAGTAGTCATCATGAATGTTGAAATGTGGGTTTCTCACAAGCTCTCCACTAAGAACGCTTGTATAAATACGTCCAAAATCCTTGTCATCAACACCCTCAAGTCGTATCTCTTCGAATCCCGGAACAATGACCATCATCGATGACAATAAATGTGCACAATGACTTGATGCATCAGCAACATGATTGTCCTTGTCACCCTTGTGACGAATAACAAAAGAAAACTCTTGAAGGTAAGTGCTCCACTTAACACGACGATCACTCATCTTCTGCTGAGAGTTTAGGTACTTGAGTGCTTCATGATCATTGAATTCAAAGATGCCTTCATACTACTCATTCTAAGCCCTTATATAAGTTTGAAACGTACATATAAGGAAAACTAATAATGTCATTGAAAACCAATGACTTATTACAAATATGGAAAATAAATAAAAGGGATTTGACTAATGGATTATTCATAGCTAGCTGATTGATTTGGTTAGCTAACTACCTAAATAGGAGGCTTGGGTCAACTATTGGGCTTGCGCTTAATGGGCCTGGTCCTCGCCCATGGATAGTGGGCCCAGATCAGCCTGCATCAAAATGATTGGTGCCACCAGCCACATTTGACTAACATGTGGGACACTTCATAAAGAGATGGCTACCTTAAAAAATCTCCCTCCCTAAAAAACCTCTCTCTCTCTCTCTCTCTCTCTCTCTCTCTCTCTCTCTCTCTCTCTCTCTCTCTCTCTCTATATATATATATATATATATATATATAGAGAGAGAGAGAGAGATGTGAAGTAGTATTTCTTTTTGTTATTCTTTCTTTGTCCATTTGTTTCAACTGAATATAGATGTAAAGTGGTGGTGTCAGCTGTCATCCATCAAATCACCCCCTCATCCTCATATCACATTTCTAATGATTGGGGATTTGCTAAAATGCAGACAAGCAACCAGCCACTATACAAGACCTAGTGTCCACCGTCTAATGGTACAAACTGTTAGAGATCCAAGCCATTCTTCAGGTAGTGCCACTGTGAACAAGCCATATACAAAAATTAAAAGCAGCATAGTTCACTCATCAATTGAGCCACAACATATAAATTGAATTTTGATTACTGGAATTTTGATTATTGGACCTTTTTTTGTAACTGCCCATTATTCTTGTAGAATTGTCATATGCCTGATCAACATACCAAAGTTATTTTGGTCCAAGGCATGTTCACCATGTACACTACTTAATGAGTGGCTAGATCTTTGACACATTCCCATTTGATGATTTACGGGTTAGGGCCTCCCAGTCCCTATCTATGGTGCGTCCCCTTATACCAATGAATTTGATCACAAAACTGTCCCACAAAGCATGAGCCCTCAACACCTAAATTACATGTTGACAGCGTCAGACGGGTTTTCATGGAGAGAAATGAAAGGGGGTGCTGGCCAAGGAGCATTTGGGAGAGAGAGAGAGAGAGAGAGAGAGAGAGAGAGAGAGAGAGAGAGAGCAGTGTTGCATGGACACTTCTTTCTAGGATTTTGCGGTGCCGACACTTGGAGACTCTTGGACATGGCACAACACTTCAAAATTTGCATGGACAAAGTGTCCTAGTATGTTAAGTGAGGTGTCCAAAAATTTAAAATGCTTTTTGTTATGTAATTTTCTTTAGTCAAGCCAAAGATCTCTCACTCTTAACCCTCAAGCTTGCCTCCACTCTCTTGTTCTTGAAGAACCTACTTGTAACTTGTAAGGTCCTTCTCATTGTCTCTAGATTCCAGTTCACTTTCCATGCAATTAGTTTCTTTTTTTCTTTTTTTGAAAGGTAGCTAGAAATTAGTATCTATTACTCATGTTAGCTTAAACTGCTGTTAGTTTGATCAATTATTTGTTAGTTTAAACTACTAGTAATTTGTTACTACTGGAATTATGTAACTCTTCTTTCAATTAAATCATTTCCATTTGTGTACAGAAGCATCCCCATGCCTAGTTTTTGGAAGTTTGGCATGCTAGACACTTTATGAGACTTCAGCACCTGGCACCGGTGCCACACGTCTAGCTAACATTGAGAGAGAGAGAGAGAGAGAGAGAGAGAGAGAGAGAGAGAGAGAGAGATGGGCAAGTGGAGGTAGGGGATAGGGATGGAGAGGATGAAGAATTAGGGATATCATTAGGTTTCAATAGTTAAATTGTGGAAATGACCTTACCTAGACTTTGAATAAATAGGCTTGAATTTCATGCCTGGGATCCCCTCGGATATATTTGAGCAACCCAAGTCCAGCCTGCTGAAAACCCTACCTAGAGTGGAGTTAATGGTTTGAATGATTCGAATTGATGAACTGGTAGGCAGCATGTATAACAGATGTATGCATGTACATGGATGGTCAGATGATCACACAGTAGACCATCAATTATTTTTTATCAGAATGTAGAAAAGAACAAGAAGACTTCCAAAATGCCTTTTCTTTTATTTACACTTTTCTTTGTAAAAATCCCCTAACTAGACTATCTGGCAAGTTGAGTTGACCATGTGGACCTTTTTCCGGCAAGTCTTCACCAGGTTACAGAGGGACTTGCCTCAAAATTCAACCAAGTTGAATTGGCCAACTTTCAATACAAGTCGGGGCAGCTCAATGAGATTTAGTGCCATCAGACAAATCAAGGCAAGTAAGTCCAAAAGATGACCAACAAGATTTTAATGTGATTTTGATCTAGGCAAGAACATGGTGAGAGGGGAAATCAGCCTCAAAGTTGCATGCGAGAAGGATAAGACCTGAAACCAACTTCTCCATAAATAGGGATCTTAGGAACTGCTTGAAGACCAATTTTAACTTCAGGCATGTCAGTCATGTCAGAGAGAGATAAGTGTTCATTCATAAGACTTCCATACATCGCAATTGTTGTCGTTTTCAATCATCAAATAATTCACTGTTCTATTTAGGGTGTTTGGATGTCCCCCAAATTGAGGGTGATCCAGAATTTGCGGCTGAGCAGATAGCTATACACTTCACAAGCCATTTTGGGTTGCCAAAAACAGTTCATCCATCGGAATGGCTCCCATCTTTACATTTACACCAAAACAGGATTGATATAGCAACAAAGTGTAAAATCTCACTTGAAATGTATGTGCAAATCACAAGCGTGCTCAACTGTTTGCATGTATATCCAAACGCACCCTCAATAACTGGCCAATTAAAGATGGTAAAGATTATAATAGCCCATGCAGAAGAGGAAATATTAAACATGAATTATTTGAAATTACAAACTTACAACGGAATTCTCCATTCCAACTTGTTTATCCCTTTATTCACTTCTGTCAGTCTCCTCGGACGCATCTCAGCTGGACGTCGGGGCAGCCACACACCCCTTGCCTTATTGCTCCCAGCGACCCTCTCCGAGTCCACAAATTGCTTCATTGAGCCCGTGACCTTGCAAGACGGACACGTCCCCCACCACTGCCCATCCGATGCTCCACACTCCTGGCACACCCAATTCACTTTGACCTTCCCCGCCCTCCTCAGTGGGGGCCCCACGCCCCCTTCTGACCTCAAATTGGAATTGTAACCAGACCAGACGGGTTTCTTCACAACGGGCTTCTCCGAGCTAGGGTTTTCATCTCCACTGCCCAAATCTTCGCTGTTGTTGGTAATCCGTCTCGTTACAAGTTCCTTGGTGACAGGATCGAAGCCAGTCCAGACTTTAGGGTGTTGGAGATCGGCTTTTGATTCTTCGCAATGGCGGGGATTCGTGGAATGGTAGGGTCTGGCATTGGGAGAACTGAAGTGGCGGAGAGTTTGGGATATTTGGGTGCATTTGGGGATGGAATTGAATTTGGTGAGATTAAGTACGGACTTCAGATTGCGGAAGGATGGCATTTGAGAGGTTTGGATAAGTTCGTAGTGAGAGGGTTTAAGCATCAAAGGAGAGAGAGGTTTTAGGGTTTAAGGAAGGAAGAAGGTTTGTAGGTGAATGAGAAAAAAGCCGCGGGAGAGTTCGAAATCGGAAATCAGAGACCTGTCGGGGCTTTTGTAAACGGGAGCGAACATGTCAGTCGGACTTTTTCAGACCGTGGGGCCCACCTTGATGTATGTTCTGTAAATCCACACCGTCCATCAGTTTTTACAGCTCCTTTTATGGTGAAATAAAGTAAATAAAAATCCTAAGTGGACCACGCCGCATGAAACAGTGTTCATTGAACGCCCACCATTAAAAACTTCCTAGAGCCACTGTGTGGTCCACTTGAGATTTGGATCTACTTCATTTTTGAGGACCTCGACCTAAAATAATCCGTAAAAACTGATGGATGGCGTGGATATAACCAAAATACAATAAGGTGGGCCCCACGGTCAGCGAAACACCAACTAACGTGTTGCCACACCTCATCCGCTCCCCCTCGTGTACGAGGTGAGGTTTGTTCTCCCACGTGCGACCATCTCCACACGCAGCATGCACGTGTCTACCGACGAGCACTGGAACATCTCTAAACGTTACATATCGTAGACCCCACATCAACAACGATCATGCAAAGAACCGTGTTGATCCAATCATCAGGCAACCTGCATTTGTCCGTTGGGCATTGACCGTTGGCAGTTATTTTTACATTGTACATCATGGCCCCACCTGATCAGTGGCCCAGTTAGGTTTTTTCATGACAATAGACGCTTCTCGCCATGCTTTTAGCTTGCGGCCATTCAGCCCCACATGATCAATATGACTTTTGCTGTCTGAGTGTTCACGAATAGGTCTGTTGGCGGAGTGTTCATGAATAGACCTATTGACTGAATTAATGCTCAATTGGTCAAACAATCAATTGATCTAAAAGCTAGGGCTGTTATAGGATGTCATATCAATGTATATGAAGGTACTCTCCTGCACCTACTGGGTCAAACTTCACATGAGAACATACAAAGTAAGGGTGAAGGAATACTCAGCTCACACCACAAACGGCACTCCATGAGAGAATATATCAATAGAGGTATATTTGTTGTCAAACAACCACTTGATCTAAAGGCTTAAGCTGTTAGAGGATGGCGTATCAATATATATCAATGGACTCTAACACTCCTAACACAATCCAAAACTACAGGATGCTTTTATGTTTGTTAAGTGGGGCTTATGGTCCGTTGATCTGAACTACAGCTTCGTTGAATACAACAGCTCGGTGCGCCATGTCTAGAAATCTCTCACGTTGAAAGTCCTAACCACCAAAACGGGATTTAATCGAATAGCCACTATTTTTACACAATGAGAAGGGCTCATTTTTTCAGGAGGCCGAAAATCTTTAAGGCTTAGCTACGGAAAATGAAATTACATGGCTATGAGGGTGAAAGTCTCTTATAGACATTGATACACCGTCTTCTAATGGCGTGGTCAAGTCAAGTGGTGATTTAACATGGGATCCTAATGGTAATGAGTTCACTGACTCAAATTGGGCTGTGAGATTTTTAATCAGGTGGGCCTCGCATGATTAATGACTTGGGTTAACCAAACTTAATTTGACCTTGAAACATTTGAATTTGGGCATACTAGTGTGTCTCATGTTAGTAGTAGTAGTAGTAATATATATATATATATATATATATATATATATATATATATATATATATATATATATATATATATATATAAGTGGAGGTGGCACTCTTCCTATTTCTATGTATGTAGCATATTTCAGATAAGAGTCCGGATCCTCTGTTCATACCGAGCAGAGGAATCCTGCTTTGCACCTCTTTCATTGGTCCACATCATCCTAACATGGTCAAAGTTCAGCAGCTCTAACATAGTTAGGATGATGTGTACCAATGAAAGAGGCAGCATCAAGGTTCTCTGCTCGGTATGAGTAGAGGATCCGGATTCTTTAGATAAACATGACACTTTAAGTGTGGCCCTCATCCCTTAGTAAATACATAAGCCTTTGTTCTCTAACTTATAACTTATATCGTTGATGTGAGGAACGGTTATCAAGATTTCTTTCCAACTACTCAAAACTCTATAAATACGAGAAAGATTAAAAAGCTCTAGGCCATTATTGACTCAACACATATCAACTCTACAATACAATACTACTCATCTTGTCTTCTTATGCTAGATTAGGAGTAGTGTAATTTAACCTATCTATGCTGTTACACTTGAAATGGCTTTAATGTAGGAGCAGTGTAATCCCATCCATCTACGTCAATCCGTTGGATTGACCTAGATTAGTAATATAATATATTTCCATCTATATTAAATGTTGGATCACAAGGATGACACTTTTCTTTTTATTTCATTAGTGTAATTCATATCATCTACACCTAATTCGTTGAACGAAGGAAAATTTAATTTAAGTTCTTACTATCTATTTCACAGACATTAAATCGTCGAGAAATATTTTTATAGGTTTTTATTTTTATTCCAATTAATACAATTAAATTTCTTTAACTCTTCCATTATACAAATTAGATTATTTCTATTATTAGTATAACAAAGGTTCTTTCAACTTAAAAGACAAACAAAAAAAATCATTTGAAGGACAAATCTTCTCCTTTACAAATCACATAATTTCATTTTTAAGTGGTTAAATAGATAGCTGAACTACTTTAGTTATCAGTTATAGATGACTGCTTGTAATTTCCTCATCTATCTCAACGCTAGGGTCATAGGCGTTCGGTTTAGATCGAACCGTAATAGGCTCTAGCCTTCCTACCATCACACATACAAAGGCCGTGGGTTTAGCTCAGATGTACCCGTAATAGACTTGAGCATGCCTGGCAACATAGCGTAAGAGCTAAACAATAGAATAATCTATTGTTTAAATTAGGCTTACATGGACCTATATTTGATGGGAAGCAGCCAAAAACACACCATTTGGCAGATAGCTCTATGATTTATATTTTATGGGCTAGCGATGGGGTGATCAAATAGAGAATAACTATAGTCTCACATGCACTGTAGAACAATTTATTGATTATCCAGCTCTACCTTTCTGTTAATGAGCTTTCTATCATGTGTGCCCATCCCTGGGGCAGCCCACGTAGTGAATGGTCCAGATTACCATACACCAGCCCTTATAGATGATGCCCAGGTAAGGAGACCAACACAGGATATGTACGGCAGTGTATGGCAGATCCGTGACATACATATAAATTAATCCAGACCGTTCAAATTGTGGCCAATGTTCTACCATCTAGGTGGGTGATGCTGGAGAAAATTCTCAGCTGCAAGGGTTTTAGAGAAGCATCAAAACTCTCAACTGCAAGTGGGGCCCACCTTCGATGCAACTATTACAACAACAACGCCCCAGATCAAAATCTTTCCTCCTCTCTCCCCATTCTTCAATTCTCGAAAACCCACACCAACACCACCCATTCATTGAAGCCCTTCACACCCCATAAATGCACCAACACAGGCACATTCCACAGAAGCATCCCTTCTGTTCGACGAAACGACTCACAGAAACCCCATCTCTCAGAACGCCCTCCTCTCCGCCCACGTCCGCAATGGCGACCCACATGCCGCGTGGCTTCTCTTTCTCCACCTCAACCGTGCAGGCTTCAATCGAGATTCATATACATTCACTCCCATTCTCAGCGCCTGCTCTGCCCTGTTCGACCTACAACGGGGCAGGCAAGCTCATGCTTTGCTGATCAAAACTGGGCTTGGATTGGAAACCGTTGTGAACACTGCCCTTGTTGACATGTACACCAAATGCGGTAGCTTGGATGATGCAGTCCAGGCTTTCAGAGAGATGAGATCCAGAGATGGCGTTGCGTGGAATGCGATGATATCAGGGCTCATACGGCATGGCCGAGCAATTGATGCTGTGGGTGCTTTCCAGAAAATGCTAGAGGAAGGAGTAGGATTCAGTGATTTCACGCTCTGCTCAATGCTGAAAGCGTGTGCTGCTTTAGAAGCTCGTCGACAAGGCATGCAGATTCATGCTCTGTCAATTGCTGTTGGATGTTGCAATTCAGTCGTTTGGAGCACTGCACTTGTTGATTTCTATTCCAATTGCGGGCTCATCACGGATGCATTCAGAGTATTCGACGAAATGAACTGCAGGAAGGATGAAGCTACTTACAATGCTTTGCTTTCTGGATGTGTTCGGAATAAGAAATATGAAGAGGCATTCTTGATGTTGGTAAGAATGCAGCCGAACAGGATCGCTCTGACAAGTGTTCTTGATGCTTGCTCTGAGCTTTTGGATCTGTCGAAAGGGAAGCAGATACATTGTGTGGCGGTCCGTCAGGGGTTTGATTCTGATACCTTATTGTGTAATGCGTTGTTGGACATGTATGCAAAATGTGGGATGATGACATCCGCCCGTTTGGTCTTCGATCGGATTGGTAAGAAAAACGTGGTTTCTTGGACCAGCATTATTGATGCGCATGGGATTCACGGGCTTGGAGTCAAAGCTGTGGAGATGTTCAAGAATATGATTGTAGAGAACAGAGGCGTTGCTCCGAATTCTGTGACACTTCTCGCTATTCTTTCAGCTTGTGGTCATTCTGGCCTTGTGGAAGAAGCGAGGAATTGCATTGTTTTGATGAGAGAGAAGTGCAGTCTTGATATTGGTCCAGAGCATTATGCCTGTTTTATTGATCTCCTGGGACGTGCGGGCCGGATCGATGAAGTGTGGGATCTCTTCTGTGATATGAGCAGCAGTACAAAACAACATGCAGCAGTTTGGGCAGCTCTGCTCAATGCTTGTAAAACTAATCTCGATGTAGTGAGAGGAGAGTTTGCAGCGAAGGGTTTATTAGAGCTGGAACCTGAGAATCCAGGGAATTATGTCTTGCTATCGAACTTCTATGCTGCTGTTGGAAGATGGGAAGCTGTGGAGGAATTGAGAAGGGTAATGAGAGAGAAAGGGCTTAGAAAGGAGGCTGGAAGTAGCTGGGTTCCGTTGACTGCTGAAATGGAGATTTCAGCAGGAGGCAGCTGGGTTGCTGTTGGATGCTGAGAAAAACTCTCTCATGATTGGTTTGCTCATCAAGCCACACACGCGTACCAAAAAACAGATGATGTGCACATTGGTTGTTCAAGTGCAGCTTGACCAGATGAGTGGACTGCTCTGATTTTGAGCCGAACATATGAAGTGGGGCTGACCCAATGACGAGGCCGGAGTCACACACGCCCACACCTACTGACACAAACAGCAGCCTTGGCAAGTGTAGCAGTTGATTCTAAAAAGCTTGAAATTGCCTTATTCTTAGCTGAGGCTGTCCTACAATGGGCTCAGTGTAATGATTTTCTTATTTGCATTTAATTCATCATACTCATTATCAGGTGTATATAACACAATAATTTCAGAAATCCATGAGCCAACATCTGGTCTCCCAAACACTGAAATTCAGGATTTTGAAAATCCATGCTGCCAAATAGAATGGAAAATCCAATATTTTAATTCCATGCTCCCAAGAGAGCCCTGAGGAGAAAAGCTTTAATACTTTGGTAGTGTCATGAATGATATGGAGGCACTTATAAATTACTTGGAAATAATCTGAAATTCAATTATTTCAATAAAAACGTTGAAATTATGGGTTTTGATGTATAATGAACAGAAAAAATCAGGCTTATTTGATTATTGGGATGGTCGGCATTTATTTGATGTTTAAAAATGAAAACAACCAACCGTACTACACTAAGAAACAAGTGCCCCCAAATCAGAGGTTGGGTTGTTTGAAGAATCTGGGACTGTGGCTTAGGGACAGTGATTTCCACAATTTAATCGGCGGTAATCTGAGTTAACTCATGGGCTGTGTCCAATTTCTGAGTGCCTGTGTGTCAAGTGTCATATACAGCCGGAGAATCAAATAACTCTCCATTCTAGATGACTATAAACAAATCTGACTGGCCCACTAATCAAATGTGGCCACACTATACGAAACCAATATATGGTGTAAAAATAACTGCCAATGGTCCATATCCAGTAGGTAAATGCAGGTCGCCTGATGAATGGATCAACTTGATTCTCTGCACGTTGGTCATTATTACAGTGACGTCTATGATAGGCACCATAAGAGACGTTCCAATACTCGCCTGTTGGCACCTGCATGCTGCGTGTAAACATGAATGTGGAGAGGGTTGTGCAAGGGGTGAACAAGCGTCTTCTCATACATAAATGCCTAACTGCTAAAGGCCCTCTCATTTCTCATTTCAAACTTTCCCTCAGGTTTTTCTTCTTCACCTACAAACCCTCTGACAAGTGTTGTTGCCGCTTGTTCTGAGCTTTTGAATTTGTCGAAAGGGAAGTAGATACATTGCATGACGATCAGTCAGGGGTGTGCCTGGGATACCTTATTGTTTAATGTGCTATTGGACATGTAAGAAAAATGTGGGATGGCAACATCTGCCCATTTGGTCTTCGATCAGATTGGTAAGAAAAACATGGTTTCTTGGACCAACATTATTGATGCATATGGGACTCACAGGCATGGAGTTGAAGCTCTAGAGATGTTCAAGAAGATAACAGTAGAGAACGGTGGAGTTGCTCCAAATTCCGTGACACTTCTTGCTATTCTTTCAGCTTGCGACCCTTCTGGTCTTTTGGAAGAAGCGAGGGATTGCTTTGTTTCATTGAGGGAGAAATGAGGGAGAAATAAAGCCTTGATCATGGCCCAGAGCATTACTCCTGTTTCATTGATCTCCTGGGACAGGTGGGCTGGATGAAGTGAGGGATCTCTTGGGTCATCATAGTTAAGTGCTATCAGCAACCATCTTGAGAACTGAATCACATTGAAATTGGAATTTTTCTATATCTGACCACAAATAAGCTTTTTCTAGTCGCTGGTTCATTGAGCCTATAAATTGTTGGTGAGGCAACAGCAACTGGTCTTCTGGCAAACTCACTAGTTTGATCTTCTTCCATCTTCAACACCCCTTTCTCGAACCACACTCCTGACCAGAATGGAAGACCAAAGATCGAGACTACCACTTGCTGGGGATCATCCAACTTTGTTTCTTCATCAAGCACTATAATGTTCCACTTTCACTGCCGAGTTGTTTTTCATCAGCTTAGGTATTAGATGTGGGTTCATAGACTTGTTTAGGAGTTGACAAAAGAGTGTAAGACGTGTTGAATGCCATCACTGCTCAGATGTGGTTTCAGAACTTCTTGCATTAGCAAAGGTAGTGGAATTTCATGGGCAACAACTCTAAAACTTTTGAAGCTTGGCAGCATTGCACTCAGTTTGTTCTATACCGAATGGGCCGTTTGGGGGCATTTTGCATTTTTACATTTGACAGGTTCTTGATGAAACAAAAACTGAACCCTGGGGTCCTCATGGGTCTGCCGTAGCGAATATTGCACAGGCCACCAAGCAACCTTAGCAATGAAAATGAAGGGAGGAACTCGCAGAAGGGATCAGCATGCCACGACAGATACTTACACCGACACACTAAGAATTTGAAGCAAACCCCACAGATGAAGAGGTTGTGTTTGTTTTGGGTGCTTCAGGTTTGTAAGATAATGTTGCCTGCATGCATGAAGTGGAGATGGGCATAGGAAAAAAATAAATCATTAGCCTAGCCTATTCGATTGTCGTACCTAAATTGAACCCATTGAGATGTGGCCTAGCCATGTGTTTGTGCTTGTGTGCTGATTAGCATTTTTTATGTTTCTATTTTAACTTGATCAATAAAGTCATTATAATGTTTTTCTAATGCTGGTATTTTGTGTCGGGTCAAGATGGTAACTATGGTCTTACAACCTTCATCCACATATTGAGGAAATAAGAAGAAGAAGAGGAAAAAGAATGGGAAACACAGTCTTGAGGTTTAGTAGAATAAAAGGGGCGAGGATTATGCTTTGCCTCAGGAATGGGACAAATAGCCTTTGGTAGGTTCACAAACTTAGTGGGAGACACATGTTTGAGAATCCGAATATCATATCCTTCTTACTCAGCTTGAGCACCCACGTGACCAATCAAGAGGCGGGTTGCCTCTTTTAGTCGTGAGTATTGTTCCGAGTATCCCCAATATCAGTAATATCCCTTATATTATCCTTATCTCCAACTTGGCGATATCGATAGCACTGGTAGTATCAGAAATTTAAGGTATTGGCAATATATTGCTAAAACATTGATATCGCCAAAAAATCTATTTATTAAAAAAGAATCATTTTTTTTATGAGTGCATGGTTGCATGATAAAATGCATGTTGTGTGTGTGTGTGTGTGTGTGTGTGTGTGTGTGGATGGATGGATGGATGGATGGGTGTGTGTGTCTATGGGTGTGTGTCTATGGGTGTACGCACGCACGCATGGATGGATGGATCATGCACATGTTTGTATGCATGCATGGATGGATCCACCATTTTTCCCATCTTTCCCTCAATCAACGATACAGGCTTTTAGGCCCCTATTAAAGAGAAACTTACCATTTAATTTCTAAATATGCAAATATGTATCTTTTCCACTATTATTTGATTCTTAACTATGCAAATGTATATTTTAATATATCCTAAAGTATCAATGAAAAATTCCACAAATTTTCCTTTATTGCTCTAATGTTTTCTTGAGTTAGCATTACATGCTTTTAAATCCCCATTAAAGATAAACTTATTATGTATCCATTTTTTTCCCTTTTTCCTTTGTTTTCCCAATGTTTCCCTTAGCTATGCATTTCCAGGTATCGGCTATAATATCAGCGATACTGACACATGTTTTTGTATCCCCAGCCAACGATACATGCAATGTGAGTAGATATTGGCAGGGTTCACTATTTAATTTATATCATCATCAGCATCAGATAAGCCTCATCCCAATTACTTGGGGTTGGCTACATGAATCCTTTTATGCCATTCCACCCTACACGGGCCATACTTTCAATTAGACCATAGGTCATCAACTCTTTTCTTACAACCTCCATCCACGTCCAACAATTATGCTTATTTGGTTATCTGACCATTAAATTGGTGACATTCATTGGATGTTTGAAAGTGAAAAATATCTAAATGTTTTCTTCATAACAGAGTTTAAGATTGTTCACTAATCTGATTTTGGTAATATGGCTCTGCGATAATGCGTTCCACAATTTAATCAGTTTAATTTGAGTTAACTTATGCCACATTTACAATTTCCTAGTCCATGTGTATCGAGGACCATTCACAGCAAGTGTCTAAGTAACTCCCCTAAAAGGGGGTAAAAAAGAAACCAATTCGGATTTACTACAAATTTAAAAAAATATATATAGGGAATGTTTCTCATAAAAGACTTCACGGGAGTATTTCCATCTTTATTGAAACTTGACAATGAGACAAGCACTTTGACAGTATTCAAAACCCAGCATAATGTATATTAAAACAATAACATGGAGCTCACCAAACACTCGAAGGAATTTTGACAACTCCGAATCAATCAACTGTGAAAAAATATATAAATCATTTGAAGCTTCCAAACTGATATTGGCCTAGTTTTGAGAAGCTCCCATCTCCTCCCATTCCCATTCCCATTCCCATTCCCATTCCCATTCCTCCTGCTGGTGATGGAGTAAACCCTGATCTACCAATACCTGATCCAACACCCATGGCTCTCCCCATGTATATTGAAGTTGATGGGCCCTTTTCCTTCTCATCCGTCCCATCACTCAGCCCACCGACAATACCAATATCTGCTAGAGATGTCTTCTTGGCTGCACATTGAATTCAAAGTATAAGAAGAAAAAAAAACTTTCTCAGTAGAACTACAGAAGTCTATGCTACCATTTCCATGAAAGAAAAATCACGGGTTTCTAGGTTATGGACACAACATCACTCCCACTTCGATTTCAAAAAATACAGCCTGTTTGGGTCTTCTCCATAGGCAGTGGATAAAGTGAAGAATGTCCATAGTGAGAATGGTATGATAACAAGTTCTGCACATTATCACCAGATTCTCATATTGGGGCACATTTCATGGACGGTAGCGTCCAGAGCATCATGCCATCCATGTTTTGAGCACTGCAGAAAGAGGCTCCACTTCTCCATGATGCACATGGGATGGTGTCTCTCCGAACTGCATTCTGGGGCATGCCAAAAAAGGCCCCTAGTTTATGTCTTTCTTTTGGGGAACCATGTCATTGTGAGAACTATAGTAACTTAAATTGGGGAATAAATGTGATGAGTCCAAGTTGAGGATCCACAACTTGATTAACCAAATTGGCTTTTTCCTTTTTGAGTTGTTTTTTTCTTTTCTTTTCTTTTCTCTTTTAGGTCAATAGGTAGAATGAGAATTTAGCACTAGTTATAGAGGAATCAACTGCTAGCATTCAGAAAACGGTTCCCCATTGCCTGTTATTTGTAGATGATATGGTGTTGGCTGCTGAGACAAGGATTTAAGCAAAGCATATGAAATGAAACTTTACTAGGAAAAGTTAAAGAGGCAGGTCACTAGTTAAATCAATAGGAAGTTCTAGAATTCAAAATGATGTTTCAAACAAAATTATTTTGGACTGGAGCTGGGTCGATGAAATGGAGATTTGCCTATGGAGTGACATGTGATGGCTGCATTCCAATGATATTTTCAAGGAGATAAGTTTATCAGACCTTTTTGAATGGCTATGCTATATGAGCAGAATTGTGCAATTAGGAAGCAACATGTTGCTGTTGAGATAGTGTTTCAGGACCTATTGGGTGTGGCAGAGTTGGAGGCTGTCGTAAGGGGGATCAAGCCGGTTTGGAATATCTTTTCAGGACGTCTCATGGTGGTAAGTGAGTCAAGAAGTGTCATTTCTTGGCCATCCGCCTCAAGTAAGGCTCCATGGAAGTGATCATATTTCGTTAATGAAATCTTGGTGAGGGTTGCAGCTTATCCTAACCATTTTAGTATTGCTTCTAATTCTAAAGAGGCAAATTCCTTAGCAGATGCTCTTGCTAAAGGATTGTTTGTGTTCTTAAGCTATCCTTGGTAATTGGAGATTGCTCTCCATTGCCTTAATGCAGAGTTATTTCTCGTCCTTTTTTTCTTTCAATTAAACATGTATGTTGCATCCCGGAGATGAATCAGTGCAGGCAGTAGCCGTCATCCTACGAGGGCGTTTCATGCTCATGTCAAGAGTTGATGTACTATAGAGAATCTTGAGATTAGGCATCTCTGTAACACCATCTATAATCTGGATTCCTGCAACAAGGTGTCACCATCAATATAAGGGCACTAAGGGGCAGGCTCACTGCTATACTGTGACAGTGCCTCCACATGGGATACAACTTACTCGTATGCACGGTCGGGCTTCCCTATTTGGGAAGGCCTCCACGTAAGAAATAAGAAAAAGAAAGAAAGGAAAAAAAAAAAAAAAAAAAAAAAAGAGGCAACATGAGCAGGGGATAAAACGAGCAATGCAAACATGAGGATGTGGAGATGTGTGCAGAGAGTAGGAAGCATAGAATCTAAGAATGAAGACATCAGATGCAACCTATGAATAAGAACTAAAATTATCAAGACCTGATTAAGATGGTCTGACCATGCGTTGTTAAAGTTGAAGATGCCCCTGATAAAGCAAGGAACTCCTATTTGAGTAGAAGAGCCTAGAATGAGGATGAGAAGAAGACATAAAAGGACTAGGTTTGAGGTGGTGAGAAGGGATATGAATGCGCATGCATGCTCATCGAGGATGGGACCATTAGGGTCCATTTGGATGCACCCTCCAAAGTGGCGTTTGAGGCGTAAACCCATGGTAATGAATGTTGGTATTGGTCGGCATATCAGCCCGACGGAAAAATGATATGATACTGACGTCATGTATCGGTATCGCGGCTGTATCGGCCCGACGGAAAAATGATATGATATGACGTCATGTATCGGTATCGCGGCTGTATCAGCCCGTATTAGTCATAATTTTTTTTCAAAGCAAAAAAATATGGAAAATATTAGAAAAATAGAGGAAAAATGAGACATCAAAGAATCCATCATTTTTGTGTGTTTTGACCATGTATTTAATGGTGTATCAGACGGTGTATTGGACCATTCTTTGATAAGAATGTGTCTGTCGATTTGACTTGTTGAAGGTAAACTAAATGGGCCCTAATTGAACACAAATCAAGCATGATTTGGTGAACTAGGGCCCCATTACATTGAAATACAACAAAAAGAAGATGAAAATGTAAAAAAGAAAGTGAAGGTTTATCCTTCTTTCCGATTTTTCCCATAATCGTCCACTCTGCTTTGATTTATCGAATCTCATTCAAATAATTTGTTTTGATACCAAAATAGTTTTAGATCTAGCCTAAAATGAGTTTTTTTAAGCTTCTTCAATGGTTTAAATGAAAAAAAAGAAGAGGAGATAAGAGAAATTTTGAAAAGAGGGAAAAAAAAAATTATCAAATTTGTGCTTTTATGGGCGTACCGGCCGTATCGGCCCCATATTGGCTGAAACGGGCTGATACAAACCGATACGATTCAGTTTTTTTGTATAAGGAGAATACGGATCCCGTATCGCATATCGTCTTGTTCCGATATGGATACGATATGGTCGCGTCGGCCGATACGATAGCAATGTTCACACCCATGCATAAACCCCCTTTTGGGCCAAACTGGGGTTTTTTTAATGTGTTCGGATGATTTCACCACCCCTCCTGACAAATTTGACGCTAAAATGCCAACCCGACAAGAACCAAACTGATTGGTTTTCTTCGAGTTGACCAGAAAAATAGGCTTGAAAACCCCCTTTTTGCACAAGTGCGTCCAAATGGGCCCTTAGGAATGATTGGCAAGATATGATTCATAACGCAACTCCTAACAGCTAGGACAAGGCTATTATGAAGACGACGACGACGACGACGATGATTTAGAAGGCAACGAAGATGACGATGACGATGACGATGATGAAGAAGGTTATGATGATGACAATGTTGAAGATGATGATGGCGGCAACGCTGATGAGGATGATCGGGTAAAACATTAGTTTAATAGGGAGAGAGAGAGAGAGAGAGAGAGAGAGAGAGAGAGAGAGAGAGAGAGAGAGAGAGAGAGAGAGAGAGTTTAACAGAAGCGAGAATAAGAGAATCTTCAAGAAAAAGAAGTGAGGCATAAAAATAGCAATGTGATGACCCAAGGCCCAGGCCAAACTACGACCTTTTCCTTTTGTCCTAATCACCCAAATGGTCAACATTTTGCCTCAAACCAAACAGTTGTCTGGTACATGGAGGGACGTCTCCCTCTATCGATGCCCAAAATCAATCATTGGAAAAATTGACAAGCTTAGAAGGAATTTTCTTTGGCAAGGTGGATCGAACAGGGGAAGGTTCCCTCCTAAAATGGAGGGAGATCTGTACCTCCTTATGAGGATTTTTTTTTTTTTTTTTTTTTTTTTGGGGGGGGGGGGGGGGGGGGAATATCAAGGACTTCTAGAAAGTCAATGAAGCTCTTTTAGGTAAGTGGGTCTGGAGGTTTGGTATCGAGGAAGATAGTTTGTGGCATCAGATTGTTGCTGCCAAATATGGCACTATTCCCACAGAGTGGTGGACAAAAATGATCTCTTTATCGTGCCTCTTTCTTATGGAAAGGTATTGCTTCAACGGCCCCGACGATGTTTGATAGGTTCGCCTTTAATCTAGGAAATGGTGCTAGAATCAGATTCTGGCTAGATTTATGGTGCGGTGATCGTTTGCTGGCTGAATCCTTCCTAGTTTTTTTTGCCATAAGCTCAGACCCAAATATAGCGGTCAGAGACTGTTTTAGTTCCAATGGGACCCAAGGAACTTGGCTCCCATTCTTTCGAAGGAATCTCCTAGAATCGGAATTAGAGGAACTTCTTACTTTGCTCTCTCATTTGCAAGAAGTCCATTTCCATCCTTCTCTGTCCTTGGAAGACTCTCCTCGCTGGAAGTTGGCAAGCTCGGGAAAGTTCACAGTCCAATCCCTCTACAGATCTCTTTCATAGTCTTCTTTCTCTTCTTGTTGTCATATTGGTTCCACTTGGTATTACAGTGTGCCACCAAAAGTAGCGGCGTTTGGTTGGCTTCTGGGTAGGAACAGGGTCCTGATGGTCAACAATCTTACGGAAAGAGGAATGCGGCTCCCAAATGTCTGCCTCTTATGCCTAAACGCAGAGGAAACAATGGATCATCTCCTCTTGCATTGTCCATTCACTTCTGATATTTGGTGGCTTGTCCTAAGGTTGGTGGGGATCTCTTGGGGTTTTCCTAAATCTGTGGACGACATGTTCTGTGCTTGGCATGAGGATTCTGGAGGCTCTGGCCTCAGGGAAAAAAGAAGTGGAGAATTATCCTTAACTCCTTATGGTTGTTCTTTGGGTTGTTTGGGCTGAAAGAAATAACCATTGCTTCCGCAACCGCAGTGTCTCAATGGCGGGGCTGTTCTCGAGGGTTTTGGTCATGTTTAGAGACTGGGCTCCCTAGCTCTTCCTCTCTTCCGGGTTTCAGATGCTGTGGAACAGCTTTCTATATTTTCTTTTTTTCTGGATTTCCTTTGTTTCTTTGTTTGCTTTCTGTTTTCTTTTCTTGTTGCTTAGGTTCTGCTTCTTTTGTTTTTGCTGTTGATCAATAAAATTCTCATCTTTCAAAAAAAAAAAAAAAACTGTCTAGTACATTGCACATTGGACCAGCTCATAGGCATCAATTCCCCACTCCCTGCACATGAATCATGTGTCAACTGCATGCTCTAGCAATAGCCTAGAGGTGCCACTGCAATTTGCCACCTGCATTTCAAATCCAAAGTTGCTACACTTAGAGATACAACCCGAATATCTAACCTCCCAACTCCATGACCAGTATGGAGCAACAGTGGCTCACACAATGAACACTTGGATATTTGTACATCACAATTGGGAACTAGTAACCTTCAGGGAGAAGCATGGCAACAGCAACAATAGGTTGAAACATAGACATACACATCATAATTAATTCGCATTTTGAAGTATGATAACATACCATTTTGTTTACAGTTATAGCTTGAGTATGTGGACAAGACACCTAGTATGCGTCAATTCTTCCACTGTTTTGTTCAAATCTAGAGGAAGTGTATGAATTTTAGTTCTGGTTTTACTGGAAAGGCAGTCAAACAATTCTCATAATATCAAGGGCTTCCAATGTTTTGGATGGTCCAAAGGGGCCAAATAAATGTTTTGACATTTGATCAGCATTTCTGATATAGTATCCATGTTGGATTATTACTCTTAAGTCTTAAGGTTTTCTTTTTCCATTTTTTTCCTGGTGAAAGTACAGAGAAAATGTTCAGACCATCTTCCATTAGCTGAGTGCTTCCCATTAGTCAGGTACAAGGCTTTTGATAATTCCATGTTCTTATACACAATTAAGAATTCCATCAATGCATCTCTCAAGTTCCACTCATTCCAAAGCATTCTGCCTAATGCATGTAAAACTGTTTGTGCATGTAATCACAAGGTACGGATGCTTAGAAGGGTAACTTCTCTAACAACCCAAATTTTAGGGATATTTGTTGGTTAGATCCAAATTCAGAAAAATCAACCGTTTTTAATGAACAACACATACAATTCTATATGGTGATAGAGGAAAGTAATGTGATGCAGTAATTCGAGGATGAAGGAGTTAAACTTACGAGCAGTTATATTTAGATCGATCAATCCACGACTCAGCGAATCTGCCCATATCCCAGACTTGACCTGGAAAGTATCCTTCTTGGCTGGGGTCTTAGACTGTGTTGAGATGTTCTGGTTTGAGACACTGAGGCCTTCATTGGCAGAATTTTGTGGTGGTTCTGTGGACACTGGGCCGGTATGAGAAGTGAAGTCGCCAAAGAGGTCGGATCCTTCAAAATTGTTGAGAGGCATCGCAGCAAATGGATCAATGGTGTTGGGGTTTGTGGGCTCAGGCTTAGGTGACTTAGTTTCAATTGGCAAGGTAGAATCTGGTGCAGCAAAAAAGTCCACCTTTGAAGAAGGTGCAGCAGGAAAGGCAGACTGAGCAAAGAGATCAGCATTAGCCTGCAGAAAGGGTAAGAAGAAAATTTCACATTGAGGAAAGCATAAAAAATATACTTGAATAAAAAGATAACCAAATCCCTGCTATTTCTCCAAAATGAATCGCCAAGCGGGTTCATCTTGCACTGCATGCTCTCCAACATCAACTGTCCCGCAACATCTGCTTTGTGGGTGGTGTGTAAGACTTGTGCTAAGGGGTGTGGGGCCATGTTGGCATGTAAGTTGTGTTGACAATCAGCCATGAGTGGGTTCGCTGATTTATTTATTTATTTTTACAGCCTACTACTCGAGCATGACCTCTCATGTTTGTGGGTGCTTCATGCCCCCCCCCCCCCCCCCCCCACACACACACACACACGACCTTACTCCGCTTCCAACTCAGGGCTGGGGTTCAATATGGGGTGAGACTGTCTTGGTACATGGGCTGTGTCAATGTAAGCCTCTGTAATGGTCTTTCCTAAGAGCCCAGATAAAAAACGAAGGTTGATGTCTGGTGGGCAGCCGATCGTAAAACTTTTGCCTATCTACCATCGAAGAGCCAAGCCCAAATTTCTGTGAGAAAAGCAAAGATGATATGCAAGTGACAAAAGATACATAAGAAATAGGACATGAAACAGCAAGCCGAGATTTATTTTATTTTTTTCTTCCTGAAGGGTCAAGCCAAGAACACCTTCATTCTTTTATTCAGACAATGGCAAGAGATCAAACGGATCCTAAATTAGCTGAAATGTATGGTTTATGTCACAAAAACCTAGAAGCAGCACCCTCTACTCCCCAAAAAAAGAAAAGAAAAAAAATCACGTATCTTGACGAAACATTCTTGCTTTTCTAATAGAAAATGCATGTAAGAAAAAATAAGAAAATTGTAACTCAGAAATATGAGGAGAAGCAAAGGGAAAGAAAATGCACATCCTGTCCTGGATGTATGATGATCCACACTCAGACCATCAACAGATGGCTAACTTTTATCCAATTTTTGCATGATCAATTTAATGATCTCTCATAAAGTAAACAAGCCAAAGTAAAACCAATTAAATTGGATCAGTCTCCATTACCACTGGATAGAGCATTCGAAAAAACAGTAAGCAAACTAAAGGGCTTCTTGAATCTGAAAGGTCAATGTCTGGTTTCTCCAAAACATCCATTGCCTGAAGGAAATCATGCTAAAAGTGGTGCCATTTTTATCCGGATCCTCTGTTGGCTGCAAACGGGAAAATCTCTGTTCGCGGCCTTTTTATTGGTCCACGTCATCACATAGGTTTGCAACCACAGCACATCCTCAGTGCAACCTCACCACACCCTCAGTGCAACCTCATCACACTGACGTCATGAAGTGTCACGTGGACCAATGAAAAGGCTGCAAACAGGAATTTCCTGTTTTGCAGCCAACAGAGGATCCAGACTCTTTTTTTTCCATAGTTTCTGTAAACCACTTGAAATGAAATGAATTGGGTTAACCAGTCCGATTCTATTTGAGACGCAGTGAAAAGAGGACCTAAGAAAACATCCACACTCCAAACTGAGCTAACACAAAATTCCAACAACTTATTTGGTAGGGCTGTCAATGGGTTGTATTTGGGTTAGATACTAGTGTACTATATCCAGATTCTAGACCTAAGGGAACTGGATGCCCTGTAGGGTCCAGATACGGGTAACATATATGAGGTACAGAACCGGCTTTGCATGGATTCTGGTATAACATAAGACCCTATCTAGAAAAGCTGAGAAGAGACTTCTTTTGGTAGGGAGCGGCTTCCATTAGAAAATTCCACCTTCTCTGTAAACCTTAGAAGGAAGGTAGTGCTGGAATCAGACCTCTGGATGACATGAACAAAGCCTTATTAGGCAAATGGGTTTGGAGGTTTGGCAGCAAAGAAAACAACCTGTGGAGAACCATTATCAAAGGAAAGTACAGGATATCATCCTTTGGCTGGAGAATTAGATCGTCTTCTCTGTATGGAGCATCATCCTCATGGAAATCGGTGTTACAGATGGAGCGCAAGGTCTGGGAGGGAATCAGTTTCTCCCTGGGCAGTGGTGATAGAAATTAGAATCAGTTTTTGGGACAACATATGTGTTGGGGACAGTCCACTGCATGCTGATTTCCTTGACATAGGGGCCCTCGGCCCCACCGATAACATCTCGGTTGCAAGCTGTTTTTCTCGCAACGGAGTTCATGGTGTCTGGGTTCCCCCCTGCAGCCAAAACCCGGACGAGAATGAAGAAGCAGAATTTATTCTGCTTCTGCAACGATTAGAGAGTTTTCCGCCTTCTCCGGGTGCAGCTGACTCTCTGGTTTCGCAGAAAGACCGATCAGTAGCTTTCTCATTGAAATCTCTGTATCGCTTGCCAGAATTCTTCCTCTGTTAGTTTCATTTCACAGGCCGCGTCTGGACATATGGAGCTCCGCCAAGATAGCTACCTTCGCTTGGCTTGTTGGAAAGAATACAGTGATGACTGTTGACAACTTGCGCAAGAGAAGAATGTTCTCCCAAATGTCTGTCTACTCTGTATGAAAGACGGTAAATCACCTTATTCATTCTCTGCCCGTTTGCTCGGAGCCTGTGGGATGGTATTCTGAATTTCTTTCTATTCCCTGGGTGATGCCGTGCACAGTGGAAGGTCTGTTTCTAGCTTGGCACGACAGCATGCCTGTTAGTTCTTAAAAAGGCAAGTGGAAGATGGCTCTGCTTGCTGGTGTGTAGACCATTTGGCACGTGAGAAATGGCTGCTGTTTCAGAAACTCTTCTAGGTCTGTCTAGCCAACAGTTGATAGGGCTTTCTCGCTTCTCAGGGATTGGACCCCTGATTAGGGGGGGTTTCTTTTCTGTGTTTTTTTTTTTTTTTTTGCCTGTTCTTTGCTTGTATTCTTTGTTTCTTTTTCTTTTCTTTTCTTTTTTTTCCTGTTTTCTTTAATATTATTCTTTGCCTTTCAAAAAAAAAAACAACATAAAGCCCCTGTCTAGCCTAGTTTTGTGAGCATAAATTAGGAATTGGAATGTGGTTTGGATATGAACTCAAGTCTAGAATCAGGTCCAGATCCTGGTTTGGTTCCAGATGTGGGCTCATTTTCCATAAGGTTTTAAAATAATAAAGTATAATTAAATATAGAATGAAACAAAGGGGAAAAAATCATATATTCCATTAGCCGATGGGTACCTGACCTGACTACATGCCTAGTTGGACATGACTTGTTGGTCCTGAATCCAGCCTGATTAGTAGTTCAGCCTGAGATCTGGATCCAGATCCAATTAAATCTGATCTAATACTTCGTCATAAAAGGACCTGAGTACCCATTGACAGCCCTTTTTTGGTCCTCCAGAAAGCACTCCTAGATTCTTGAATTTGATGTTAATCAAATGCTGGGTATTGAAGTTCCTGAAAGGACAACAACACTTCCTCACTTTGACAACACTATCCACACAACGTTTGAAATTGGCTGGTTATTGGTGCTTTGCCTGTGCCTTTTTTGTTTATGTTTTTCATATGATGGACCTTAGAAATATTAATTCCCTGATAGCTAGAGAAGATGGGAACCTAAACACTGCAGCAAGTCTCTTTTATGCAGAGGGAAACTAACATCACTATATGAACTCTAATACAAGTGCGATAAGGAAAATAACCTGAGTATGAGAGCCAGAGTGTGCTTCTACATTAGGTAAGGCCGACACAAAAGTTGCATCTGCAAACAGATCGACGTCAGTCGAGGCATTGCTGTTTGTGGTAGAATTTTTGGTTGGAACAGGAGCATCCATGAGGTCACCAATCAAACTTTCACCAAACAGATCGACTTGGTTAGATCTTCCAGCAGTTGATCCTGTCAAATCAGCTCAATCAAACAAGTTAGAGCAGATAACATTTTAGAACATTCTTGATTAAGATGGTCCATACAAATCTTGTTCATTAGATGCATAAAATCATTGTGATTGGTCAGAGGGGGTTGTTTATACCTAAAACCAGTGACATAGAACTCAGCCGGCTAACTTAGATTAACCAGATCCAAGTGCAGAGTCAAATTTCAGTTTTAAAACTCAGCAGCATCAAATATTTTTTTTTTATAAATTTGCAGAACTTTTCATTGGCTTAGTAGAGTTGAATTTGAAATCATTGTAATTAGTAAATGGGAGGCTGTTTATACTGACAACCAAAAAGTCGGTTAGGTATGTAGACGTTGGCTGAATAACTCAGGCTAGCCAGACCCAAGTACTGAATCAAATTTTCAGTTATAAAACTCAGTCGCATCAAATAATTTTAAATTTGCAGAGCTTTTTCATTGACTTGAGAGAGTTGAACTAAAACTAATAGATTGATTTTATTTTATTTTTTAAAGGATAAAATTGAAGGATTAGTTTCGAAGTCCAGATACTTGTCTTTCAGCACTGATTTATAACTTGATGTTCAATTTCGAAAGGTTCCTGCATGTCACTTGTCATCAATTCTTACTCGAATTATTGCAACAAGTCAACAGCCTTCAAAGTTAAACTTACTTTTCAGCAACAAAATTTTCTTTAACGAGGAAAGGGAAACAACTGTCTGTTATATCAGCCATCCCTAAGAAAAACAGAAAAGAAAACAACTATCCTATAAGGTAATGGATAAGCATTTTTACAAACAAGATTGGGTCCTATATACAATTTTGTTCTCAAGCGCCACATTGTTTGCTTCCCTAAACACATGCATAAAAGATGTTTGAAATTTAGATGACCAAAGCTGTCTCATTAAAACTAAACTTGTGCTTCCATGGGATTCTTTCCACACCAGAGGCCCAAGGGTTCAAAGTTAGATTCATGTGGATACACTTTGTCCCCAATAACATGTCTACCAAAACATCAATATGCACAAGTATGTAGTTCATGCAGGAGTGGAACTTAGACATAGACATGTGCGCACCTAAGAGACCCATCACGCTTCCCATTTTTCTCATACTTTATTGTAGTTCTTAGCAGCACGATATCAGCATGTTTCTTGCCTAGGGGAGGGCAAAACAGCCAATATAGGCATGTGCAGTCACATGCGCCATGCATGTATGGGTTTGAGAAGGTTGATTGACCCATTCAAGTTGGTGGAAACCGTTCAAATTTTCAAACGTCTCCCATTCTTATTCATCATAATTTCTCATATTGTTAACATATTGGAGATCATTTAATGGTGCGAGAGTTCCATAGATCTACTATCACAAATGACTCCATTCCATCTCTTTTACACCAGGTATCTCCCTTGCTCTTCTTCGCTATCTATTCAGCATATACTTTTTCTTCACTGGTCCCTTCTTCTCTTTTCTTCTCTAAGCTCTGCGATTTTTTTTTTCTCATAAATTTCTCGAAACTTCTCTCCTCTCCTACCATCAACCTTAATCATCTATCCCTGTTCCCTAAATTTACATCCTCAAAACTACAAACCTAGCTCCAATTGTCTACTTTTTTTTAACCCAAACCAAATCTTCTTTTCATCCCCAACTCACAATCTTTTTTTCCAATTCATAAGGGGTAGGTATAAAAATATAGAAAACAATAACAATTAAATAGAGATATGTATAAGAGAGCGCCAACAAATGTGAAGATCACTATTCCCATGTGAGTTCCCAATTACTGTACACTTGCATTAGGGGGTCAGCATTGGCCCCATACCGTTTCACATTTGTGATGGAGGAGTTAATGAGGCATTTACAAGAAGAGATCCCATGGTGTATGTTCCTTGCAGTTGACATAGTTTTGATTAGCAAGACAAGGGAGGGCGTAAACCCAAAGCTAGATTTATGGAGGGGTGCTTCGGAATCTAAAGGATTAAAAACTAGTCAAACTAAAACAGAGTATATGGAGTGCAATTTTAGTAACAGGAGTGAAAATGAAGAATTAGTTAAGATTGATGACCAGGAAGTTTCTCCAAATGACCACTTTTGATACCTTGGGTCAACAATTCATGAGTGGAGAGATTGAGAAGGATGTTGCTCATAGAATTCAAGCTGTGTGGAAGAAATGGAGATGTGCCTTTGGAGTTTTTATTTGATCGTACTACCACTCAAACTGAAAGGGAAAATTTATAGGATAGCTATAAGACCAACCATGCTTTACGGGACAGGATCTTGGGCAAATTAAGAACAACTTGTTCATAAATGACTATAGCTGAAATGAGGATGTTGAGATGGACGGCTGACAAGATGAAGGATAGAATTAGAAATGAGTGCTTAGAGGGAACTTAAGAATGGCGCCAATAGGTAATAAGATGAGGGGAAGTAAACTTAGATGTTTTGGTCATGTGCAATGGAGACCAAGAACCATGCCCGTTGGGAGTGAGTTGGTACAAGTTGAAGGCTCAACAAGGGCAAGGGGAACTAGGGAAGGTCAAAAAGGACATGGATGGAGGTGGTAAGCAAAGAATACTATTAGAAATGCCCAGAAGATATCATATTCGTGAAGCAGAAACATAGATGATTGATGACCTAGGGTCTAACTGAAGGTATGGCCCTTATAGAGTGGAATGGCGGAAAAGGATTCATCATGTAGCCAACCCCAAGTAATTGGAATAAGGCTTCGATGATGGTGATGGTAGTACCAATTAAATAGAAAACCCAGCCAATACCTACTCACAAGTAACTAAAAGAGGCAAATGGTAGTCAAGCTGAGTAAAAAGGGTAGTATATTCAGATTCTCAAACATGTGAGTCCCACTACCTATATTGACTAATCAAATGGCTATTTGTCCCATTTCTGAGGCAAAGCAAAATCCTTACCCATTTTTTCCAACTAAACCTCAAGATTGTGCTTCATGTCCTTGATCTCTTTACTTTAGAAATCCATTGAAAAACATATAACTAAGAATCAAGTGGAAGGTATGTATAAGGCATGGTAGCTAGCTTAAGAAAATTCATTCAAACAAACATTTGTCAAGATTCTTTCTTTCTTTTTTTCTTTTTGAAAGATAACATTTGTCAAGATTCTTACTTAGGCATGGATGATATACTTTGATAATAAACAGACACAAGAGAAGATCAACGAAAAGTGCACATAGAAGCACTGAACTTTCTGAGTCAGATGAGGATAACATCCCCGCTCCACTATAGTATATATGCTGAACACTTACCAGCAGTGGACGATGCCCGTGGGTCAAAGTCATCAAAGTCATCCTCAGTATCATTTGGGGGTGCACTCGAGGTTTGAGAAGGGATAGGACCATTGTTATCATCTTGATCCCTATTACAGACACAAAATACCGGAATTAGGAAAACATTATAGTGAGTTCCTTGATCAAGTTAAAATAGAAACATAAAAAATGCTAATCAGCACACAAGCACAAGAACATGGACTAAGCCACATGTCAATTGGTTCAATCTGGGTATGACAATTGAATAACTTGTGAGTTCTGCCTGTCCAATGCATGCCCCACTGCCTCTAGTACAGGCCAACTGGATTTCATGCTTCAATAAACTGATGATAAGCATACCTGATAGACTACGCATCCTCAAATCATTTTTTATCGGCATCATCAAATCACATTTTACCATACTCATATTGCATAACAATAGGTTAGGCTAATGCAAAAAATTTCCTATGCCCATCTCCACTTCATAAATACAGGCAACATAATCTTACACACATGAAGCACCCAAAATAAACACCTCTTGATCTCTTCATATTCACAGAGTTCTAGATTAAATACATCAACAGCTTCCATTGCAGTTTTGTGTAGCATCCTTAGGAAAGGGTAAAACATGACAGGATTGCCAGACTTCTATCCAAGATCAGAAAACCACAACATGTCCGAGATGATTGACCAAGACACTCCATGAACAACAGTGCACATGTGTAAATACCTGCTGTGGCCTGCTGATCCCTTCTTCAAGTTGCTCCCTTCACTTTCATTGCTAAGGTTGCTTCGTGGTCGAGACTTATCATGACTATCTTTGCTGAAGCCATCTCTGTCACCATGATTCCAGTCGGTTTCATCACCATATCGGTCTCTCGATTTGTAACCATCCTTGAATGTTTCACCCTCTCTTGCACCACTTAGGCCTCCATAATTGTCATCCCGGTAGAAACTGCTGCTACCATGTGAGGCTGAACTTGACTTGCTAGTTATTCCAGTCGAGGACAGTCCAAAATACCTGAAAAGAGCAGCAGCTGTGAATCTCATTCATTGAATACAGAAAATTCAAATAAAAGATCTATCTAAATGTGGGTTCCACATGCTCACTTATCACGGTTTGCAGCAGCTTTGTTTCTGACTGCTTGTATTTTATCCTTGTTATTCAAAAGGGCCAAAATGGTTTCAACCTTCTTTCGCACATTGATTCCCATATCCTTTCCATTAGGCTCAACATATTCAAAACCTGAGATTGACTTCACAAATAAGAGTAAATCAGGAAAACATCTTTTGCCAGGAAACAAATACAATCAATGTCACTAGAATTAAAAATTGCAGCAATTAGGAAAATATAAAAGAAGCCTTACTGATATTTGGAAAGTGTGTTCCAGGATGTCATCAACTGCGCGTTCAGATCCATTCGCCACTAAATACTCTATTACAGTCAATGCCTGTGGGGGGGAGATATTTCTCACAGTTGATATACAAGGGATAAACTCTTGAAAAGAATGAAATCTGAGGAAGGAATAGAAACTTTGAACTGGAACATTGCATTGATAAATATGGATATCATTCTTTTTTCGCATAAAAGAAAATTTTGATTGTTGATAAAAATAGAACGGAAAGTGGCACGAAAGAGTAGACTCACCTTATAAACATGGCGCCAGTTTCGGCCAGTATCAGTCAATCTTGTCCAGAGTACATTCATAATCATCTGGCATTCGGTGCTGAACAGAATAATGACAATAATTCATGTTCATAACACAAGCAGCATGTCATGCCTCCCAAGAAGAATGTAAAGCTACATGAGTGATTAAGCACATGATAGAACTCAAAGAACACAGAAGTTGGAAATTACAATTTTTTGGTGGCCTGTGCAATTTCTGCTAAGGCAGACCCATGAGGACCCCAGGGTTCATTACTGGTTGCATCAAGAACCTGTCAAATGTAAAAATGCCCCCAAAAGAGCCAGTCAGTATAGAACAAAGTAACCAAGCACAACACCACCAAACTTCAAAAGTTTTAGATTTGCTGCCCATGAAAGTCCACTATACCTTCACTAATGCAAGTTCTGAAACCACATCTAAGCAGTGATGACATTCCACACATCTAACACTCTTAAAAACTCCTGAAAGGTTTATGAACCCACATCTAATACCTAAGCTGACAAAAAACGACTTGACAGTGAACATTGGAATGCTTGAAGAAGAAACAAAGTTCCACGATTGTGAGCAAGTTGTAGTCTGGATCTTTGGGGTGGACAAATTCGTGGGATGGTTTGCTTCTGGTCAGGAGTGTAGTTGGAGAAAGGGGTGGTAAAGATGGAAGAAGATCAGACTAGTGAGTTTGCCGGAGGACCAGTTACAGTCGTCTCACCAACAATTTATAGACTCAATGAACCAGCAACTAGAAAAAGCTTATTTGTGGTCAGAGCTAGAAAAAGTTATCAGATAGAATTTTCGTTGGTGCATCTGTGACAAATTTCAATGTGATTCAGTTCTACTTCAAGATAGTTTCAGATAGCACTTACGATTACTCATCGTTGACGTTGGTGGCTTGTAAATTGTAATGACATTTTTGGTCTGGGTTCTGATACCTTGTCCTTTGCATGCTCAACTAATAAAAGAATCTGGTAATGCATCAATTGGGTCGTTTCCTGGTTACCAAGACTTGGGCTTTTAAGATCATGCATAGTTTCTTTGGATGTAAATTTAGAACTTTTGATCGGTTCAATAGAAATTTAATTTTGATGGTTCTCTGAAAACCTTGCAGTTGAGAAATTTCTCCCGCATCACCTACTTAGTATAGAATTCTGAGGACACCAGAGGAACTGACGCTGGAAAAGAACCAGTGGTGTAAAAATAGAACACTTCCAGACAATTCTTAAGGCAACATCATACAGCCAAGAGGTTGTGATGAAATCCTCATATGCACATCATATTGCCAAGAAGTTGTGATCAAGTCCTCATATGAAAAAGAGGGGGGGGGGGGGGGGGGGGGGGGGGAATGTTCAGGCTCACGTACAGATAACGGTCAGGTCAGGCTGTTGTGTCTCTGGGTTCAGGCCTCAACTTTAGGTCCATACGCCAGCCTGGGCCTATTTTCAGGGCAAGGGGCCAATTGAACAGCCTTTCTGATTTAAGTCAGGCCTAAGCATGTGTCAGGGTCATTTATCGCAGTTATAGAATGCATCTGTGGGGTGATTGTAAGGCCCACATGCCAGGCTAAGGCAGAACTTAGGCCCTACAACCGAATGACCAGGATCCAACTGACTCAGGTCGGGCCACAACTCAGCCTATTGGCAACCATATGTATAGCACCTCACCGCCAAGAAGATACCAAGTCACGTGTGTGCATCGACTTGATCACACATGGGTCCCATATGTCCCTGCGCGGGCAGTTGCATGTGCACATGTGTAGGTCCCCATGATCACGCACATAATCAGTAGTCTAAATCATATGATGGCTTCACGAAGGTTTCTATGGTGGGCGTCTCCAACCCCACTGTTACCTGTGGTGTGGCCCACCCTCTTATTTGGATCAGCCTAATTTTTTGGATCAAGTCCTAAAATGAGAATTTTCAACTAATGTATGAAGTGGACTTCACAAACACATCTTGATTAGCCCAGCCTTGTTTTGATAGCTTTCCTATTGAGTATTTTAGTTAGGTTGGGCACTTAACATTCAAAAAGTATTGCTAAACGTATTTGCATTAACACAAGATAAGGTTAGACATTTCCAAATTCGTATCTCTTATAAAAAGGAATACTGTCAAACAATGTTTTAAATAGCTACACTATGTAGTGTGTAGCTTACACTACATAGCGTAGCTTAGCCTTAACAGTATGTAGCTCATGAAAATAGCTTAAGTCATGTGTAGCCTACTCTACATGATAATTTGCATACTTACATGCTACATAAACTAGGCTATACGCTATGTACCTCACATTATAAGTCATTTTTCATTATAACATTAAAATCAAATAATATTTTCAATGATTTGTTACATTTTTCTATTTTCAATATTTAATGCTTTTAGTAAAAATAATACAAGCAACAATATTAAATTAGTTTTGTTGCTCTTTCTTTACCTTTATACTTAATGATTACCCTTTTCTATTACTTTAAGTAGCATTTGGTTGTACCAAATATCATGAAAATTTGTTAAATTTCATTATTAATTAGTCTAATTTGGTGAATATCATGGAATTAGTGTAATCAAGAACAACCTTAATAAAAAATCTAGAAATAACGTATAGCTTACGCTACACACTATGTAGCTTATGCCTCACGCTTTAGAGGGGCGAACACTATGCTACACGCTATTCGCTATTTAAAACACTGCTGTCAAATGCAAGGCAAATGAGACAAGTGCGAATGAGAATGGAAGGAGAAGAATATGGACTAGTGGCATAGTCTCTCAATCATTGCTATAACGAGCTCGTGCAAGCAGTGACCCTATTTAAACCCGCCACTAGAGAAAGTAGAGATATTGTGATTTTCTAAAACCTTTTAACTAGTTAGTCAAAGATTAGCTACACAAACAAGAATCTGTGGTTTTGGAAAATCTCTCCTTCCTTCCCCTGGACAACTCTCTTGACAAGATTTACCCCATTCCAACTCGCGTCTCCCTATGCATGAGACTTTCGCCATACCCACCCACAAAATGGGCTCTCTCTCTCTCTCTCTCTCTCTCTCTCTCTCTCTCTCTCTCAATGATCAGATAATCGTAACCACCCAATGGTGAGTTAAAGTCAAAATGATCAGCTGTCCAATTTCAAGGCGCAAAATCACATAGATATGATTATCAAATCAGTGTTATTTCAGGATCTACGCCATGCATGTCACAGTCCACAATTTGGACTGTCTGGATTAAGTTATATGTATGTCATGTATGAAGTGATGGGCTGCCACAATTTCATAAACAATGGAGAACACACTACCATACATATCCTTTCTTGGTCTCCTTGACCTTGATAGATTGATCCATCACCATCTAAGGCATCGCCTATGGAGGCTAGTGTATGGTAATCAGCACCATTCACTACGTGGGCCGCACCAAGGATAGGCCCACATATCAGAAACCTCACTGATAGATCACCAGAGCTGTCCGAGCAATGGATAGTTCCGCAATGCATGCGAGACTCTTGTCATTTTCTCTTGATCACCCATTACTAGGCCAAACATCATATGGTTATCTGTTGAATAATAACTTTTTGGACTATTGCCCATCAACTATGAGACCGAACCTACAAGTCATCAAACTCATTACCATCAGCATCCACACCTTGCATGTGAAATAACTTTTTGAGCTTTGTGGCTTGCTCCAAATTCAATCCATAGAGGTGGGCCTAATGTTCATTGGATCAGACTAAGATTTGAGACATGGCATCTACCATTGAGATCCACCTGATGAGCAGATTGGATATTGCAAATGTGTGGCATGTTTCCACACATGCAAGCTAAGCTCCTAAAGGTGTGCTCCCTCACATTCACAGTTTAATCAGAAGATAACTCTATTACATTACACCAACGTGAAGGAGAGTAAACATCCAGCCAAGAGAGGGAGAAATAGGAGGTAGACTTTCAGAACCACAAAATCTCATCTTAGTAGCAAAGCCTTGTAGATTTTCGGCCTCCGGAAAAATTAGCCTCTCAAGTGGGCAAAATAGGGGTTATTAGATTAAATCCCATTGTAAATGTAATTGAGAAAGGGTCCATGATTGGTGGCTAGGACTTTCAATGTGAGAGATTTTCTGGACATGGCCCATCCAAAGGCTGGATTCAAAGAAGATGTGGTTGATTTGGAACCATAGGCCCCGCTTATACAAAACTTAAACGCATCCTATGTGTATCCTCGGGTCAGATGATATGATTCCTTGTGAAAGGAGCACGCTGTGTTAGGTATGTTCATCACAGTTTACTAAACACTAGCAAAAATGAAATTCAATTTAGTCCATACAAATCATGGACCTTTTCATGAACACATACAAGGAAAGTCATATTGATCGAATCATGGCCATTGATTAGAGGCAGTAAATTTAGTAGTCAATAACCAAATGGTCAGCCGCTCACATTCAGTAGTTTTTTTTTTCTTTTTTGAAAGATAAATAAATTTTATGAAGAAACGAAAGCAAAGCTACAAAGGAGGTGCTGCATGGGGGTGGAGGGGGGGTGCTACCCAAGACAGTCGAGATTACAATCCTTCAATTTTGGAACACGGCAAGCCCATTCAATAACAAGCGATCTCGCCCTCTTTGCGACATGAGCATCCGAACTGCTGACATTGGAGAAGCATCTAGCATTCTTTTCTTCCCATATTGCCCACCAAGAAGCAAGCAAAGCCATCCTCCATCGCACAGACTTGACTATAACAATCCTCACCCCATGCCAAGCATACAGAAAGGAGAAGACACGCCCCGGAAAAGTCCAGAAGGTGCGAAAGCGGCTCAGGAGATCTACCTAAATCGACCCTGCAAAAGGGTAGTGCACAAAGAGGTGATCTATAGTTTTCTCATCATGCATGCAAAAATGCACATATTGGGCATCACCATAGCCCTCTTACAGAGATTATCAATGGTTAAGACTCTCTTCCTTCCCACAAGCCACCCGAAAGTCGCAAACTTAGGAGGGGTTTTGTAATGCCACACAAAACTAGTCGCCCCTACCTCTGATTGTGAGACATTCTCACATATAAGCGAATAAAAAGACTTCATCGAAAAGCGCCCCAAACTATCAGCCATCCACATCGTCCTATCCAATTCATCTATAGAAGGATTGTAGAGGTGGATGCATTCCAGGAGAGTGGCAAACTTGGCAACCTCATCATCACAAAGGAATCATCTGGAAGGAGGACCCACAACGTTGACTCACCATGGCGAGTGAAGCAGTCAGCCACTAGAACAGAAGGATCCAGGGCCAAGCGATAAATCCTAGGAAAGTTTTTTTTTTTTTTTTTTTTCAATGAAGAAGATCCAGCCCAAACATCTTCTCAAAACCGAATTCTACCACCATTTCCCCATGAGAAGACGACTACTCCCACAAATGTCGTCTTTGCCGAGTATACCCCTTTCCACAATGCGGAAGCTCTATAAGCCGATGACTCCCTAGTCCACCATTCCCCATCAGAACAACAATATTTACTTTTAACTACAACCTTCCTCTTCCTCTCCGAATCTCCAAAGCCATTTCCCGAGTAAAACTAAGTTCATGGATTTCGGATCCTCGATGCCTACTCCTCCCTCTTCATAAGGTTTGCACACCTCGCTCCAACCAACCAAATGAAATTTATTTTTCTCCTCCACACCTTGCCATAAAATATCTCGTCTCAGTTTCTCGAGCCTTGAAAGCACTGAAGGGGGACATTTAAAGAGCAACATGAAGTACAAAGGAATATTAGACAAGGCAGCTTTTATGAGGGATGCAGCCTCCAACTGAAAGGTATCTACCCTTCCATCTAGCGAGCATCCTCTCCAACCTTTCAACAACCTTGTCCCAAAGGGGTTTTGCCGGCTTGAAATCAAATTGCTGAGAACTTCATCTCAGTGCAGTTTTTTTTTTTTTCTTTCTTTCAACTTCATCTCAGTGCAGTTGAAAGGCCATGATCCATTCATAGTTGGACCTGTGATTTAGATAGTTTGGATCCTACGTACATGCATGCAAGGTGTAGAGTGTAGACGCCATCACCATTTATTGATTTAAAAAAAAAAAAAAACATAAATGAGTCGCATTTATTGAATTAAAAAAAAAAAACGCCAAAATTGAGTCGATTCCTGCAACTGCAATCGGGTGAGGGCACTTTTGTGATATCTAAGTTCACACATGACAATAGACACTTCTACAAGACCAAATCTGATCATGACCCACCATATAGATTCTTGTGCCTTCATAATTCCAAAACTTTTGGTAATGTTTTCTCAAAAAATTAAAAAAAATCGCAAGTTTGCTAATCTGGTAGGTGGCCCCAACAGACAAACGAAGTGCCCATTAACCCAATGTGCTGACCACGTGCATCGGGCATGCATTTTACTAGTAGCCTAAGTACTAGTGTATTTGCTTTTGTTGTTTTTCCTTTAAGCCTCCTAATGACCATGATTCCCTACTTAAAGCCACAGTAAAATAAGCAAGCAGAGTATTTTTAGTCTTTCCATTAGCATTAGGGTTTTCTTCCTTTCGTTTTAGGAATAAAATAGAACTTGTTCGTCATGTATTCTCATTATGCCATTTGCAAATAAACATTTTCTCTCTTTTGAGAAAAATATACATTCCCTTGCATGTATTGCATTGAACTGCATGTGTTGCCATCAATCTTAGCTCGTTAGCTAGATCTTTTACCATCTAATTGCATTCCAATGCTTTCTGGTTGCGCCAATTGCTCTCAGCAGATATTGCATGGCAGATGTATGATACACAAATCCAGACATTGACGGCCTGGATGCACGCACGCAGACACGTCTCTATATGTATGCATCCACATATGTAATTTTTACCATACATAGCTAATGATTTAGTTCCACAGCAAAGTGCCTTCAAATTTCAAGAAAAGATCGCCTACCTTCTGCTCGATCTCAGGAACCTTGAGGACTTTCATGTTTACCTCCCTCTTTCTGCAAAAGAGCATCCAAAACCAATCAAGATCGTATGTTCTGATGTTCAAACAACCGCAATCACAAATCTAAGAAAAATACATCTTTCCCAAAGACTCACATTTCTCGGACCGCTTGATCAACGACTTTCATGAAATCCATAGCTGAAATTACCAGCAGAAGAAACCCAGAACCTAAATCTACAATTGAGAGATGCTTTAATAATCGTCAAGGAGAGATCTACCAGATCTAAAAAGATATCTAGGAATTTGATCGAAAGAAATAGTAGATTTGCAACGAAATGTGGGGATTTTGAGAGTACCTGAGGAGGATAGGATCGGGAGATGCAGATTTCAGATCCAGAGAGAGAGAGAGTGATGCGAGAGAGAGAGCTATCGATATAGTGATGAGAGAGAGAGAGAGAGAGAGAGAGAGAGAGAGAGAGCGCGCTTTTGACGCCGTGAGGAAGTAGAGAAATCGATTTTTGACGCCGTCTTGACGCTTTTCGGCAATTTAGGTCGGCGACGGATATTGGGCCACCTAGGAAGATCATGTTCTGATATTTTTTTAATAATCGTGCACTAAGGCTTGGGATCGTCAGGTGTACAATGTGGATTACTAAGACATGGCCCCCCTTGTAAATCTAGGTGGAGGAGGACCGTTGATGTTGTGATCCATCTGGATTATAGCTCCTCCAAGCGACAGGATTGATAAGAATGTTTTCATTGCTAGCAGGTACGTCGGTACCATACATGTGATACGGTCGACTCTTTTGCTGGGCGCAGACATCTGTTTCAAACTAGGGCCGTCAATGGGTCGGGCTGGTCCAATGGTCGTCTTTTAGGCCTGGCCCATCTCGAGCCGGGATAGGGCTGGAATATCAGACTCGTTTTAAAGCGGGCCGAGCTTGGGCCAGTTGTCCAAAAAGCCCGTCATCCCAGCCTGGCCCATTAGAGTTTAGAAAGGTAATTTTGTCATTTATATCTATCCTCCCTCTCCATGTCAGGGTATGGCATGGCACCCAACCTGGGCTAGGGTCGAGCCCTGTAAAAACATTACGGCCGGACTCGAGTCAGAATCGTCTGGCCCAACATGGGTCCAAGCTAGACTTGAGACAATGTTGGAAAATGTGGGTCAAGCTTGGTCCGACCCTAGCCCGACAGATTGACACCCGTACCTGTTTCAAAGGGTTTACTTGTTTTACCAATTATCAAAGTTGTTTGCACATGGGTGTCGTGCGAACTAATAAAATGCCACCACATGTTGGCATTATGCACTAATTGATGGACGAAATCCTACTCTCAAATCGAGGAAATCTTTTATCTCACAACCTTTGGTGGCACGTCACCTGCTAAAAGTAAAATTGCACAAGTTGCATGCACGTCAACAAATGAGATGTTACAACGAATGACACAGTCCTATCATGCTTGACATGTGTAATCAAAGAAGTGTGCCCGACAATTTTATAAATACCCATTAAGACAGGGATTCTATCACAAACTAAATATGTTAGGCAAGATCGTTTCACACAATTTTACTAAAATGGGAGATCCTCCCGGAGATGATCAATACTTTCGCGATGACTATGGAGGTTGAAGAAGCATATTCTTCTTAAAATGGTAGAGATCAAAGACACAATGAGAAAAAATCTGGATCTAATGAGACTGATCCTGTAACAGCGGCGGATCTCTGTAACCATGTTGACAATGAGATTTGAAAACGTTTGTGAACTTCAAGGATCTCTTTGGTCAATTTGGGATAATCAGAGAAAAGTCGTATACCATGACTATCAAGGATCCTAGACTAACTAGGAAACCTAATAAGGGTTTGCTTCTTCCCAACCTTATATAAGAGCATACAATGAAGAACTCAAGGCCCACGCCAAACACAATCTTTCATATAAAGGGCAACACTGCTTATTTTAGTTTGGATTCCTCCATTTCTATCCGATCACGTTGCGGAATTTTCGGAGCTTAGGTTAGCTTAGATCAATATTGTCTAGCATCATTGCTACAATTCACTTAGGAATAGTATAACTATATGTGACCCATTGTCGTTAGATCCCTAATCAATCGAGTCCTTATTTGGAAAATTAAATCATTGGTTATATCTTGCTAACCATCTGCCTCAATTGTTTGTCTGTGCAGGCAATCGCAAGTATCTATCTTTCATTTATTCCTCTACTTATTTTGTTATCTATTAATAGTACAAAGCTCCAAATATAGATCAATAAAATAGACACTATTAGCCTTTAGTTTTAATTCCTTCAATCCATCTTTGTTCTATTAAAAAATATAAAGTATACTAACACCATATAGAGAGAAATCCTTAATGCAAGATATAAAGAATCCATTCAAAAAAACTAACCCCTGCCCTTTTAAAATCACTTGATCAATGCAACTATCGATGGCTAAGAAGGCAACTAATTCCTTACATTTGATCTTAATTGGTCTATTTCAACGCAGGAGGCACCAACGCTCAATAAAACTTGAGATGAGTACGACTTTGGCATGCCTATGCTATCCTAATTGCACTCACAAAAATGTATAATGATTATAAATTACTTACCCTTCCTTATGACAACCTTAACATTTGATTATCAACTTATTAAGTTGGTTTATTAATGGTAAAATCATAATGATAATATTTTTATATTATTTTAATGTCAAATCATCATTAAAATAGATTATTATTGTAATTTGGATTAGAGATTTGTTTAGCAATACTATAAAAAACTACGAATTCCTTTAATTGAATGCATATATATTTTCACCAATGATTTCCATAATTGCTCTAGTGACTATAAAATTATAATGATAAGACAATTCTTTTACAACCTTAAGATAATTGGCTGAACAAATAGGCACTAAGACATGACTCTACAACCTAGAGTTCTCTCTTGAGCCATTATTACCTCTATTCTGGTGGACATTCGTTCGTCAAAATAGAACGTTTGGCTGTATTCATTTTTTTACCATCTAACCAATGACCACCCTTTCAACCATTGGTTGTATTTATTTCTTTTGTTTACCATCCAATCAATGTCCACCCATCCACCCATCGGTTGTATTTCTCTTTTTCTTTTTTACAATGCAACCAATGCCCACCAATCCAATGGTAGTCAATCAGATAATTTTGATTTTTGATCCATAATGTGGACAATTTAATTTGATTACTTGTAGCCAACAATTTCTATGTCGTTTTGAATTGCCTCATTTATGCACACAGCCCACAAAATTTCTACAATGAAAATGGACACATGGTTCAAAAAACCCAATTTACTGGTCTCAATAGTCACGATTACCAAAACATGGCCCATTTTTCATAAGTAAAATCCTGGGTATACCAAGCAAAGATGCAGGGTCACATATAGTCACATAACTCTTATAAGGTGTCATACAACCACCACATCTTCTGATCATCTATCAGATCCCTACTAATTGGATGAATGGGTTTGATTTTTTTTTTTTTCCTCATTACGATTCCCAATAGGAGAGTTGGAGGTCACAAAGGGTTGGGATTTTGTTTTTCTAGCCACCCATTTTATCTAGTGCAACTTTGGCCCGTGTACTCAATACTTAAAATATATATTTTTAGGGGCTACGTATCAATCACCCTCAGCACGAGTACCAAAACTCTTTCTCTAATAGAACATTCGACTACAGGAATTGGTGTAAAAGGAAAACTTCGCATTTCTCCGCCACTTGATCATGCAAATTAAAATTGTAAACTATTTTTATAGTTATAATTTTTTAATACAAGATACAAGATGACTATTATTTAATAAATTTAATATTTCTACTTAAAAAACATAATGAGACCCTAAAAATGAAACTACATTTCCACTGTGCTTATAAAAATAACGATTAAATAATCAAACCAAACTTATCCAAGGACAACTTACAAATGTACATGGTTCTCTTTCAATGTATCTACGGATTCGAATTTCACATCAATCTATTATGCTCAAATCAATTTAGTTTTTGGTTTGCTTTAATGCCCACCTTGTGTACACTTTATGATTGCCTGTGTATTAAGCCACTTAGCGAGTATCAATTAGGTCCAATGTGTCTGGTCTGGCTGGGCAAAGCCAGGTATGATGAGCCGTGATGGGGATGGACTGACTTAAAGTGCACCCTGATTAACTACCCTTCATTCCTTGGATGGATCACCATGTAGTGGACTTTGTATGGGTCACCCCATCTACTGGGCCCCATCAGATCAACCGTTTGGATCACCATGCCATGGCCCCCTTCATATGGAATTTGGTGTTTCAACAAACAGTAGGTTAGAGTTGCCAAATAAACCCAAAACCACATCTGAAAACGAAAAGAAAACAAAACCAACAATCCAATTTTATAAAAGAATTCAACTACAATAAATTCCACCTAACAAGATGGCGATATCACTAGCAGTACATGAACGAAAAAAGGAAATGCAGGAGAGAGAGAGAGAGACCCAAACATCACTTGATATTCTATTTAGCATCGGCATAGCAAGATATTTGCCCTTTTATATGCTATGTTGTTGATGTGTTTCCTTCTTATGTATGGATAGGATAATCTGTGCTCGGGATGTGAGTTGCTTTTTCTTCTTCCTGGAGTTTGTAATTCTATTGTATTTTTTCAGGCTTTATGTTACTTAAATAATAAGAGAGTATTGCCATGTTTACTTTCAATAAGAGAAAAGAAAAAAAAAAATACCCTAATATTTCTCACACAATTCATGCCTGCAAGAAAGCTGCTCAAGAAGAATTAAATGTGGGACTATGGATTGAGGGAACAATTGAGGCTTGGTGGATCCATGGCTGAGAGTCCTATCCTAATGTTTGTATTATTCATCCATGTTATTCATCCGTTATGCCTCTCATATATTTTTTAGGTGATGAGCAAAAATATAGCAGATACATATCTAAGGTGAACACCAAAATAAATAGTTTTGATTAAATGCTCACTATTATAGGAGATGAGGCCATACAAAGCACGTTTGAAAGATGTTAGGCGAGTATTTGATAAATCAGGCTCTCATCTTGAATCTCGACAAGTTGTTGTCAAGGGGTCACCACGACTGTTCACACCCATCTGTTTTGGGATGTATATGCTCCTCGGCCCTGGTAAGGGTTCTGTGGGGCCCACCATGATGAACGCGTTGATATCCATTTTACCAAATCATTTTAGGGAACCCAAAAATGAGGTGGTTCCAAGGCTCACGTGGACCACCTAGCAGTGATTAAATGCCCACCATTAAAAACTTCTTTAGAGCTGACATTAGTCAGGATTAAGCTAACATTTTTGGTTTCCCTTCATTCAAATCTACGCGACCTTATAAACTGGTTGGATGGCAAAAGACATCACGGTGGGCCCTCAGAAGGTTTCAACGGTGGGCACAGTTATCACCAATGCTTCCTGCCATGGATCCACCTCCTTTTTCGGCTCCTGCCCCTGAAATGATAGTAAAATGGATGGTTGGCGTGAACTAAACACATACATCACGGTGGGCCCCACAGACACCTTGCCACGACTGAATCCGTCCTGGGAGGGACAGGACGTAATCCGCGTCCAATGGATGGTAGGAGATTAGTCAGGAATCCACGTTCCACTTGGCAATGGCACGCGAGGAATTATATGATCCTCGACCCGAGGATATTCCCTTCATCCTCGAGTCATGAGTAGGGACCAGTTAGAGCCATGGCTTGAAGATCCGGACCGTTTAGCTGATGCACCTCAGCGTATGATCCACTAGATCAGCGGTCTAGAGAACTCATCCATTGGACCATCTTATACTAATCGGACGCTCGAGGGTGTGGTGCATATCATGAGAACGAAACGGATGTGGACAAGATCGAAGCCGTTCATCAGGTGGTCCACAGCACGTTGATACGTCATATCTAAAACCAAGTCAATCTGATCATCAGGTGCTCAACAGATCTACATGGAATTTGGAACCTTACACCTGTACACAATGGGGATCGTCTGATGAGCGGCTAAGGTTTCCTACATGCTTGCCTTGTTTCCATGTGTGGCATTTCTCAACCATTAATTCCATATTGCACGGTTGCAAATCATGCAAAATGCAGTAGCATGGTAGAACTTACTCCAGCAGTCCAGCAGCACTGATGATTCATTACGCATTGCACTCAGAAATGGAAACAGTGGCATGGACTGCCATCAATCCAGCCGGCGGATTGATGGACATGTAATGGACGGTTGAAATGCAAATGTGTAGGTGGTCTATCCCAAGATTCCGAACCATCTAACATGAGATGTGGCAGATTCTTGTGACTTTATTACCCTGGCCCATTCACGATTCAACTACTTGCTGAACGGTTTCGATCGCGTCCGTGCAATCCACATGCTAATTAATGTAAGAACTGCCATGGCGTAACTCACTCGGTAAAGCTGTACACAAGTTGAGTAAACTCTAAATACTCGCTCGATTGGAAGTTTGGGTTTTGAGTGCTCAAATGAATTTGAGTGGATCGTCGAGTAAGGCCATGCTTGATTCAGCTCAACTTATGGAGTGGCTCAAAACAACTTGATTTGACTTGGCTAGACTCAAATCATAATTTCAAATATAAATACCCCTCTAAACAAAAACCTACTATTTTCACTTGGAAAAGAAAACACCTAAGTACTATACCTTTTTTTTTTTTTTGTTAGTTCACACATCCCATTGTTAGTACACACCCACACCATTAGTCACACGCAAGGTTAGCCATCCCCTATGTTGGGAATCGATACTAGGACCTCAGTGTTGAAATGAGGTTATTTTCACTTAATCTACCATTGTCCCAAAGGCATGGGTGTCCCCCGCGCCCTAACCCTAAACCTCCCTCCAAAAATAAAACTTTAATCTTTTACTCAGCCCCACCAGACCACCCTCCCTCTTAAGAGTCAATTGATAATCCCTTTCCCTTTCCTTTTTTTTACATAAATTTTTGGACGAAAACTTAAATTCAAACTCAACTTGAAAGGCTCAAACTTGTTTAGTTTGCTGATTGAGCAAGTCAAGTTCAACTCGGCCGAGTTACCAAGCAAGGGTTAGGTGGTTCAAACCAAGCAACGACCATGGCAAAGCTTGACTTGTGTACAGCCCTACGTAACGAACGTTACCAATCGGGGTTACTTTTGCGAATGGGCAGATTACACCGTTATGTATGTACATAATTGAAGCATGATATCGGAAGCAGATTGCTTGTGGTGGTATGGGGTCCACAGAGTTGTCCATGACAAATCCACTCCGTCCATCTATTTAGAAAGACCCCAATAGGATAAGATTCTAAAAATCAAGAAGATCCAAATTTCATATGTGCCACACCAACGAAACAGCAGGAACATAAACATCCATGGTGGAAACTTCCTAGAGCTGATGATGATGTTTATATGTCATCCAAACCATTCATAGGGTTATTACCACTCAGATAAATTGTAGGAACAAATATCATCTTGATACAAAACTCCTGTCACCCTGGCATTCAATCCCCACTGTTTTGTGTGGTGTGGCCCACATGCATTTTGGATCTGCCTGATTTTAGAATATTATCCTATTGTGGTCTTTCGAGCTCGCTCTTACATCCTGCAAACCATCTCATCTCGACTTCAGATGATCCAAGGTACACTCCAAAGAAAATTTCTCTTCTTTCCTCATTTCTTGTAAACACAAACATATGCAATTATCAGAGCTTGAATTCAAGAAGTTCTGTATGATTAGACTGAGAGATAGTTTAAATGTGAAATTGGACAGTTAAAAATATGGTTGTAACCTGGCTGAGCCACCTTGAACCTAGTCATGTTTTGGAGATTGGGAGTTCCTTTGATACAAAGCTCTGGGGACCCATTGGAATGTTCTTGTGACGTTCATTTGGTCTATCAATTTTGCCAACACACGTTAGGATGTAAGTCTAAAATTGACGTAGATATAAGATCAAGCCAGCAACACCACAGGAAATAATGGGAATTAAATGCCAACCATTGAAGCTTTTCTGACGCCCACTGTGATTTGCCTTACAACTGGACTATTGGGTACTACCCCACTAGTACCTAGCTAGAGACATAGTCTTAGAGGGGCTCTATGGGACCCACCCTGATGTATGTGTTTTATCTATGCTGTCCATCCATTTTGACAGATCATTTTAAGGCATCAGCCAAAAACAAGGCAGATCTAAGCTCAAGTGGACCACGCCAGGGGAAATAGTGGGGATAGATTGCCTATGGCTGAAAACCTCATGACGGGAACAGAAGTTTTGAATCAAGCAGAAATGATCTATCAAAATGAATGGGCAGTGTGAATAAAATACATACATCACGGTGGGCCCCATAAAGCCCCTGTGAGGACCCTTGTCTCTAGCTAGGTTCTGGTGGGAATAGTACACAATCTGGGCCCCAATTCCGACCTATTCATAGGTCATTCTTATCGGGATGAAGGGAAGATGCAAATATCAGTCTAATCCAAAACTATTCTCCACTCTTTCATGTGTTGTCAACCCTAGGCATTGATTCCCCACTATTTCTTGTGTTGTGACTATTTGGGTTGCAAGAACTTGTGTCTCCTATTGAGTGCTAGATTTGGGTTGCACATAAGGATCCGGACTACTCATCAAGCATACTTGAAACTTCATGTGGCCCATGCATGGGCAAATGTGGATCAGTATCAATTTCTTATAGCTATTGATTCTTTACATGCATGGTGGGGCGAACCAAATGAAAGGCCTGGATTCATTTCTTGACTAAAAAGATTAGCAGTAAACCATTACCTTACTCTCATCTACGGCTAGCGTCTCTAAGCTCGGGTAGCTCTTGAGTAGGCCAGTTATAACTGCGTAATATCGGTCAATGTAATACGTAGTCAGTTTCAAATACTCAAGATTAACAAACTGTGGTGGCGACCATTGGTGCGTAGCAAGAAACTTAGCACATGAAATCAAGAAACAAAAGAGTAAGATATCAATAGAGAAACTGATTCCCATGCACAATCCTCACAAATCATAGGGAAGTGTTTCGAACAAAACTAGCACTGCCTGTGTATAGCCTGCTTCGGGCTGGGTTTGATCTGTGCTTTTAGGCCAAAAAACTAATTAGGCTCGACCCGGGCGACTAAAGTGTCATTGATGCCAACAAAACTAGGATTTCGTCTAGGACTGTCGATTGGCTGGGTTTGGGCTAGGCGTTCTAAGGTCTGTCCAGGCCTGGCCTGAAATGTAAAACCCAGGCCTGTATCTGGCACGGTCCATGATTGGCGAAATATGGACGACTGAGCCCGGCCAATGATGATTATCCATGGCGCACCCCCCAAATCTAGTGGGAGCCTGAGTCCGGTCACCTTCTTTTGTGCAGGGTCTAGGTTGTTGGTTTGGCATAGCCAATCATGCATGATATGGACAAAAATACCTTTGAAACTCTCAAATCAAATCGATCTGGTCCATTCATTAGATCGGCCTCACTACTAATGGACAATTGTACGCCAATTGCAAGTATTGGAAGATTTTGCCCATCCGGTTGGTTCATCTCTTCCCAATCGATGATGACCATTGCTGATATTCATCTCTACCGTCAATTTGGTTAAACAATCAAGATCTTAAACTTTCTTTAAGATCAGGCCCATCTAGGGGATTGGGTATTTTATTAGAGAATATGATGTTAAAGTTCCTTTTGCACACTCTAATGCTGTTGGGTATCAGCTTGATACAAAAAACAAATTGGCCCACAAAAAGTTTTTAATGGTCAATCACCACTGTTTTCTGTGGTGTGGTTCACCTGAAATTTGGATCTGCTTCATTTTTAGGAATATGATCTAAAATGATCTCTAAAAACAGATGTACGGCATTGATTTAAGGCACATACATCACGGTGGAACCCACAATCAGGGATCCATCCACCTCGGTGGACCCCGCGGCGGATGGTCTAACTCAACGCTGACAACAGGCTGGGCTTGTCAAGTTTCAGGTTCTGGCCCGATACTAATCGGACCCGGATCTGGATCCTAGCCTGATGGGTAGGCCCAAGGCCAGTTTTCAGGCCCAATTGAAACAGGCTCATTTGTAATTTAGTGGGCCATCTTAGGCCCGAACCAAAGGCCCGAACAGTATATGGGCTGATTTCCTCCCTTCAATTGTGGTAAACCATCCGCTGGACATATTCCTATCCAGACCGCACAAATCAACGGTCCACTGAGAGTGGATCAAAGATGATGAGCCCCACCGATTAACAAACTAACTAAATGGTAAATGGTGGCCATTGAATGGACGGTTAAAAAGAAATCGATTTGAGGTTAGAATTCACTGGTAAGAAAGAAAGTGACGGTTAATTTCATCTTATCAGTCTGATTTTCAGGATATGCATCATCCGCAGTGGGTCACATGATTTGGATGGTCTAGATAGAATTACATGTATGTGACATGTTCATGTTTAGTAGAGGTGGGCAACGATTCGATCCGAGTCAAACATGACTAGGCTGCTTGAGTGGGTGTATTCGAACAGGGTAGCTCCGTTCAAACTCGGTTTGATATGGCTTAGCCATGTTCGAATATATGAATTTTGGAAAATTCTTATCAGTTTGAACAAGTTCGAACAATTTCGCTTTTTCACTTGAAAATATGTTTTCTACTATTGAACAGTGAATAGCAATTTGTTCACAAATTACAAATTCCATCCGCGGACACAGGTTGGCTAGTGACGCAAACACTAGCCAACAGTTGATGTCAAAGCTCTATGGGTCCCACCATGATGTATTTGTTTCATCTAGGGCTGTAAATGGGTCAGCGGACCCGATGAGGTACCCTGGACCCAACCCATTTAGACCCGACCAAGACCTGACCCATTTGTTAAAGGGTACGGGTCTGAGTCCAAGAACAGACCCAGTTGATAAACGGGTCTTGGTCTGGTTTCATTTATATTAGGCCCGACGCGACCCGAACCCATTTAGTAAGTGGGCGGGTTTGGTTTATTTTCAAGGGACTCGTTTAGCCTAAACCCGATTTTAAGCCTTGCAAAATGCTTGCATACTTGATCCAGACCCGGACCCATTAGACTCGACCCATTTATAAATGGGTTTAGGTGGATCTCCCTCTATCAGACCTGGACCCATTTATAAATGGGTCTAATGGGTTGACTCAAACCCAACCCGAACTCGCCCATTTAGTAAAAGGGTCTAGGTCTAAAATTTAAACCCATGCCTGTTTAGTAAATGGGCGGGACTGATTTTGGCTAAACCCGCCCCAAACCCAACCACTTACAGTCCTAGTTTCATTTACTCTGTTCATTCATTTGTACAGCTCGTTTTGAGGCATTAAACAAAAAAATGAGACAGATACAAAGCTCAAGTAGACCACACCACAAGAAACAGGGAGGAGAATGATGTCCACCATTGAAACCTTCATAGGGCTGACAGTCATGTTTATTTGTCATCCAACCTTCTCTCTTTGTGTATATATATATATATATATATATATATATATATATATATATATATATATATATATATATATATATAGAGAGAGAGAGAGAGAGAGAGAGAGAGAGAGTTGAACTTGAACTCGAGTCAAGTTCAAGTTCGACAAGATTAATCTCAGGTAGGGTCGAACTCTAATATTTAGGTTTCTAATGATGTGGGCAACGCGCACACCATAACACAATTCGAGAGGGAAAAGGGCGCGGATCAGCTAGACCCACTGGGACTAGCACAAGGGGTGGTTTCAAATCTGATGTATGTGTTTTATCCACTCCGTCCATCCATTTTTCCATCTTATGTTAAGTCAAGAGCCCAAAAATGACACATATCCAAATCTTACATGGACCACACCACACCACACCACGCCCCTAAAAAGTTTTCAAGGGTAAGCGTCAATCCCCACCGTTTTCCTGTGGTGTGGTCCACGTAAGATTTGGATCTGTGTCATTTTTGGGCTCTTGACCCATTTGTTAAAGGGTACGGGTCTGGGTCCAAGAACAGACCCAATTGGTAAACGGGTCTAGGTCCAGGTTTCCTTTATATTAGGCCCGACCCGACCCGACCCGACCCGACCCAACCAAACCCATTTAGTAAGTGGGCCGAGTTTAGTCTATGTTTCAAGGGACCCATCCAGCCTAGACCCGATTTTAAGCCTGGTAAAATGCTTGCATACTTGATCCAAACTCGGACCCATTAGACCCGACCCATTTATAAATGAGTTTGGGTGGATCTCCCTCTATCAGACCTGGACCCATTTATAAATGGGTCTAATGGGTTGACTCGAACCCAACTCAAACTCGCCCATTTAGTAAAAGGGTCTGGGTCTAAAATTTAGATCCAGACCGTTTAGTAAATGGGCAAGCCTGATTTTGGCTAAACCCACCCTGAACCCAACCATTTACAACCCTAGTTTCATCTACTCTGTCCATTCATTTGTACAGCTCATTTTGAGGCATTAAACAAAAAAATGAGACAGATGCAAAGCTTAAGTTAACCCCACCACTAAGAAATAATGGAGAGAATGATATCCACCATTGAAACCTTCTTAGGGCCGAAGGTCATGTTTAATTGTCATCCAACCTTTATATATATATATATATAGAGAGAGAGAGAGAGAGAGAGAGAGAGATATGAACTCGAAGTCGAGTTGGTCAATGTTCAAGTCAAGTTCGAGTTCGCCAAGATTAAACTCAGCTAGGGCCGAGCTCTAATATTTAGTTTTCTAATGATGTGGGCAACGCACGTCATAACATAATTCGAGAGGGAAAAGGAGTGGAAGTAGAGCCTACGGTCAAAAAATCAAAAGAAACAATTTGAAGTCTGTGGTCAGAACTTCAGACCAAATAAAGTACCGAGAAATAACGACCTAAAAAAGATGTTGTTGACCAACTCGTTTTACCAGTCGTCCATCTGATGGTCGAAGATAGACGGCCGGAGTACGTTGTACCATACTCAACAATGCATCCGCCCTATACCTGGCACATTTATTCTTCCATCCAGGCCGTTCAAATCGTCAGACGCAGTATATACAGTATTTATACTAAAAAGGAGACCAATCAAATGATACTAGACATCAGATAGGCCTTTATATATGGATGGCTGCAAAGAGAAGTTGTCAGTGGGTACAGTCTAACCGTTGATATCGTTTTTAGTGTCATTTATGGGCCATGCACCATCTAAAATGTGGATGATCTGGATTAACATGAATGTATGCCACGTGTACACTTGATGTGGGACGTGGATTGCCTGCATCAGGGTGTCGCAGGAAGTTCCTGCCTAGGAAGCTATATGGGGCCCACCGTGATGTTTGTGAGAAATCCACTCCGTCCATCGTTTTTCCAGCTCATTTTAGGACATGAAACAAAATATAGTCATATCTAAAACGGAAGTGGGCTATACAAGAGTAAGCAGTGGGGATTGAACGACCACAGTTGAAGCAATCTCCGGACCGCAAGTTTGAATCAGACTAAATTTTTTGTGTTTTCAGTTCATCCCAGTGGGATTGACCTTATAAACGGTTTGGATGGCATATAAACATCAAAGTGGACCCTAAGTTGGTTTCAACGGTAGGCATTTCTTTCTCAGCTGTTTCCTCTCGTGTGGGCCCACTCGAGTTTTTGGATCTGCGTCATTTTTGGTCTCATATCCTAATATGATCTGGGAAAACGAATGGATGGTGTGGATTTCTCACAAATATCACGGTGGACCCCACCTAGTTTCGAGCGTTGGAACTTACTGCGACACACGTCCCCTGATATGTGCCGGGATGTGATCCACGTGGGCACTAAACAAAGGGATGCGGGACCGCGTCTGCTGATTCCGCTCTAAAGATGAAAATAAAAAAAGTGACGGCGATAGATTTGCTAATCCACACGCGCGCCCAGACCTGTCGATCTACGTACAACCACATATGTCAATACGTCACACGTGTTAAAGATCTGAGCTTTCCATCAATTAGGGCCCATTGTATTGATCTTCTGGCCTAAAAATCAGGCTGTTTCACTCTTCAATTGGACCACACGATACAAAACAAATGGATAGGTAGAGAAAAAAGTTTTTAGCCGTCCGTTTGTTTTGTAAGTTGTGGCCCACCTGAGCAATGAAAGAACTTGATTGTTAACCAGTTATCTAATCCGTGTGGTCCATGTGATGGAAAGTTAGGATCTTGCGTACATGTTCCACGTGGGCTCGTGTAGATGGGCATGGCTCTACACACGTATGGGCTTAGCAAAATCATAAGTCAATAGATTTCTAACCCATATATAGATAATAAGACTATGGTTTTCTCCTTACTCATACCATTTCATGAGTCATATAACTCATACCTATGGCTAATCTTCTTTTACTTTGCTTGATTTTGGCTCATATTTTCACATCTCTAGCCATGCCCAAGGGACCTGAACCTGACCCAATGGTTCGGACCATGCTCAAACCTGACCAGGCCGGCGTCTCGGGACTGTCTAATTCAAGTGCACCATCTAGTGGAGAGGAGGAGATTGCTAAAGCACCTACATCCCGGCCACTCCATGTTCATCATCATCCGTGCTGTAGGTCTGTTGTTGGGGGATATGTTGTCGTTGGTGCACTTGCAACGACCATGTTCACCGTGGTCTTCTGCTACATTCGGGTCACGAGAAGACCAAGCATGGAAATTAGTGCAGGTCTAATTCGCGTTAGAGTCCTTTGATATCCATTGATACAACATCCGCTAATAGCTCGAGCTTTTAATTTGAAGGTGTTTGAGTGTGTGTGTTTGGTGGGGTTAATTGGTTTTAAATGAATTGCAATTTTGTAGGATTTTTCATTTTATTTGAAAGGGATGTAAAGGTTGAATGTGAATTTTTTGCTATGAATTGTCCTATGCATTGGTTTTGTTGCCAAACGCAAGCAAACTAGAAAACTCTCCATTCATTTATTATAAGAGATAATTATTTAGTAATGTTTTTGTTAGCATGTTTTAATGCAATTTGTGGGGATTTTGAGACCATTTTCTTTTCTTTTTTGGTGAAATCTTGTGTGTACCGTCCAATTTTATTGTAAAATGCAGTGACCGATCCTCTGGAAAATGATGGGACTGAACATGAAAGTATAGTTAAGGAAGTTAGTAAGCCAACTTGTGGCCGTTCATTAGGTGGGTTTTGTTGGATACATTTGCTGACGTATTATTAGGGGCAATCCCTGGTGGTGTCCAGTGACCTGTGACACTTGGTAGGGGCAATCCCTGCTGGGACATGCACGTGTGAGAGAGAGAGAGAGAGAGAGAGAGAGAGAGAGAGGAGGAGGAGGAGGAGGAGGAGAAAAGAGGATGAAGAGAGAGGAAGAAAAATAGTGCGTGGGTGTGCGCAGAGGACGGGGATTTCCTGGAAAGCCTTTGGCGGGAAGTTCCTGCGCTAGAAATGTAAGTGGGGCCCACCATTATGTTTGTGGGTAATCCACGCCGTCCATCCGTTTTGTGAAATTATTTTGGGACGTTCGACCAAAAATCAGAGGGATCCAAGACTTAAGTGGGCCGAAAACGTGAGGATTGAACTTCCACAGTTGAAATATTCGTGGGGCCACAGAAGTTTTGAATCAGGGTAATATTCTTGTTTTCTTTTCATCCCACTAGGAATGATGCAATAAACGGTATGGATGGAATATAAACATCACTGTGGACCCCAGGGAGGTTTCAACTGTTAGAATTTCCCTACCCAACTTTTCCTTTAGTGCGAGCCACTTGAGTCTTAGATCCATCGCATTTTTGTAATTATGTACTAAATTGATCTCACAAAAAGGATGAACGGTGTGGATTTCTCACAAACATCTAGGTGGGCCCCCCTAAGGTTACCAGGCAGGAAATCGGCGTCCGTGTGTACAAGTGAAAAGAAGTGGAGAAGAAAAGGACGGCCCGCTCTCGTGCTTGATCAAAGTAACCCATAGTTGTGGGTGGGGCCATCATGGATTTACTATTATTCTGAAGAATCATTTGACAAGACAATCTTCATCAACCCATCCATAAATTGGACGGCTAAAAAACAAAGAAAGGCCAATTTTCTCATGAAAAGCCCCATTTGATTGATGCGATTTCAGTATGCATGGTGGGGCCATGAACTGTGTGTTGGACCTAGTGAACGGGGAGCGGATTGCATGTGACCCTGTGCCCGGAGCTGTGTGGGACCCATAGAGATGTCCATTACAAATCCACTCCGCCCATCTGTTTTGCAAGACCACGAAGGGACGGGATTATAAAAATCACGGCAGATCCAAAACTCAGGTGGGCCACACCAACAAAATAGTGGGAACACCAACGTCCACCATTGAAACCTTCCTGAACTGACCATGATGTTTATATGCCATCCAAACCGTTCAAAGAATTATTAACACTCAGATAAACCGTAGGAAAAAATATCATTGTGATGCAAAACTTTTGTCACCGCTAAGTGTTCAATACCCACACATTCAGGTTGTATGGCTCGAACGCAAGTATGTTCCCATTGTTTTCTTTTTTGGTTTGTTTTGGTTTCTTTCTGTCTGTATTTGGAGTGGGGCGCATAGTTGCAATGATTTGTTGACTTGTCTTTAATTTTTTTTTTTTTTTTGTGCAAAACCTTTTCAGGGACAACAGAATGACGTTCTCGGACTCGATATGTTTAATAGAGTCACCACCAACAGAAAAGAGGCCTCAGAATTCATGGTCGGTCAGAACCCATGAAAACGCCAAAATGACTAAGGTATTCCGAAAAACCCCTAGTCTTTAGATAAATCTCATTTAGACAAGTATGATTTTCGTCGTGGATTCTATGTAAGGGTCGTAATTACGAAATGGGAAGATGTTAGGTACCCTCTTATCACCCGTGCATCGCACGGTTTCTACTTTGTGGGGATAAATGATTTTAGGGGGATTCTGAAGAGCTTCTAGACCTACAAGGTTAGGCCATACTTCATAAACTTTTTAGGGCCTAGGTAGGCAAAACAATAATAACACAACAACAACATAATAGGGTTAGGCCCAATTACGCAGGCTTTTTAGGGCCTGGGTTGACAAAACTAGAAAAGTAATAGCAGTAAAAGTAAATAGTGAGTATGTGGAAGGATGAAGTGTATATTGAATGTGCGGAGTGGAATATGGTTTGATTTCGAGATGTAAGAGGGAAAATGGGGAGTCGGACACCTTTTTCATGGAAAAGACAAGGAATGATCCGACGCCTCAGATTCCGACTCTACTCGTTGATTTTAACTTTGAGAATGATTAACGGAGAGTGAGCACTTTGAGATGTGAGTAGGAAAAAAGGAAAATCAAACACTCCTTCTTTATAGAAAAGACAGAGGATGGTCGGACGTCCCAGGTTCCCATCCTAGTTGATGTTGCTTTTGGTCTGTCAGATGAGAGAGAGATAGAGACAGAGATTTGACTACTAGTGTACGGTTGCAGAAGTAGGAGGTCTGCCCTGCCAATGTCAGACAGTTGATTAGTGGGGGAGAGCTTCAGCCACCTCGGATTTACCAATCTCTAGTAAGACAGAGATTCGGCAGAGCTTCGCTGGAGCCTCTGACACCGTCTCTCTCTCTCTCTCTGGATTTTTCTCTTTCCATCTGCTCGTTGCCTGTTTGCTCCTCCTCTGTCCATTTGCTGGGCCCCTGCTAAAATAGACAGGCGAGAGCCGTTGACGGGCTTTGGATTAGGGTGATGAATGGATGACCGACGATTTCTCATGAACCTAAGTAAGCCGCGTGGCGATTTTCTGAATGGATGACCGACGATTTCTCATGAACCTAAGTAAGCCGCGTGGCGATTTTCTGCAAATAATCGCCAGTTTGGATCAGCTACGTGACCTTCGCGTGACGATCGGCGCATTGATTGGTTGTAGGTATGTCGGCAAGTGCAACAGTCGAATGTGAGGCTGGAGCTAGATGTTAGACATCCGCAGAGAGCCATTAGTGACCGTCTTCATGGAAACGTTTCCATGGGAACGGCAAGAGGGTGGCCGTTCATGGCTTTTTTCATCTTCTTTTTCTCTTTTCTCTCTCTCTTTTTTTTTTTCTCCTACTTTTTGTATTGTATTTTTGTGCCACTTTCCATGGTTTGAGTCACATTGCATGTGTATGTGCCTGTCGGTCTAATCTACAGTTTAACTGGTTGATTTTCTTTCTTTATTTGACCAATAACATAAGGAGGTGTTTGGTGCATGGACTTAAATGAGAATAGGTGGGATGGATCTTGGAATCCCACATGGGAAACTGAAATAAGTGTTTGGGCAGGGCATTCCTCAACCAAGCGTGTAAGCATTGGAAATCGTGTGTCAATGCTGTGCAGGTTGAAGATGGGATTTGGTGTGCCCGTGCCCCTCACAGGATTTGAATAGCACTCAACACGTTGGATGTGAATCTCGCTGCAGAAGTGTGTCACCAAGTTCTGTGGACCCCACCATGATGTATGTGTTATATCCACTCTGTCCATCCATTTGGAGAGATCATTTTAGGCAATGAGCTAAAGAACAAGGCAGATCCAAAGCTAAAGTGGACCCCGCCATAGAAAATAGTGGGGACAGTGACGCTCACCGTTGAAACCTTCTTAAGGGCTACCATGATGTTTATTTGAGATCCAAATGGATGGATAGTGGAGATACGACACATACATCATGGTGGGGCCCACAGAACTTAGTAACATCACTTCAATAGGAATCTGTTACTGTAGCTGTCACTCAGCTGCCGCACATGTCCAAACATCATATGAGGTTTATCCTAAGTTGCCTTATGAAAAATTAACATTTCAAATAGGGAATGGGATTTGCCTTCTAATTCTTAATTCCCCGACCATCCCCTCTGACACCCCTAATTATCACCTTCCATACCATTCCATCCCACCTATTTCCATTGAAGTCCATGCACCGAACGCCCCCTAAAGCATCGTCCCATTTCTCCTGGACTCCACTGATCTCATCTAATTGTCTTTTGGTGGTTGCACTAGAGATCTTGCCATCAGTGGAGCACCTATTAGCAAAACAAAAAGGTTGTGAATTTGATTGAGGAAGTAGGGGTTTTCCTAGTTCTTCCTTCTCTCAGTTTCACTCCCTCACCCCAGCCACATGTTGTATCTGGACTGATCTGAACCGTCCATCGCCTCGGGCACGCACATTTAACCATACAGTGAACTCAGTATCTGTCAGATTAACGTCGATGAGTGATTTACATCTCTTGTAAAGGTGGGGTGCCTATAATCATCCCCTAAAATATCTACTTTCAAAACGGATGGACGGAGTGGATATAAGACAAATACATCAAGGTGGGCCCCACAGTAAGGGATCCATCACCAAGAAGTTTTTAATGGTTGGCATTCACTCACCACTCTTTCTTGTGATATGATCCACCTGATATTTGGATCTGCATCGTTTTTTTTTATCGTTCCCTAAAATGATCTGGAAAATTATATCAACGGCGTGGATAAAACAACATACATCATGGTGGGGCCCACAGAGCACCGACCAGTAGCGACGTCGTTGGAATGCAATCCGCGTCCGTTGAATGGAATCAAACATTCAATGATGAATAATCCTTTCTTTGTCGTCTAACGTACATCTCAGGAGAATTTCAGAGGAATGATAATATGCACCTCACGTGATAAAAATACTATGCACCTTCTACTTTCTGCTATATGTGGAAAATCAATGTAGGGATCTGGACCGTTGGTCTGGTGTGACACCACGTGAATATTATATATTTCGATAAATCAAGGCGTTAGACTGTAGAATTCACCCTATTTGTCACCTGAAATTTCATGGTGGAAAATCAACCTAAAAATATCATAACATTCAGATGATTAAAATTACCTAATTGCCACGAGTTTTTTTCATTAGTCTGTCCACAAGGTGGGCCACAAGATCAACAATCCAGATCACCTTAAGTATTCTCCACGTGTATGTTGTGAGGAAGAAGGTACATAGTACTCTTATCACTCGAGCTGCATATGAATGATACTCTGGAGGTAAGTGGACCCTCGTGGCCGTCGGATGAGCTGAGGGGGTGTTTACCTGCTTTCCCACTTCTTTCCCTTTTCACGCAGCTGTTTTCTGTATCTGAAAGGCCAAAGGAGACACGTCATGCCCAAATATCGAAGAGGCTATTTCATGCACACGTGCCAACACGGCACACTTGTGAGAGATCCAGACGATTCATCAGATGGGTTCCATTTTGAAGATTCAATGACCTCATGACCAGGCTGGTCCACTATTCAGGTTACCCACATGGAGAAAAAGAAATGGACCGTTAAAAGTAAAAACACTGGACAACTATTGCAGTGATAAGATCTCTACGGTTGGACGGTAGCTTGCCTCTAGTCTCCCCGGACGTGAATTTTTTGAATCTGGACCGTATGTCTGGTGGATCTTGTGTAACACGAGCAAAAGCTTAGGGGACGGGTAGGCAGGGTCCAGGTCGTTAGTCCTCTAATGCCGTGATGGTTAAGTTAGTTAGGTATTTGGGAAAAAGTATAGGCACGTGATGGTTAAGTTAGTAGGTATTTGGGAAAAAGTATAGGCAATAGTTAGATGATGCCTTATTTATAGGGTTCTCGGAGTACTACTGTAGAGGGCTTGAATCATGGGCGTGACACCCTTTAAGGCCAACGTGACCCCAGCGATGTGGGTCACATTGGTAACCGTCGGAAACGTGTCCGCTATTTTTAGGCTTATCCTTGGACTCTGGCGTGCGGCGGTCGTGGCCTAGGTCGGCCGATTGGTCTTATGAGCCGAGACCGAGCTCTTGACTCATTGCCCTTGTTAATAGAACAATCTAGTTTACGTTTTTATTTTTTTTATATCCAAAACGGCCTTCGTAAAGGCCGAGCTGTCATCACGTCAATTCTGGTCCTCGACTCCCTTTCCATCATGGTTGGCTATCTCACGCCCAACGTCAATGTGTGAACTTGATGACCTATACTTGGGCTCATGGGCTTGTGGACATTCCTTGTGACTTGAGGTCAGCTTGAATTTACCCACAATGTGTCAATGTGGCATACTTGTGCTATATCCACCTTTCATCATGTGGGGGCCACTGAACATGCACTGATCCAGAAATCGGACAACCCACCCATCAAGCCCGGGTTGGGTGACCCAGCTTCAGCCCATTGGGCTGATTAAGTAAATCAATGGGCCTGGCTCCTACGAGCACAGACCCACCCCAATTACAAATCCATTCTTCACAAATCCATTTACATAAAAGGATTGAAGAGAGCATCAATAACAATGATTTAGGATATGTGTTTGGATACACAAGTGAATTGAATTGCGAAATTTCATTTTGATCAATAGGAAATGAAAAAATTAGCGAGCTCTCTTAGCAGTCATAACAAGGATATGGTCAGCCATTTGGATTCCAAAATGTGTTTGGATGCACTAAAAATTCAATTGCAATGTCATGTTACGGTAAAGTGTGAATAACGAAATTGTAATTAACACTCATATTGAGAGTTTGAGCTCCAACGTGAAATTGTGAATGCGATGCTTTCAAGACTTAAATGGATACGATTACTTAGTACCATCTCGAATGCTAGGAAATTTCATTAACTTTGGGATTCTTCTAATAATGTTTGCAATTTGCACATCCAAACACGCCCAAGAAAGGAGATTTAATTTTTATTATTATTTAGGTTCCACTTTAGTAGGCTGATACTGTCAATTCAATTCAACGGTGCATCCAAACGCATGAATAAAAAATCCTAATTTGGTGAAAGATAAAAAAAAAAAAAAAAAAAAAAAACAAACAAACAAGCAAACAAGCAAATGTGCGCACATACATCACGGTCAGGATCTCGTTGTAATTCATTTGGATATTTTTGTTTATTAAATTTTAAAATACCTATAGAAATAAAAAAGAGGATTATATAAAATACTATTTTTTTATGGAATTTAAATTTTGGTACCTTTCTAAAACATGTTTTCATTAAACTGTCAGTTACGTTTATTTTATTAAGCTACATTCTAGTGAATTTTGCTAATGGTAGGTAGATTGAGTGAGATATTTTTGTAAATGACAAAATTGACCTTGTTTATGAAAACTCATTTACATATTCATGGTTAAAATACTTGATATCTTGGATGGACTCGTTTCTTATGGTGTAGCCTACTTGGGTCTTGGGTCTACTTCAGTTTTGGGTTCTCATTCTAACATTAGCTTGGTGAAAATGGTAGACAGAGTAGATTTCACATGAACATCACAGTGGGCCTTATAAGGCTTGTAATGTAGGATCTATAACTAGTCTTGTATGAAACTTGCATGAGAGATACCCAGCGGATCCAACCGATTTTAACAGGTCTAGGTCCAATTTTTCTATAATGGGTTCTGATTTAGCCTTTTAAGACTTGATTAAATTTGATTTTGTTTGAGTTCATATTAGACCTATTAATTTTGGGTTCTTATTGTTGGGATTGGACGCCTCTATTCTTCACGCATGAAGACCACCGACCGGCCGGCCGGTCACGTTGGAGATGAAGACAGCGTGAACTGAAGCCTTTTTTGGGCCATCCGACCGGTCGGTCGACCGGCCGGTGGGGGGGTCCAACCGGTTGGCCGACCAATCGGGCAGTTTCCTTGTTGGACTTGGTTTTTTGCGCGGTTTTGCGCAAGGAGTTTCTAATTCCGATTTTTCTCCTATTTAAGGAGATGTAATCCGAGATTAGGGTTGCCGCCAGTGGCCGCCAATGGGCCAAGGGATTGAGAGGATTCTAGGGTGAGAGAAAGAGCTAGGGAGGAAGCTTGGAGTTCTCTAGGTTGAGGGAAAGGGATGGGTTTGTCCTCCTCATGTGAGAATTAGCTTCGGGTAGCTTGAGATTTCTCTTGTGGGTTGTGATCCATGATTTTCTTCTGTAATCTCTTGTAACTTCTAATTCATAGTGGATTGGTGTCGCTTTGTGCCGTGGTTTTTTACCCTTGAGGGGTTTTTCCACGTAAAAATCGGTTTGCCTTCTTGTATGTGATGATTTGCTTGTTGATTGCCATTGTGGTGTGAATTCGCCTGCCTTTGATTGCTTCTGCTGCGGGGCTCCTAACCCCAACACTTATTTACACCTACACCTTTGGGACAATGGTAGATTGAGTGAAGATAACCTCATTTTAACACTAAGGTCTAGGTATGGACTTTGAAGAGTTGGTAAAATCCCACTATGGCGTGAGTGCAGGGTGGGTAAGGAGATGTTTGTCATGTCTACTAACAGGAGCTTATTCATTTATTCTAAAAAAATAAGCTCTTCTTTTAAAAATAGATTATTCAGTAAAGTTTAACCTTATCACTTATTCTTTTTTTTAAGAACTAGCAAAAAAATGTGAGACCATCCATGATATGTGGACCTCACTTGATGGATGGTCCACATCAAAGGTGGGACCCACATGATATGTGATGAATATCGAAGGCAGGCGAGCGTGATTGACGGTTGAATCAAAGGTGTGCCCACATGATGAATGACCGGTACTAAAGGTGGAGCCTCACATAATGAATGATCCACATCAAGGTACCCAACATAATGGACAAAGTGGGACTCACATGACGGATGACCCACATCAAAGTGTGGTGCCTCATGATGGACAATCCACATTAAGTGGGCCCACCTAATGGACGGTCCACATCTAAGGTCTTGCATGATGGACGACCCATATCTAAAGTGGCCCAACATGATTGATGATCCACATAGAAGGTGGACCCACACGATGGATGGTGGACATCAAAAGTGGGCCCCACATGATGGACAATCCACTTTGAAGGTGGGGCCCACATAAAGAAGAATTAACATTGATGGTGGGCTCATATGATAGATGACCTACATCAAGGTGGGCCCCACATAATGTATGGTCCACGTGAAAGGTCATCCTTAATGATAAATGATCCACATCCAAGACGGGCCTTGCATTACGGATGGCCCACTTTGAGGGTTTGGCTCACAAGATGGGCAATTCACATCAAAGGTGAGCTTCATATGATGGTAAATTCACATCCGGTGTTCTATATAATAGACAGCCCAAATATCTTAAAACATAAAGATTGTAGCCATCAATTCTTTTCCCATTTGGGGCATGGTCGGTTTATGATGATTTCCACCAAAACAACCATCTCGATTGCTCTTATAATAGAGCTGTTGTAATTTTTTTTAAAATGATATCATCTACCTTTTAAAAAGCTTTTATTTGAATAGTTTGCCAAGTGTGCTTATTTCACATAGCAGTTTTTTTTTTCTTCTTAAAATGTGATTTTACCAAACGAACTAAGAATGAATCAGCCTTATTAGAGTAGCTCTTATTTGAAAAGCTCTTATTACATAAGAGTAAAGATGTCAAAGAAAACAAATTGTACCTGAACTGAATTTCTAAAGTAGGATCGATTGAACCATTCTAACCTTCGACACGTGAACATTGTTTATTGAAAGGGCATTCTCATTAGTAGGATGTTTCGTCACTTGAAAAAAAAGACCACTTAATTATATTATTCCCATTAGAAAAATCTAAAGGTAGCCTAATGAAGCGTATGTAATTTAAACATGAGATGGTTCAATGAAAACATTTTAAGAAAAGGCACCGGATTTTTAAATCTATAAAATTGAGGTTATAATTTATAAAATTCTCAAAAAAGTGATCTTTGCATAGCTCTTCCGGTTTAAAACTTTTAGGCCTATTTTAGAAATTTTGTTAAAAATAAAGAAGCATCAACAAGATCGCACAATTTACATTTTTTAGTGAAACTATTAAGTAAATTTACAATATAAATATATGTATTTACGAAACAAATTCCTTATTTTTTTTACTAATTTTTGTGTTAATATCGCAATTAAAACACAATATTTTAAAATTTGATGAGATTTTGACAATCTTACTATAATACCTTCCAATGAAATTCTTGCTATATTATCATGAGATTTTCAAAATCTCAGATATGTTCGTCTCAGTGGGATTACTTGAATTTATACCATTTAAATGAGAAGAGAGACATTTCTATTCTATTGGGGTTTTTGTGCAAGCTTAATCAAAGCAAACCCAAATAAGGAAACTGCATATGTCATTCTAACCTATGTTCCAAAGATGGCCCACCAAAGAATAATTTCATTAATTAACGGTGGTTTGATTAATTATTCAGGCACATGGACCATGGCCCAGATCAAAAGTATGTCCAATCCATACAGACAACCACTAGAACCATCAATCCTGCATGGTTCAGCCAATGCAATGGTCCATGCAACCGTCCTTGCAGATAGCGACGGTTTATGTCTGTCGCCCCGTCATGTTCAATGCCAACCGTCATCACGTGCCTGTCCCATGCATCGACAACCACCAGCCCACCGATAACAACCGCTCGCCCGTCACAGGACCTCTGTGGTGGCCGATTAATGGAATGCTAGCATGTACATCACACACACACACACACACACACACACTGCAAAAATAAATAACCCACCGGTCCACCTCTGTCCCTTGGCAATCACCAACCATCACTAAATGCACGTCCTTGCATTGTTGGGGAATATTGCTACTTTGGAATTTCCCCCTCACACATGGAATCAAAGCACTTGTGTGGAATATTCAAACTATGCACATGGGAAGAAAATAAATGGATGATTAAGAGAAACTAATAAAGGGTCAAAATTTAGTGTAGTGTGTGGCCCATATGATGGGTGGATTATCTTATCCGGCATCTACATGGTGGGACACCCCTATGATTGGCTTGGGTCTTTCATTCATGGGCCACATTGCTATGGCTTAATAGTAATTTCCAATGGAAATGAAATCAAGAACATCTATGGGTGGTCCATTACACTCTGACCATAGAGATAGGAGCCAGTTGAACATGAGCAGTTGTTCAGTTTTTATTTGAATCATCCATTTGTGGGCCACAGTTTGGAAAGATAGAGCTGTTTTATTAGCTCAGTTTTTAGTTTCTAGTAGCCCCAACATAACTAAAATGGTGGTCTCCTAATCTCCACCGTCAAATAGAGTGCTGTCAACAGATTGGGCCACATGGCTTTGCATTGCCCAAGCTCAATCTGAAATCGTCTGTTTGGTGCGCGTGGGGCTAAATGGTATGGAATTGCATTAAATGGAATTAACCCTATTATTGTATAGTATTGATTGCATGTCTAGAAATTTCATAGTATTTTGACCGCCGAATCTCATATTTGGGATCAAATTCTTCCTTTTAAGAAAATATTGTATTAAGTGAAACCTTAATTTGGTGGACTATGGAATTGTGATCAAAGGATCGGGTTTCACAATTGATGCCGGTCACCCATATGCATATGCAAGTTGAATATCATGTGTAAATGGCACATATGGATGGACAACATGGATAAAACACATGCAGCAATGTGGGGCCCACAAATGTACTATATTTCAAAATCCACCAAACATCCTACAATATCTGTTGTTGGGACTGATGATATGATACTTGATTAATCCAATCCTCTCTATCATATCCACATGTGTGATGGAATTTGCATGGGGCCAAATACAATTCCATACCACCTAATCCTATGTCCCAAGTGAGTAAAAACAACACGGAGGTATAAAAATGCCAAGGAAATATTTTAAAACATATAACTACACTCTAATAGGGAAACATGGATGCATAAAAATACAGAAAGTAAAGAATTGCAAACATCCAAACACAATCTAAACACACACCATATACGATGATTTGAAGTAGTTTCCGGCGATCAGATAAGCCCCACCAGGATGAAGAAACACACTGAAAATTTGGGCATTAAAAAAAAAACTCAGGTGGGCCACAAAAAGTGAAGATATTGGTTGCAGGCATGATAATACATTGCTCCCTGTGGTGCGTACCACCTGACTTTTGAATTGTGGTGATTTTTGCGATGTGTGATCAACATGAGGATGGGCGCCAGATGCACAGTTTGGATTCTACATAAAATCATGAGTGGCTCCACACAGCTTGAACACATGCTAGTTATGTGGGAGCAAATGTATCACACCCCCACTAAAAATTGTATACGCGAATGGATTTAATGTGGGCCATTACACCTAGGGCGATCTACCCCTGGCAACAGATAAGAATTACTGACCATTGGATCATTTGTTCCAAAACGCTTCTCCTCTGGTCCAACAGTCCATTTAATTCTATTATTATCAGCAACTAGTACAAGGAGGTTTGAAACCTTAATACATCCCAATAACTCCTCAACAAACACATCTCTGCTAATAAAACCACAAAAATGATATCTAAAATCCTTTGTAAATGTAGTCAACTTATTATAAATAACCGCTAGACTAAGGTGGAATCTCATGGGTGATTTTTCATCTGCCAGCTATATATGTATGGTCCATCCCACAAGCACACGGTCGCACGTATCGATTTAGCCCATGTGTGTATGATCTAAGCAATCCATTAATTAAGCGCGTAATGTGCAAGCCACAGCCCTCCAATCAGGCTAATAAATTATCAGAAGAGCCATGTGTTGTGCTCCGCGGCCCGCTTAATGGGCGGACTGGACAGGATTTCTGGCTGTGGGGTCCAGATGGCAGGACCCGCCTGAGGTGGGACTTTGATGTTCACCACACATGTGCCGGACTATAAAAGTGTGTGGGATTAGCAGAGCTTAGGATTTTATAATCACTTGTAATTATATATGTATTGTCTATTCATTCCAATGCATTGAGAAATCTATGTTTCCTATCTAATGAGCAACACTGCCAACATCCATTTAAGGGATTTGTTAAAGAAGCAAGTGGATTCAAATCATGTCCCTTCATCCATAAGCATTCCACATTGGATGTGGGCCAGTTCATGTCCATGATCCTAGGCAAATAGATGCTTGATTAAAATAGGTAGGATTCTCATTTAAAAAAATAAAAATAAAAATAAGCCACACATCCCAAAGAGGTGGGGACAGAAGGCTTATCTAGTGTGCTGTACTCAAAATTGTACATGCGGTATGTCGGCACATGATCTGGACCGTTCATCGGGTCAGTCTGCTCTTAGATGTGTCATTATCTAAAAATTGCACAGGTTTTCTATCCTGGCCATCTGATTGGTGGGCCTTTCCCATTCATAGCCTTTCTAATAATTCTTTTCTACCATCCATTTCTAGGTCACTGATTGAATGGTAAAATTGCATCTCATGATTTCTAATGTGGTCCAGATCATGTCATGTGTCTGATTTCTGTGGGAGCTTAGCATAAGGAGCACTAGTGCACCAAATACACAAGATTCCCAAGATCATAGGATTTTCATCTCTTTAAGGGACAGGGAATCAAATGGTTGGGCTGATGCTGCAGTAGGATGCACATGAATGGAACATTGGGATCATTGGTTAGATCCTGATTGGCCCACCATAAGACATGCATACATAAATACATAACACTACTTTTGATATACAGGCAGGTGGATCATACCCCAATTCAATCATCAGGTGGACCACACCATGGAAAATCATGAAAAACCACCCAAAAGATATGAATGAATACATTTTATAGGCATATGAATAAGTTTTTAAGTGCATATACAAAAGTTTTAGATGTATATGAATACATTTTATGTGCATAGTTGTAAGTTAAGCTTAATCTCCAGCTGCTGTAGAGGATCCAGCTTCTTTGATGCACATAGAAAATAAGGCCAAATCAATGATGGATTAGATCGTTGGATCAATGAGATTTTTGAACGATAGTCCATGGAATGTGTTCTGGAATCAATAGACGGCTCAGATTTGTTGATTGAACTGTCAAAGTGGAGTAATGCAACCACGAGCACTATAATTTATAATTGCTCTCAGACCACGAGTATCTCTCTATATCAAACGTTCCAATGGCGAATCGCGTGTGCAAGTCAGCTTTTTTCACAACCGTGCATTTCTTCAGTTAAATGTGGCCCACCTGATCAGTGGACCAACCTGATTCTTTGGATGGGGAATTTAGATAGTGGTACCCTTCTGATCGATGGCTTGGATATTGCAACTTTAAGCCACGCTGGCATATTAGGTGGCGTTTGCATTAGCTTATTTTTACACGCCTATGGTAGTTGATTATAGTGCCGGTCCACCACCCAAGCGTCTGTGATTTCAAAATGAATTTTTGTGGTGGGCCTGCATTTGGTGTGCACCGACTCTGTGAGCCCAGTTTTGAGTGTGTTGAACCGTCGGTGAAGGTGCTCATGATCCAGCCGTAGATTAGAATGACCACCTCTTCAGTGGGCCACTGCCCAAAACCCACATTGATCAGATCATCAGAACCTTCAAAGGTTGCCTATAGTGTTCATTTAATTGAACGGTCAAAAATGACCTGGTACTAAAATTATACTAACCGTCCAATTAATGGATACCAAATTGTATCTTTGGATGGTTAGGAGGTCTAATCAATTCGGGATCCTGGCAGTTGCCTATCCAAGAAGTGGCCATTCTAATGGATGGACCGGATCAATGAGCACATTCATCTACGAGGGGCTTGGATTAGGTGCTACCCGCACCAGGATGCCTACGCACGGCGCATTGTCATTGGCCGGTGCAGCCGATCCCGCACCTCAGGTATGACACAAAGAGCATCAGACCCATCACATCTCACTAACATCGAGGTATGGAGCCACTGCATGCGCCACATAGGTGTCCATCTCCTCATGAGTCCTGGGAGGAGTAGTACGCCCATCCATGAGTGTCCCTATAATGGACCCGGATTGGTAGTGACCCCTCCAACACCAACATTCATGCTGGAAAAGCTTTGTGGGCCCACCACGATGTATGTGTCTTATTCAGGCTGTCCATCTATTTTTCCAGCTCATTTGAGAGCATGAGCCCAAAAATGATGCAGATCCAAATCTCAGGTGGACCACACCACAGGAAATAGTGGTGATTGAACGCCCACTATTAAAAACTTCCTAAGGCCCACTGTAATATTTATATGCCATCATACCTATTGATCTAGTCATACAAACAGAAAACACAGATATCAGCTTGATCCAAAACCTTTGTGGCCACCAAGAAGCTTTTAATGGAGGGCGTTCAATCACTACTGTTTCCTGTGTGTGGTTCACCTGAGATTTGGATCTGCTCGTTTTCAGCGCGCACGTGCTGTAAAATGTGCTGGCAAAATGAATAATCGGCATAAATAAAACACATGAAGAAGGTTCACCACTGCAAACTTCAACTCATGGAGGGTATGAATGTACGATCAAACGATCTAAGTGGGCTACATGCGTACACTGGCAATTTTTGCCCGAGGATTTTCTTGTTTGCCGACCACCTAATTAATTTAACACAGCACTGACATTTTCAGCACTACTACATTTAATACTGCCAGTGCTGATGTGCCCTTAGCTAGACCAATCAAGCTTCGTCAATTAGGAAAATAATGTTGAAGACGAGACTTCGTCCAATGGTTTTGTAAGGTGGGACCTACTGATGAGTTGACCGCCTCATCAAGCACCAGCTTTCTTTTGATCGGTGTGGGGTCCACCCAATGGATGTCTCTTATATTCCACACGCATGGGTGCAGCTGGTGTGCTCCGCGTGGAGCCTTTAAGCCGCTCTAAGTTGACTCTCGTGAGCTCGTAGCCTCTTAGGAGACTTCCGGTGGTAAAAACACGACAAAATCTGCCAACGGCTGCCAATTTGTTTCTCACGTGAGAATTTATGAGCTGTCCTGCCTTTTTGAACTTTTCTGCGTCACAATTTATTATTTATTTAATTTTATTTTTTAACTTTCACTCTAAGTGAAAGGACCATTTTTGCCCTCCTTTAACAATGGCCATTTTTTTGGCCAGTGATGATAGAGATTAGTGAACGGTTCAAATGAAAAATGGCCAATTATCCATAATTAAAAAGGCAGTATGTCCAATAATTAAAGGTTAGGATTGTTTTATAAGTTTGATTTTGACCCTAAGATCTCTCATATCTGGTTATGTGACTTGAAGACCCACGTATTCTTCAAAACTCATCTACCTATACTAGGTAGTGCGAACCGGTGTTATAGTAGCTGAGGGACATACACTAGACCTGGACTGCACCCAAAGTCAGTACCAAGCCGCCGAGTAAAGTCAGGGTAGGCTGAGTCCGGTCATAAAATCAGGATCTACTCGAGGTCCCGGTTATGAAAACTTACCCAACCTAAGTTGAATGTGAGCCAGGTCGGACGGTAGGTTGAATTTCAGCCAATTCTAGGTTGGGCCTTACCCGAAACTTGGTTACAGGTTTCCGTCCAATTCGTCGAACATTAATAACGTAAAAAGGCATTTTAAAAGTTTAAATTTATTAATATAGTTACATAAAACAGATACCAAATTATAATTTCATTATACTTTCATAATATAACACTAAAACATCAACTATTCGATTTGTGCTCTTAGTTGATAGTTTACATTAATAACAATTCTCTTTATTAAATACTAGTAACACGTAACAAAAAACTATAGTAATGTTAATCATAAACGAACAGGCACAAACTTGATCTAAGATGCGACACCAATGCACTCTCCATATGGTTAGATTAGAAGAAGTCCAAACAAAAGCAAACATGGTTCATTAAATTTCGGCCTAGTCCCATGTAAGGTATAACACAACTAGGTACTAAGCATGTTCAAATTGAAGAAATTCATCCTAAGTAGGGGGGATTTTCATTCCAAGTATGGATGGTAAATTAATTGTAACTTTTGATCTAGGTATTGTCACAGAATACATGACTTATCAATCTTTATGTAGTAGGTCATCTGAAGTCACCCGTCCCATGTAATGGGTCACACTTGTTCATTTTGCGAGAAAATGCACCATTCTAATTTAAAATTACGATATTAGGAAAAAAATTAACTATTTTTATAATATCTTTTTACTTTTGGAGTAATATTATTTCTAACTTTTTAAAAAATCTCTCTTAATCATGCTAGAAATCCTTCAGTTAAATTAATTTACAATTTTTTAGTTTTAGCAAAATTTACTATTTTAAATAACTGTAATTCTAATTAAATTAGGACTTCTATTAAGATGGTGTTGATTCAAGTTTTGCTTATTTAGGAAAATGGTGATCTTCTTGTCATTACGTTACATCTTTCCCTATGTGGAAACTCCGCCATATCTTGTATTTTAGAGATGGAAGGATCATTCATGTGTTGCATGTAGATATTGAGCGGAGGTGGTATGGTCACAACTCTCCTCAGTACAACCTTGGTGTGAGTTTCCACATGCTTTTGATAGGTGGGCCCATTCTTCAAATGGACAGGATTTGGTCCCTCTTACACCAAATCCCATCTATAAATGAATCCGTTAGCTTATATTGACGTAGTCCCAATTGAAACCCAACCTAAGTAATTAATGGGCAGAGTATAGATCTACCTTCTACCTAACTTGACCCGACCCATTAACACCACCATAAAGTGAGCCTATGGTCACATTATCTGAACCTTTGACTCAGCCATCATTGTTATTGGCAATGACCCAAAAGCTCTCTATATCAAAAGATCTTAGCCATTGATCTTGGACCTCTTTCAACTGATCTTGGATCTCTAAAATCAATGTCGTATTACTATTCTCTGCATTCCTAATAAAATCATCAGGGACAAACTAGTAATTTCACCGAATGCTAGGGTAACTTCACTAATTGGACGTTTTTCCTCTTCGCACTCTAATCTAAACGCGTTTTGGCAATGCACAGAAAACAGAGAGATACTGTCCCTTATTTCAAAGACCAAGCTGTATTTTTTATTTTCTTTCTGTCATCAATCCATTAGAAAACCGACAGATCCTGTCCCTTATTTCAGTGACCCAGCTGGGTTTTTTTTTTTTTAGTCATTTTTCCAAGTACCAAGATCCATCCATGTGTACCTACTTCATTTTCCCTATTAATAAAAGTAGAATCGATCACCTCAGTCTAGTGGCCGTGCTATAATCCATTTTCCTGACAACATGCCACTTGTGTAGGACATCCGTACCATGAAAATAGTAGGCCCCACAATGAAGATCGTCCATCTCTAAGATGAGGTTGATCCACTCATTAGGTGGGCCACTACGGTATGTTGAGTCAGATCTTTGCTCCGATGCGCCCGGGTAGACGGTAAGATCTCATCCTTCGGTCTTTGATCTATGTTCCAATGAATATGGATGGTAGTTTTATCTTTTCAAACTATTCACATGCCACTGATCAGATGGTCAGGATCATCCAATCTGTTGGATAATCAGAGCATCAGAAACGGAACCCATTTTATCAATGGTCTGGATCATTGACCAATGGACCACACTGTATACAGATTCCTGCACCTTAGTTAGTAGGTGTGTCTGGATGCCACTCATTTAAATATGCAGCTGGCGTACATTTGGTCAGAAAAGCTACACCCTCCCTTTGGGCGCGAATTAGGTGTTACCCTTAGTGGGTGTTACCCCTGGCGTATGGCCCACATGGATGATATTTTGTATATCCACTCCATCCATCCGTTTCTACGGATCATTTTAGGATGAATTTACAAAAATTATGTAAATTCAAATCTCAAGTGGACCATACCACTAGAAAGAGTGTGATTGAGTGCCCCACCATTAAAAATTCTAAAGAGCCCATTGTAAGATTTTGGTAATGTTTATTTGAAATCCAAGTTCTTCATAATGTCAATAAGGTCTTTATGAAGGAATTTATAAATAGGAGATTGATCCAAAACTTTTGTGGCCCACAAAATATTTTTAATAGTTATTCATTATTGTTTCTAGTGGCATGGTCCACCTGAGATTTGGATCTTCTTAGTTTTTTGGATCACATCCTAAAATGATATGAAAAAACAAATAGACAGAGTAGATATATAAAAGAAATACATCAATATGGGCGCCACACCGTTAGGGTAACACCCACTAAGCTGTTCCCGTGGTAACACCTAATTCGCGCCCTACCCTTTTCTCAGTGCGTTTGACATCTGGCGATAAACCCCTTCTCACACGCGTACTCATAAGTGCCATGTGTGCGAAAATCTGAACCGTTGGCCATGAAAAGATCTGTTCCAGTGAAATTTAAGGCCTCTTGGATGCCTCAATGGGCTACACTCTTATGTTCAATCTTAGCCACTGATGTATTTCCGAAATGAGGTTTTGGTGGCACCCAAACACGGTCTTGCCTGCTAAAGCGAACCACCCCCCACTATCACAACCCCTTATTAAAAATGGAAGGTCTCACCCACATGTAGTAGTAAATTCAACTAGATGGGAGATGTGGGGCCCACCATTGTGTATGTGAAGCATCCAACTGTTCTATATGATTGAACCATATTGAAAATGAGATTCCCAAAGAATCATGCTGATACAACCATCAAGTGGGCCATTATATGAAATCAAGGTTTTTGAGTGGTTGTCCATTGTTTTGTACTATGTGGTTCACATGATATCATATCAGGTATTATTTTTAAACCTATCATATTTTAATGATATAAAAACCTTGATAGATGAATTGGATGTCATAAATATGTTAGGCGTGGGCCCCAAATGTAGCTAGGTGTACGTTTTATCATCTACAACTAGCTGCACACTAGAACTCCTCATTAGAGAGAGAGAGAGAGAGAGAGAGAGAGAGAGGAAATAACAACAAGAAGCTTCCCACAGCCACACAAGACCGCGTGGCCCACTCTTTAATGAAATAAAAAATAAATAAATAAATAAAAATCCCAGAATCAAATCCCAAACACTGCCTATATATATGATTGCCTTTCTCTTCATTCTCTACAGGTAGCCTCTCCAGTCTCTACAGCTAGCTTCGAAACCATCCTCTCTCCATTCTCTACGGACTCTCAAATCTTCAAAATTAACCAAAGGCATTTCAAAGGCCCATATACACCAATGGCTAGATTTCTTCTCATTTGCTTGCTCTTAGCCCATGTTTTCAACTCCTTAGCTGTGGAACATGAACCCAATCACATGGTTCAGCCCACAGTCGAGCCCAAAGGTCCCATTATCTCGGAACCACCCACCTCAAGTGCATCCATCGGTCATGAGCTGGAAATTGAGCCAGCAGCCGCCGAAGCACCCGGAAATCGACGGTTGGGCAAGCATCATCATACAGACAAGTCAATCGCTGGTGGAGGTGTGATCCTCGGCGGGCTTGCAACGGCTATCTTCGCCACTGTCTTTTGCTATATTCGAGTCACCAGACGAAGAAATGGGGAGAACAAGGTCTAGTTATTGGAATTGCTTGTATATGTATGTGTGTGTACACAGGGGTGAAATTAAAAAAATTTACACCCCTTGATTTTGTGAGACATGGGTTTTACTCATTAACAATGCAGGATATATATATATATATATATATATATATATATATATATATATATATATATATATCTGATTTTTTTGTAATTGGGTTCTCTCATATTGGCTGTTTTTCATATGATGGTGAATTTTTCAATGGATTATACACTGAATATTTGGTGTATATGACTTGGTCATTCCCATCTGATCTTGATCATGGCATGGCGATAAGTGGGTCTTTCCACTCAGTCATGGTATATGGGTCTATCTCAATGGGCCAGCTTGTCCTCTAGAAGCTGGTGGGTAGAGCCTGATTGTGATCAATAGAGGGGCGTGTTATATACATTGAAGCTTCGGTGTATGTACTAATCTTTCTTTCTTTCCTTGCACTTTGAAGTGGAGTGTTCACAATGAAGAAATGATGTTTAGATAGATTTTTGTGCATGGGCCAATCTTGCAAATGAATGGTCATAAGGGATCGTTTGGATACCTGAAGTTTGTAATTTGTGAGTGTTCTGGTGTTAAGTCCCTTACAAAAATTGACTTGGTCATTCATTTCTCATGAAATCTCCTCGCAATTTTGTTTGTAAGCGACTTACAAGTGAATTTTTTTCCCTAGATGCCACCTATAAATCACTTTTTACTTACAAAACTTGCACGCATTCAAATGATCCCCTGAAATGCTAGAGCCAAACGGTCTTTTTTTATTTAATTTTTTGAGCCTATGGTTCTAGATTCATGATGTAATGCTCCGTTTGGAAATTACTACTTTCCTGGACTAATAATTGCAACTTAAATTTGTAGTGCAACCAAACGCACCCTTAAGTGAACATGATCTAAAAGGGACTTGTCAGCCTAACATAAATAGCTTTAAGATTCGGAGACTTGATCAAGTCATTTGGTTTTTATTAAAGAGAGGGATGACTCATCCGAGCAAGTCCGAGTTGACTCAAACGAGTTGCAGTTGTGAGTCACCTAAGTCCCACAAGGCTCATCCAAGACATTAATCTTTTATAGTGGACCCAAATCTAATGTGATCCTCTGAAAATGTTAAGACTTCTTTTCTTTTACTTTTTCCTCCTTTAATTAATGCGTTATGGGGAGGGGGCCACGTCTGTCACATCATTTGCCCCTTTCTCTGATTTCTAAGGCTGTAAGTGGGCCAGGATTAGGCCAGAACACAAGGCCCAAGTGCTAGGGTTGGGAAATATAAGCCTGTTTAATATTTGGAATGGACCCACTCTCTTTCTTCCCTATTTATAAATAAATAAATAAATAATGCAGCTGATTGGATCCAGCCTATTTTTATCATATATGATGGTGCCCACTTAATGAACAGCCCAGATCTTGCACCAAATTGATTCACTGAGCTTGTGCTTGGACCTTACATAACGACCATCGTGGGCTGGACTTGGGCGTGTTTGCTTTGGCCTGTTATGAGCTTGGTTTGAGCTTCGGCTTAAGTTTTATTTTGCAGGTCGGTTAGGCCAACAATCACGGAGAATGTATCGGACATGATTAGTTGGAGATGAAAAGTTTGTGTAATTAGTTGCGTGTTGGACGGACCTGTAGAAGGGTATGCATGGCATCCAAACCGTTCAGCAGATTCATCTTCCCATGGCACACCCTCATAATCAGGCCCATTCATCTCTCAGGTGGGCCACACTCTAAAAAAGAAGAAAAAATGAAAACCACCCAAAAACCTTCTAATCATGCGGGCTTCGGTTAATGGTTAGATTGGGCAGTTTTTTTAGCATACGTCCAGTTCTGATCTTAGTGGACGGCTCAGATGCCATTCTTTCAATGGGACGGATCAGGTGCGGCCCTTCCGTGGGGCCCACCTTGATGTATTTATTCTAAATCAATGCCGTCCATCCATTTCGCCAGATCATTTTAGGGCATGAGGCCAAAAATGAAGAAGATCCAAATCTCATGCGAACCGTACTGTAGGAAACAGTGGTGATTGAACGCCCTACCATTAAAAATTTCCCAGGGCCCACTGTAATGCTTGCGTAATGTTTATTTTCCATCCAAACCTGTTGATAAGGTAACATAAACCTCAATGAAGGAAAAATACAAATATCAACTTCATCCAAAACCTTTATGGCCCATTATTAGTCAATCTCCACCGTTTCCTATGGTACAGTCCACTGGAGAATGGGATCTGCTTCATTTTTTGGGTCTTACCCTAAAATAATCGTGCGAAACAGATAGACGGCATGAATATAGAATGCACACATCAAGGTGGGCCCCACGGTAAGGGTCACACCATCTTAGGTGCGGCCGGTGCCGCACTCAATCCGCTCCCACTTTCAACATATTTACAGCTAGCTGCAAGTGAGACGTTCTTATGATTATGTTGGCCACCCAATTTTCAACGATCTTTGATGGCGTTTAGAGATTATTTTAAGAGAAATACTTTAATACTTTCGGCGGAGTGTGATAGATGATGTGCGGAATATAGTTACTTCAAATAAAACCAGTGAGATTATGGTGTGGATGCTTGTCTTTCCGCACTTCTGACCTTTCCTTTTCGAAAAGGGGTTGCGCAAATCATCGTTTGCCACTAGCTCGTCTTTTTCTCGAGGGCTTTTCAGGTTGTTATGTTATCGTTGGATTAAATTAGATATGTTTGGATGAGTTTGTATAAGTCCAAAGTCACCACTAGCCAGTTACTTCAAATCTACAGTTGGCTAGGCTTTGTAGAGACGTTAGAGAAGGGAATCTGAGAAATCCTTCTCTAAAATGACTCTTTTTTATCTGCAGTCAGAGATTTGAGGTAAGGGATCATGGTTACAAGGTGGGAAGGTGTTAGGTACCTACTCTACCCGTACCGAAGTACGATCTTTACTTCTCATAATCGAACTAATACTTGAAAGTCTGAATTATTCCTTGTACATTCTCATGAATGATATGATGCATGTATATGAGTCTGAACAGTAAGAGTTTTTGATGGGCAGGTTTTAATAAAATAGGTAAGCCTAGAGCATACGCTCAAACTGACAGGTGCTTTATGTAATATACATGATGTTTGTTTGATCGATTAGAGTTATGATGAGTAAGTATCGAACAAGTCGGCGAGTCTCAAAGCATACGCTAAGACTTGATCAAATGCTTGTAGTGGAATGATAAGCAGGGGGTTGGAAGAAATAAGAAATGTTGCACTTATACTAAATGCGAATGAGATGATGTTGATATAAGAGTAGCTGGATGGACGAAGGTATCGTAAGGATTTGCTTCGAGCGGCTAAGATCGAGACTTATGTAGCTTGAGAGACTTAGGCCAGGGTCAGGCTGGGCTGGACCAGGGCTAGACCCTTCACTCACTCGGGCTCTCCTTGGTGGGGGAATGGACTAAGGGGATGGGATGAACTTCGGAATTTATGGGTTTTCTCTTGAAGTTGAGGGATTTTCTGGATGCTGAGAATGAAAATGGTTGGAGGTATTTATAGCTGCGAGAAGTGGTAGCTCTCGTAAATAAGGGCGTACGGCCTCCGAACCTGAAGAAAGAAAGCCTTAGGTTCGAGGTTCGGAGCTACTCCGATGCTGCGGCTCGGAACTAGGTAAGTTAACAGGGTTTGAAAGATGGGTTTGACAAGGTGAGTCGATTGGGTGCAATGGCTGGACTGATTCAAGGAGTTGATTCAGTGATTTGACTCAGCGGGTTGACTCACTAAGTTTGACTTTTTTAGGATTTTTGTACTAGTTTTCTTATGAGGGTTTTTTCGGGCTGATGTTTAGGGCTGAGTTAAATGGGTTTAGGCTTGAGTTGGGCTATGGATTTGGGGCTTACAAGGATAAGTTTGGCTAGTTTTGGATGTAGTGTTTGGGGATGTGGACATTCATTCATTCAGCTATCTCAACCAGCTTTGTAGCCGAAGGTGGAATGTCTACATATGGGTATCAGTTTAGCTGTATCATGTACTAAAAAATTATACTTATTTGGTTGTCTAACAATTAGATTGCTAGATATACATTGGATGGCTAAAAAAATCCAACAGAATTATTTCAGAAACAAGTGTCCATGAAAGCAAAGGCTAGGATTGGTAAACTAATTTGATTTTTAGAATGTAAATTGGGGACAATGGGTTTAATTTGAGTTAATACACTGCTCGTCTACAATTTCTAAGTACCTGCGTATCAAGCGTCATATGCAGCCAGAGTAACGAATAAGTCCCCTTATTTTAGCAACTGCATGTTTGGCACTTCCTTCTATTAGATTTTTCAAAATAAAAGGAAAATTTTGTTGGGTTTTCTTCAACTTTATATATAAAAATGAAGAGGGTGCGAATATTGCCTTAAAGATAACGACATTGTAACACACTTTAAGCCTCTCTTTAAGTAAATTTCTCTTCTTTCTACCTCAATTATAACAACTTCTTGGTCGTGAATTTCCTGCGGCGGCTTGTCCACTAACTTCCTGCATACAAGAAGCTAGGTGGGCCCACCATGATGTTTATGAGAAATCCACCCCGTCCATCCATTGCCGGATCATGTTAGGACACGGGCCAAAAGGGAGGCAAATCCAAACTCAAGCTGGCTGCATGACAGAAATGAGTGAGGATTGAACGTTCACCGTTGAAACTTTCATGAGGCCATAGAAGTTTTGGGTCAAGCTAATATTTTTGTGTTTTCAGTTCACCCAGTAAAAATGGCCTTATTAACAATACAAATGGTATGTAAACATCACAGTGGATTCAGAGATGTTTCAACTGCCGCCCACTTTAGTTTTGGATCTGCTTCATTGGTGGGCCCATTCTTAATATGATCTGCAAAAAAGATGGATAGGGTGGATTTCTCACAAACATCAAGGTGGCCCTACCTAGCTTCCTGCAACAGGCTGTCACAGGCGGGAGGGGAGGGGATTAGCTGTTACGTGTTATCCCAACCGTGTGGGGCCCACCTTGATGTGTTTGTTTTACATCCACGCCGTTTGTCTGTTTTTCTATCTCAGATCCAAGTCTCAGGTGGACCATACCACTAGAAACAGTGATGAACGACCGTTAAAAACTTTTTGTGGGTGACAAAAGTTTTGGACCAAGCTGATCTATGTATTTTCCTTTCATTCAGATCTTCTTGCCATTATCAATAGGTTGGATGGGAAATAATCATTAAGAAAACCTTAGATGGCCCCTTTGGCATTTTTAATGGTGAGGCACTCAATCCACACTGTTTCCAGTGGTGGTCCACCTGAGATTTGGATCTGCTTAATTTTTTGGACCATGTCTTAAAATGGGCCCCACTGTCGCAGGCAACCCGTGTCCCGTATAAAGAGACCGAAAAACGAACTTATCGGAAAATGCAGGCCATTTGGGAGAGGAAGGATTAAAGAGGGCGACTTGCTGGATGTGTAAGATTGGGCCAGGACAGAAGGTGGGCCATGTGAACATCCCCTAGACGAAAATCAGGCTTGTGAACACACTAGGTGGGCCATGCCTTCTAAGGGAAGAATCGATATTTAGGAAAAAAGATTTTCACTAATGAATGGCTAGGATCTCTCGTGATCATGTGCCACGTTGGCACATGAGCTTAAATTCTACATGTGTTTTGAGCTTAACACATCTATATATTTCTTGTTACTGAAATGATTTTTAAAGAAATGCCAAGTGGACTAGCTAGAGTGCACTTTGTAAACAGTACTCATCTCAAAGGTGGGACTGGGGCACAGTTTTGCATGTCTCAAAAATCAGGCCTGATCTGATCACGAGTTCGGCCACTAGAACACATAGAATCTAGACCGTTGGTGAATTTCTGGGTCACCACAAAATCAGCCCATCTACAGCTAAGCAAATCGATCAACAATATAGTCCAATGTACACATTTGCATGGCCAATTGAGCCGAACTACCTGATTTTAGGGCATCTAAGATGACTTGGGCCAGCCATGTGCCTTTGTAATAAGCTCAATCAAGTCCAAGTGGTCAGGGCAGGCTCAGTGTGCCGTTTTTCACAAGCATGCTATTCCCATTTCTCTGCTGGAGAGTAATAGGGTGCGTGGAGACGATTCAATGGAGCTAGAAGATTGGGAATCTCTCTACAATACATGTGGCAGGATGATGTGCAAATCAAGGCCGCCCATATGCAAGCCCTAGTATGAATGGTTTGGGTCGTAAGTTACTTAAGTTCCTTATTGTTGAGGTTCTCTTCAATCTTGGAACACCATGACAGGGGTTGTCGGTCGCCCGACGGGTTTTGGTGGGGCACCCAAGGTCACCTGAACAAGGCTTTTGGAGTATGAAGTGCTGCTTGATAGGAATTGTCGGTCGGCCGACGGGGTTGGGTCGGGTGCTTGAAATTCCTTTGGATTTTGATGTGAACTCTTTGGATAGTCGTGTGTATTGTTGGTCGCCTAACGAGGTTGGGTTGGGCACCCGACGGCTATTGTGTAGTTTATATCGGTTTACGCGGTTTTGTGTAAGATGTTTCTAATTTCGGTTTGTTGCCTATTCAAGAGGTGTAATGCTGGATTAGAGAAATTGACAAAGGGGTTGGGCATCCTAGAGGGATTGAGAGAGTTCTACGGCGAGAGAAAGAGCTAGGGGGAAGTTTGGAGTTCTCTAGGTCAGGGAAATTGTTGTGTTTGTCCTCTCATGTGAAAATTAGCTTTGTTAGCTTTTTTCTCTCGTGGGCTATGATTTAGGTTTGGATTCTTTTGAATTTCTTGTAACTTCTGATTCATAATGTATTATTTGCTTTGTGTGATGATTTTTTACCCTGTGAGAGGTTTTTCCACATAAAATCAGTTTGTCCTCTCTTATATTTATATGTTGATTTACTTGATCATTGTGGTTTATCTCTTGCTTATGCTGCAGGGCCATTCGCTTTGCCTTTTCTAACACTTATGCCTTATATAGCTTATTTTGATTTCTACTAATTAAATTGAAGTGATTAAGTAACTTTAAATAAAAAAGCTACTTATAATTGATAATAAATCAAACTTGCTTTTCACTTTATGTAACTTATCCTTATTTTTACTTATTAAACTGAAGTGATTAAGTAACTTCAAATAATAAAAAAAGCTACTTATAATTAATCATAAACCAAACTTATTTATCTCAAATAAGTTACTTATCTGCTACTATAAGTAGGAAATGTAACTTATTTAGTGGTATCCAAATGGGCCCTTAAAGCAACAGGTGAACTAAGATTGAAGGCATGTCCTAACCAGTTCAAAATCAAGGCCCAGGCATTGCCAGGCCTAACAATTGGATAATCAGCAGAAAATATAATTGATGGAATTTTATGTTGCCTTTTATTTCTAAAACACAAATCATTATGCTGTCGGTGTGATCAAAATAGCACCAATGCACTGGGAGTTATTTGATACTCCAAATACTCCGGCTGCCTATGACACTTGATATGAAGGCTTTTCAAAATGAAAAGCATGATATACATTAGCTCAACATATACCAGACAAATTAGTTATCTCTGTCTCATAGTTGCATTAAAATAATAAATAAAAATCCTTGCATAATCCAAACATTTCATTGGTTGCCAATTGTTTGTTGAAAGTAAGATCAATCAGCATATGCTATAAACCATTGGTTGCCATGTCTTTATCAAAGCATTCACACCCTACGCACTCATGCGCTCATGAGTGCCATAGTGAGATTTCATTACAATAGATACTTGAACCCATGATCTCATGTTGAGAGTCTACCACTGAGCCATGTTGTGGATTGACATTGGCAATACAACTTTGCCTGAATTTAAAGAGGCACCTTGTATTAACCATAAATACAGAAGATTGGTGTGATAAATCATTGACCGTACAACTTTGCATGAATTGAAAGAGGCCCCTTTATCAACCGTAAATACAAAAGATTGGTGTGATACAAATGCAAGTATACCACGTGCTTTGAATTATGTAAAATTGTGCTGAAAACTTTTAAGGGTCTTTTTAGACAGGAGTAATTGTGGTTAAATGAGGAGAATTGAGAGTAAATTGAAATAAATGACAAATGAGGTGTCCTTGGATGGGAGTAAATGAGCGAGTAAATGAAATTGTTCATGTGAAAAGAGATTTGGAAGTCTGTTTTTTAAGCCCTTAGACAATTGTGCATATAAATAAAGGTGCCGCTACATACATGTCCACCATATATGTGGTACAATGATGATACTTTGAAACAATGTAAGTATCGACTACATCACTAAAAACTTGCCAATAGAATGATCTAAAGCATCCAGAGATTGGCCATCTAAAAGGACAATTAAAAAACATTAGGAAGTTGCCTCTTTGTGATACCTATTTATTGCCCATCCAAGACTCAAAATTTTCTCATTTTCAACTAAACTAAATATTTTAATAAGCTTATTACAATCATCTTCTTAAATATCACGTATGTAAGGTGGTCCACTTGAGTCCTGGAGCAAGCTTATTTTGTATTTTTTGCGTCCATGTGAGCCACACTGATGAACAGGGTTTGATAAGAGATGTACTCTCCATCTTAGCTCACGCACATTGATCTGTCTGGTGTGGCCACCTCAGCTGGATGTCCATCGATTTTTGCACCCATGGAGTGCCATCGTAAAACAAGTGTCGCTGAGGATTTCGGTGCCTTCTAAACATTCGCATGGTGCGTCGAGGAAAGTAGGACTCCAATCGTCTGCAACACCTATCCATGGGTCCACCATGTTGTATGTTTGAAATCCATTCCGTCCATCAGTTGATAAACCCTATCTTCACCTTACAAAATATCATCAGTCCAATAAAAACTCAGATGGGCCACACTAATTGTAAGAATATAAAATTGTGCCGAAAACCTCTTTACACTCGTTTTGAGGCCGCGTGGGTTTTGGATGATACCGATTTTTGCATCTACGCTCATGCTGGTGAGTCACACCTGATGAACGGATTGGATGAAAGATACTACGATGGTGGGCGTCCCATCCCCATCTTTTCTTGTGTTGTGGCCCACCTGAGCTGTACATCTAGATGATTTTTCACATGCAGGATCTAGCATCGAGGAACGCACATGATGGACGGACTGGATTTCACATATGCAACATGGTGGGGCTCAACGAGCTTGGGCGTTGTACGTGCTGCGGAGAATGGAGCAGAAATTCCCCTGCAGGCTGCAACTGCCATCCACCGCCTTCAAGTGTAGAAAATCCCCTGCATTCCCCACTCTCCAGAAAAGCCCTAGAAACGAAATCGACGGAGATGGCGACAGAGACGTCAGTAATGGCGGTGATAAGAGCATCTCGACCTTCATTCCGGAAACCCCACGACAAGATAGCATTCACCGTCCACGCCTCTTTTCTCTCTGCCGGTTATACCCTCACCGCCACCGGCACTTCCGCCTTCTCCCACCCAGCAACACCACCTTCTTCAGGTATCCTTTCCTCTCTGTTCTTCAGCTACAATTTCTGTAATCTCTCATACCTGAGTTCTGTTCTAAATCTTCTTTGTTACCCTCTTGTCAGGTTTTAATAAATAATTGTTATACTTCCATTGAAAATCTGATTTCATTATCTTTTCTTGTTTCCTTAGAGCGAGATGAGGTTGGAATTGATGGCTGGAATGAACTTGATGATTGTTATGGATTCGTATACACAAAGACAGAGAAAGGTGCCAAGAAATCAGTATTGGTTAAATGCTTGGTGATGGGTGATAACCTCGTGATCGATGCTCTACCACTCGAAGATGACCAAAAAGAACCGTATAACCTACAAATTAAGTAATGAGACTTTTTTTTTCTTCTTAAATATGTTTTCTGTTTTTTCATAGATTCGTTTTGAGTATTTAGTAGTTTTAGAAGCTCAGATTGTGAAATTAATAGATGGTTCTTTTGTAGCGTGAACGATTGCGTGTCAAATGAAGGTAGCAGTCCGACTAACTACAGCGAGATGTATAAGAATTTCCCAGCGTTGGTTGAGAAATTGCAATCGGGTCTTCTTGATAAATTGGAGAACAATGCGAAGTCCAAGTGTTCAACTTCTTCAACTTCCAGGTAATAGAAATTCGATGGTACACATATTGTCTGAATGTTGGTCAGGTAGTCTGCCCCCGCAAACCACACACGTGCACACACCCGTGTGCAAGAAAGGGAAAATTGGCAGAAGAACTTGCTTTTTTTTTTTTTTTTTGAAAGATGATGCATATTATTGTTATTTTTTTGAAGAATGAAAATTATATGAAAGCCAAAGGAACAAAACAAACAAAGAGAAGCCCAAAGCAAGGCAGAAACAAAGACTGAAAGCATAACAAAAACAAAAGCAAAAAACCTAGAAAAAGCTATACAACTTGAAATAGAAACAACAATCAGCTCGGAAGTGACGAGACCTTCACAAACACAATTACCCCAGGATAGTAGAAATTATAGATCTGTCTTTCAGAGGGAGACTGATGGACCATTCCCTCACATCGCTGACTATGTGAAGAGCAACAAAGAAAGCAGTGCAGGTTCATCTCACGCCATATTCCCCATTGAGAAGCCAGACCTGACAATCTCCACAACAGGCTTGAGTCTTTGTCTAGGCCAAGGGAGTGCCAGACCTATGATGAATATTATTAAAAGGCAAAAGGCAAGACAAGAAGAAATTATCCAAACTAAAACAACAAAAAATAGAAAAAATAGAAAAAATAGAAACTAAAAAGACCAATGAAAAGAATTAAAAAAAAAAACAGAGAAGGATAGACAAGAGCATAGAGCTCAAACCCAACCCACAAACATTAATTTGGAGCCCAATCCTTGATGGTCTGGAAAAATCTACACAGAACCCCTCTGATTGAACTTTTCACATCCTTGAAACAACGATTATTCCTTTCTAACCAGATGGCCCAGAACGCAGCGAGCAGACCAAGCCTCCACCTTTTCTTTTCCAAGTTTCCCACCACCTCCATTGTCACAAGATTTGATGTGAGCTTCAATTGAATAAGGGACCACCTAGGAGACTTATGCCTGAAGCAGAATCCCAAGACCAAACCACAAGGTCCACAACAGAGAAGGGACAGTTTAGGAGAAGGCGAGAGGCAAATGACATCGTAGGAGGATTTACATTGAGAAAGCGTCAGCTCTACTGGGTGTCCAAGTAATGGAGTTAGCTATGTCAGGGGTAATCATGAACTCTTACACGCGGGAAAGGAGCACAAATAACTCAACAAATTCCTCATCTCTTAAGCTCTTCCAAAATGGTGGAGTCCACACTCCACCCTAGCCAGAGGAGGAGAAGCACTTTGAGACCAGGATATCTTGGTTTGGGCAGTCTGGATAGAGTTGGGAAGGAGTCTTTCAGTGGAGGAACCCCAGACCAAGGGTCAGGCCAGAATCTGACCCTTTCTTCATTTGCCACAGAGAAGGAGAGATTGATACCTAAACAACTACCTTATCCACTTCCTTCCAAAGGGCAGAAGATCCACACAAAGAAGATTTCTTAGTCCACGACCCTCCCAACGCCACGCTGTAATTAGCCATAATTACCTTTTTCCACAGGGAATCATTATTAGAAACAAAATGCCAAATCTACTTACCTAAGTGGGCAGAGTTAACTAAATCAAGGTGCTTAATACCAGTCTCTCCCTCAGAGATTGGCTTACAAACTTCTTCCCACCTAAGAAGAAGGAACTTCCTAGATTGGGGACTTCAATAAGAGCAACTTTTTTTTTTAGAAGCAAAAATTATATTTACAAAAGAACAGATTTAGGGCAACGAAACAATGACATGAAATAAAGATGGAGGTTGGAGAGAGATGTTGATGTTTTGATCATGGTAATTCTCCCACCCAGAGATAGAAGATTACTTCTCCATGGGGATAACTTTTGCTCCATCTTCTCAAACACCCTATCCTAGAGGTATAGAGCAGGCTTACCCACACACATAGGAAGGCCAAGGTAAGTAGAGGGGAATGATCCCACACGACAGCAAAAACCAGAGGCAAGGCCAACAACTTCCTCAACAGACATGTGGATACCCAGAAAATCACTCTTAGCTCGGTTAATTTTAAGACTCGAGAGTTGAGACTACTTTGAACCAGCAGATAGACGTGGCTAGGCAGACTACCATTGGGTCTGAAGGTTCACAGAAGATGAGAGTGTCATTGGCAAACTGGAAGTGGTTGATTCTCTTAGGAAGAGTATCCACAGCAAACCCTCGGAAAAAGGCCAATATCCTGCCCCCTGGACAACATTCTGCTTAAACCTCTGAGACAATGATGAATAGGAAGGGAGATAAAGGGTTTCCCTACTTGAGCCCACAGGTAACCTTGAAGAAACCAAAGAGAGAACCATTAATAAGATTAGAAAATTTACCCGAGGAAACACAACTCCTAATCCACCCTCTCTAATTTTCCTGAAACTCAAGCTGAGAAAGCATAGTCCAGGAAATTCCAGTTAACATGGTCATATGCTTTCTCCAAGTCTAATTTATAGAGGATATCTTTCTTGCTAGCTCGATGATATGAATCAATGCATTCATGGGCAAGTAGAGCGCTGTCAATAATCTGTCTCCCAAAGACGGAGGCACTTTGGAAAATAGAAATAACCTGGGGAAGGACCGGCCTAATCTTAGAGCTAAGGATTTTAGCCACAATTTAATAACAACTACCAATGAGACTGACAAGGCGAAAGTCCTTCAGGCATTCAACACCCTCAACCTTCGGAACTGGAGCTATGAAAGAACAACCCATTTAAGGTCAGTTTTCATCATGTGAACATGCTTGCAACTGCATGGAATAGCACAAACCAAATATCAGCATCGTCTTGCAACATAAAATGATATATTGCGATGAAATGTTGGATAGGGCTTGGAGCAGGAACCTGTTACATCAATGATGGAATTTTAGTTTTGTGTCCCCATTGTTTTCCTATATGAAGTTAATCAGTCAAGTCAATAAAAAGAATTTGTTGTCAAAGGTGGAGTGTCTCTAATTTGGATGGGTATGAATGCTACATTTGAATTTTAGAGCAGCTTTACCTGATGTGTGTTAGTCATTCTATTGAGGCTGTCCAGCATAATTTCTTCTTAGTGTTTACCAGTGTTGTCAAAATCTTATGATTTACGATTTGAGTCAAATCTTAAATAGAAATGATTTGAATACCACTTTTGAATCCCTTTTTATATGAATCCTACAATTTGCCATTCAAATCCCAATTTGTGATTCAAAGTAAACATCTTTTCCTCCATTTTAAGCTTCACTTGGCTTTCATTTTATGTTTTTAAACTTGGCTTTCCTTAAATTTTCCTTTAAGAATCATTTAGAAAAAACCTTTAAAAAAAGAATAATTTAGAAAAGGTAAATTATTTTATGTTGTTCTTTAGAAGAGATTAAATGACATAATTCTCTTCAACGTTAATCGTAGAGCTTTTATTTATTTATTTATGATTTCGTAGTTCTTAACTGGTCGAAACACCAAATTGATGTATGACTTATTTGGAATGTTTTTATGGATGGTTATGATCATGTTTACTTATATGTATTGTGGAATGATGATTAGAAATCAAAATATCTTCTTCGTCAGTCTGTATATCAAATGTTGTTTTTCCAATGTGATTCTACATTCAAGAAAGGTAACATTCGATTATTTTGACCTATGAAAAAGATATCTTGATTCCTTTTGTTTTGGGTCTTTTGATGTCGAAATCCTCAACTCTGCCCCCACTCTCTCTCTCTCTCTCTCAAGACAATGAGGATTTTAAGAGGGGAGGACCTTCTAAATGTTTTAAAAGCAGATGGGTAACAAGCAAGAAGAACAAATGTACCTATTTATACATTCAAGTTAGCATTTCTCCAAATAACTGAACCCAGTAGTTTTTGTTACACAGGTTGGAAGCAACTCAAAAAGGTGAAGGAATAGATCGTAGCCCAAACCAACCTCGTGTGGGAGTTTTCCCTGAGGATCAACCATTTTCTTCAGGGTATAATTTCTAACACTATGTTTTAGTTGTTAATTCATAATTCTTCAGAGTTACATGCACTCATTTAGCAACATAAGTTGCAAGAATAAGGTTATGAGTGCCAAAGTTCTACAGAGGCACTTCGTATGGGTTTCTGTTTACCTGAAAACAGGATTCATGTATTCAGTTAACCAAGTTTTCTTCCTAGTAAATCATGACACTGCAAGAAATCTTGGAAAATGTTATCTCAGGACAAAAATCTTGGAAAATGAGGAAGCTATACCAATCTGCTTTCCATCATTTTATCTGTTACTGGGGCTAGTCTTATGCTGCTTCAGATGACCTCACTCTTAACTTTATCCTTCCTGCCTTCTTAGACATCCATCTCAACATCCTCATCCCTGCAACACACACAAATACACATGGGCAATGATCCTATAATGTTGATACTGTGTGTCACTTTTTATGGGGCCTACCATGATGAGTGCATCATATACACCCAGCCCATGAGGTTCACTCTTAGATGTCCAGCCATGGGGCCAAAAATCAGCCTGAGCGGGAAGTTAGTCGTGGGGAATAATTCGGAGGGGATGCCTAACCGCAAAACCTTCATGAATGTTTGTGGGGACTAGGGTCAACTGTGTCGTGTCTATGCCATCCAATCCATTCATCAAAAGGTGCCCATCATGATGAAGGCACGCATTTAAAAATCAGGCCATTCCAAACTCAGGTGCACCACACCCAGTGAATTTAATGGTTTTAGGCATGATTTTATGTTGTTCCCTCATTTGGGCCATACAGTGTTTGATTGGCTTGATTTTTGTGCTCCAAGGTGAACTTGAAGCATTGTACCTGATGGATGGAATGGATCTCATGCACACATCATTATGGGCCCCACAGGGGTCACATTATTCACTGTAAGTTACAGGAGTATTGACACTATAGGATCAATCACTTTGATCGGTTGGTCCTAACCAACCATTCAGTAGCTAGAAAAATGCAAGGTCAAGATTGTTTATATTAGGAAAGTTTTGGTCATTGATCTGGACCATCCATCATGTGGGTTCCACCTTTTGATTTCCCATCCTTCCAAACATTAGTTCAATTGGGTGATCCTGACCATCTAATCAATGTATGAGGAAATGGATGGTCCATATTTACTATACTAGAAAGGTTGGATAGTTCATCTAGGCAATCCATCATTTACTTCCTCCTTCAATTGCCTGTTTGTTTCAAGAAAAATCAGTTTGGTTGGATGATCCTAATTGTCTAGTCAATGGCTAATGTAATGGAAGATCCACCTTTTCTGCTAGAAAAGGTTGGATTATTTTCATTGATCTAGACCATTATCCATCATGTGGGTGCCACCTTTGGTTGTCCATCCCTCTAAAAAAAATCCAACCAGCTGGTCAGATTACTCTAACCGTCTAATAAATGGCTAGGAAAATGAATGATCCAGGTTGATTATACTAGAAAGTCTGATCATTGATCTAGACCATCCATCATGTGGATCCCTCCTTTGATTGCAATTTCTCCAAAAATCTCCCTGGTTGGATGATCTAACACCGTCTAATTTAAAAAAAAAAAAAAAACAGTGGCTAGGGAATGGAAGATTGCTATTGATTATGCCAGAATAGCCCAATCATTAATCTAGGTAGTCTATCACAAGGGCCATGACCTTGGTTGAACAACTAGGATTTCGAGACCAATGTGTTCTTAGCTATGGATCTTTCATGCATGGTTACCTTTGGTAAAAAGGGAGGAAAGGAATCTTTCATGGTTGGGGCCAGCTGATGAGTGGGATGCTTGTTGTTCATGTATCTCACCAAGGTTACCTGGAGTGATTGCTCCAAAACGTGGTATATGAATAGGTGCACCCCCTCCTTACTCCAATACATGGTACACTAGGGGTAGGATCCGATTGGTCACTCCAATGCTTACACTAAGCATGTTCAATGCAGTTTTTTTTATACAACCTGGTATTATAATTTTATGTATAAGATGATAATTTTTATTATTATAGATCTTGTATGGTATGCATGCTATTTATCTGTGCTATTGCATATTGCATAAATCTGCAGATAAATCAAAGAATAAATATCTACATTCTAATACTAGTGGTATGGCGTGCATTGCATGCTTTCAACAGTGGGTGACCCATTCCACTTTTTCCAATGCCGTGGCCTACTGGCATTTTGGATTTGCCTCATTTCAGGCTTAAATCATAGCATGAGGCAGCATAGTAGATGTACGGGGTGGATTTCATACATACATCATTTTGGGCCCCACAAAACCTCTGTTGGATGGCTTCCTAGCACCACCGTCAGGGCGGGCTACACATAAAGTAGAGGAGAGTGATCTAGTTGCGTGAAATAATGGAAATTACAAAAATACCTTATGTTTTCTAGCAGTACAATCCAAGCCATTCAAAGGCTTTTTGTGGGTGAAATCTGAACCGTACATTGGACAGCCACATTTTCCAAGTCCAAAAATATCCCTAACTTTGTTTAAAATGGCTTCCATGCGTTTTCAATATTCAAAGTTTTCCACCTAGGGAAGCTAATTGTGAGTGCAAAAATGTTCAAAAGCTAGCCTCATTATGTGTAGTATGGATGGATTTACATTTAGCTTAAGAATTATAATTTTGGTTTGGTAAAAATAGCGATCCAATTGCAAACCCATAATCTGGATCATACACTTGGGGCAGGAAATGCGTGGGGTTTTTCTAGTTAGGTACATCGATTTCAAATATTAGAGTTGTATGGAGCTTGAAGAGTGATGCAAGTACTTGGCATTGAAGTGACACCTTTTCTGAGGGATTGAAGTTGTCTCTTGGAACTTTTTGCTAAGAGGAAATCGAAGTTCCATGAACTTTCACGCGCCAAAACTAGACCTTTAGAATTTCTAGGTTCTTAAATTCCTGGAACCCAAAGGTCTTGAATACCAAATGGCCACTAGAGAATGACTATCAATGATTTTTTCTGCAATTCTAAATTTCTAATATAGTTAGGGAAAGTGGTTAGTTTAGGAGGTACCTCTATTAAAAAGTGGTTACTTTAGGAGGTAAGTGGTTGCAAAGGACGTGGCAACTTTCATCTCAACTTTGATGGCCTTTTCATTTGAAATCTGGGCCTATTGAAAATTGGAGTAGTTAGAGATGATCGAGAGGTCATAAAACTTGTGTTATTTGGGCAAATGGATAATGATGCCGAGGGAGGAGCCCTCACTCACTGGATTGATGCTTTGTGAGGAGTTGTTCCCAACTTCCCATCCCAGGTCGAGGTTGAAGAGGATTCAACAGATGTCATTTAGTGGGTCAATAGTGAGTCGGACCATTGCAATATAGAGGGCATCATTGATGAAAATAGAATATAGTGGCTTCTTTAGATATAGCCTTTTCTCTTACCCTTGAGGGGCTGCTTGGTTGCAAGGCAACAAAGTTCTTAGACAAGTTTTGGGGCAAACATCCTTTTCTTAGTTTGTCAAGCCAATTTTTGCACGGGAACCAAGAAAAAGATGGATAACATGTTCCTAATTGTCGACTGTTGTCTTGTTCTAACAAAAAATGGCCTGTTTCGTAGCCAACAAATTGGGCCCGGATGGTCTGACTGGAGAGTTAGTCATGGATGCCGTTTGTCAAACACTTGGAATAAGGAAACAGAAAATGGATGGCGACACATGTGGGGAGCGTGAAGATGCACGTTTTCACATGTAGCACAGGTGGTGCATGCACACATTGGCACATGTGGGGTGCTTAAAGATTGATGATGGTACATACGGAGCATTTGAAGATGGGCTATGGCACATGCAGCATATGTGTCACAAACAACTTTTAGACCTTTTTGGAAATATCAAGCTATCCTCAATAACGGTCAGCAGTTAGGAACAAGCTATCCATCTCTTTCTTGGTTCCTATATAAAAATTGGCTTGACAAAGTAGGAATGGAGTGATAGTGTCGGACAACTTGTTTGTGACAAAACTTCAGTTGCAACTAAAAGGCTCTAAAAGGTTGAAAAGTTATCATGTTATTTTGGTATCCACTTAAACATGGCATCTATATAAAATTCACCACATGTCCTACCATGCATCTGTTTCTTATTCCGGGGGTTTTCCAAACAACATCTAGGATACTCTCCAGACCTGAACTTTGTTTGCTATCAAACTGGGATTGGTAATGATGCCCATTTTTTGCATAAATGAAAACGCAAAAATTCTTGGATATGTGCTTAGATGAAAAGGTTTTAGGTTATATCTTTTTCTTAGTGTGATCTCACCTCTCGTATGCTTCTTTCCTTTGTTTTACTAAGTCATTACTTGTCACAACGAAGAAGAAGAAAAAGCAGAAAGGAAATTCCATACATTCAATTCAACATTCTCATAGAATGTTCCATAGATATGGCCATATGGGCTATATGCCCATACATAAAGCTGCAAGTAGTAGTTTACACAGCCTACAAATGGCATCTGTTTGAGGATTACCTCCTACAGTATTGGTGCCAACCCTATAAAATAGGAAATAATCCTAAAGATGCTTAAAATAACGTGTATAAACTGTAGGGGCTGTGTACACCCATCAGTAGTGTATATACTGACATATACACAATTTGTATGGAATATTCTGCTTATTATACCATAAAAATGCATTTGTTGTTGTTGTTGTTGTTGTTGTTGTTGTTGTTTTTATTTTTAGTACAGAAATTTTTTTCTTAGTAGAGATTGGCCACACATTGACCAGTTGGGCCCACTTTGGGTCACCTCACATGTGTGGGTTGGGCTTTGACTGCATCATTAGCTTTCCTATGTTAGCAAGCGGGTGTCTCGTCAATTGAGCTAACAATTTTTTGTTCATTCAGGTATTTTGCTTTTATATTAGTTTCTGTCTCTTGGCTCCAACGCATAGAGCCCACTAACGCAAAAACAGTTACCTGAATGAACAAAAAATTGTTAGCTCCAATGTTGTCAAATCGTAAATCGTATCGTAAATCTTTTTCTTGTCTGAATCTCATCGTATCATAAATTGTATTGTAAATCGTAAGATTTTTTTAGATTTTCATAAAAATATCATAAAAAATACAAAAAAATTATACATAGATAAGAAAAATTAAAAAAATATCAATCATCCATTTTCTCATGAATATGCTAAAAACACAATTTAACCATGACATTAATGATGTATGATATATCTATGTATAAATGTATTATTGTGTTGTAATCATTTAAAAAGTAACCCTAAAAAAGATTTGCAAAGTGTCCTTAAAATTTTTGTTTTGTACCTTTCTTGAGTGTAGAATCATGTTAGAAAAAATGACATTTGATTCCATCGTGAATCAAAAGATATTTTGATTTCTTTATTTTGGGTTTTTGAATATCAAAATTCCCAAAAGAAAAAATAGGATATTTTTAATGGTAGAGAGCTGTCAAATCATAGACCTATTTGCATGAATACGCATTAAAAATATGATATGATCATATTGCCAGTGTTCACATTGTCGCCAAAATGTCGATATTATCGTTGATATTATCGGTGTCGCCAGAGTTGCGACACCGAAACTCCAGTATTTCGTTTCTCTTCCTATTATCGTCGATTTTTTGGTGACATTATCGATTTTTCGCGATCAAAATCAGTTGTCGGAGAGAAATCGCTGTACGTACCTACCTTAGCACGGGATAATTGTAGCCACCAACCCCTTTTTAGCAAAAAAAGTGCCGATATTAGGGGGACTGCGTAAATACCCAAAATACTCAGAAAAAAGGGGGAAAGGGGGGGAAACGATCGGATTTTTGGTACCTGTAGTCTGTAGAAGATGATCGTTGATCGGAAGTACCAGTGGGCCAATTGTAGAAGAGGATCATTGATCAGAAGTAGCAGTGGGCCAATTGATCACCGTAAGTGCGAAAAAATCTCCACTTTCCTTTTTTTTTTTCTTCCAATAGATAGAAAATTTCAGAATTTTGGTGACAGATCTACGAAAGAAAAGGGATTTTTTGCAAAAAAAATTGAGGGATTCTAGGGATTTTGAGGGTTCACGGCTTCGCGAAGCCTTCCACAGAAATCGGATTTCGTTTTGAGTTACTCCGTACGCTTTTATCGTACCGAGTAAACTCTGTTGGGCCCACCGTAAATAGATGTGGTTTATCCACACCGTCCATCCTTTTTTCTAGCTCATTTTAGGGGTCGAGCCCAAAATTGAAGCATATCCAAAGCTCAAGTAGACTCCACCTCAGGAAACAGTGGGAATAATGATTTCCACCGTTGAAACCTTCCTAGGGACCACAGTAATGTTTATTTTTCATCCGAACATTTTCATAAGATCACAAAACATGGATGAACAGAAAACACAAATATCAGCTTGATCCAAAACTTCTGTGGCCCACAATTATTTTTCAACGGTATACATTCAATTCACAGTGTATATTGTGGTGTGGTCCACTTCAGCTTTGGATATTCTTCATTTTTTGCATCAAGCCTTACAATTATATGGTAAAATGGATGGGTAGAGTGGATAAAATGTATAAATCATGGTGGCCCCACAGAGTTTACTCATTATTGCTCACTTAGCACGCAATCCACTTCCGTTTTTATGGAACGTCATGTGCGCGATCCATTGCATGTGGACGTCACCAAGTTCCTTGGACCCTACCATGATATATGTGTAATATCCACACGGTTCATCCATTTTGAGAGATCATTCGATCTCATAAGCCCAAAAACGAGCGCTTGAGTGGACCACACCATAGAAAGCGGGGGACAATGATTCCTACCGTTGAAACCTTCCTAGGGCCCACAGTGACGTTTATATGACATCCACACTGTCCATCCATTTTGAAAGCTCGTTTTAGGACATGATCCACAACTTTTGTGGCCCATTATAAAACACATACATTATTGTGGGGCCCACATAGCACCATCCAGTAGCTATCGTATACTGGCAGTGTCAGTACGCAGTCCACATCCGAGAGGAGGGAGCGGAGTAGGTAAGACCCCAGCCTCACCCCCAAGACAGTGCTATGCTTACCGCGGGGCCCACCTTGATGTATGTATTATGTATCCACGCCATTCATCTGTTTTTTCAAATCATTTTAGTGCATTATCCCAAAAAAATGAAGCAGATCCAATTATCAGGTGGACCATACCACGGGAAACAGTGGTCATTCAACATACTACGATTAAAAACTTCTTAGGTCACGCCTCAATGCTCCCGCAGTACTTATTTACCATCCAATCTGTTGATAATGTCACATTAGCCTGGATAAAGTAAAAAACAAATATCAACTTGATCCTAAACTTCCATGGCCCATTAATGGCCAACCGCCATTTTTTCCTATGGTATGGTCCACATGATAATTGGATCTATTTCATTTTTGGGATAATGCCCTAAAATGATCTGGAAAATTATGGCTGGACTGCGTGGATACATAATACATGCATCAAGGTGGGCCCCGCGGTAAGGGTTGCACTGTCTTGGGTGAGACCGGGGCCTCACCTATTCCTAAGATTGGATGGGACCCAGATCACGATTTGGACCAGACAGGTTGTGTGCTCGTAGATGATGGTCCAAATTATAGCTGATTCAACAATCCTAGTCATGCCAAATTCATTGATTGAAATGGGATGGCTGATATTTTGTTTTAACCATCCATTTGATGATTCACCAATTAGATTGTTATCATCGTTCAATATGATTTCCTATGCTCCATCCCCATAACCCCCACAATTTGATGTCTTGGATTGGCATGCACGGATGCACCACAAGTGGTGGATGGTACATCATTAGTGGGAACAGTACTGTTAACAAATTGGGCAACAACACTTCGAGCCACTTCGTCACTCCATGTGAGGATGAAATATGGCAAAAAAGTATGCTTTTCGAATTCATTTAATTTTATGCCTTAATTATTGTATGGTGGCTGCATTTGTATTATATAAACTCATTTTCGTAACTATTGGAGTGATTTCTTATGAAACGCATGCTTTTTTGGGCTCCATTGAATGAAAACTTATTATTTAATGTATTCTTTTTGCACTTTTTTTATTTCTAAATATGAAAATATGTGTATTTAGGCATTTCCTGAAGTTTTACTGAAAAATTCCACAGTTTTCATCATATTTCCCCCTTTTTCCCCACATTTCCGGTTATCAGCGATATTATCGACGATAACGATATTATATCTTTATCTCCGGCCAGCGAAACTTGTAACGATATCGACAATGCGAACACTGCATATCGCTATGTCTGTAGAGTCTAAGTAAAACCCTGAATTATCAATCCACTCATAAATTGACATAACTATCATGAATATTTTACTCATGGTGTCCCGTAGCGGTATCGGTGGGCGTAATGGTGCCCGCCGTTTCCGATACGGATACGGGCCGTATCGGCCGATACGCCCCCCGTAACGGTCCAAATTTTTTTTTTTTTTTGCCAAAAAATTCTAAAAAAATATGGATTAAATCCAGAAAATTCCAAACATCCCAAATATGCATTCATTTATAATTTTGAACATGTTTATGGTGGTGAAGCGGTCTACTCTTTGGTGAGAAAGCTGTATCGGGCTGTCTGATGAATTTATGAAGCTGATAACCTGGAATTAACTGCAAAACTTATAAATTCAAATTTCTAACTGTCTATTATAAGTAACACATATTATCCAACCTTTAAACCAGAATTTTTTTTTGAAAAAAATGAATTTCCCTAATTTTTAAAATTATTCCGAAATTAATCTGAAATTGATGCAACTATTGTTTAAATTGATTCCATAATATATACAAATGTAACAAGACATTAATGTAAACACAACCAATGCATTGACAAAGTAAAACAAGCAAGAGAGTTGAGAAATATTCTAGTTTTGACTGAATGGGTATCCTCCAATGCAGTTTTGACTATTGAACTTCAACGCAATGCAAGCTATCCTATATGACCTAGACCTAGATGAGGATTCAATAAAATCTAGAAAATAACTAACTGGACTCAACAAACTATGACCCCTACGCAGAGTTGGAACGCGGGTCGAGCTGCGCGGTCAGCTCGCCGGGGGTGCAGGGGGCGGCGCGCCCCTGCCCGGGGTTCGGGGCAGAGCGCTCGAAAGCCCAACGGTTTTTTTTTTTTTTAGGGAGGAGAAACTAGAAGAAAATCGAAAAAAAAGTCATTTTTTTCTACAAAATGGGGATTCTTGTGTGTCTAACCAATATAGTAAAATAGGCCGATCTGCAAACACTGATTTTTAGCAAAAGAATAGATTAGAAAAGAAATGGGAGAAGAAAAGTGTGAAAAAATAAAAAAACATCAGATTTATATATATATAAAAAAAAAATCGATTTTCCGACCGTTACGGGGGGGCGTAACGGCCGTTTTGGGGCGTAACGGCTGTTACGCCCCCCGTAACAGCCGTTACGGGCCAAAAATTTGGGGGTCCCCGTTTTGGACCCCGTATCGCGTAACGGCTTCGGCCGTTTCCGTTACGTATCGGCCAATACGTAACCGTTTTGGCCTACCTTGAATTTTTACTGGCCTTTGGTGTTTTAGCCTAATTTTGATATATTAGAATTTATAAATGGTTTAAATTTAAAGAAAACCACACCGTTCAAAAGATGAACTTTTCATGGATTTGTCAAAAATTCATTTTTTGTACTTGGAACGGAAAATCAAAATCTTTATTATTGGGAATTTGATTTTTTATTGAATCCAAATATGGGGTACTGCCTTATTTACATAAATAAGTTAAAGTAAATGGACATTTACTTAAATGTTTTTATGTAATAAGGTATACAATGCAGGTGTGCAGTGCAGGCATGAATATAGGTGAGGAAAAATTGAATAAAAAATAATAAAAAAATAATTTTTAAGTATTTTTTGGGCCCATTTACGAATTCCAAAATAATCTTACAATTCTTACTATTCGATTCGATTACTGTACGATTCGATACGATTCATACGATAATCGTACGATTATTTAAGATTTGCGATTCGGGTGTACGATTCACTGATATGATACGATATGAATCGTACGATTCGTAAATTGTACGATTTTGATAACACTGGTTAACTCATTTGGCTATATGCTCACATAACTGTAAGAGTTTTGATCTTGATAGTTTGATTTCATGATGAACTAATGTCAGTTTGCAATTTTATGCTGAGGATAGATATAAACAGAGCTATTGAATGCACGCACGTGTTTTTTTGTTTTTTGTTTTTTTTGATGTGTATAAACTGTTTGTTGTGCTTACACAGCATCGAATATCCTCCTGTTTTTCTTCCTACTGGAATTGATGATCTTCACCCAGCGCCGGGTGCCGGATTCTATCCTACCAGGTTCTTTGCTGTTGATTAGTCTTTTTAGGGTCCTTAATCGCTTTTATTCTTTTGACTCATTTTATCTGTTTTAAACATCTTTCAGGGGTGGATTTGGATCTGGTGGGGGCATGCTTTTGGGTATGTACATACCATTTTGAGATATACCTGTTAGAGAAGCTTTTTATCTTTTGATTTGCTTATCATATGTTCTGCTGGTGCTTGCAGGGCCTAATGATCCACGCTGGGGTGGGATAGGCGGAGAACAGCCTGGTTTCCCTGGCGGCGGTTTTGCTCCGTGAGTAAACCTTTCTTCTACATGCATCTAGTTTTGGAAAATTAATCAAAGTCAGCTGATTTAATTTTGAAATGGTTGGTCAATACAGCGGTGTACCGCCGGGCAGTCGCTTCGATCCCTATGGTCCTCCTGGTGTCCCTGGATTTGAGCCTAGCCGCTTTGTCAGGTATCTCTGTTGCTTCATATGCCATGAATTCTTTTTAATGGCCTTTCAATTTCTTGAAGCCATTTCAGTTCAGCTTGAGCCTTTGCTGGTGGTTATGGCCTCTTGTGATCTGAGTGGCACAATGAGGTGATTGTTTTGCCCTCAGCTTACACCGCCACCACCACAATCATCCAAGCCTTATACCAACTAATTGGGGTCAGCTACATGAATCTTGTCCTACCATTCCCACTCTATCATAGACCTTATCCTTAATTTAAACCATGGTCTTCAAGTATTTCCTCACTACCTCCACCCACGTCCATTTGAGCCTTCCCCTTTGCCCTTTTAGAGTTCTCAACTGCCACCAACCTGCACGAACTCACTCCTAACTGGCATAGTTCTCAGTCTCTGTCTGACTCTACTTTCCCTCATCTTAATACCTGTTAGTGCTACTCTTAATTTACCTTAGTGCATTCATCTCTAATTCTATCAGTGTCTTGCTACTCATCCATCTCAACAGCCTCATGTCAGCTATGTTCATCCTATGAGCACATTGTTACTTGACTGTTCAACTTCTACCCCATAAAAGCATGGCTGGTCTTCTAGCTATTATAAAAATTTCCCTTCGATTTCATTTGTGTGTGGCGATCACATAAAACTCCAGAGGCACATGGCTACTTTATCCACCCAGCTGTATTTCTATGAGCAACATCCTTAATCGCTCCGCACTCTCCTAAATTATTGACCCAATATCAGTGTTTTAAATAGCGAATAGCGTGTAGCATAGCGTTCACCCCTTCGAAGTGTGAGGCGTAGGCTACATAACGTGTAGCGTAGCTACACGCAACTACTAGATTTTTAATCAAGTTGCTTGGTTGCCCAACGTCGAGATATTCTGTACCAAATTAGACTGATTCATAATGAAAGTTAACAAAATTTCATGATTTTTGGTGCAACAAAATGGAACCTAAAGTAATAGGAAAGGGCAATGATCAAGTATAAAGGTAAAGAAAGAGCAATGAAACTGATTTAATATTGTTTTTTATTATATTAATTTACTAAAAGCATTAAAAAGGTTAACTAATTTTTATTGAAAATGGAAAAATGTAACAAATCATTGAAAAGATGATGTGAGCTACATAGTGTGTAGCGTAGTTATGTAGCATGTAGCGTATGCAATTTATGATGTAGCGTAGGCTACATGCGACTTAAGCTATTTTCATGAGCTACGTAGCGTTAAGGCCATGCTATGCTACGTAGCGTAAGCTACACGCTACTTAGTGTAGCTATTTAAAATACTGCCCAAGATATAAAAAAATGTTCATTTTGGGACCCCAGCTGTAGTTCTGGAACTCGTTGGCTCAGCTCAAAAATTGGCCTGGCGAGATTTTGAGCCTAGTCATTAGGAAACTTGATTTTTAGAGTGATTCAGCTTGAAACTCAGACCGGCAAGATTTCGAGCCCAGTCATTAGGAAACTCGATTTTGAGAGTGATACAGCTTTCACTTGGGATGACTCGTCGAGTTGACTCACTAACTCGGTCTACTTGGTACAACTCATGGCGACTTGGACTGAGTTGCATTTTCAAACTGCTTTTTATTAAAATTAAAAAGCAGCAGAGGTTGGGGTTGAACCAGCGACCTCTACTTGATGCATAGATGCTCTCAATTCACAACCAACAAGCTGTGCAATGCTGAGCTACTTGTCTTCTTTTTTATAATACTTGTACCATATATAACTGTTTATATACATTAGTATTCCTAATAATTTTAATTTATCAGTATTAACTATGGAGCAGAGTTGTGTTGAGTCTTTGAGTCGACCCAACCCAGATGAACATTGAGTCAAGTTTTCAGGTTTTTTAAATTATGACTCCAGCTAGGCTACAAGAGAAAAACAATATGAAAAAAAGAAAAGAAAAAAGAAGAAGAAAAGAATAGAAAAAAACAATCATAGTTTACCTCTTTTGATATTTCCCAAAATGGTCCCATTATACTTTGGTTCCGAATCCCTTCAAATTTGTGTTTTGATTCTCAAATTAGTCCTACATCTAGTTTATACTTATTTTTAAGTTTCCTCGAGGGTCGAAATGAATAAAGAAGTGGAAAAATGAAAGAATTCGAAAAAAAATAAAAATAAAAATCAAAATGGGCCTTTTATGGACCATATTGGCCTGTAATGGCGTATCGGCTAGTATCAATTGTATGGGCTGATATGGCCAATGTTTTAAATATCAACGATATTGGCCAATATATCCCATGATATCTTGTATCCTACCTGTGCGATACGAAACACATAGGTAGTGCCGAGATATCCCACATGTTCGATCCCTATTCTTTTTGTTGAAATTATGTTAAATTAGTGTCAAATGGTTACAAATCCATTGGTTCTTCATGTTTTGCATGAAGAATCATGGAGTTGGAGCTTTGATTTTGATATCCATTGGTTCTTCGTGTTCTCCATGTTTTTTTTTTTTGTTGAAATTTTGCTTCAACCAGCTGTCAATTGAGATTACTTCCGAAGTATTTGATGAAATGATCATCACATACACTCTAATTTTGAAATTTGAGTGTAGGTGGTCTGATTTGAGAAAATTGGAGAAATTTTGAAAATTTGAAATTTTCTCAATTTCTCCCAAAGTGCTTGCAATGTTGCACTCCGAATATGAAATCAAGCATGTATGAGGGCTGATCTACTGATTTGTTAAGTCTTTGTCAATTTTCGGAAAATAAAAATAATTTTTTAATAAACAATTTTAAAATATTTTTTCCTTTTCAAAACTTCCCTTCAACTAGCTGTCAATTGAGACTAATTTTGAAGTATTTAGGAGTGTTTGATGAAATGATCATCACATACACTCTAAATGTTATGCATTCAATTTGAATATAATTGCATTAGTTCAGTTAGACAACGCATAGCTTAGGATCCTATACAAAGAAAACCTATTATATGCACTTACTTTTTTGAGATGTTCTGATTTAAAAGTGTGTATTAAGGTCTTTTGTAACAATTTCTGAAGTTTCATTGAAAACTTCAACCATTTCCCCAACGTTTCCCTATGTTTCCCGAAAAGTGCGGTAAATTACCTGATACAAACGATATATCTTGTGTGATAACTGATACGTATCTGTATCCCAATGGTGTGATACGTAACACGATATTGATATTTCAAACACTGGATAACGGCCTCTTGGAAATAATGGACTGATTCTCCCTTGTATTCTGTAACGGGTGTGATCATTTCCTTTACATAATGGCCTTTACAGCTGTAACATAACCGCTTTTTATACTATGATTGTCAGTGAGAAATGCAATGTTGTTTTCTCACAGTATTGAAGAGTAGGATCCATGGCAAATGCCAAAGTGGCATGCATGTGGCTAGGCCCGCCATCTAATTATAAGCTGAAAAAGTTGAATATTTCAGAAACAGGCCAGTAGAAATGTTACCCACCCCACCCACCCACCCACCAAAATTCTGGACATTTTGGTCCTCTTGATTGCTGAGAGACCTCCTTCACTCCTTTGTTTGATGCTGCTACATATGTGGCGCTTTTTTTAAATAATCTTTCTGTTGATCTCCTCTCTTGATTTGTAGGAATCCTCGGCGTCCCGGGGGAGGAACTCATCCCGACTTGGAACACTTTGGCGGCTCAGATTTTATTTAGACTTTACCTAACTCCCTAGTTTGAGATGTTTGTAAAAGGTTTTCATGTCCAGTCGGAGACCCGATGCTTGTTATTTTTATTTTTGTTTTTGTGCTTTTCATATGTACATAATACTTTGGATTCTATGTTTCTGGTGATATTGGATTTAGGCTTTTTAAGAAGGTATCTATAGCCCTTCCTCTTGGTTGTTGAAAATAAGATCATTGGATACTTTTTCATTTTTTTTTTTTATGGTTTGATAAATGTCAATAGTAAAATAGTTAAAATAATTGTAATTTTTGGTGTATGATACATCCAAATTGGAGCACATAAAGTGGACAATTTAATTTGAACTACTTGCATGACATGTATCAATCTTTTTAAGTAATTTGTGAGTGCCTGCATATTTTTCATCATACATTGTCAAAGCATTATAGTTTCTGCCGATGTTTGACATCCATTTGTTCAAGTGAGAATGCTTAAAAGGCTGTTTGCATTTGGGCAAAGCTGCAGCATGACAAGGAGCAGGAGCAACCGTACATGTTTTTCCACCCCTTTAATTGATGCACATTTAGACAAAGCAGTCATTGATATAACTGTTGGATCATGGATTGGGCGTCTTTGGTAGTGATGCTGCCACTAGCTATCGGTGCTCTGTGGGCCCCACCATGATGTATGTGTTGTATCTGTCCATTCATTTTTCCAGATCATTTTATGGCTTGATCTAAAAATGAAGCAGATCTAAATCTCAGGTGGACCACCACAGGAAAACAGTGGTGACTGAATGTCCACCATTAAAAACCTCCTAGGGCCCACTGTAATGTTTATTTGACCTCCAACCTGTTGATTAGGTCATACAGACCTGGATGGAGGGAAAAAAACAAATATCATCTTGATCCAAAGATTGTGCCCCCCAAGAAGTTTTTAATGGTGGGAGTTCAATCAACACTGTTTTCTATAATCTGGTCCACTTGAGATTTGGATCTACCTTATTTTTAGGATCATACCATCAAATGATCTAGAAAAATGGATGGACGGTGTGGCCCACATAGCACCCACCATATGGCTACGTGGTGTCAGGACTCTTAAGAGGCCCACCGTGATGTATGTGTTTTATCCACGACGTCCATCTGTTTTGATAGCTCATTTTATGGTATGAGCCCAAAATTATAGCCATATATCCAAAGCTCAAGTAGACCACAGGGAATAGTGGGGATAATGATGTTGGATCTTTTGTCACGGAATTCGGTTCCCCCCAATATGGACGCAATATTTTATTTGATCTAACTGGTTAATAAGGTCACATCAGGTTAGATTATTTATCACCGAATCCGGTTTTCCCCACTCAGAGTTGCCTAAATCCCAAGCCATGTTTATTTGTCTTCCAACGTTTTATGTCACTAGTCATTCCTGCGCCTGCCTCAAACGGACGCCATGTTTATTTGTTGTCACTGTCATTTGCCTTGCTACTGGACGGGCTCTATGGAGAATAGATTCCAATACATAGAAATTCCCATGCAGCTGCAGTCCACTGCCTTCAAATAAAGAAATCCCCCACTCTGCATTCTTGCATCACCTCCTCCTCTCTCCAGAGGAACCTTGCAAACGAAATCGGAGGAGATGGCGACAACGACGTCGGTAATGGCGGTGATAAGAGCATCTCGACCTTCATTCCGGAAGCCCCATGACAAGATCACATTCGCCGTCCACGCCTGTTTCCTCTCTTCCGGTTATACCCTCACTGCCACCGGCACTTCCGCCTTCTCCCAACCAACAACACCACCCTCTTCAGCTATCATTTTCTCTCTCTTCTTCAGCTACAATTTTTGTAATCTCTCATACTTGAATTCTGTTCTAAATTTCCTTTCTTTGATGATATCCGCTGTTAACGCAAAAAAATGGGTAACAGATGTTGATCAAGGACTAACGTTAGATCTTCGTTGCTCGATGAGGTTGGTGGAGATGGACGGTCCAGATGATGGGACCTGCGATCATCAATAAAGAAATCGTGAGGGGATGCTGGTTGTGATTCAGCGTAAGAGCTTTGAGTAGCGTATATGATTGTGTAAAAATTGCGTACCTTGAAGTCATACGGTATGGTCCTTTTATAGATGATAATGATTCATGATTTCCAGCAATGGATCCGTTGATTTTGTTTTAAGAGACGTATCTGGATGAGATGTCGTCGAGGATATATTTTCGGATTGGGAGAGATCACCCTTATCATGTTTGGATCCTGCTTATTCCGGGATTGATTTTTATCTTCGTATGATGGTGCATACTGTGCTCAGATTCGATGACGTCTGGCGTCCTCAGTTAAGTTGTTTTGCAGTTAGTGGGTGGTATGATAAATGTTAATGATTGAGGCTGAGGACTCTGTTCTGACTGGAATCAAGGCCACTACTCTGTAGAATTTGAGATTTGATGGTGACGAGAAAGGCGTTTGCTCTTCTCTATGGCGCTTGGTGACCCGCAGGAAGGGTTCTCAATTTCGATCCGAGGCCAAGTGGTCAGGAACTCATCCGATATCTAAGGCTGAACTTGAGGCCTCATATCACGTTTGTTGCTGAAGATAAGTGAGAGGGCTTCTCGCCCTAACTTGCATTGATCCTTCACTGACCTGTGTGATTAGTTGGCCTTAGTGGGCCACATATTGGAGGTTGAGCATCTTCCACATCAGCATCAGGGATCTTGCATGATTTACCCATAACACCCGCTTGACGAATTTCATTATTCTTAGGGGGCGTTTGAATGCTTGTAAGTTCTCTAAGTTGTTAGTGATTTATGATGAAAGTCTTTCATCATTCCTATTTGGATGTAAGCTTTAAGTCAGTTACAATTAAGTTGGCTTTTGTGTTTGGATAACTTGGAAGTCAATTATACGAAAAAAGTTGTATATTCACACCCAGCACAGTTTGGAGTCAAAATCATTCCAAAATGTTGCTCACATGAGAAAACTTAGATGTTACAATCATTTAAGAAAACTTAGCACCAAATATGCTATTTTGTTTAGCCCATTTAGATGAATATTTGAGTCAATTCTTAGGTTAAACCAATCATTAAATCGGCTCTTTTCTCATGACTCACCTGGTAGACTCACAAGAGTTTCAACACGAGGTCATGGGTTCAAGTACCCATGGTGGTATAAATATTAAGAGTAAATCCAAAAAAAAAAAGAGAGTACATAAATAACATCATCTTTAAACATACAAAGTACATAAGTAAAAATATTTATTAGGGAATCATTTTCTCCAAATTGAAAATCTGCATTCTTTGGCTCAAGGATCATATAATTCTTCAAATAGGTGAGCCCTACGTATAAAACCACATTGATTAGCTTACCAAATAGTTGAAGAAAATAAAACTTAAAAAAAATATATAAAGAGCAATGGTCCACATTCAACCAAGAAAGAGAGATCATGAATGTGATTCGGTGAGGCCACGACCATGGGACCACCTTGATGTATGTTTTGTATATCCACATCGTCCATCAGCTTTGCCATCTCATTATAGGGCATGGGCCCAAAATCGAAGAAGATCCAAATCTCAGGTGAGCCACACCACAGGAAATAGTGGTAATCGAATGCCCGCCAATAAAATTTCCTGTGGGCTACAAAAGTCTTGGATCAAGCTGATATTTATGATTTCCCTTCATCCAGGTCTGTGTGACCTTTATCAATAGGTTGGATGGAAAATAAACATCATGTGGGTCCTAGGAAGTTCTTAATGGTGGATGTTCAATCACCACTATTTCCTGTAGTGTGGCCCACCTGAGATTTGGATTTGCAGCTGCCTATCAAAATGCACATGCAAAAAAAAAAAAAAAAAACCAATAAACAAAACCAGTAATGAGAAGCCTCTTCTGCATTAAAATGACAAAAAAAAAAAAAAAAAACATCAGTTACTTACAGCCTTTTTATTGCTTCTACTTTAATGGGTTCTATTCCTTCCTCCCGTTTCTCAACAACAGAAATTTCTCCCCCAGGAAAAACCCACATACAAAAATGGCCAGAAAAAACCCATATACAGAAATTCCTCACCATAAAAAATCCACATACAAAAATTGCAAACCTAATGGGCCGGGCTGGGCTTATGGCCTTCCGGAGATCTACGTCCAACCCTGGCCTCATTTTGAAACGGGTTTTATTTTTAAGCCCAAGCCTGGCCATAGGGCCTGTACTCTAGCTCAAACTCGGCCCAAGGCGGGCCAGACCCAGAGGTCTGATAGGCCAACCCGGCCCATTGACACCCCTAAGTTCATGATTTTCTTATTGAAGTATGATATTCGAGTATCCTTTTGGCTCAATTTGATCAATGTCGAAGCTAAATGGTCTGATTCAAACAAATTGATGATCCACGGTCTGATTTGACTGGTATCAAAGATGGTAGTCTGATTAATTCAAGATGGAGAGATCAACCTCCGATTTTATCAATATTGAAGATGTATATATGATGTGATTGTGTTGAAATTGGAGTTCAGTGGTCTAATTGAAGCAATATTGAAGATCTACAGGCTGGTTGGGTTGATTTTGAAGCCAAATGGTTCTTGTTAGACTGATACTAAGGATGAATGTTTTGATTAGACCAGTATCAAAGATGAACAATCTGGTTTGATCAAAATTGGAGATGAATTGTCCAAGTGGGCTGATATTGAAGGTCAACAGTCCAATTGGGTGAATATTGAAGATCAACAATTTGATTGGAGATATCAAAGAAGAAGTGTATGGTGCTACAAGATTCATGTAGCCCACCGCAATAAATTTGGGATGAGGCTTTGATGATGATGTTCCTTTTGTTCAAGTTTTTTTCTTGAAAAATCCGATTTCACTTCTGTAAGGGTGAGGAAATATGCAACTCTCAACTGAGTGACAGGCTGACAAACTCTGTGTGGAGATGACCTTTGTCCTTTTGGTGGTCCAAACCATTCATATGGTGGATGGCATCATGGATGGGACATGCCCCCCAAACCTCATCAAATGTAGACTATTGTCTTTTAATTCTTCATCTGCAAGCCATTAATTAGATGACTAAGATCATTGGAATCAGCCAATATTGGGGCATGGACCATCCCATGAAGCCCCCTTGATGAATGGCTCAGATTGCTGAAAGATGGGCCCCACCTGAGACATTTCTTGGTCGAACAAAAATATCATTTCTTTCTGTTGAGCATCATGAAATTCCTCTTCAAGGGCATCTTCACCTTCTTTGGTATCATTGCTAAAAGAAAATCTTCTTTGGGCACCCTTCGTAATTTTTTTAAAATAAATAATTGTAATACTTCTCTTGAAAGATCTGATTTATTCATCTTTTCTTGTTTCCTTAGAGCAAGATGAGGTTGGAATTGATGGCTGGAATGAAATTGACAACTGTTATGGATTTGTATACACAGATAGAGGAAGGCGCCAAGAAATCAGAATTGGTTAAATGCTTGGCGATGCGTGATAACCTCATGATCGATGCTTTGTTGCTTGTGGATGATAAAAAAGAACTCTATAACCTCCAAATTAAGTAATGAGATTTTTTTCTCCATAAATATGTTCTTTTTTTTAATAGACTCTTTTTTGTGTATTTAGTAGTTTTAGAAGCTTAGATTGTGAAATTAATAGATGGTTCTTTTGTAGAGTGAATGATTTTGTGTCAAATAAGGGGGGCAGTCTGACTAACTACAGTGAGATGTATAAGAGTTTCCCAGCGCTGGTTAAGAAATTGCAATAGGGTCTTCTTGATAAATTGGAGAACTACTGTTCAACTGCTTCAACTTCCAGGTAATAGAAATTTGATGGCACGCATATTATCACCTTTAGGGAAATTGATTGATTCTTTCATTTCATCTGGAACTGCTCATTTTTCTTCCTGACCTCTAGCGCGTTCTGATACAAATGTATTATTTTAACGTTGTGTTTTTATCTAACGTTTTAAAGAGATAGTAAAACGTTTTGATATGGAGAGAGTAGTACTAGTCAACATGTCCAATGTGCTCTTGGGCTCCTATATTCTCATGAATTTGAAGTCAATTCATCATGTGAACATGTTTACAACTACATGGAATAGCACACCAAAGATCAGCATCATTTTGCAACATATAATGATATATTGCAATGAATTGTTAAATGAAATGTTGGATAGGGTTTGTTGCAGAAACCTATAACATCAATGATGGAATTTTAGTTTTGTTTATTCCATTCATGAAATTAATCAGTCGAAGGTGGGATGTCCCTAATTTGGATGCTTTAGAGTATGGATGCTGCATATGAATTTTAGCGCAGCGTTACCTGAAGTGTGGTGTTCATTCTAGTGAGGCTTTCCAGAACATCTTCTTCATAGTGATGACAATAAGCAATAAGCATCCAACAATTGAAAACAGATGATATCTTTGTTTTCTTAACTGGTCGAGGATTCTCACAATATTTCTATAGCTCTTGAAAGACGGCATGATTCACATTATGATAAATAAAATAAGAAACAGAAAGACAATTAACGGATGTTTTTGTTATGTGAAGCTGACATTATAGTACATATAGAAAGATTGGAACTGTTGTACTATTATTTTAAGTTGGAACTGTCAATGTTGTCAAAATTGTTATCATATCATAAATAATGTAGGGGCTGAAATAAATCATATATTTTTTTCTAATTTTCTAAAGAGTCGAAAAAAATCTGAAAAATATAAATAAATCAAGGAAAAAAAATACAAAACTCATCAATCATCCATTTTCCATCAATATACACCAAGAAAAGTAACACGCATCATGATATTGGCAGTTTAGAACTTGTATACAGTAACATACCGTGGTGGTGTTGAAGGATTGTTGTCTTTCCTTTTTCTCTTTCAAGAAGTTCACCTTAAAAACATATAAGAATTCTTTCATAATTATGTTCTTGCTACCTTTCTTGAGCGTAGAATCACATTGGAAAAAGTGGCATTCGATAATATTGGCTGTTGAAAAAGATTTTTTTATTCCATTTGTTTTGGGTCTTTTTTAATATCAAAACCCTCAAATTCTCTCTCTCTCTCTCTCTCTCTCTCTCTCTCTCTCGTAAAAGACAAAAATGAGAAAATTTTAATAGGGGAGGGCCTTCTAAATGTTTTAAAAACAGAAGGGTAAAAAACAAGAGGAAAAAATGTCTGAACAATGATATTTTTTAAAATGTAATTTGAGCCCTATTTACACATTTGATGATTATCGTACGATGATCATACGATTATTTCAGATTTGGAATTTTGGGTTGTGATCCGTATCAGTATGTACACGATACAATTTATTCATACGATTCGAATCATAAATCATATGATTTTTTCAAAGTGGGAACTGTTGCACTTAGTGCAGGCTTTCAACCCTTTGTTTGATGTTTAACTTTGTGACCTTGAGTCAAAGTTGGCACTTTATTTGCCCAGTTAGAAAGATTTTTAAGTAGGAACTGTTGTACCATGTGCAAGCGTTTAACCGTTTATTTGATGTTTAACCTTGCGACATCGAGTCTAAGTCGGCATTTCTCCAAAACTGAACATGTAGTTTTTGTGATACAATTTTGGCAGGTTAGAAGCCAATCTTTTTATCTGGAAGGATAGGCCAGGAGCCAGTGAGAGAGTTAAAGGATCAGATCGTAGCCCAAACCAACCTGGTGTGGAACTTCTCTCCAAGGATCGACCATATTCTTCAAGGTATAATTTCTAACATTGTATTTTAGTTGTTGATTCATAATTCGTCAAAGTTCACGCACTCATTTAGCAATCTAAGTTGCATGAATAAGGTTACAAACTTACAGGTGCCAGAGTTCTACAGAGGCACTTCGTATGTGTTTCTGTTAACCCTGAGATCTGGATTCATGTATTCAGTTAACCCAAGTGTTCTTCCTAGTAAACCAGGTCACTGGAAGAAATCTTGGAAAATGTTATTTCAGGAAAAGAAATCATGGAAAAATGAGGAAGCCATCCCAATCTACTTTCCATCATTTTATCTGTTATTGTGACTAGTCTTGGGTTGCTTTAGATGATCTCACTCTTAGCTTTATCCTTCCTGGCCTTCTTACAAATCCATCTTTGTATGTCTCAGCATTCTCATCCCTGCAACACATACAAACATACATGGGGAATGATCCTATGGTATTGATACTGTGTCAAATTTTGTGGGGCCCACCAAGATGTCCGCATCATATACACCCTGCCCATGAGGTGCACCCTTTAGATGTTTGGTCATGGGGGCAAGAATCAACCTGATTGGGAACTTAGGGTGTGGGTCAATAGTTGGGAGGGGATGCCCAACCAATCAAAACTTCATGAATGTTTGTGGGGCCAACTATGTTGTGTCTATGCGATCCAATCCATTGATCAAAATGCGCCCACCATGATGAAGGTACACATCTAAAAATCAGGCCATTCCAAAACTCAGCTGCACCACAGCAAGTGAATTAAGGTTTTTAGGCTTCCCTCGTGTGGGCTCTACCAGTGTTTGGCTTGATTTTCAGACTCCAAGGTGAACTTGAAGAAATATGTACCTGATGGATGGAATGGATTTCATGGACAACATCATCATGGGCCCCACAGAGGTCACATACTTACGATAGTGTTAACACTATATGATCAGTCAATTTGATCAGAACCATTCAGTAGCTAGAAAGTGTAGGATCAATATTGTTTGTATTAGGTCAGTTTTTAATCATTGATCTGGACCATCCATCATGTGGGTCCCACCTTCGATTTCCCATCCTTCTAAAACATTAGCTCAAATGGGTAATCCTGACCATCCAATCAATGTATAAGGAAATGGATGGTCCATATTTATTATACTAGAAAGGTTAGATAGTTGATCTAGGCAATCCATCATTTAGGTTCCTCCTTTGATTGCCTGTTCGTTGCAAGAAAAATCACTTTGGTTAGATGATCCTAATCATCCAGTTGATGGCCAGGGAAATGGAAGATCCATATTTTATACTAGAAAAGGTTGGATCATTGATCTGGACCATCATCAATCATGTGGGTGCCACCTTTGGTTGCCCTTCTCTCTAAAAAAAATCACTCTGGTTGGATTATTCTAACATCTAATCAATGGCTAGGAAAATGGATGATCCATGGCGATTATACTAGAAATAGTCCAATCATTGATCTAGGCCATCATGTGGATCCCCTCCTTTGATTGCATTCCTCTAAAAAGCTCTTTGGGTGGATGATCTAACACCATCTAATTGGTGGCTAGGGAATGAAGGATTGCTATTGATTATGCCAGAATAGCCCGATCATTAATCTAGATTGTCTGTCAAGGGGGCCATGTCCTTGGTCAAACAACTAGTGTCACAGGATCAGTGTGATCTTAGCTGTGGATCTTTCATGGTTGTTACCTCTAGTAAAAAGAAGAAGAAGAAGAAGAAGAAGAAGAAGAAGAAACTTTAATGGTTGATGAGAGGCATGCTTGTTGTTCATGTATCTCAACAAGGTTACTTGGAGTGATCGCTCCGAAACATGGTACGTGAATAGGTGCACACATGCTCCTTACTCCAGTACATGGTACACTAAAGGTAGGATCTTTTTGGTCACTCCACTGCTTACACTAAGCATATTCAATGCAGCTTTGTATAAAACCTGGTATTATAATTTATAAATGAGATGATGATTTTTATTATTATTGTTCTTGTAGGCATAGTATTATATTATATCTGTGCTATTGCATAAATCTGCATATAAATCAAAGAATGAATTTCTACAATCTAAATTTCTAATACTAGGGGCATGACATGTGCTTGCATGTAGACTGCAGTTACAAGCCACAGAGAGAGAGAGAGAGAGAGAGAGAGAGAGAGAGAGAGAGAGAGACTACAGTTACCAAAGGGAATGCTTTCAACGATGGGAGACCTATCCCCACTTCTTCTGGTGGTGCTGTGGCCTATTGGAGTTTTGGATTTACCTAATTTTCGACCTGATGTCATTCATGAGGTGGCAAAATAGATGTATGAAGTGGATTTCATACAATCATCATTGTTGACCCTGCATAACTTTTGTTGCATGGCTCCTTAGCCATCAGGCAGGCTACATGTGAGGAAGAGGGCGGAATTTGAACCGTACATTGGATAACAACTACATTTTCAGTTCCCAAAACACCCCCAACTTTGTTTAAAATGAAAAAAAAATAAAATAATAACTTTTCTATTTTTCTCATAAAACAGTGTATTTAGAAAAAAAAAAAAAAATCAAGAAAAATTTCAACAAGATTATGTCAATTTGTTGTTTCCCCCTTTGATTTCATAATTTCTAACTGAAAATTACAAAAAAGGGTACTAACCTCGTTTTTTGAAAATCTTAAAAATGACCCACTTGAGCTTCCATTTGTCAATCCTTTGTGATTTGAAGTTTTAATCCTCGATAATGGCAAAAGAGTGGTCGTATGTATGTATCACGAGAACTTGTGAGCACATTTTGAAAACTGATCTCACGTGATATGAGCCCAAAATCTGAACCGTCCATGTGATGCAACACCCAAGAAACCTCTATCTACAAACCAAAGTTTTGGATCGGGGTAAAAGTTGGACCCTGGGGGTTTCTTGGGGTGCTGCATCACGTGGACGGTTCAGATTTTGTGCTCATCACGTGACATGAGTTCTAAAAATGTGCTCATGAGTTCTCGTGAGAACTGGTGCACATGTGAGCATTCCTATATATATATATATGTGTGTGTGTGTGTGCATGCATGCGTGTGTTATGACCAGTTTCTAGCCACAGCTACTACCATTACCGGTGCTACCATTACATAAGCGTTTTTTAATACTTCGATATGGGCTATACCCATACATAAAACTGCAAAAAGTAGTATACACGGCCTAAAACAGTAGCTGGTTGAGAATTACCTCCTACAGTATAGGTGCAAACCCTATAAAATCGGAAATAATCCCAGGGAGGCTCAAAATACTATGTGTGTAAACTGTTGGGGCTGTATACAGCTTATACAGCTGTAAACACCCATCAGTAGCGTACATACTGACATATGTACAATTGTATGGAATTTCTACATATGTATACCATACAAATGCTCTTTTAATTTTTTTTCTATGGCACAGAAACTGTTTTCTTGGTAGGACCAGTGGGGCCAACTTTGGGTCACCTCACGTGTGGGCTTCCTATGTTAGCAAGCAGGTGTCTTGCCAATAAGCTAACAATTTTTTTGTTCTTTCAGGTACTTTGCTTTTATATTAGTTTTTGTATCTTGATTCCAAGGTATAGAGCCAACTAACACAAAAACAGATACCTGAATGAACAAAAAAATTGTTAGCTCAATTGGCTATATGCCCAATTAAGGGAAGTGATTTATGATCTTGAAAGTTTGATTTCATGATGAAGTGATGTATGTTTGCAATTTTATTGAATGTGTACATGTTTCATTGATTTGTATTACGATAAGCTGTTTGTTGTGCTTACACAGCATCAAATATCCTCCTGTTTTTCTCCCTACTGGAAACGATGATCTTCACCCGGGGCCGGGTGCTGGATTTTATCCTACCAGGTTCTTAGCCATCAATTAGTCTTTTTTATGGTCTTTAATTGTTTTTATTCTTCTGAATCATTTTCTGTTTTTAACATCTTTCAGGGGTGGCTCTGGTGGGGGCATGCTTTTGGGTATGTTCATACCATTTTGTGATATACCCATTAGAGGATCTTTTTAACTTCTGATTTGCTTACCATATGGTCTACTAGTGCGTGCAGGGCCTAATGATCCACTTTGGGTTGGAATAGGTGGAGAACGGGTGGAGAATGCCTGGTGTACTCCTGCTGGCCGTCGTCCTCCGTGAGTATACCTTCTACACTCATAGTTTTGGAAAATCAATCGAAGTCTGTTGATTTAATTTTGAAATGGTTGGTCCATACAGCGATGTCCTGCCAGGCAGTCGCTTCGATCCCTTTGGTCCTCCTGGTGTCCCTGGATTTGAGCCTAACCGCTTTCTCAGGCAATCTCTGTTTCTCCACATGCTATGAATTTTTTTAATGGCCTTTCAATTTTTTGAAGCTATCGAAACGACTTGAGAGCATTTGCTAGTTGTTATGGCCTCTTGTGATCTGAGTGGCACAATGAGGTCATTGTTTTTCCCTCAACTTGCATTATCACCATCACCGCTGCTGCCGCCACCACCATCATCTAAGTCTTATCCCAACTAACTGGGTTCAGCTACACGAATTATGTTGCTCCATTCCACTATCATGGATCATATCCTTAGTCTAAACCATTGGTCCTCGAGTCTTTTCTTACTACCTCCACCCACGTCCTTTTTTTAGAGCCTTCAACTCACACTAACTCACTCCTAACTGGCACCGTTCTTGGTCACTGTTGCACATGACCAAATCATCTGACTCTAATTTCCCTACTTTTAATACCTATTGGTGCTACTCTTTAAGTAACCTTGAGTGCATTCATTTCTAATTCTATCCTTATACCTTACATTGTCTTGCTGCTCATCCATCTCAGCATCCTTGTGTCAGCTTTGTTTATTATATGAACGCATTGTTACTCGACTTCCTAATATTCTATCTCATAAAGCATGGCTGGTCTTATAGCTATCCTATAAAATTTCCCTATTCAATTTCATTTGTATGCAGCAATCATGTAAAGCTCCAGACACACATCTCCACTTCATCCACCCAGCTGTAGTTCTATGAGCAACATCCTTCTCAATCTCTCTGCTCTCCTAAATATTAATCCAAGATATAATAAAAAATAAATGTCATTTTGGGAACCCCAGCCATAGTTCTAAAATTCGTTGACTGAGCTCGATCTTGACCTAGTGAGATTTTGAGCGTAGTCGTTAGGAAACTCGATTTTGAGAGTGATTCGATCGGCTTTTGGTTGGGAAGACTTGTTTTGAGTCAACTTGTGAACTTGGTCTACTTGACGCAGCTTGTGGTGACTTGGGCCAAGTTAATCGCATTTTCAAACTGTTTTTCGTTAAAATTAAAAAGCAGCAGAAGGTTGGGCTCAAACCGGCGACCTCTACTTCATGAGCAGATGCTCTCAATTCTCAACCAACAAGCTGTGCAATGCTAAGCTACTTGTTTTCTTATTTTATAAAACTCGTACCATATATAACTATTATCAAGTTAAGATTTTAGGTTTTTTAAACTATGATGCCAGCCAGGCTACTTGAGACAACCAAGATGAAAGCTTCTTCTTTTTTTTTTTTTTGTTGAAGTCCCTTGATATACATTGGTACAGCATCCTCTAAAGGCTTGAGCTTGTAGAGAAAGTGGTTGTTTATCAATATCAAACAAGACTTTCCGCTCTGATATCATGTCAAACAACCACTTGCTTTAAAAGCTCGAGCCATTAGAGGATGGTGTATCAATGTATATCAAGGGACTTTAACAGATTGTGTGACACAGTGTTCTGAGAGTTTCTGCTGACATATATCCCACCATCCAAGGATGGGATGCAGGAATTGTAAATTTGTAAAACTTCCATTCCGAGATTGGATTTGAATTCTAGAAATCGAACTCATGAAATATACGTTAGGTTCTTTCCCAATGACTTTGGATGCTGGGATGTAGGTGGGCTGCAGCCAGGCCAAGTTAATATAAGGCTTGCCTTTTATTTATTAATTGCTTGCAAGGGATTACATAATGGTAATGGTTGATGTGATACGACCCTTAGTGGCTGAAAGTTTTTTCTTTGGGAAAAATCTAAAAAAATTATTGGTAAAATCCTAAAAACTCTTAGGACCTCAAAAGTTTTTTTTTGAACATGTATTTGATGGTGTAATGGGCCATTCTTTGGTAAGAATGTTGTCTGTCAGGAAGTGTCCACTTGATCTACTGAAATCTATCAAATGGGTTCTTGTCGAACAGAAGTCAAGCATGATTTGGTGGAATAGGGCCTGTTACATGTAAGCACAACAAAATGAAGATGGAAAATAAAAATAAATAAATGATAGTTTACTCCTTCCGATATTTTCCAAAATGGTCCACTTTGCTTTAGTTCATCGAATCCCACCCAAATTTGTGGTTTGATTCTAAGGTGCTGTTTGGTAAACTGAAAAATTAACTCTGAAAATTAATTTAAGTACTGAAAACTTAAAGTGCTGAATTTAAGTACTTATAAGGACTGAAAAATCTGTTTAGTACTTTATCTGAAAACTACCATTGAAAACTTATCATAGCCACAAAAGTTTCGGATCAAGCTAATATTTGTGTTTTCCCTTAATCCAGGTCTTTGTATTATGATGAACAGGGTTGATGGTAAATAAACATCATGGTGGGCCCTAGTAAGGTTTCAATGGTGGGCATCATTGCCCCCATTGCTTTCAGTGGTGTGGTCCACCTGAGGTTTGGACCTGTCTCATTTTTGGGCTCATGCCTTAAAATCATCTCTTCAAATGGATAAACTATGTAGATATAATACAGACATTATGTTGGGGCTTATAGAATTTGGTGACTTCAAGTATTTGCGTGGGGTGGTTTCATGGATGGGAAAGTAAACAAAGATGGGTAATCTTGCCATTTTTAAATGTTAATAGGGATACTTTTGTCAATTTTTATCTAAAAATTTAAAGAGAAACCACTTACCGTATTCAGCTATAAGCTTTAAGTCAAGTTGGCATGACTCAAAATAATCCACTTAATTTAAGTGATTTTTCCAATTAAGCACTTAAATTTTTTTAGTTACCAAGCGGTCTGAATTACTAAAATCACTGAAAATATCATTTTTCAGTAATAAGTCGTGGAATTAAGTTTTACCAAACGCACCCTAAGTCTAAACTTAATTTTTAAGCTTCCTTCATGGTTGAAATGAATAAAGAAGTGGAAAAACAAGAGAATTTGAAAATAATTTTTTTTTCACAATGAGCCCTTTATGGTCATATCTGTTGATTGTGGACCCATGGGGCCCACTTGTGGACAACCACTTGTGGGTGGGGCCCATAAGGATGTTCCCGCATCCTCCTTCTCCCGAGAGTTTGAATTTCTAATTAGAAATTTAAACCTCGGAAGAAGATGAGATGGGATAAGATAAGGTTAAACCAACCTTATCTCATCTCATCCCTTATCCCATTTTTCCTCTATTTATAAGAGGACTCCTTCCGTTATCAAATACACAAGGAAGAGGAAACGTATAAGTGATATACGGAGAGAAAAGAGAGGGATAGGCATATAGAGTTTATCTGGTCCATCCATTAGATCTGAGCCATAGATCTGATCCGGGGACCATCTTAACCGTAGAATCAGAGGGGTGAACAGACCCACTTGCTCCTGTAGCAAATAGGCGGATCGCTGGATCCATCACACATCCTCGGCTTTGCGAAGGTTCTCATCATGTAGATCGTCAGATCCTGGTGGCCCACACTTCCGCAATTCCTAACAGTGGTATCAGAGCATTGAACGGCGGATCTCCGATTTAAAAGAAGGAATAATCGCAATCGAGGTAAGTGGCCTTTACCTTAGGATTATAAATTATAATTAATTTCATTTTAATAAAATACAATCGATCATCATTATTAAAATCATCATATAAATGTTCCTTTTATTTACTGCATTTATTCTAATTTTTTATCTCTGAGGTATGGAGGTTAAAAAAATTTTAGAATAAGAAAAATAAATAAATAGAATTTTTTTTAATGGGAGATAGTCCATCTGATCATTAAGGAATGGCTTAAATGTGGGTCCAATCCACAATGCAAGTGAATGGTTCAAGATCCAAAACAATTGATCAAATGGACACTAGCATGGATGGATTATCATGGAAAATCTACCATGTCAGTAGATCCTAACCCCAAGATCAAATGGCCCCCCAAATAGCCATGTAGGGGCCCATCACATCAATGATTTCAATCACGAGGTTGCAGGCCCCATGACCGGCTAAAAGGATCCAATCCAAACCATTCAAAATGTGGACCCACGTGACGGACAGATGGCTTAAATCTCTATCTCATTGGCACGGTAGCTGATCACCTTAAAGAATTATTCAAAAGTACCACACATGCTAGGCTAATGTTTTCCACATGCCAAATATGTATGAGACATGTGCCACCCTCCATTGAACAGAGGACAACCATGGCCGCCGCCGCCGGCAGCAGCAGCGACCGCTGCAACCATGGCCGCCGCCGCCGGCAGCAGCAGCAGCCGCTGCAACCATGGCCCATGTACGCTGCCGCCACCGGTAGCGTCCACGGCCACCCAAACGTCACTCGATCTCTCTCTCTCTCCTTCTCTTTTTTTTTTCGTTTAAAATGGCCATCGCAGCAGAAGCCACACGCCGTCTGCTGCCGCAGCAGCAGCAGTAGCGCGAGCCGCCGCCGCCGCCGCAGCAGCGCCGGTAATCAACCGCCGCCGCCGCCGCAGCAGCGCCGGTAATCAACCACCGCCACTCGCCCGCCGCTGCCGTAGCAGCAGCAGCAGCAGCAGCGCGAGCCGCCGCCGCCGCCGCCGCCGCCGCAACAGCAGCAGCAGCAGCGCATGCCGCCGCTGCCGCCGCTTCCACCTCTGGCCATCGACATCCGCCGCCGATTGAAGCCGCCCAAGATGGGAATGGCAGCGACAACCATGGCCGGATCTCTGGCCCACAGCCATTTTTTTTAAAAAAAAAAAAACCCTAATGCTAATGAAGAAGAAAGGGAGGTGGGCCTTTTGGGCCTGACTTGAGAATTGGGATGGGCCTGGCTTGAGAATTGAGATGGGCCTGACTTGAGAACTGGAGTTGGGCCTGACTTGAGAATTTAGATGGGCCTGGCTTGCCTATAGGCATTTAGGGCCTGGTTTGGACAATGAAAATGGGCCTATCCTTTTGGGCCATGATTGGGCCTAAGATATGGGCCTATCCTTTTGGGCCATGATTGGGCCTAAGATATGGGCCTTATAAATTGGAATAATGGACTCATTATGTATTACCCATTTTTATTAGACCATTTTTTTTGGAGTTAAATATCTAGTTTTAATAATTAATTAGTGCTAACTCAAGACATTAATCACAAATGGCCTCAAGTGTTGAGTTAATAACCATTAAAAATTATCATAATTTTTGGTAATACCATCCATAATTTGGGACAAAATTAAGAGACCATTATGAGCTATCCATATGTGATTGGACAACCCATATGGATCCCACTATTATTTCCAAATTAAAGATGGGCCAAATTAGAAGCCCAATTTACTTCTTTTCAAAGATTAAGTGTATCTTGTAAAAGGGCCTTTAATCGACCATTTATGGACTGATTTAGACCAAGTAATGGGAAGTGACTTGGGGTTTTTCGGCAAGATCTAACCAATGGTGTGATCAGATTTTGTAATTAACGGTCCAGATCTAAAATTACCATGATGATCGATGTATGTATTAAAATGAAAGCATATGATTTAAATTATGGATTTTTTTTGTCTCAAAATATCTTTTGATTACTTAATGTATATGTGCATACATTATTAAATATGTATGTGTAAAAGTGAATGAAGATCATGATAAATATCCATATGATCACTATTGATCACGGGTCCACAAATGAACGGAACCATCATCAACTATGATGGTCAACATTGATGAGAGGATCCATCATCAATGGTGAACATTAATGGTAATGATCGGATCCATCATAAATGGACACGATCAATGTAGTGATCGTATTGTCTTTTTCAATTCATAGAACTTCTCTTATTCGTTCAATGGACATGATCGTTTTCTTTAATCTAATGATTTATTCAATTTGACTTTAATTTTTTATATGATTAAAATTAAGTCATCATTTCATTAGAATATAGATCTGTTATCCTAAGGTTGTGCATAACCTAAGTGGGAGTTTCATTCCTTCCCTAAATGATGCATACACCCATAATGGTGGGTTGTAGGTTATACAAATAGATAGTCGTAAAAGCATCAATTTCATTTTATTTAGAGAACTTGATTGATCTGCACCACCCATACAGGTATGTAGGCCTTCAGATCCCTTATAAGATGGATTGTATACTTTTATAAACTTAAGAGTTTGAATAACCAGTAGAAATTCTGATGATTAGTGCCAATACTTTAGATCATAGCTAAGTAGTGATACATGATGCGATGTAGAGATGGCCTCTAAAGCATTGATCGCCGATCAACTAAAAGGACAACATTTCGACAGTCTCATTGGCAAGCCGTGAAACGAATATTCCGCTATCTCAGAGGAACTAAGGACTTGATGCTGTGTTATGAAGGCGCGAGTCTCGAGCTCAAAGGATATTCAGATGCCGCCTGGGGTAATGACGCCGACGAGGGAAAGTCTACTTCAGGATATGTCTTCTTGCTCGGAGGGGGAGCTATCTCTTGGTCGAGCAAGAAACAGACATCCACGGCACTTTCATCTATGGAGGCCGAATACATTGCATGTTGTGCTGCAGTTCAAGAGTGTGTATGGGTTCGCAGATTCCTACAAGGATTGGGTGTTGTTCCAGGCTTACATGAGCCTATATCGTTGAGGATAGACAACACCTCGGCCATTGACTTGGCAAAGGATCCCAAACACCACCAGAAATCGAAGCACATTGAGATAAAGTATCATTACGTTCGTGATCAAGTGAAAGATAAGAAGGTTATCCTCAGCTACATTCCTACCAAGGAAATGATGGCTGATCCCATGACGAAACCTATAGCTAGAGATCTATTTCAGGTTCACGTCAGGCAGATGGGATTGAGGAAAGCTTGATTGATATGCTTGTATCATGTATCGTTGATCTTTCATGAATAATAAATTCCATTTTATTCAGTATTGAGCACTTGTTAAACTAGGTATGTAGATCATCAGCATTTTCTTTGAGATCAAGTAGGATTTCAACTATTATCGGCAGGCCGGTTACCCACTCGCACGGGTTGACCAACCCTAAATGTACAAAAGAGGTACACTTGGGGTGATGTTTATACACTGAGGTATGAACCACCCTTTATTGATAATAATAAAGGATGAGGATGCGAATGAGTTGTATCCGCCTTCAGTCCTATAAGATTGAAGATGAGACTGACAAAGTCGAATAACATAGTCGCACCATTACTCATAATGCGAATAATGTTATGGCCTGAATAACAGCCAAGTCGTGAGGTTATGAGATGAGTCATACCTCATGTGAGATGACTTGCGTACTGTAGACCCGACAGATACCTAGTATTGTCTACTTTACGGCGTGGATTGTAGCCACGTGCTTGGACCTATTACCTACAGATTGCTTTGATTCGATCTAATCATTGCAACGTGCGAGTAGCCAGTCCCGTAGGTGACTCCTTGTGTCCTCAGCTACCCTCCTCTTGTGTACAGGAGGATGAGATTGAGTGTCGCTACTTTAGTATACGATGACGAAAGGCCCTTGATTGGCCAGACTCGGTTATGCTAGGAAAGCGGCTTGATCAATTCCAAATTACACGCCTGCGTGGGGAAGATCCCGTGACAGCTACACCAAGTTTCTAGAACTATAAATACGCACTTGAAGACTTATCCGCCGGCAGTATCGAGTTTTCTTAGACTTTTACAAACGATATTCTCTTTCAAAATATATATGTATATATATTACCTTAAAAAGAATTCAAATTGATATTTGCAGTAAACCAAGTTTTTTCAAAATAAACTCGATAAGTTGGATAAGTGCGTATGTTGGCCGAGTACTCCAGATTGGGAGTTAACTCTATCCGGTGTGGTCATGCGGACTAGGACAGGCAATGCAAAGCTTGGGTTATTGAGTGCTAGATAGGTGGTCTCTTAGTACTCAAACACCTGTGAGAAGATAAAGGTGTTCCAGCTGGTCCCACGCTTCTGATTCTTTTGATCGTGATTCTTTGGTTTTGATTATTATGTGATGAGCTAGATGAACTCTCATGATGTGCTTACCCCACAATGTGATTGAGTGGGAGATGTTGATTGTTGACCCATGGGGCCCACTTGTGGACAACCACTTGTGGGTGGGGCCCATAAGGATGTTCCCGCATCCTCCTTCTCCCGAGAGTTTGAATTTCTAATTAGAAATTTAAACCTCGGAAGAAGATGAGATGGGATAAGATAAGGTTAAACCAACCTTATCTCATCTCATCCCTTATCCCCTTTTTCCTCTATTTATAAGAGGACTCCTTCCGTTATCAAATACACAAGGAAGATGAAACGTATAAGTGATATACGGAGAGAAAAGAGAGGGATAGGCATATAGAGTTTATCTGGTCCATCCATTAGATCTGAGCCATAGATCTGATCCGGGGACCATCTTAACCGTAGAATCAGAGGGGTGAACAGACCCACTTGCTCCTGTAGCAAATAGGCGGATCGCTGGATCCATCACACATCCTCGGCTTTGCGAAGGTTCTCATCGTGTAGATCGTCAGATCCTGGTGGCCCACACTTCCGCAATTCCTAACAATATCGGTGTGTAATGGTATGTCAACCCGTATTGACCGTTACGGGCTGATACAGCCCTTGATTTTGATAACGGATTGATTCACCCCTGTATCGTGTACACTTGTGATTGTTTCTAACGTAACCGTTTTTTAATACTAAGATAGTTAGTGAATAATGCAATTTTGCTTGGTATTGAAGAGTGAGATTCATGGCACGGGCCAAAGTGGCGTGCATGTGGTGAGGCCCGCCATCTAATTATTAACTGAAAGAGTAAAATATATCAGAAATAGGCCAGAAGAAATGTTACCCACCACCTCCAAAATTCTGGACATGTTGTTCCTCTGATCGCTGAGAGAAACCTTTCTTTACTCTGGTTGATGCTGCTACATATATGTGGCTTAAAAATAAAAATAAAAATCCTGTTGATCTCTTCTCTTGATTTGTTGGTATCATTCGCCTCCTCGGGGACGAACTCATCCAGACTTGGAACACTTTGACCGCCCGGGCCCGCCCAGATTTCATTTAGATGTATTGCTGCTTCACTTAACACCCTACTTTTGATGTCTGTAAAATGCTTTTACGTACGGTCGACGAGTTGATGCTTGTAATTTTATCTTTTTTTTTTATTTTTATTTTTTATGTACATATTACTTAGGATTCTATGTTTCTGTTGATATTGGATTTAGGCTTTTGAAGAAGGTATAGCCTTGCCTATTTACTCACAAGCAAACCTGCCACTATGGAATGCATGTGCAAGATGGAAGCTCTCCATTAGGTGGGGCCACACTTGGTAGATTTTCAAATGAGGTTGGTTATTGCAGAATGCAAATGGCTGGCATAAGCGATCACTTCACCCCACACATTTTCTGCACTGGACTTCCTGAGGGTAATCACAGCCTGGTTCCTAATCCAGGAAAATCTAAACATTGTGTTTCTGCCATATTAAATAAAATTGTGGCCCACCTGATAAAAGGCTTGGATTGTGCGTGCATCCTAGACCAGAAGATTGTGGGCTTAACAAACCTTGTTTAAGAATAGCGTTTTCGGCTACATTGCTATAGTAGATTAGAATGCTATGCTTCCTTGGATTTGGGTCTTGGACCCCACCTTTAGGTCTTACTTGTGCCAGGATGGATTGCATTTTTAGTGGGCCCATCTCACGATGTCTGGGTGCACAAAATGCTTGACCAGTTATCATTATATTAGCTATCTTCCCTCCCATTTTGGGGCATTGGAGGCCAATTACCTTAGCAGCGATATGCGGAATAAACGATTTCCTTTGTATCGGCGCAGTTAACATGGGCGGCTTTCTTAACAATTGTTTAATAGATTCAAACGAATACAGGCTGTCTCTCATTCAAATGGCGTTCCCTTCTTCATTAGGTGAGCAAAAGGCTGGTAGACCACAGGCCTTTGCAATTCTTGCAAATCAGTGGTTTGCAATCCTGGGGATGCCGCTGTGGGGGCCACCATTAAGTATGTGCCTTACATCCATGCCGTCAATAGTTTTGACAGCTCATTTTAGGGCACGATCCCAAAAATGAAGCAGATCCAAATCTCAAGTGGACCATACCACAGGAAAGATTGGTGATCGACCATTAAAAACTTCTTGTGGGCCAAAAGTTTTGGGTCAAGCTGATATTTGTGTGGTCCCTTCGTCCAGGTCTTTGTGACATTATCAACAGGTTGGATGGCAAATAAACATTCCGATGGTCCCCAAAAAGTTCTTAATGGTGGATATTCAATCACAATTGGATCTGCTTCATTTTTTTGTATCATGCCCCTAAAATGAGCTGTCAAAACGGATGGACCACATGGATGTAAGGCAAATACATCACGGTGGGCCCCACAGTCAGGGATCCACCTAAACCTGGACTTGGATCCGGACTGTTTGACTCAGGAATCCATGGGTGGGTCAAGCAGGCGGGTCAAATTCGGACCACGGATCGAATTCCCCTTTTTAACTGTTTGTTTGATGGCCATCAATTTGATGCACGTGAGCCTGAATTTTGGGTTATGACCCATCTACAATGGAACTTAGATTGGACGGTTAGGATTTAAATTACGTGTAGATCAAATGTACAATGTTGTGGACAAAGGTGAGCGTTTGCATACGTTATTTACATGGATGCATGTAGATATTGTTAAATTCCTGGTAGGCCATCGATCACTGCAACCTTGCATTAATTTGATTGTTTGCCACTATATTATTAATTCCTAGTGGGCCATCCACCCTATCCATCCATATTACATGCCATGCAATTGTAGATCGTCCAAATCATGGACCGCATTTTGGATGGAGAATTAGGATCGTTGGTATTGGTTGATGAGCTTTTGGGCAACAAACACTCCCATCTGCAGTGGACCCCACCGTTTGTATAGCATTGGCATATATGTACCATTAAGACTCATTTGTACAAGACACCAAAAATCAATTAATCAATAAATGGTGATGAACTATCACAATGGTATGGTGGAACCATCCATTTGTAGTTAGGAGATAGGAATGACTGAATCAGATGACTAATGGTCTAAAAGGCCTTTGTTTTTGGCATGGGCGAGTCAACAGACTCAACTTGGCTGAGTCAATCTAGCCTGAGTGCATCTCAACTCAGTCACCCACTTGGTCAGACCTGCCCGAATCTGAGGTCCACCTGAGTTTTGAATTGGCTTGATTTATGGTGGAGATGGATTGGATCTATTATAAGGGATTAATTAAAAGATCAGCACCAACATCCCATCTTGTGTGGGCGTGCCGGAGTGGTTATCGGGCATGACTAGAAATCATGTGGGCTTTGCCCGCGCAGGTTCGAATCCTGCCGCCCACGCTTTTTGTACGTTACCTTTTATGGATTAGGTACGATCCTGACCGTTAAAAACTTTTTGGTGGGCCACAAAAGTTTTGGATTAACCTATATTTGTTGTTGTTGTTGTTGTTTTTTTTTTTCCTTCATCCAGGTCTGTGTGACCTTATCAACAGGTTGGATGGCAAATAAAAATTACGGTGGGCAAATTAAAATTACGGTGGGCCTTAGAATTTTTTTAATTGTGGGTGTTTAATCACCACATTTTCCTATAATATGGTCCACCTGAGATTTAGATCTGCCTCACTTTTGGGTTCATCGCCTAATGTGAATGCAAAAACGAATGGACTGCCTGGATATGTAATACATACATAAGGTGGGCCCCATGGATGGAGCCACACCTTATCCGCTCCCCATCACTCAATGGTTGGTGGGCCATAACATAGTGTGATCACTCTGTGAGCCTTATTATGATGGGCGCGGTTTGGGTGGATCCCCAACTGTAGGGCCAATGTGATGTATGTACCTTACATCTACACCGTCTATGCATTTTGAAAGCTCATTTTAGGACATTATCCCCAAAACAAAGCAGATCCAAATATTAGGTGGGCCATACCACATGAAATAGTCATGATTAAATCCACACTCTTAAAAACTTCATGGGGCTATTGGAATGTTTATTTTGGATGAAGATATCAAACAAATATCAGCTTGACCCAAAACTTTTGTGACCCACCAGAAGTTTCTAATGGCTGAGTACCATTGTTTATTGTATTATGGTCCACCTGAGATTTGGATCTACTTCATTTTTTAAATTATGCTTTAAAATGAGTTTTCAAAATGAATGGACCGCGTGGATGCAAAACACACACATCACACAAGGAAGGCATGGTAAGGGATCCACCCACCTTAGTGGATCCGGGGATCCAGCGAAGCCACACCCTATTACGATGATAGGAAGCCTCAAAAGATCAGGCCTAGACAATCATTAGGTGGGCCACATCATTAGAAATATATGCAATTTTAATTTCCCTCGAAAAAAAATAGAGGTTCAATATATCATCGAGACAACACTACCACCTAGCTTTGGATATGTGTATAGTCATTTAGGGGGGCGTTTGAATCATAAGTTGCTTTACTTACTTATGCATTTTTTTTTAACTAGTCGGGCAATGCACCCACTTGGTTAGTCACACAATGCACCGACCCACCGACCCACCGAAGGAGTTAATGTGCCTCCTTAGCACTTAGGCAAGGAGGCTAGACACAAGTTACTTGCGCATTAAATAGCTTATCTTGGGTTTTACTAATCCAACAAATAAAATGTTTAACAAACAACATACTTATCAATCAAAAAGTATAAATGTATGTTTCATTTTCAACATAACATGAATACCTAGTTTGTTCGGTCAACCCTTAATATCCACCGTCCATCACGTGGGCCGAACTTTTAATGTGGACCTTTATTATGTTGGGCCCACCTTGGCCATGTCTTCAATATTGGGGGTGATGTGGGCCATCCATCGTTCAGGCCCACCTTTAATGTGGACCATCCATCATGTAGGGCCTAACTTTGAAGTGGGTCATTCATCAAGCGGGCCTGATTGGGTTGTGGGTCATTTCATCATTAGGAGTCAACCTTCAATGGGAAGTATCCTCATGTGGTCCCACCATCAAAATAAACTTGCCCATCATGTAGGGCCCACTGTCAGTGTCCACTGCCTATTGTGTAAGCCTCACCTTTGATGTGGTCCACTCTACACATGGGGCCTCCTCACATGGAGAAAGTGGGAGAAGTTGAAAAGAAAAGGAAAAAAAAACTCATGAAGATAAGTAACTTTAATCACATAAGTTACTTTTAATGGTACTTACCAAACTAACTTCAGATAGAAAATTTAACTCATTAAGTCAACCAAGTTAAGAAACAAAAAAAAGTTATATATTAAGTTGTATCCAAAATACCCTTAAGGACCTGTGTCCAAACACAGGTTATGTTATGAAGTTTCAAATGACGTTTCTCAGCCCTAATGAATCGCACCATAATAGAATATTTATAGGATTGATAATGAGGTTCCCAATAAGCCATCCAAACCTGTCTAATTTTTCATTATTTTTCAAGAAAGTAAACTAAATAAATAGACAATTAATTACAATTCAACCCCAAGATCATGTCACATTCTTCACCCTGATGTTGTGAAAGCTCGTGTTATAATTTCCTGCACCTGTCCTGTAGGGTCGTCGACCCTAGTTGCTCGTCCGTCCCAGCATGCGTGTCCTTTAGGTGTATCTCTTAGATGGAATATCTTGATTTTAGGGCATCTGTGCACAACCATTGCAAAATTCCATTAACATTTGTTAGAAAAAATAGAAAAAGAAAGATTTTTTTTTTTTTGGTACGAGATTTTATCAAAACAGGCCACTACTAGAGTGCCGGATCGGCCTCACCCAAGTCTAAAAAGATTAGTTTGGCTCACCTAACCCAACCCGGATGGAAAATTGACCAAACCCAAATTTCCAACTCGAATATTTCTAATCTATTTGTTAATCAAATGGATCACAGATGCACAAAAAATAAACATTTATAAGAATGAAACCTAAGGAAACTACAACACCCATGCCCTAACCTCAGCCTGAAACCCAAGCCTGAAAAAATTGGTTTAGCCCACCTACAACAGCATAGATTGGACATTAACCAAATCCATATTTTAAAGTTGAATATTTCTACATTTTTTTGATAAATGAGTCGCACATGCACAAGCACATAGACATTTAGAATAAAATCTATGGTATATATTCAAGATGCATGTGTTGCTTGAGGATTGGGATGAAATAATTGTAGAATATAATAAATCTACATATGAAGTTGGGCAGGGTCAAGTTGGACTGGCTAGCTCTTGTACATTGGACACTTGAAGTAATATATAAAAAGATATGTGCATGATAGGATAAAAGATAAAGTTGTATAAATACATGTTTGGGGTAAAAAATTCAAGTATTATCGAACAACCATAATGGTTATAGAGAGATTTCTCTGTAATGAAGAAAGCTGGTGACAATAGGCTGAAATCCATGAGGTGAACAGTATAGGAAGCCAAAGTAATGATCTAATATGTTTTTTTTTTGTGTCAAAACAAGGAAAGTAGACTATGCTTTTCTTTTGCCATGGCTCAATCTATGGCATTGTATAACGGACTATGATTTTGCGGTACATCCAAACGTCAGCCCAATAAATTAGATGAAAGAGATTGAAATTACCTTTTTCTGATGCAATTTATGCCATTGGGAACAACCATGGAGACTGGGTAAAAAACCGTCGTGACATGACCTCGGGTTCGATTGACGGCGAATCTGAGCAGTTGATCAAACATTGCATCGAGATTCATGTGATGTTTTCCAATGCTCTTAATACCTAGTTTGTTATTTCTTTCAATGTATGTGATAAACCAATCACTGAAATCAAGAGTCTGCCGAAATAAAAGTGATTTGTACCATGCCTTGCAAGTGAAAGGTACATTGAACAGGAGATCTTTCATCCCCACCTTTGTAAAGATAATGGCCAGGACATCTTCCGGCAGATCATCCCATAGCCATTGATTTTCGTTCGCTCCTTTTAATGGCTGTCGATTTTTGTTGGCTTTTTCTGTAACGTCTACCATCCTCGTAAACTCTCTCTCTCTCTCTCTCTCTCTCTCTCTCCCTTCCTCCCATCGATGTGGGGTGGAACCCTAAGTAGACATATCTTCTACCGTCTACCGCACCTAGTTTAAGCAAGGTGTGAAACAACAGTCTCTGGGCCCACCATGTTGTATATGTAAAATCCATTCCGTCCATCGGGTTCTGATCTTGACATTATAGCCTTTAGGATAAAAATCTGTGAGACCCACAGCTCAGATGGGCCACACAAAAGATGGAATAATGGGGATTGGATGCCAACTATAGGTTTGCATGTCAGGCCACCATGCTTTATATCTTTCATCAAAGCCGTTAATCAGGTGTAACTCACCAATCTAATATGTATTTCTTACTTGACGAAGAGGGATATGCCACGTGTACAATTTCTGAGTGCCCGCGTATCAAGCGTAGCCTGAGTGTCGTATACCTCTGTATTTCCATGTACACAGTAAAAACTATGATACTCTGGCAATAGTGACCAGTGATACACAGGCCCTTTGAAATTGCATAGCATGTAAATAACTCAAATTAAACTGTCCAGAAGTCCCACTTTTGATGTGTCATCAACCAAAATACACGCTTGTTTGTTTATCTGACTAAGTTGTTAAAAGTGAAAAAAATCCAACGGTCCAAATTTCAATAAATAAGTGTTCCATGAATCAATGGTCAGAACCGTTCAAATAATCTGACTTTACGACCGTGAATTAATAATAACAGTCTGTTTTACAATTTAGACGGTTAATTTTAGTTGACTTCTGCCACGTGTAGAATTTCTGAGTGCGTGCATATCAAGCGCCATGCTCTAACAGAGTATCAAACAGCACGCCAGCTATAGATCCGATGGATGATAGGTTGCCTGCATTGGTGATGATACGGTGGAGCCGGATTAACCGGAAGCGGATTGCCTGGGACCCCGGCGCAGGCAAGTGGGGCCCACCATGATGATGTTTGTGAGAAATCCATCCTGTCCATCCATTTTTCCAACTCATTTTAGGATGTGAGCCAAAAAAGTAGGCAGTTCCAGAACTCAAGTGGGCCACACGACAGAAAATAGGGGGATTGAATGGCTGCCGTTGAAACATTCGTGGGGCCACAATAGTTTTAAATCAGACTAATATTTTTGTGTCTACATTTTATCCCAATGGAGAATGACCTTATGAAGAGTTTGGATGGAATATAAACATCACGGTGGACCCGAAAAGGTTTCAATGGTAGGCATTTCCCCGCCCAATTTTTCCTCTGGTGTGGTTTAATTGAGCTTTGGGTCTGCCAAATGTTTAGCCCCATGTAGTAAATTAAGGTGGTGAAAAGGATGGATGGGGTGGATTTGTCAAAACATCACAGTGGGCCCCACCAAGCTTCTGACCGCAGGAACTTGTGCGGTCAGGGATCGCTGCCAATCAGCGTCCGGAAGAACCGTGATACGGTGGAGAGGTATGCCTAATTCGCGCCCCTCTCTCCAAAGGATACATGGCAGTGTAAGTCAGGGCCACCTACATGCACGTCCGAGCACAGATCCTATCCAGTCATGCAGGGCCTGTTTTGGATATGGGCCGCACATAATTAGGGCTAACCTTTGATGTGGACAGTCCATCGTGTGGGACCTACCTTGATGTGGATCGTCCATCATCGGGGCCCACTATTATTAATTGCCCATATTGTGGGCATGTGGATGCTAGATTCTCGGTGAAATGGATCCGTGGCTTCCACGGTGCCTCTTTCAAGGGCTTTCATGTTGCATGAGGTTTGAGGGTGTTGGATTAAACTGAACTTGCCACTAGCCGATCACTCCTATAAAAATGCTAGGAGGGAGGAAGCAAAGATTTTCAATCCTAAAGTGACATCTTGACCTGAGATTAAAGATTTGACTTAAAGGACCATGGTTATAAAGAGAGAGCATTAGGTAACTACTCTGCATATATCAATATATGATCTCTACTTTATAAGATCTAATTAATTTCTAGTGGTTGAGATTAGTTCTTGCATACCGATGATGTAATAATGTGTGTGTAATGTTGTGTAAGATACAATGACGAAGATAGACAATAGTTTAGTAATATGGATCCCCTGTTGGCTTTCAAGCAAAAAATCCCTGCTTGGAGTCCTTTCATTGGTCTACGTCATCATATAGGTCTACAACCCTGTCATATCCTCAATGCAACCTTGTCACACCTCATTGCGACCTGGTCACATGACGTCATGTGGTGTGAAGTGGACCAATGAAAGGGCTCCAAGTGGGGATTTCTTGCTTGGAAGCCAACAGAGGATCCAGACTCATAGTTTAGACCAGATGAATTCACCTAGACTGCCGGCTTATTGTGCATAGAACTAATCAGTTTTTAATTCTGATGGGCAGGATTGGACTAAATCAGCAAGCTACAGAGCATATATTTAAGCTGATTGGGTGTTAAGTCCTATGTGATGCAATGTTGATGAGATGAGTACGGGTTTAAGACGGGAGTAAATGTTTGCACAATGTTAACAGATGATTTCCCAAAGCTATTAAGAGGTTGTATGGTGAGGATTAGATGGAGTTGCTTAGAAACTTGGTTAGCTGAAGAGACTATTGGTGGTATTCAAGTATAAACCCCGTTGGTAAGCGGTCCAATTTCCACCGGAAATGTCCATTAATTAGCGGTCATAAATTTCTGATAAATCTGAGTACGTGTGCATGGCCACGTACAGTTGGCCGTTGGATGATCCCAAAGCATCATTTGCTCATTAGCCTGCAAGTGGGCGGTAAAAAACAATAAATGAGCAACGGTTCGCATTTAACAGCTATAGCCCTCTGATTGGACTTCCAAGATCTTTCGATCGATGTGATTTTTTGGATATGGCCCATCGGCAGTGATTTCTGCTGGATGAGTGGTCTGGATCCACACGACGGCCATGTTTTGTGGTCACGATATTGCAATATGGTTGGATGATCCAAACTGTCCATTTGATCGGAAGTATTAAGTTGGCCACAAGTCAAGATCAAAGTGACCCATTAATCGTGACCATGGAAGGGACAGTACATCCAATGGTTAGATCATAGATGAATCCTATCCGTTCGTACTTTGCTAGAGTACGATGATCTATGCACATGCACACGTCTGCTGTACACATGGCACACATGTATCTTAATCCAAATTGTTGGACCTACAGTAGGTAGGCCATCGTACAGATATCAATCCAAACATGACTTTCTTGAACTTGAGCCAATGTTTTCCATTTTAACTGTCCATTTCATTGCTTGAGGAGCTATGATCATCCGAGCCGTCCGATATGTGGTTATAACCCGAGTGTCCTCGTGCTGGATTGGATCGAGTCGGTCGAGCCTGATCAGGTTAATGGGCCGTGGGTCCGGTTCAAGCCGGAATTCTGGGACTATCAGGTAAACGGGTTGGGTTCGGGCTCAGCTCAAACCCATCTGAACCCGACCCATTGCCACTCGATCGGAGGGTTTTGATAGAATTCTGGGGCCCAAATGGAAGCTAACATGTGGGGCCTGGTCCCGCATCAGATTTCACACAATAGGTGGGCATCTGGGCCATTAGGTAGTACCCACCTTGATGTGGGGCCCACCTTGATGTATATTGTGTATATCCACGCCGTCCATCCATTTTTCAGATCATTTTATGGTATGAGCCCAAAAATAAAGAAGATTCAAATCTCAGGTGGACCATAACACAGGAAATAGTGGCGATTGAACTCCCTACCATTAAAAACTTTCCAGGGTCAATCCTAATGTTTATTTGCCATCCAACCTGTTGATAAGGTCACACAGATCTGGATGAAGGAGAATCGCAGATATCAGCTTTATCCAATACTTTTGCAACCCACAAGGAGTTTTCAATGGTGAGCATTCAATCACCACGGTTTCCTGCTGCATGGTCCACCTGAGATTTGGGTCGGCTTCATTTTCGGGCCCATGCCCTCAAATAATCTGGAAAAACGGATGTGTGGACTTGGATATACATATTATACATCAAGGTGGGCCCACTGTCACGGCCTGACCAAACTTGGTCTCACCTGACCTGACCGAGTCCTCTCCCTAAAATCAGGGTAATGTACTGAACACGTGAGCCACATGTGTCTGTACAATTTGGACCGTTGGATTTCCTTTCTAACCACCCATTTTTTCTCATAAAACTACGGTCTGCTTGATCAGTGGACCAGCATTATTTACAGTCCAGGGCATGTTGAAAGTGTGCCCTATCTGATGAATGGTCTGGATCTTTAACACATGTGCGATCCAACGGTGGGAACCAGGCGCTGAGTGGTAGCTGTCATGTGGGGCCCAGCGTATTGTCGTAACCCTGTTTGGCTGGCATTGGTTCCCTCACATGACGACGCCGCATGCGATTTAAGGTTAGAATTTGCGACCATATACAGCTGGACTGCGCACTGTGCGCAGCTTTAGGAGTGCGCACTTTACAAGAGTCTCTGATTTTTCAAAGCTGATGCGCAGTGAACTTCTATTTGTCCGTTTGATTTTGTAGTCTAGCTCATTAAGACTGGCCCATCAAATGGACGGGCACGATCATCTGACAACACCATTTTGTCCAAACATGGCTAAGAAAATGACGTTTCAAGAGAGAGAGAGAGAGAGATGTTTGCACATGAGATGCAGGTCCATAGATCACTGACTTAAGTGTGGCCCACCTGACAAGTGCAGGTGTCTGAAATTTTGGAAGACGAGACAGTGGGCTGCACCTTGTAATGACCGGTCTCATGCACACACATGCCACATTAACGCATTGGGGCCAGATAATGGTCAGTACTAACATGGCCCATGTGCATCGTAGATCAAAATTCAAGCCGAGTACTGGTCCATTAAATTGGGAAGCAGGCATTTGGCCTGGACCCCGACAGCCATAAATGGGACTTTGTCCACAGTTTTCGTGGCTATTCTGTTGTAATTTTAAATGGTATTTTAAAATTTTCAGTGTTTTTCAGCATTTCTGTTTGAAATTTCTTGTCCCTGGTATATTTTGAATTGGAAATACTCTCACACTGAAAACATAAAAGAAATGTGAAGAGGTTATATGTAGTGTAGAAGACTTGGACTTTTGGGAGACTTTGAGATTTTTATTGGATCTTTTCTTTATAATGTGCGCTGAGCTAAAAATTCGATTTCAAACTCTGTGATTCATATCATACATTGACTTAGAAATTCAATAAGTTTTTTTTAAAATTAATTTAATTTTATTATATAGTCTAAATTATTTTCAACACTCAAAGTCCAACATATGTGTCCCAGAGCTTTTCATAAAAGCTTAATTTTAAGAATGCATATTTTTCATTGATGTAGGTAGTTTGCTGAATTATATAAATCTTTATCTTTTGTCTTTTATCTCCTGAATTTTGCCTTGGGATTTTTATTGGATCTTTTCTTTATAATGTGCGCTGAGCTAAAAATTATGACTTCAAACTGTGTGATTCATATCATACATTGACTTAGAAATTCAATAAGTTTTTTTTTTAAAAATTAATTTAATTATTTTATATAGTTTGAATTATTTTTAACACTCAAAGTCCAACATATTTGTCCCCAGGCTTTTCATAAAAGCTTAATTTTAAGAATGCATACTATCCATTGATGTAGGTAGATTATTAAATTACATAAATCTTTGTCTTTTGTCTTTTATCTCTTATATTTCGCCTTTTCTTTTGCTATTTACCTGCTTCAATCATGTACAGATGGTTATTTTTTTCTTTTCATAACAACACATACGGTCTTCCGTAGCAACACAGCTAACGCCGGCTTTAAATTCAAGGTAGGAGCTTAGGCCAATGATGAATAGCTCGTACCATTGCCCTTAGGCAATTTGTGTTTATTTTGTGTAGAACATTTTAGCCGTACGAAAATCTAAAATGTGTCCCAACAAAAAGCTACAAAGTAGAATGATCATGTTGGTTCATTAATTAGGCAAGTCACCAAAATTTAAAGCAATGGACAATTGATGGTGTGAATCAACATACTCCTATGGCCCCTTAAACGACTAAATTGGTCTAATTTTACCTTAGTTGAACTACCAACCACACCTGGAAGACCAGGTCTAGTGGCTAAGGCTTTTTTAAGCCCAATTAGGGTTAATGGGACCAAGGCTTGGGCTACGTTGCAGCGCTTGCCTGACTGATCGCTACCCTTCTTAGAATGTTTACTTCAAACAAATCTATACTATATATAAGCACTTAATAGCCCGGGCTAACTTGATAGTAGAGTGGGTCGCTGATTACTAAATCGCCTAGATGGACCAAAAGAAGACCATGTCGAGGTCGGAAGTGATCCAAACCATCAGAATCGTAGAACAATCGTATCTCGCAATCCAGAATGAGTTTTTGGACATATAATATATGATTTTGGAGCAACTCGAGCTACTTTAGCCACCCATTGTTGGGTTGCCCAAGCCGGAATCGTGAGATTCACTGGATTGACGGTCATTAGGCTAGTTTATTTTCAATTTTACTGTTTATAATAAGTTTTATTTCGATTATAACTCTTGATCCGTAAGGTTTTAGAGTTTGTGTCCAACATGATAAAGGCTTAGAATAATTAGTTGAACAACGTAGTTGGGCTGATTTGAAAACTTTCTCTTTTGGATATAAAAAAAAAAAAAACCATGAGTTCTAATAGGATCGAGACACTTTTATAAATAGTAAGTTCGGTTTTTAAAGTATTTTAATTAAAGTCTGAAACTTTATGAATTTATTTGGATTTATTTTCTATTTTTTCTTTCTCCCTCGTGGATTTGAGGAAGTCCAGTAGAGAATTCCCGGAGGCCTTGTGGATTCAAGGTATTTATCCGATTAGGCCGATGATGATCAGCCTAATCATGCCCTCCTTGCGTCATAACTCTACTCAAGCTACTAGTTTTCAATTAATCTTGAACTTTTGAGCTTCGAAAAATACGTTGGAAGGGTTTTAGAATATGGTAATGGCTACTTATGGGTTTTGTGCATGACTCGCCTTGTGAGTGTTGCGGATTTTCTTGCTCGAGGGTTGAATTTGTAATTGATACAGCGAGAAAGCTAAAATCTTACCATCAAAAGAATATCAAAGTGGAGTTGCCGAGTTTACATCCCTACGTCCACAATGGTTGCGAGTCCACCATGTGATGGGTGGCCCATAAAACACACCTAAGGGCTAAAAGATTCGAGCCCATGGCACATGTTAGAGGTCTGGCATTATTCATCAGTTAGGATCGCGAGTGTTGCGAATTTTCCTGCTTGAGGGTATTTTTGTCATTTTAATTTCTTTTATACGAGTGGTCCCAACCTAACCTAACTTTCTCACCCTTTTAAATTTGTGAGTGGTACTGATCAATAGCGAGAAAGCTAAAATCTTACCATCAAAAGAATATCAAAGTGGAATTACCTGGTTTACATCCCTAAGTCCACAATAGCTGCGAGTTCCGCTATGCGATGGGTAGGCCCATAGAACACACCTAAGGGCTAAAAGATTCAACCCCATGTCACATGTTAGAGGTCCAGCATTACTAAGAATATATTAGTGAGGCCAGTAGGCAGGAAAAACGTGCATAAGAAAATTATTCAACAATTCAAATTCAGCGTTAAGCAATATATTTAAAAATATCTACGAATACAAATTCAACATACATTCATTAGTTATGGCGCTCCAATGCGTTGAATGGCCTAGATTTCTAATGCTTGTATCACCCACTCGGATCTCTAGATACCTGATGCTTTTGTGGTCCACCCATATCTCTAACAAGTGTCCCACTCAAGCCAGGAGCTCTCATTGAATCACAGCCGTTCCACATTTCATGTGTTTGGTAAAGGAATCGAGCCCTAATGTGTTCTAATTACCTTATGTTTGAGCTGTGTGAGGCCCATTATGATATGTGAGTGCCACTCAACCCGTCCATTAGGCTCAGATCCTGATCCCAAAAACCAACATGATCCTCTGTTGGCTCCGGATTCGATCCACAATTCCGGGTCGCTGCTGCGGTGTATCCATGGCGGATGGGACCCCTGACTATGGAGCCCACCATGATGTATGTGACTACATCCACACCGTCCATCAGTATTGAAAGTTCATTTTAGACCAAGATTCAAAAAATGACGCAGATCCAAATCTCAAATAGACCATATTATAGGAAACAGTGGTAATTGACCATTAAAAACTTCTTGTGAGCCACAAAAGCTTTGGATCAAGATGATATTTGTGTGCTCTCTGCATCTAAGTCCTTGTGACCTTATCAACAAGTTGGATAGCAAATAAACATTCCGTTAGACTCCATGAAGTTTTTAATGGTGGGGATTCAATAACATCTGTTTCCTGTGGTGTGGTCCACCTAAGATTTGGGCCAGCTTCATTTCTGGGATCATGCCCTAAAATGAGCTTTCAAAATGGTTGAACGGTGTGGGATTAAGGTACATATATCATTATAAATTTATAATCCCCAGAGTCAGGGTACAATGGGAACTTCAAGATAGAAAGTGGGGTTAACCGTGCTGTGCATATGTCATTCAGCCCGATCATAAGGTGTGCCCCACCAGGATTAAGGGGCAAACCCAAGTAATTTAAATGTTTTGTGTCCCACCTGAGTGTTTGATAGGGATGATTATTTGGATGTAGCAGTACCATGGGGAGTCTCACCAGATGAACGGTTTGGATTCCATAAGCACATCACGGGTGGGCTCCACAGAGCTCAAACCTTTGGTAATTACAATGCGTCCAAATGCATCGTGATCATTCCTACTTGGGGAAAGCGAAAGTTTCTTGCTAGAGGACTCTTCTCAATCCTCCTTTTCTAGCATCTGTGGCAGCATCATGGCTATTAATTAGGTGGCCCCACCCTGCGTAATCAGTGGCCAATCTGGTCGGCCACATGCATAAGGTTAAATGGCCAACGTCCACATTCAATTCTAACCGACACATGATCCACATGATGAATGGCCCAGATCTTGCCTACATGCCATGATCGCACCAATGAAGATGCTATACTCATGAGATTGGGAGGGCTTTATTACGAATAGATGAGATTTCTCAGTGGGCGACACTGGCCCATCTATGAAATGATGAGGGCCCATTGATTAGATATTATTTTTATTTATGGACACTGGTTGAAATAGGACAGTTTAGATCTTTTCATTTTTAACCGTCCAATGTCTACCAATCATAGAGTTAGCTAATCAAATAAGTGTATTTTTTTTTTTTTCACGATATAACCTAAACTGGGGCCAAATTTGGACAATCTAATTGAATTATTTGTACACAAAGTATTTAATTTGTAAGTGTCTGAGTATCAGTGACAACACTCAACCAGAGTAACAATACTAACCTACAAGTAGGGCTTAAACGCTAGGCTGAGCTACATTTGGGCCCAGACACATCCCGTTTCCAACAAGGGTAGAGAGTTTTAGCTCAGGCCTGGGGGAATTGACATGATGGGCCCATGAGGAAAGGCCCGTACTGATGAACGATCCTAGCCAGTCGACATTTTCTGTGTCCCTGATCAACCAAGTCAAGGGTGAACGGCTTAACCTGTGGCATCCAACCAGATCAGGTACGATCAGGTACTACCGAAGCCAAGTCGACTCAGTACAGCCGTCCGGCTGCTTGGGTTAGAAAATGTGTGCCGTTTAAGTAAATGGGTCAGACTGAGTTGAACCCTACCCAACCCCATTGGTCCATATAGCTAATCATGGGCTGGGACAAATGGCGTGGATCGGGTTGGGCTTCACGAACCCGATTGCAACTACACAGGCCCATTGAGCCACATGCTAATGGGTTATGGGTTTGGGCTCGGGTCGGATATCTAGGCCCGTTTAGTGGACAAGCCCAACTCATTGCCAGCCCTAGAACAAACCTGGTGAGTGGATTGGACAATTCGATCTGCCATGGGTAAGTGGCCATGACATGTCACCATTAACAGACAAACACAAAGAAAGAGAGCCATCTCCATCTCTTCATATCTATTAGGGTGCGTTTGGTTGCACCAGATGTCATGATATTTCATTACCCCTAGAAAAAGAAAATTCAATACCATGATTTTTTTGTCTTGACTAGATTAGGAAAACTCATTCAAACTTCCCATTTACAGCCCTAATATTATGATTTCAAAACCTCAATTGGAAAGAAAGAAAATGAAAAAAGAAACAAATTCAAACCATATCTCAATCTATCTCTGCTCTGCAAATCCCTTCTCTTTCCTTCCATTCTTCCACAAAAACCCTGCATTCCACGCAAATTCTCAGTAAATAAAACAAACCCATTAAGCTCCGAAACATGCCCAAATAGAATCTGAAAAAGAAAAGAAAAACAAACAAGAAACAGACGGATTCTTACAGCAGATTGGAAGAAAAGCACATAGAAATCGTATAAAAGCCACCAAAAAAATATAAATATAAAAATCATGAAAAAAAAGATAGGAATCTCAATTGAAAATGAAAACTAATCAGTATTTAATGCAAATTTCAATTGAGCAATAGAAAGCTTGAAGGAGAAGAAATTCATTGCAAATCCCGAGGCTAATTTGGTCATTACAGTAGAAAAATCTTATTATGACAAAATTACCCTGTATGGGTGGAACTATCAAATTATGGGGGTGGAAATATCCAAAAAGAAAATCATCTATAACCCAAATACCAAACACCCTTCCAGAAAAAACCAGATCTCGATTGTTTAGTAAACTTGGAAAAAAATAAAAAACGATAAAAATCGGATCTTGATCTCTTTGCAAAACCCAAAAAAGAAACAAACTCTAAATAATTTTCTCAAAAATTAAAAAAAAAAAAAAAGAAGAAGAAGAAGAAAAGAAGGATCTTGGCAGGTACAGAAACCTGAAAAAACCCAGAAAATCATAAGAAGAAGAAGAAGAAGAAGAAGAAGTTCATGACGACTTTCAGAAACTTGAAAAAAAGAAAAAAAAAAAAAAAAAGTAAGATCTTGCTAGGAAAACTCCAAAGGAAAATCCTAAAAACTCACAGACAAATCACATGTAAATCCTTTCCAGAAGAAAAAATCAGAAAAAAAAAAATCTCAACAGCATCAAAGACCTAAAACGATCCAATCTCTTCAACCCAATTCACCTGATCTGAGACCCAACCCCGCTTCTACCTCCGGCTTACAATCTGGCGGATCTTCGAAGAGCGAAAGCGAGAGTTGCTTATGGGCAACGCCGATGTCGAAAAGGATCAGACCGGAATTGGGGTCGTTGACGATGATGTCCTTCACAGGCAGCCACAGAAAGAGCTCTAACTGCGAAAGTCCGACGAGATCGGTGAGGGCGGCGTAGCTGAGATTTCCACGGACGACGGCATCAAAGAAGACCCTGTTCTCGTACTTGGTGAGACAGGGGCGGTCGAGGAACACCTCGAGAGCGCCCGATTCGTTGAGGGTGAAGGATTTCACGGCTTTTGGGAGGAGACCAGCAGGCAGGCCGTTGCTTCGGAGGATGTCGTGGATTGTAGATAGAGAACTCGAGAGAGAGATGAGTGAGAGAAAACAGAGAAAGATCAGAACTTGGACGATGGGTTTTTCCATTCTCGCTGAGAGAGAGAGAGAGAGAGGTTTTACGAGGGTTTTGAAGAGAGAAGGGAGGAGAGAGAATAGGAAGAAGGGAGATTAAAAAGCAGAAGACAGATCAGAAGCTCTTTAAAAGAGGGTTTTTTTGTAGGGGAAATTACATGAATGCCCATGGTTGGTAGAAATATCTGTGATTTGAATTGGATTTTTTTACGAGAATGTTTTGAGTCCAACTGGTTGTACCAAAAATTTATATATCTCAGAGAATAACTTCCAACATATCATATATCAAACCCTTCCAATAGTTTTTTCGTACTTTGATCATATTCTTTTGAGAAATCAGACCCATCCAATTATAAAGTGGGCTAAATTATTGAAAATAATTTATATCCATTGATAATTAACAATATACAAGTCTGGTTCATTTAGTCAATGGATGTTCTGATGTTTTCATAAGGAGATCTTGATGATGATTTGAAGATGTTGAACGGTTTGGATATTAAATAAACATGAAAAAATTGGAGGTTATTTTCTGGGTGAACGGTAAGTTATGTTACAACTAGTTGGACGTCAGGATGTTTAGAGGAAATGTCAGAAATGCCCTTTCAGGATGGAAGATGGAGCGGAATCCTTTGCAATATCCGTCTATATGGGGCCCACAATATTGTATGTGTAAGGCCCACTCCGTCCATCAGGATCTATTGAAAAAATTAGAGAGATAAACAACTTTGGTGGGCCACAACACAGTGAAAAATGGGAATGGGACTCCAATGTAGGTTTGTGTTGTGTCTTTCATCAAAACCGTTAATTATGTGTAATTCACCGAGATGAAACTCAGACAGGCCACACCGCGTGAACTTAGACTGTGGGGCGCACCTTGACGTATGTGCCTTACATCCATGCCGTCCGTTCGTTTTGGAAGCTCATTTTCGGGAATAATCCAAAAAAATGAAGCAAATCCAAATATTAGGTGAACCACAGCACAGGAAACAGTGGTGATTGAATATCCGCCATTAAAAACATCTTAGTGGCCACCGGAATGTTTATTTAACATCCAAACCTGTTGATAAGGTCACAAAGACCTGGATGAAGGGACCACACAAGCATCAGCTTGATCCAAAACTTTTCGCCCATAATAAGTTTTTAATGGCCAATCACCACTGTTTCCTGTGGTGTGGTCGACCTGACATCTGGATCTGTTTTATTTTTTGGGTTCATGACAAGAAATGAGCTGAAAAGACAGATGGACGGCGTGGATGTAAGACATATAAATCAAAGTGAGCCCTACAGTCAGGGATCCACCCACCTCAGCCTCGATGTGGTATCATCTTATGAATGGTTGAGATGGAATATAACTATCAGGGTGGCCCAGTAAGTTTTTCAATTGTGGGAATCTACCCATCCATGTCGTGTGGCCCACTTAAAGGATCAGCTTGAGTTTTGGGCTCAATTCCTAACGTGGGCTGGTGTACATGACAGGTGGATTGGACATCACACACATCATGGTGGGCCTCACTCAGCCTTTTTTTAGCACGGGTCCCTAATTGTAGGAAATTCTCTCCTTTGATGGAGTAAAGGTGTAGCCACTTGAGTGTTGCTTTGAGAATGCCTAGCGAAGGGACGGCACCGAAAACATTCGGTGAACGCCTATTGGCTAATGGTGGTGGGCCGCACTAAATAGATCTATGGTGTGAATTAAGTGGTGGGCCACACATCAGATCTAAGGGTTCACATCATCCTCATCTTTTACATACAGGGTAGAGGGGGATGATTTGATCGCTTTCTCAAAAACATCCTGTGCTGAAAAGAGCATCCAACAACAAGGGTCATGCGTGTAGATCTATTAAACGAAGAATCCTAGTTTCTTGCAGCTTTAGCAATGCTCTAAGCTTGCTATAGGTAAATGAAGAATGCGGATGGGAAATAGTCTTTCAGTATATTTTTAATGAGAGATTTCTTATATGATGAAAAAGTAGAAAAGAAAGATAAGTTTTATATTTTTTTATTTCTCTTATTTTAATAGAGAATAAATTTCTATTATATTATTTATGAATGTAGTCATTAGTGAGATAATATATATAGTGAATAGTCTCACAGGCTGCTGTATGTTTTTCAAGCCCTAATATTCAATTATCTCTAATAATATATATAGCATTAGCGCAAAGGTTGCTTACACCCTATTTCATCCCCCTTCATTCACAGCTAGTAACCCACCACCTCCATCACCCTTCACCATCTGCCACGCGAACACTAGCATATATAGCCGTAACTGACTCCCCTAACTTATTGCCCTGAAAACTCCCATCTCGGATCAAATTGCAAACCATGTTATTTTTTGTGCCTATGTTTCTTGTGTTTTGTTTTTTTTTTTTTTGGCTTTTAATTTAACTTTTTCTTATTCTTTTATAATTTTGCATTGCTTGTGTCAATTGTTTGTTAGTAATTTTTTTCACAATAATTAATATTATAGCTAAAGGTTGTCTTTTGTTATAAGATCAATGTTGGTATTTGTGTTACAATTATTTTAGATGGCTAAATTGAATTTTATTGAATTTGAGTTGCCAAAGGTGGACAAAACTAATTATGCATATAGAAAATTGAACACGAATATGGTGTTAGTGAAGAACCGTTGTGCAATTGTGCTCAAAGAAAAATCAAGAGCACTTAGAAATGAAAGATGAAGTTTTTGAAGAGAGAAAAAAAAAAATACTAATTAGCTATATTGAATCTTCTTTTTACACCAGAAGATTGCATGTTCTTCAAAATATCCAATTAAAACCACTTGTAAAGGTTTGTGCGATAGATTGGGGAACTCAAATGAAAAGAAATTAACGTAAAAAATAATAATCTAACTTTGATAACAGCTATACAATTTGAAAATAAATGAAGTCTATTTTATAAGAATATTCGAATGAGCTCAATACTCTCGTTAGCAAATCAATGACAATCGATGTAAAAATTAATGATGACGAAAGCATTACATTCCTACTTTATATGAGGCTAAATTTGTTGGATGATTTGGATCACCAATTTGAGAATGGACAACCACCCATTCCACTAGAGAATTCTTTTGGAAAGTTAATAAGTGGATCAACTTGATTTTTTACGTAGTGCTCTTCATGATGGGTGGACTGTTTATGCATGTTGGCTGGTCTGCATATATAAATATGTTGGCTCTAGTATACTATAGCTAGTTGAACCATGTGGGATATTCTGGATGCATGGACAACTCACTTAAGATAAGGATAGCATTATCTCGAACATCATGAATTACAATTGAATGAAATAGTCACTTGTGATAAACTTATTCATTTGGGTATGGTTGGTCAAAAATTAAGTTGTCATGTATATTCGCTTTATCCCATCCCTCTCAAGCAAACCGTTCAAGATCTCCTCCTAGGCCACCCGGCATCTCACAGTTTCCAGTGGAACCCAACCTGTGGTTATTTTGCATCTCACTTACCTCACTTCATGGGCCACCCCACCCCACTGCAGAGATGCATTGCATTACTTTCTATTTCAAAACCAATGCATCACAGGATTAATATTCTCTTGCCCAAGTCAGCTCACATTGGTACATTGTCAATTCAAATTTCTGAGGAGATTTTTTAAAATTTCATGCTTTTGCTTGCACTTTATTGGGAAAATCTTTATGAAAAAGGTAAAATAAAATATTTATTATAAATTAATAAATAATTTTCAAATTTAGTAAATAGAGGTATGAAATGATTAACTTTAACTCTCGAATAAATTTTGCATTAAAATCACCATAGAATTTAAAACCGGCTGGTTTTGAAATCATTCCTATCCTTCACTAAATAGCGAGGGTAATTTGGTTATTTCCTTGAGAATGTCGCGGCAATAGCTCTACTTACAAAGCAATAGACGGAGAAGGGTATTTATGTAATTTCTCAGAAACCTAATTAGTTATTTGGCATGGTAGCTGTTTGGAGTCTGGGGTCTTGCATGGGGAAGAGGAGGAGAGAGACAGAGGGATAGGAAGGAATCTGTGTCAGATTGGCATTTGGCAGGCAGCGAGAAGAAGCAGAGCAGATGAAGGGAATTCCTATGCTTGGCTGATGGTAGAAAAAGACAGCCAAAAAGCAGCAACCCCTTCAAATATCCTTGTGGGCCTCACCTTCTCTTTTCCGATAATCTTCGTGGGTCCCACCATGCCCCATTCAAACTATATTCCAATCCTGACCCTCTTCGTCCTTTCTCTTGTTTTGGTATGGCCCAGAACTCCCGTGACCATATGCTATATAAATCCACGAAATCTGAGCCGTCCCATTCACTATGTCTGGTCCGTTGATCACGTGGGCCATAATTTATGGAAAGAACGGACGGCTATAGTAACTTTCCCCTCGTCCATCTGTTTCCTACAGTGTGTTACACCTGATGAGTGTTGCTAGATTTTTAGGCCAGGGCATGTACATGGTGGGGCACACCTGATGGATGGTCCTGATTTCACCAGGCCTGTCGTTTTATATATATACGAATCCACACCATGCATTTGGTGGGTCCCCCATAACCAATGGGATATCCCAAATATCAGCTGTATCTGGCACTCAAGCGGGCCATACCAACTGAAAGAGTGGAAAATCATGCCTTCAACATCTAAAAGCACTTGTTGGGGCCCACCTGAGTTTTTTGATAAGGTTGAAACTTGGTTTGACCTCTTTTTTAAGTGGGACACGCACAATGAATGGGCTAGATTTCTTAACCACATCTCAGTCGATTCTATAAACGATCATAAAAGTTTCAATGGGTGGATATCCAGTCTTAATTGTTGTCTATGGTGTGGCCCACCAAAGTCATGAATTGGCCTAAGTTTTAAACCAATGGCCCATCACATAATGGTGCATCTGATTGATGGTTTGGATGGCCATCGTACATCACAGTGGGGCCCACACAGCTCGACCTCATGGGTGCATCGTATCTTTTTTGGTCTCACGTGATATATGACATCAGCCGTCCACTTGGATCGGCTGATATTTGGTCTCACGTGATCACATTGTGTGGCGAAATTGATGGACGGGATGGATTTCTCATACACATCACGGTGGGCCCTAAAGGGCCTTTGTTGCACGGGGTCCCTACAACTGTCTTAATATCTTTGGAACCTCTATTTGAATAAAATAAAAGGTCCGATCGTTTAGTGATATAACCTCGAGTTATCTCGACCGTTGATATTATGGGCCAAACGAGGATGGATCATGCGCCCTAATCTCCACTAGATTGGAAGATCCTAGTCATCCAATCTTTATCCTTTCTTACTTTAAAAGCGGATCATATCAGCGTTTCTTTCTTTCTTTCTTAGTTGTGGTAGTACAGATTTTATACCAAAATCTCCAACCGTCCTTTGATTCTGGTAAGCGGATTCCCCGGTGACACCAGGGATATCCCTGATGGCAGGCACTGTGGGGCCCACCTTGATGTATTTTTTAATTTTAATTTTATTTTTTTTTTTTTTTTTTTTATATCCATGCTGTTCATCGGTTTTACCAGGTCATTTTAAGGCATGAGGCCAAAAAATAAACTAGATCCAAAGAACAAGTGGACCACACCACAGGAACAGTGGGGATATTGACACCATCGTTCAAACCTTCCAACAGCACACCTCGATGTTTATTTGCCATCCAACTTGTTCATAAGGTCTTACAGATCTGGACGAAGGGGAAACACAAATATCAGCTTGATCCAAAACTTTTGTGGGCCCAAGAAGTTTTCAACTGTGGGCGTTCAACCGCCACTGTTTCCTGCGATGTGGTCCATTTGAACTATGGATATGAATCGTTTTTTGGTTCATGGCCTAAAATGAGCTGGTAAACTGGACGGACGGCCTAGATAAAACACATAAATTGAGGTGGGCCCACAGTGCCTGTCACCATGGAATCCACTTCCTTGATTCTGTTCGTCCCGCATGCGATGGGGTAACAGATCCGAGCCAGCCGTATTGAATCACAGCCCCATCCGTGGAAGAACCAGCCAGATGTACATATGTAACGCCTCGGATTTTCACTAACTTGGAAATCGGAAGTCCTTGTGCGTTTACCTTCGATTTGTCGGCTATAGTACGTACCCGCACGTGTGTTCACATGTATTGGGGACTAAAATGAATGTTTTTACCAAAGAAATGATGGAATTAGTTTAGGAGTTGGAAGATCACATGGTTCGAAAGAGTTTTCCAACGATTGGATTGACTTGGGTATGTCGCTGTCCTAAGTAAAGAACCCTGAATTATTAATCCACACGTAGATCGACGAGACCATCATGAATATTTTACCGGACCTTAGTATTTTAGCGTATTTGAGGTATTTCAGATTTTTTGAACGGTTTAGATTTGGCAAAAACCTTCTCTTTTAAAAGGCGCTATGTTTTGGAAATGCCAAAAAGTTGCGATTTGTACTTGGAGGGGAAAATCAAAATCTTTATTATTGGGATTTCAATTTTCTAATATTTTTTATTGAATCTAAATGGGGAGTACTTCCTTATTTACATAAATAACTTAAAGTAATTACTTAAATGTTATTTTGTAAATAAGGCTGACAAGTAGCTTGGACTATGTAGGAACTCACTGTGCAGGGAAGAAATCCTGAATTTTCAGAGAAAATGGCCAAGGGACGACCGGCCGACCAGTTGTGCTGCCTCATTTGAAGGAAAAAATGGGTGGACAACAGGATCCGGCCGACCGGATCTAGGTACCGGCCGACCGGTCGTGGCTGGACGGATTTAAAAAGGGGGTTTCAAACCCCATTCTCTCTCTCTCTTTCTCATTTCTTTCTTTCTTTCTCTCATTTTTCTCCTTCTTCTTCTCCCCTTTGCTCCTAAGCCCTCCTAGCTCTCTTCCTCCATTCTCAAACCTCCTTTCTTCCTCAAATCCTCCTCCAATAGTGAAAATCTCGAATTTCTGAGCTCTCTCCGGCCTCCACCTTCATTCTCGCGTTTCTCCGGCCAAAATCCGACGGCTTTGAGTCGGATTCTCCTCCTCATACTAAGTAAGGTGTTCATCTACCTCTTATTTTCCTCTTCCTTCCATTTTCTTCATTTTTGGACCATTAGGGTTAAAAACCCCTATTTGTTTCCAACGAAACCCTAACCCTAGGGTTCCTCTTGCTATGATTTGGGATCCCGGTCATTGACTGGGTGTGGCCCACGCTTTGTAGAAGCCGTAACCAAGCTCGACTCCGTTGGGATTCCGACGGTGCACCGAATTTGGGCCCCGATTCGTTGAATCGATTTGGGATTTTCCCAAATCCGAGATATCAAAACCCTAAACCCTAATTAAACACTTAATTAGATTAAACCTTAATTGATTAACACTATATTTGTGATTCATTGTAGGTAATTGAGGTATTCCCCAATTTTCGACGTTCGGACTGTATTTGGATCGCTCCGGCCTCATCCGAATCGAGTAATTTCGATTCCAAGGTGAAGATCTACCCTCAAGCTTACTCTCAACAAATCCTAATTAATGATTGCTTGAGTTTATATGTTAATTGTTGATGTGTACATAACATGTTCGATGAAATGCCTCTATGGTTGTTTGATTCATAACATGCTCGATGAAATGCCTGAATGATGTAAATTTACAATATTGTAATATATTTATGATTGTGGATGTATGTGGCGCCCTGTGTCATCCGGGCTATGTCATCCGGGTCCTTTGGATCGGTCAGGCTAGTCGGTCAGGCCAGGTGCTTAGATATGTTTATGATTAGGTATTTAATAACCTAAATTGCTATTATAATAAGGTATCCGTTGCTTTGGATTAAGCTCTGAAAACCGTTGATATAGTGTACTGCCTGCCACTGGGTTGGCAGTCAGGGACTTATTCGATCGACCAAGCGGGACACGGTCGACCGATAGTGGCCATTGTTGGTTTGTCGTCGTCCACTTGGGTCCATCGAATAAGCCCAATTCAGAGTTAATCATTCTTGTATTTCATTCTTGAATCACATCCTATGGAATCTAGAATACCATCGTTCCCACTGTAAATAGTCCACTTAAAACCATATTGCGACTCGATCCACTAAGTCTCATGAGCCGTGGATGGTGGTATGGGACACCGTGTTTGAGCTGTCGGCCTACGCTAGGGTGGTGCCTCCCCGTAGTGACCAGTGAGCATTGACAGGGGGGACCGATTGTTGTTCGAATGACCCTTGTGACAAATGTGATCTTGGCCGATGTTTTCGTGCCTGTGCACCATTCGAACGACCCGGGCGTGCATTGGGATAATTCCGAGTGAAACGCCCGCACATCTGAATAAATTAATTGTATTTGATATTTGGGATATGAGACCTCCCGCTTTGATTTGGTTGTGGCTGACGAGTCACGGTCGAACCAGGCTTTCATGGTAGGATAACTCAACTTTGGATCGAGGGGTTACTGGCGATGATTGGTTACGCATCATAGGGAGCCAGATAGTCCCAGTTAGACTTTACGATACGATGTGGTATTCTGGCTTCACCAATTTGCTGGATGAATTGGACTAATAAATACTTAATTAATCATGCATACATGATATTGCATTTGAGGGGGACTCGTGTAGCCTGGTTGCTTGATGTGGAGCCTGTGCTATCTTGAGCACCTCATGTCATTTCTCTATGTCATCCGGGCTATGTACTCAGTCACGACTTACGATCTGCTAGACAGGTGGACTGTGGATTATGATACCTAGTTGGTCGGGCCAGGGCTTGCCCGGGACATGCATTGTGTGCGGAATCATGACATCCATGCATTTAATCAACTAGCCTAGGATGATGTATGATTTGTATGTGGACATTACTTAAACTTGATTGATTTGACAACATGCTTAAGAATAATATACTTATATAAACCTGTTTATAATTTAAATATCTTGAGTCTAACCTTAGGGTTATTTCTTCACTATGTTGGCGTTTTGACGCCTTCTATTTGATATATACAGATGTTTCAAGAATAGGACCAGTTGGTAGTGCGCACGGGCGCCTTATAATCTTTTAGCTTCGTCCTTTTGGTAGATGTATTTTCCCTTCCTATTACTTTTATTGCGATTCGTATAATTCTCATACGGGCTTACACTGCGATTGAATTGTACATCTAGGGTGTTAGCCCTATATTTTTTAATTTAGTTACCTCCGCTTTACTTATGATCCGCTAATTGAAATGCGTTACTCTGATTATTTGTGAATGGAATGAATGTAAATCTGATTGAGGACACACGTGGGTGCATTTTTCACGTGTGGCATTCCTAAAATAGCATTTTATTAAGTTAACACTCGGGAACTCGGTATCAGAGTCTCCGTACTCGGGTGCTAAAATTTCAGATTGTTACAACATACCTTTGAGGTGGACCCCACAGGTCCCTAGCAGGTAGTGGGCTAGATGTCTGAACACCTTCTGATCATATTCATGGTCCACATGTGGGTCGTCCAACGTAAGCACAATAAAAAGTTGGTAAGTGGTATCCAATGCATGTCTTTGACGATACTCCCACGAGCTTTATATAATAATAATTATTAAAGTGGAGGGCTTTTTGGTGTACCGGAATTGCCTATCACCAACCTCTGTAGGTCCCACCATGTTTTATGTGTAAATCCGTACCGTCCATCAGGTGCCAAACCTTATTTTTACCGTACATAAGAAATATCAGCCTGATTATAAAATTCCACTGGGCTACACCAATGGGAACAATGTAAAATTACTCCTTAAGCATCTAAGTTTATCTAGTGTGGCAAGTCTGAGTTTTGGACCATGCTATTTCTTTTCATTTCACTTCAATCTGATTAATTACACATGATTAACGGTTTTGATGAAAGATATACATGGTGGTGGCCCCAAATACAAACCTCCGGTTGACGTCCCATCCCCTGTTGTGTGGCCCACCTAAGCTGTGGATCTGGCTGAATTTTTCTCCAGGGCCTGGGATCAAGGATAGAATCTGATTGGCAGAGTGGATCCACTGAATCCTCGTCCCATATTCAAAATGGTGGGCCCTACCTTTTGATTGCATGGAATAAGATCCAGTGCATTATTTCCTACCAAATATAGAATGCTTGCAATTTGAGTACATCCCGATGTATTGCAATAAAAAAACATCAGGAATCTAGCCGCTTAATTTGGGTTTTTTAAATGACCCAAATGGCTTATGTGATAGGGTTCCCCTTGGATTGGAGATTCCTTAATGAATTCCAGCCCTTGATTTAGATTGATTCTTTCAACCCTTCTGATCATATAGATGCTACCGTGACCGTCCATATTCAAACCAGAAGAGCCAAATTATTAAAGGGTTGAAAATAATCCAATCGAGAGAGCTTCTGCTTGTTGTATATCCACCGTAGAAAGTGAGAAGCATAGTATAAACGGTTTGGATCATTTTGCAATTACGGAGCCTCGTAAAGCCCACACGCGTGTACGATACATCTCACGTACCCCACACGTGTCAGCATGGTATGTAGGTCTGAGATCCAATCCATCCATTAAAAGGGAAGCACTATATTGATGGTCCAGCCCAAAAATAAGTTTGATCCACTGATAAGGTGGACCACATCTTGCAATACGAATGTACCGCTGTGAAAGACTTGGCTGAATTTCTCGAACAGGGGCACTTGTTCCAGGTACTGGGCCCCACCTGCTGTGTTGACCAGATTAAGTTTTGGAAAAACGTGTAAAAGAACGGACGAACCTTATGGATGCATTGGATGTGGGACCTACGTGCCATGATGTCATATGTGTGGAATGTACAGATGAGCTGTACCGTGCACGCGTGCGGACCTAACAAAGCTCTAAAATCACGGATAATTATGGCTGAGAAATGCTTCAGTGCTCTCAGAGCAGTATAAGTAACAGTGCTCCTAGTTATATTAGGACAATTATAAAATCCAATCCATTCATCTAGACCGTTCGTTAGCATCAATGCTCATTTCATGGGCTACCATGTAAGTATCGGACCAATGTGACAATCTTAAATATGTGATTAGTAGCATTTAATATCTATGGTCAAGATTTCTTACACAAAAATAGGTCCAATCAGTAATTTGATCCATGTATTTGTTAGGGCCCATCTTGGATTGGTTATAATTGTTAAGGATCACTTTCTTTTATGCAATCGTAACCGTCCATCCATGGCTTAGAAAAAAGGATGGGTACAAAAAGTAAGGACCAAATTAGGGACGGATTAGATCATGTGATCAGTTTTTTTAAGGATGGATCATTTCTCATTATGGATTTTGGAATGAAGGTTATTATTTGACATGGCATGCGAGTATCTAAGCAACGATCTGGAACCGTTCATCTGTTGGATCCTTCTGGATGGATCATATCCAAACATCGCACTGACCAACAATCCGTCGGTTGATTCATCTGTCATATCACAAACATTCCACCGATCTGGACGATCCTAATGGCCGATCGGAGTTAGTTGGATTTTTTCCTAACCACCCGATTAGGACCTTTAGTCTAATCAGTTGCTGGGATTACCTGATCAGCCTCGCTTTTAGGTTACATCCCATTGACGTAAATTCAAAACAAATGAACCGTTCATATCTAATATCGACGGTTCTCATTGATTGTTTCCCTTCCTTATTTTCTTTTTGTTATCTCTAGTTTGATCAACGGTTCGATCGCTCTGATCTCCTACTAAATCATGATTGTTGATCTACTGGGCCCATCTAAAGTAAATTGAAAATTCTAATGATCCTATTCACCACAGAGAGCTTGTATCAATTGAATCCAAACCGTTGTATCCATTGAGATGGGACCAGTAGATAAAGGGTCCCATCTCATGCATGTGAAGATGCCATCAATTGACTCAGATCCGTGTTTATCAACAGATCCTGTCCCTATGAAAGGAATCTCAGGACCTATCTCTAACCAAATGGCTATCTCCCAAAAATAAAAAAATTAAAAATGGCAAAGTAGCTACAACAACCCAAATTAAGAAACTAACCCTAAGTATCTATAATATGGTTTAAAAATATGGGTGGCTACGATTTCATTTTTCATGTCGACCCATACGAATTGACCTATATGATAAATCGATGCGAACCGTCCATCAAAGAAAAATCACAAGAAAAAAAAAAAAACATATTGACCTCCTCTGTCAATTCACGTAAGGATTATTTATTTATTTAAAATATGTTTTAAAACATGGGTGGCTACGATTTCATTTTTCGAATCAATGGGCCACACATAAATAGCAATGGACATCCACCCTGAAACTTTCAACTTCACTTGGTGGCCCATGTAGGGCTCTCAATGGAGCGGGTCAGATCCGAGATCCTATTCGCTCTGAATCCGTATAATGTGGATTTGGATCTTAAAATCGGTCCAATTAGTTAAATGGACCAGATTTGGATCTTAAAATAGGTCTGATTACTTAAATGGAGCGGATATGGATTCACAGGAACATATCTGAGTTCGATCAAATCCGATTAAGATCTGACTCATTGTCACCTTACTGTATATGTTATATTTATGCTGGCCATCCATTTTACAAATTATTTTAGGCCATGTCGACCATACCATGGTAAATAGTGGGATTTGCATCATTTTTTTACTAAATTAAATGTATTATATTATATATTTCATATCATATATTTTTTTAGATTTGTAATGGGGGTGGATACGGACCTAGATCCGACCCGAATCAGAAGGTTACATGGATTTTGGATCGGAAATGGATCTAACAATTTATAAATGGACCGGATATGGATATCATATTTTGGATCCAAGTTGGATCCGAATCTGTCTACAGATATACGGCCTTGGAGCCGGATCCAACTGGATCCGATCCAGATCCGACCCATTGAGAGCCCTAGGCCCATGTGATGAATGAATTGGCTTTAATTTATCCTTTTTGACATCTCACTTTCTTGGTGGGTGACCCTTTTGACCGGGTTGAATTTTTGTATATAAATTATAAAAGGCCCCATAAATAGAGTTAATGAAAAAAGATAAACCTCATACTAAAAGCATCACGAGGATCAGTCCACATTTCATTATGTGCATAAGTATGAAATATGCTGCAAAAGCACTTGTAAAACAAAGTTGTATACTCTTTTAATCCAATCTTAATTAAAATGGGTTGCTTAGCATATCTCACCTACCGAAAATACTTTATTACATGCAACAAGAGTGTGATACACCGGTGGCAACCTAAGGCTAATCGAGGAATGGACCATCATGTCAACAATAGTCAACTTTACATGGAAAAAGGAACTCACTAAGTCCAAGGGGGCGAAAAGTCTTATACATGCCGATAAGTGGGAATTTATGCCAAAAGCATGATGGGATTTATTTTTTTCTATTTAATGGTTCACGGCCAATTAAGAACTTGTAATAGAAATGTATTGAAAACCAAACCACAAATCATCGTGATTATCTTGTATTTGAAAATACACTATAATTCAAAAATTGAAATATATAAAAATTCTATAGAATGGTTATAGTAATTCAAAATTGATTATTAAATTAATTTTAATATCTAAATTAATATACATATGTGATATTTGACAGAATAATTATAATAAGTTTATTGAAATTTATACTTTGGCAAAAAATGATAAAATTCCAAACCTCAGTTGGCCACAAGTACAGGATTACATATAAGCAACTCGCTAATATTTTTTACCTATCAATTTACATGGCCAATGTTTAGGCTATTTGAATAATTCTATATATAATTTCTCTCTCTCTCTCTCTCTCTCTCTCTCTCTCTCTCTCTCTCTATATATATATATATATATATATATATATATATATAATAGATTAGCAGCGTAATTTTACCTTTGTTGCTTGTGCGACTCTTTTGCTTTTAAAAATGAGTAAAAAATGTGTATGATTCTGAATCAAAGTTAAAAGGGATTTCAAAATACATCAAAATGATGTATTTCTAATATTTTCAACTCCAAATGCATATGAATTCATGCTGCCAAGTGACTTTTAGCTTTCGAATGCCGCAAATACACTCAAATCCACACTGCCAAGTAACCTCTAAAGTCAATGAGAAATGACATAAATCCATATCATGAAGAAAAAAATTGACTTAGTAAGAAAAGGCTATTGGCCACTCTACACATGTTCAATCACACATGCCAACATAAATAAACGAATGAATCGCAATTTATCAACACATCCAAACGCACTCTAAACCAAAATGGTGAAGCCTTCCTGGACTTCTATTAAAATGTGAGTGCATCTCGGCAACACCATCGATCAAGCTACGGACATATAGAGAAAACCATCCACTGCCGTTTGTTATTTAATTAATCAGGTCGAGTTCGAGCAGATCATTAAAAAGAATGTCTATTAGAATATCTTAATTAGCAACAGCTCTCTACTCTTAGCCAGACTTCTCTAATCATGCCCTAAAATACTCTATGATTGGAATGTTTTATGCTTGTCTAGGCCATTGCCTGCTCACTCTTCTTTTATATCTTCTAAAGCTTGTTTCTTATGCAATTTTCAACTATGCATTGGGTTGTGTTGCTTTATCTAATCTCCAAATTGCATTTTTCTAATGAGTAGGTGTTAGTGATGCCAAACGCGCTTAAGATATTGAGAAATGATATAGTGTACTTACTGTATGTAAACATTTCCATGCACCTAGTTGCATTTGGAGTTGGGATTGTCAACATTGCTAATCTGAGCCGTCCGATGGGTCCAGTCCACTCTGTCCAATATTATAAAGATATCAAGGAAATCGTAGGCCTCCATGACTGTATCTATTTTCAGCTAATGATCTTGTCCATCCATATATTTATGCTTGGAACCAATGGATCAATGTGATTTTAACAAGGCAGTAGGTGAAGAGTCTACTGGCGCCAATGGACGGTCCAGATTGGTGATGTGGATGCCGACAAGTCCAAATGCAACTAGATGTATGCAAATGTTTCCATACATTTAGTCCACTAAGATATTTATTTATCATTTGTGTGGTAACGTAGCATTGCTGGTGTACCTATTAATAGCTTTTTAGATAGTCAAGAAGCGGACCGGAATCCTATGCAGCAGCTGTTGTATGCAATGCGTACACCAATCGAGCTCTATGGTCCCATCATGTTATCTGGGTGAGATCCACTCCGAACATCATGTGAGACCTTCGATGATAGTCCCTTTCTGCCAAGTTTCATCCTGATCCACAATTCAGGTGGACCACACCACAGGGAACAATGGAGGTGGGAATGCTAACCACAGGTTGTCTGTAGGGCTTACAATGTTGTGTATATTCCATCCAATCCGTTCATCAGTTTGGCCCTACGAGGATGGAAAAGAACTTCAAAAATCAACCGGATTCTGGTCCTTGAGAAGCGACTTATACTCGTTGGGGGAATGATCATGTTCCTTCGCTCTGTGGGGCCTACAAGTGATGTGTACTTCGAATCTGAACCGTGCATCTAGTGTGCGTCCTCATGGGCACTGTACATCTACATCAGAGGAATCACCCCTATGGAAAGCTCGGGTAGGACGCCACAGGGATCAATGTGCAAACACTCCTTAAACCTATATATGCATTTGCTGTGTGTGCCACCTGAATTTTGTAATGGCTTGTGTCCCTTTGTCATGATAGGATGAATCCAACGGCTGGATTTGATTACATATATACAACACGGTGGACCCCACATTCCATCTGCAAGTTTCCTTGGGTGGGCGTCCCCCTCCCCAAGTCCCCATGGCTCCCTTCTCTATGGGGACGCGGTTTGGCTAGCGACGCTGACACTAGCCAGGTGGCTACTGGTCGGTGCTCTGTGGGCCCCACCAAGATGTATGTGTTTTATCCACGCCGTCCATCCATTTTACAGGTCATTTTAGAGACTGATCAAAATAAAAATAAAAATGAGGCATATCTAAATCTCAGGTGAACCACACAGCAGGAAAACAGTAGTGATTGAATTTCCACCATTAAAAACATCCAAGGGCCCATTGTAATGTTTATTTGACATCCAACATGTTAATTAGGTCATACAGAACTGGCTGGATGAAGGGAAAAAACAAATATTGGTTTGATCCAAAACTTTTGTAGCCCCCCAAGAAGTTTTTAATGGTGTCCGTTCAACCAACAGTGTGTGGTCCACTTGAGATTGGGATATACCTCATTTTTGGGCTCATACCATAAAATGGATGGACTTCATGGATGAAACACATACATCATGGTGGGGCCCACAGAGCACCGACCACTAGCCATTGGCTGGGGCAAGGTCACTAGCCAATCCGACTTGGGATCTAGGCCTCACATTGGCTCACGTCTAATGGATTGGTTTGATGGCATGCACAAAACACGCGTATTAAGTGAGCCCATCCTGATAATGAGATGCTTCAAAAATGAAGTGCCTATTCAATAAAATTGTGGGCCACACCAAAGAAAACAATTCACCCCTACTTAAAATATCAAAATTCATGTGGTACCTCACGTGATGGTTGGATTGGCTTGATTTTGGGTTGCCTAATTGAGGATGGTTGCGGTCTCATTGTCTAGATCTACAGATCAGGGTTGAGGTTGGCCCTAGCCAGCCATAGTCCCCTAAGCCCTAGTCCTAGCCTTAATCACGCTAAAAAGGCTCAACTGGCTACATAAAAACATGACCCAAGTCTAACGAGTGTCTTTAAACTACATATATACCATGAACTAGAATCCCTAGTAGGTGTCTTTGAACCGTTCGTTCTTTTCATATGATGTTGGCATACTTAATGATTGCTGGGCCAATGAGCCACACCAGGGCATGCTATTTATCATTGGCCCACGACTGGCCGGACGTCCAAATTTCCAGCCTGGTCTGGGACTCACCGGATACCTAATTTTCAAGCCTGGCCCAGACTTGGGCGACCTTTAGGGGTCCATGCTCTGACCTGTAAGCACAGCCCATTTTCCAACCAGCCCACCCGAGTTCTGGTTCAGTGCCTCCCAAATACACATCCAGATATGAAATTAATGGGACCTTTGCTTTTGTGGGCCGGGCTCAAACAAATTTTAGTGACCCATGGGTAATTAAAATGACCAGAAGCTGGCCCAACAATCAGTGGGCTAAAAAGCAAATCATCCACACAACCCATCCATATACCTGACGAGCAAACATTCTTTGATAACCCAATGTACTGACCAGACGATCCTAACCATTGATAGACATTACGGGTCCGAATTTAACATGCAAAATTAGATATACAAGATTGTTTATTCACTGCTATATCAGGTTTTCAGTTTGTACAAGTTGGTCCAAACAGTTAATTAATGGCCACAGTGCATCACCACAAATCTCCCAGAAGAACCTATCGATCCAATTTTGGCATTTTTACAATTGAATGTGGATAATTTTCCCTTTTCTTAAACACAAATTTGAAGGCCACCAATAAAAGGATTAGCCCTGGAAGGTCAATCCAGGCATCCACCAGATCAACAGTCTAGACCACACAACCATGGGCGCTACTTTCTCCTGATGATCAAGAACCAAATTTGGTGGGTCTCTTCCCTTATTTTGGACCAGCTGAGAAATCGGGCCAGCTTCAGGTCTCCCCTTTTTGAACCCGGTTAAAAGTTGGGCATTCCGGCTTTTAAAAACTGGTTGGGTCTGGTTCTTTAGTTCTAGTCATAATGTGATCTTTGGACCCGGTTAAAAGTCAGTTGTACCCACTTTTGTAAAGGGGTCGGGTCTGGTTCTTTTAGCTTTAGTCATACTGTGATCCACACCCCTTTTCTAGTATAGCCATTGATAAATAGTAAAATACCCTTAAGTGTGGCGGGTCTGGTTCTATGGCTGAGTGGTAGACATTCTCTGTTTCAACATTGAGACCAGGGATCGAGTGCCCGTGTGGTGTGGGTGTAAACATAAGTGCAAGTGTAGTGCACTCATCTGCCCCCGCCCACCACATGGGCCCTGGATCCCATGATCTGGTGTTGAAACAGAGTCTGTCAACCACTGAGCCATGGAGCCAGACCCAACCTCATATAAATATGAGTTTTGCTAACTTCCCCGCACCTTTTGTAACAATCATCTGTTGTTTATGAGCCATATATCACATGGTTAGAATCAGCAAGTGAAAGTGTTATTCTAGATTCATAAGAATTACAAAGTAGGATCTATTTACTAGATGTTTCAAGATGAAGATTGGACCTATTTTGTTTCTCTAGTCAATCTTGATGGTCCATTTCATGCTATTGATTAGAAGCTTAGGATCACCTGATTGGCACTATGGCTTACTAATAGTTGTATGAATGAGTGAATGGTTCAGATGGACAATAGGTCATAGGTCACACCGTGTGCCATTTAAAAGGTTTGAACAACATCCCTGGAAGGTTGGGGAGTTAACCCATATATATGTATTGTTATAGCAACAGAATGAAGTTTCCCAAGCCACACACACATGTACGAGTGCCCTGTTAACAAGCAATGCATGTGTCTAAGTGGCACATGTGTGTTCGATCTTATCCATCAGGGTGGGCCCAACCATGTAACTGATCTTATTTGACTCAAACTCGACTCAAAATCTAGATCCCTAGACCTGATGGGGTACTCGATGGGTACCCAAACCAGATCAGATCCGGGTCCAGGCCTTCAAGAACTAGACACAGACCAGGGCTCAGCAAGACCCGAACCCAGTTAGCACAGATATAGGTACCACAGTATCCAACCCATTGACAGCCCTACCCTCACCCAAAATTATTATGTAAATGACATTTACAAGCATCATGAGAATTGATTGTAACAACGGATTATTTCCCACCATGGATGAGAAATTCTCTGACTATGGACCTTGACAAAGCTATAGCTGTTAAATTCAACACAAGTGCTGGTTATTCATAAGGAGATTTCCTCTTGTTTCAATCCATACTTTGGAATCACCACAGCTTCTCCCTAATTTTAAATCCCTAATGCACTCAGAATATCTTTTTACAGCATGTTTGCGTAATGCCTCCCCATTGTGGTTTCTTGGCACACGCCACCCTGACTTACCAGCAGGTGTAAGGAGACGTGTTTCCACCTAACCTTCTCTTGCTAATATTAAAAAGGGCCAAGATGGATATCCATACCCACACCCAACTCCTAACACCCAAAAGGATAATAAAAAGAAAGGACTTCGGAATTTTCCGATATGACTTTTATCGCGAAAATAAAATTCATGTGTAAGGCTTAGGAGAGCAGGAAATCATGTATTAATTACGTAGGGGGGAAAGGTTTCATAACAAAGCTTATTCATAGAAAACTTCTTTTTCCTCCCAGTGGAAAGAACTATGGAGAACTAAACTGAATACCATAGAAGATAAATGTGAACAAACACTTAACAACAACACTAACCTGTACCATAACGTAATCTTCAGTTAAACAGCCCTGCCATTATAGTTCTATCTCAAATCACATAAACTAGAAATGAATCATATAAGTTGGGTTCCAACAGCCTCAAAAGCAAAATATCACGTAACCTGAAAATGTTACAAAAAAAGGAAAAACAGTCAAAGCTGCATTTCCATGAATAAGATGCAGAAGCCATAACATGACTGGGAACCAACCTCATTCAGAGGGCGAGCTTGACTGAGGCACCTCTTGTCTGGCTTTTCTTCGCTCTGGTGGAGGGCCATCCCTCCTCCTTTCATATCTTCTGCTCTCGTATTTTGAATTGCTGCGTTGCTTCGGTTGATAAGTTGGGTATTTGCAGGGAATTATCTCCCCATTAATATACTTATCTCCTGGAAGAAGGCAAAAACAATGAAGGGAGAGAATGCTCACTAATCTATTAACTATTTTAACTAGAAAACATTCTCTATGCACACAGAAAATAACAAACCTCCATAATCCTTGTTTTTGACATCAATGTATGAATCTGGCAATACCCAAAGAACTCCAGGCAATCCTGTACAAAACGAACATAAATCATTTCTCAGAAACTCTTAACATGTAAACAAGGAATCTTGGGAATACAGTGCCAAATGATGTTCACTTACCCTTGAATTTCTCTGATACTTCTTCAGATACAGTGCATTGAAATCCAGTGTAAGTGGTGGTACTAAAAGCATACATGTTCTTCTTGGCTTCTTCCATACTGCAATGGATATAATGTCCATCAGAAATGAAGACCCAACTATCAAATAAATTTCACTCAACTACCCCCAACTTTCACCTTGAGACCGTCCCCTTCCCCAAAAGGTCTCTTCCTTTTCAAATGGCAACATTATCGTCCAGAACAAACTGTATCTGAAAATAAGGGTACATGATGTGCTAGAACCAAATCATGGTTGTGGAGGTATACTTCATATACATGCAGATTAAAATTGTGCATGTGGAAGACATGTGGAAGACATGCCTCAAGTGAACAGCCCCAATCTTATGCTACCATAAATGGGCTGTAAACCAAAAATCTACTGAAAAGATGGTGGTAATTGGCTGATTACTGGAAATTATCCAATGGAAAGCTCAATAGAAAATAGCCAACAATCCAGATTCAATGAAGAATTATCCACCTATCTTAGATCAGGTTCCTCTAATCAGTCTGATTTTGGGTACATTCTCCATCTACAGTAGGTTGCATTATTTCAGCAGTCTAATTTTAAGGTTCAAGTATGACACTATTAGCAATTTTAACTGTATGAGCATGGAAGCAGAACACGATTCGCATGGCCGATCCCAATTAGTTGTGATAAGGCTTCTACGATGATGATGATGATCATCTGTATGAGCATGGAGTACTGTACTCAACCCAGAGTATCACATAGCTCATGATAGTAAAAACATAAAAGCTATCCCCACAAGAGTTCGTTTTGCCTCTGTCATTGCTAGGGATTGCCAGCATGTGTCAGGTCCTTGGATCTCACATACAGAGATGGTCAGTTGATTAGGAACCCTCCATCTTCCTCGGTGCGCCAATAAATAAGCTATGTTGCAAGAATTGTGCTCCTTCGATTTTCCATGTGGAATGTGAATCACTGAAAATGTTCATTTCAGTGTTCCATACTCATCTACACTTGGGATGATAGAATCATCCATTCACCCTATGCGTGGCCCATATAGAGTAATGTCCAGAAGATGGATGGTACTAATCATGAGATCATGTCAACATGTGGGCACCAATGGGGCAATGCCTACTAGTCGTCCTAAACAGCAACATTGGCAAGACATATTCAGCATTCACTTAAAGTGAAGGCTATGGTGATGATTCACCACCATTTTAATTTTGGTGTCTTATGCACTGTAAAAGTAGCTAAATACACATCAATCTAGACTGATAGAAGATCACCTAAAGCCACACTAATCAAATGATTATAACCATCTAATTTGTTGTTATAAAAGAGATGGCTATGAATATAATTAGTGGTCCCATTCAAATAGAGAAATCAAATGTTGTTTGATTGGTGTGAATTCTGGGATATGATCCGTGGGGCACATGTCTTGGATGATCAAATGGCTGTGTATGTATGTATGAATGTATATGCCATTCGTACAATGGATGAGACACCGCTTCTTAAATACAGTAGATAAACTACCCTACACAAAGCGTTGTGTTTCCCTTGGATTTAAGGATAAAATATCTATACTTTGGTCGGGCATGATCATCCATACACATGTAGGCAGACAATGCAGAAGTGGCATACATGTATACTGACCCCAAAAAAAAACCTATATCTAGGAATCACAGAAAAAAGGTAAAGGTGATCCAACCTAATATTAATCAAGCAAGCTAAACTCAAACCAATTAATTGTACTAGGCGAACTTGAACTACTGAACTAAGTGACTTAAAACCAAACTGAATGAGTCTATGCAAACAAACTAAGGTACTTGACCAAATGTCGATGTATGATTTTGAGAATTGACATGCAAACTCATGTCGATGTATGATTTTGCGAATTGACATGCAAACTCATCGAACTTCAAATCAGGTGACTACAATTCGGATTGATAAGAGTCCAATGTATGGAGTAAACTGGTCCACCAAATTACAGTTTTCTAGAATTATTTGCCTCTTCGTTTGTAAAAGTTGCAGCTGAAATTGTAAAACCCTAAAGCTCTCTTTGGTTCCTTTTTTTTTTTTTTTTTTGAAGGATGCTAAAGCCCTCTTTGGTTTCCACTTAAAAATGAGTTCATCTCATTTTATGAAACAAGAATGATGAATTGGAGATTTTTGCAAGGATTCAAAATAATCTTGATAACAAAAGGCATAAACTATGATCTCTAATCTTCCAAAAAAAAAAAAACTATGATCTCTAATACATAATTACTGCTGACTGAAATGAGATGAAATCATTTTAAAGTGGCAATCAAACAGGGCTTATCATTAAGGGGTCGTTTGGATGTCTGTAAATGGTTTAAGTTGTAAATGATTTACAGGTGTAAACCATTTACAGTCTGTCCTGTTTGGCTCTAAGCTGTAAATGATTGTCTGTGTTCGGATTAAGTCCTGTAAGCTGTAAATGGAGAGCCTATAAATGAAATCCAAACTTTTGCCTGTAAATGAGATGGGGGTAAATGCTGTAAATCATCATTTACAGCGTGTAAATCATTTACAGGCAAAAAAGGCCATCCAAACGCAGAATGTAAATCATTTACAACTTGGCCCATTTACAAGTATCCAAACATCCCATAAATAAAAACCTGAAAACCTGGCAGTGATAGGCACATTTGCAAGTAACAATATGTAAAGAACATATACATCTCATCAAAACCAACAGGAGGAATTTTATAATCATGGTTTTAAGACTTAGAAAAGCCCAATACGACTAGTCTGAGTTGACTCAGATCCAGTTCTATACCATGAGTCCCCCAACTCGAGACCGAATGAGTCGATCCAGGTTGCTGAGTCTAGAAACCATGTTTACAATGTTCCCCAAGCAAAATTGGCCCAGCCACTGATAGGGGGTTTCCACCTTCAACTAATCCAAGCCATTCATATGGGGTTCCAATCTCGGATGGGTCATAACAAACGAATCTCCCCTTTCAGTATGATCCTAACCATTCAGTTGGCGGACTTCGACCTATCAAATTGACCCTCTGGCTGGATCCTTTTCCAGCTCATCGATTACATTGCCACCTACTAATGCTGTCCCATGATTCATCCAACCAAATGAACGGCTCAGATCATCAAATGGCAGGACCCACAAGTTAAGTCATTCTTTTGTCCATCTGAACATATCTAATCGCTCAAAGAACTCAAAGAACCTAAAAAAAAAAAAAAAAATACATCAAGAGTATGAAAAATCCAGAAAGGTAAAAAAATAAAGAAAATGATATTCACAAAAAAATGTTTTTCATGCACGCTCTAACTATTTAGTAGTTGTAAAGTATAAATGGAGTGTCTGAATAAAAACGACAAGGTCCGAATATCAGTTTCAAAAAGAAAAGAAAAGAAAAGAAAATTAAATACAGATCGTATATACCTTCCTAATACGGTAGCAAGCGTATTGAGATACGTATCGATCATCTGCTCGCGAGTGGGGGCAGGATCCTTCGGAAACTCCATCACGATGAGCCAGTGGTTGTAATCGCAGCCTGGGAGTAAAATCGTCTCCCTCGGCTCGTTGCTGCTACTCCTCTTCGACGAGTAATCTCCATCCACCGCGCCTCGAATCGCAGCAGTCCTATGGATGGCCCACCGAGATGTCGACGGTGCGGGCCGAGCGGAGAACGATGAGGATGCAAATCTTAGGCGAGAGATGGACGGTCGGATTGGAAGGGAAAATCTGGGGTTGCTATCTGGAAGGAGGGGAGGTTGTGAGATTAGGGTTTGGGGGAGGAGAGAGGCGTTGATGGTCGCCATTGATTTGCAGAGAGAGAGAGAGAGAGAGAGAGAGAGAGAGAACTGAGCAGGTGATAAGGGTGAGGTTGGATATTTTAACTTTTTAAGTTGAGGAGTGGTAACTTGCACCTCGGGAGCACTCGAAATAGTTATCCACCGGGACGCGGATTGCGTTCGACCCCTGGTCGGACCTTTAAGCGTCCGACCAGATCTGCACGAGGGCCCACCGCTATGTATCTGTTTATCCACGCTGTCCATTCATTTTTTTAGATCATGTTAAGGAACGGGCCCAAAATTGAGGCAGATCCAACGGTGTTATAGATCACACTAGAGATGACTCTTGCATTACTGCTCTGTGCATTTAATGCGCATTTACTGCAGCCCTAGCTTACTATTTGGTGTGGTCGACTATATCGTTGGATCTGACTCATTGTTGGGTTCATACCTTAACATGATCTTATAAGAGGGATGGACGGCTTGGATAAACCGATACATTACAGTGGATCCCATGCAGATCTGGTCGGACAGCTTAAATGCCCGACCAAGATCGGACGCAATCCGCGTCCCACCGGGTCCCGTAACGAGGGCCCTCAAACGGGTCCTGAATCCTGAATCTCCAATGAACTATTTTGAAGAAAATTGGCCCTCTATTCGTAGATCCAGTCCCTTGATCTTATTATACGACGTATAGTTGAGGTGTGGACCATAAGAAAAAAATGATCATTTAAATGATCCTAACTATTTGGGGAAGGCATGGGATCAACGGCTATCATTCAGTTAGTAAAGTTCTTTGTTGGTTGGTAATGTCTCTGTAGTGAGACTTGTGGCATCTGACCTATCCATTGTGGGCCCGGACATTGAACGGTTGTTGATCAGTTTAGATCCAGCCAATTATAACAAGAGCTCCGTTATAAGTGCTCTCGAGGTGTACCTACGGCAGGATATTTTCGGAGTTGGGAAGAAGATGAGTGGTTCACAGGACCACCGTAAATTGTGGTTCGCCTCAACGGCATATTATGATGATCAGAACCGTCTAAGAGGTGGACCGCAATGTAGATGGACTATAAGCCGAAATTTTTAGTCCGAACCGTTGATGGTATCAAGTGATGGTATCAAGTAGAGAAATTCCATGTTCTAGGCGTGTCAATTTATTGAACGGTCAGGAACAAACCGTGCTTTGATCGGTGATTTTTCTATGGCCCATTAAATATTTAATGGAGGCGTTACACGTGTACAGTGCAGATTAGGCCTGGAATCAACGAACGTTCTGCGGTCACAGGCCCTGAGGGACGCCGATTAGTTGGTGGTGCCCACGCCACCCGGGTGTGGCGACTGGTGATGTGTTGGGCGCTGTGGTGCCGACCTTGTGGTATTTGTTTTATATCCACGTCGTCCATCCGATTTTTCTTGGAAAAATTTCTGACTGTAAACTTCTCTTTTGACCATTATTCTCAGCTAAATCTTCAATACTTTTCTTTCCAAAAGTAAACTTTCATTATTTTTCTGACAAAACTGCTTCCAGTTTGTTTTGAAATTCACCGCGATCTCGTTGAATTGATCTCGTTGAGTTGATTTCGTTGAAAATCAACGAGACACATAATTTTCATTTCATCTTCATCTTCATTCATATATCTTCAGTTGTCAACGATTTGTATGACTCCTCCGTCCAAGAGGCTACAGAAAGGTATGTTTTAAAAATGTTTGGGGGTGATTTTCGTTTTAAGTTGGGTTCGTTTGAATATTTGGGAATGATTTTCGTTTTAAGATTATTCGTTAACCTTGGCATACAAACTGTTTGTAGAAATGCCAATGTAAACTTGAAATGTTGAAATGGGAGATCGCGTTCAATTTCAACGCGATCCCGGTGAATTTCAACGAGATCGGTCAATTTCACCGCGATCTCATTAAAATTGACCGCGATCGTTGAATTTCAAAGAGCACAGATATAATTCAACAAGCACACTGTAAAATTCAAAGAGCACAATGTAAAATTCAAAGAGCACAGCCATCACGAATCTTCGAATGTCCTAACATTTACACTGTGCTCTTTGAAATATCAATATACTCGTTGAAATTCAACGAGATCGATTATTGCAAAAACACATTGTGATAAAAGAAGTATCGTACTTGATTATTAAAAAAAAAAAACGCATTCGTTGAAAAAAAAATTTCACATTCTTCATTCTTATCTGGTTCACACCACAACCTCGTTTCCAATGAAACACGAGTTGAAGAAATAGAAAAATAGTACTCTGAAGTGAAAATCGATCTCAAAACTAAAGAGATTATGCTTTTTTTGCTATAGATGAGAAAAAAAATGAGTTTTGAATGTAGAAAAGGAAAAAAAGGAGGAGAAAATATGTTTTTTTTAGAGGGAATAAATCCTAACAATAGGGGTATTTCGGTCTGAAAATGTCTCAGTCCGTACAAGTGAGGTTTACTTTTGGAAACAAAACAATTGGAGGTTTAGCTGGGATTAATGGTCAAAAGAGAGGTTTACAGTCGGAAATTTCTCTTTTTCTAGTTCATTTCAGTGCATGAGCAAAAAAAATGAAGCAAATTCAGAGCTCAAGCGAACCACATCACAGGAAACAGTGGGGATAGTGACATCCACCGTTGAAACTTTCCTAAGGCCCACCGTAGTATTTATTTGCGATCAAACCTGTTTTGATAAGGTCACACAGACCTGGATGAAGGGAAAACACAAATATTAGCTTGATCCAAAACTTTTGTGGGCCTAATAAGTTTTTAATGGTTTGCGTTCAATTAACACTGTTTCCTTTGTTGTGGTCCGCGTGAGCTTCAAATCCATTTCATTTTTGGTGATCTTGGGCTAAAATGAGCTGGAAAATAGGATGAACGGTGTGGATATAAAATACATGCATCAATCAAGGTGGGTCCCACAACGCCCTATACATCACTACGTGAAAGGAGATAGCGTTCCCCTCGGAGCTGACATTACGAGTTATGACTTGAGAATAGAGCTGGGCGAGGGTTGAGTCAACTTAGTTGACTTGACTCATGCGAACTGATTAGACTCGACTTAAGCCGATCCATGAACACAAATGGTTCATATTGAGTATCATGGATAGGATCTGAATCCAGATCGAATCAAGTTCGGTCCATTAGTAATTCGTTTCGACTCAATTCGTAATTCAACTCGATTCCACTCAATCGGGCAGTAAAAAAAAAAAAACCTAATTCATTTCTATTCTACTATCATCCAATTTAGTCGCACACCTAATCTCGTCTCCACTAGAACCCTAACTCATTTTTCCTTCTCTTCTTATATTCTCTTCCCGAACTCGTCAGCGACCGGACTTCCTCCTCTCACTCCCTTCCTCTTCACTACTTTTCATTCTTTATCGAACTCGTGTCGGACTCTTCACTACTCTTCTTCTAGGGCTGTAGGGCTGTTCAAAAAACCGACCCAACCGATAAAACCGACCGAACCGGACCAAACTGATCGATTTCGGTCGGTTTTCGAATCTATTCGGGTTGGGTCGGTTTTTTAATATAAAAAACCGAGAGTGTCGGTTCGGTTGTCGGTTCGTAAAAATTATAAACCGTTTTCAACCGAACCGAACTGATATATATGTGTGTGTGTGTGTGTGTGTGTGTGAGAGAGAGAGAGAGAGAGAGAGAGAGAGAGAGAGAGAGAGAGAGAGAAGTTGAGGTTGGCCCCACTTCAATATTTACATGAAATCCACTCTAACCAGTAAGGGTGCCACCCCAAGTTAGGCCCAAGACTGAAATATCATCTTTATCTGTAATTCAAGTGGGCAACACCAAGAAAAAGAGTTTGGAGGGTAATGTGGCCTGTACACTATTTCCAATTGTGTGGTCCGCCTGTATCAAAGATGACGCTGATTTTTCATATTTAGGCCTAAAATTGGGTTAGTCACCTGCTAGTTGGAGTGGATTTTTAAAATGCATGATAGTAGGGCCTATTTAAACTACATTACCAACTACCTCATGTCAAGTAAAAGAATTTTATGTAGACACCGACTTTGCAGCATAGTGAGGGTGCAAATTAGGGTACAGTTCAGTGGGTGTTATACTAACTATGTGGAACCACCTTGATGTATGTTTTGTATATCCATTCCATTCATCTGTTTTCATCTATCGCTTTAGGACATGGTTCCAAACCTCGAGAAGATCCAAATCTCAAGTAAACAATACCATTGGAAACAATGATGAATAACTATTAGAAGCATTTTATGGGCCACAAAAGTTTTAGATTGAGGTCTAAACTGATAAAACCGACAAAACTGAACCGACCCGAGTTTATCCGGTTCAGTTCAGTTGGTGATGATTCATCGGTTCGGTTCGGTTGTTAAATATTCAAAACTGACTAAGTCGGTTCGGTTGGATATTTTCCCTCAAAACCGAACCGACCGAACCGTGCACAGCCCTATCTTCTTCTTCCGTCAATTTTTTGCTTCTTTTTTTTTTTTTTTGAATTTTTGAATTTTTTCTTTTTTAAATTTCAACCTTAACTCGATCATACTCATTTTAACTCGGTTCAACTCAGATTGGACCAAATCATTCCCAACTTGATTTGGCTTAGGTCACAGTTGGCCGACTCAATTCAAAATCTGATCCAACTCTATCAAGGCTCAGTCCTTACTTGAATATGATCGAGCCGACCCTAACTCGATCCGACTCAACTCGATTGCCAGCTCTACCTGAGAATGTTACATGATTTGTCAGAGGATAGCCTGAAATCTTTGCCGTGACACACGTGTCAAATGTAGCACACGTGCGACCAGCCACAAAGGGGCGCGGCTTCCGTGGATCCTCATATCCATCGAGGTGGGTGGATCCCTGACTGTGGGGGTCCTCGAAGATGTATGTAGTTTTCATCTATGCTATCCATCCGTTTTTAAAGCTCATTTTAGCGCATGATCCTAAAAATGAAACAGATTAAAGTCTAAGGTGGACCGCACTACAGGAAACAGTGGTGATTGATCATTAAAAACTTCTTGTGGGCCACAAAAGTTTTGGATCAAGCTGATATTTGTGCGGTCCCTTCATCCAGGGCTTTGTGACTTTTTCAACAGGTTGTATGGTAAATAAACATTCCGGTGGCCCTAGAGTTGATTTTTAATGATGGATATTCAATCACTACTGTTTCTTTGGTGTGGTCCACATGAGAATTGGATATGTTTCAGTTTTAGTATCATGCCTTAAAATGAGCTGGAAAAATGGATGGACCGAGGAGATTAAAAGAACATACATCATTGTGGGCCCCACAGTCAAGGGATCCACTCGTTAGGTGAGCTACTTTTGACAATAAATGAACTGTTAGAATTAAACATCCAACGGCCTATATTCAACTTACTTATGTGGCCTACCTGAATCCTACGTGGCCCACCTGGATTTCGAGATAGGGAACGTTTGAACCGTCCGATTTAGGCGTTACAAGGCGCAGAGGCACATAAGGTAGTCGAATCGGGCTGAGAGCAGATGCAATCTCAACCTTGGACTCCTTTCCATCCTGACCTTCAAATTGTTGACCACTGATCAAACATAGTTTTCACGAAAATTTTAGGAACCTTACACAATTCCGAATATTTCACAAAAATTTCAACAGTTTAGATGGATTTAAAAATCTTCCACGTGTATGTAGACGTGCTGCATGCTCATGGATCTCTGTAGACTATAAGTGTACTAAATCGGATAATTATATGATACTCAGGCATCGTAAAACTCCTGATACACACGCGGTCGGAAATTATACACGTGGCATACTTTTACACAACTTAAACCCACTAACTTGTCCAACTCACTATCCACAGTAACAAAATCGGATTTGTTAAGCAATCCTAGCCTTTTATTCGTGGACACTCGTTTGTTAAATTAGGACCATTGGATATTTTCCATGTTTAACAGTCCAAAAAATATCTACCAATCGGATAATCGGATAACCAAGAAAGCCTGAATACATCTAAACTGGGAAGTATAATGGGGAAAGATTGATTTTGATTTGCTTGTATGACAGCAGTGCAATTTTAGGTTCCTGTGTATCATCAATCACACTCTCCCAGAGTATAAAAGATTTTCTATGAAATTCCATTATGTTGTCTTCATCTTCGAGAGCTCTCTGTCTCTCTCTTCATGGAGAGGCACATCCAAACCTTTCTCAACCGCTTATCATACGCGTCCATCACCATGGCCACCATCACGCTGATCTTCCTCATCTCCCAATTCCCCTCCCAATGCACAACTGGGGCCCACCATCCCTATCATCTCCCATTTCCCAAATCCTCCTGCCAATCCAACCAACGCCAAATCCTCACCGTCCAAAAGAAGACCCACAAACTCCACTCCTCCTCCAGCTGGCGCAAAATGGTGGCCGCCCACATCCCATACTTCCAAACCCTACGATCGAAAGGATTCGTATCCAACGATTCCAACGTCCTCTGCGTCTCCGCCGGAGCCGGCCACGAGGTTATGGCCATGATGGAGACCGGCGTCGATGACGTCACCGGTGTCGAGGTCATTGACTCCCCGCCGCTCGTCAGCCGGGCCGACCCGCACGACCTCCCATTCTTCGATGGGGTCTTCGACGTTGGGTTCAGCGCCCACCTGGCGGAATCGCTCTTCCCGGATCGGTTCGTGGCAGAGCTGGAACGGACTGTGAGGATTGGCGGGGCTTGCATTCTGTTGGTAGAGAGGGGGGAGGATGTAGGCGTAATTAGGGATTTGTTTCAGGGGTCGACGTTTGTGGGGTCGGAGAATGTTACGTTGGTGGGATCGAAATTGATGCAGATTATAATGAGAAAGGGGAATTTTTCTTGAGGTAATCCTTTTCTTCTCTCTTTTTCTTCTTTATTTATTTATTTATTTTTTTGGGTTTTGTGAATTAATGTAATTCTTGCTGATACTGAAAAAAACTGTTAAGGTGCCGTTTGAATGGCTGTAAAATTTCTCTTGGGGTCGTTTGGACAGGCTGTAAATCATTTACTAGTAAATGGGCATTTTTTGTGTTTGGATGCTCCCATTTGCTAGTAAATCATTTACTACTATTACCAGTAGTAAATCATTTACTAGCAAATCCCCTCTCCCATTTACTAGCAAAAAGGTGAGATTTCATTTACTAGTAAATGGGTAAATGGGATAGATGGCAATGGATCTATTTTCAAATTTCTGCTATGAAAGCAGATTCGCACCTGCTGGGAAATCACATCCAACGGCTCTCTCTCCCTCTCCCTCTCCCTCTCTGCAATCTCCCTCCCTCTGGTGATCTTCTAAGCTTCAAACACCCTTCCGGCAGCGGCTCTACACCGGACCGACGATCTCAACCACCAGCGGCTCTTCCAAGCTTGAATTCGTGGGCCCACTTGTATGGCTCACATACTACTCGGTTTTTTTTTTTTGAGGATTAACTCTAAGCTTTAGTGGCATGGGTTGACCCAATGATCCACTCGAAAGGAAATTCCAACATGTAATTTGAATGTTATTTGCTAAATTGATTTTCAGGTGTGAATATACAATTACAGGATATAACCCATTTACTGGCTATCCAAACACTAGTAAATCATTTACAACTTACATCCAAACAAAAGGTAGTAAATTATTTACTAGCACTTAAGTCATTTACTAGTAAATGATTTTCAAGCATCCAAACGACCCCTTGAAGAATTAAAAAAAAATATAATAATTTGAAAAAATGAAAAAAAGAAAGACTGTTGGGCATGTAATCGCATTACTTGTAATTTGAAACATATCAAAATGTCATGATTCTATTAGTTCCTCCAACCTAGAAAGGGTTTATAGGCAATTACAGGCATTGTAAATCCTTTGCCACTAAGGGCCCGTTTGTTTTTCAAAATTCATTGTAAATGAGCTGTAAATCAGCAATTATTACATTTTACGGCTGTTTGGAAAAGAAGAATTTGGGATGTAATTTGAACTCCAAAACTGTGGCGCAAAGGCGATGTTCGAGGACAAAAATTATGGTGGTAACATTTGTGAGGCCCATTGTTAAGCATATGCTTGATCCACTCCCTTCATATGTTGTACGTGTTCATTTTAGGGCATGAGCCAAAAAATGAGTCAGATACAAGGCTCAAGTAGACCACACCACAGGAAATAGGAGAAATTTAACACCTACTATTAAAAGTTAAAATGAGCGTAGGGCCCACGGGAATGTGTACCTTCCATCCAACCTGTTCATAATGTCACACAGACATGGATGAAGGGATAGCATAAAAATAAGCTTGATCCAAAACTTCTATGGCCCCAAAAAAGAAATAAACGTTAAGCATTCATTTCCCCCGTTTTGTGTGGCATGGTCCACCGGAGCTTTGGATCTACCTAATTTTTGGGCTCATACCTTAAAATTAGAAGAAAAAACAAATGGATGGCACATATCAAGCACATACATAATAGTGGACCCCACAGGTTTTAGTGGAAAAAAAAATCCACCTTTCCTTGGTTTCCATGCATTGTCAACATCAAGTCAATGTCAAAGGTGGCTTCCCAGTGTAAATACAAGGTAAATAATAATTACCCATTTACGCTTCATTTACCTAAGGAATTGAAAAACAAACTAGCCCTAAAGGATACTGGCAACCAAATGACCTCTAAGGTGTTTGGATTGAGAGAACATTAGAAATGAATTTGATCTTCATGGAAATTGAGTTTGCCGCTGTTTTTGTAAAGAGTAATGCTACGGCAATTGCTTGGGGCATTTTGTGCCGAGCGATTCACCCTCCCTCTTAATGCTACACACATCTTGCTACATTTGATGGGAGATGAATCCTTTCCAAGTACACATGTAAAAAAAAAGAAGCACCTGTGGTGTAGGACCCCACCATGATGTCTTTGTGAAATCCGTTTCTACATTTTCTCCAGCTGATTTTGTGATGCGAGCCCAAGAATCAGGCCTATTTGAAAGTTAAGTAGGCTGTGCCACAGGAATAGTGGGGGCGGAGACGCCCACCATTGAAGCCTTTCTAAGGCCCACAGTGACATGTATATGGGATCCAACCCATTCATTAGTTTATTCCCAATAAGATGAAGGCAAACCGTAGACACAAGAATGATCCAAAACTTTCGCAGCCCAAACAGGTTTCAATGGTGAGCATCCTTATCCTTGCTTTTCACTGTGATGTTGTCCACTTGAGTTTTGCATAGGCCTGATTTTGGGTTCATGTCCTAACATGAGTCGGTGACAATGAAGAACGGAGTGGATTTTACATGGATATCACGGTGTGCCTCACACCATATGTGATTTACGTTGCACATGTCCCTTTAAAGATTCCTTCTCGCATTGAATGCGGTAGGACATGTGTTGCATTAAGAGGGTGAACCACTCCACGTGAATCTATAACATTACTCTTATGTAAAACAGCAGCTGTGTACTTTGATTTGTATCTCCATAGTTTTACGAAAAAATGTGGATATCAATTTCTCCCATAAAAAACATGTTAAATGTCGATTTCCAAGATTATCGGAGATAGGTTCTACCCTTTGATTGTTGACCTTTAAACGTTTCCACGAAAAACCGCCCTCCAACTGAACTATTGTTGGATTCCACCACTTCCATTCGCTGAGGAAACAGCCCTAAGAGAAATGATCGCATGCAGGCATGCCTTTACCACCCACATGTCAGCATGTAGGAAATCCTAGTTGTTTAGTGTAACCCGGTATCGAGTCAATGAGATCTTGATACCCAAATTACAAAAAATTGAAAAAGTATACCCACAAGAATAATGGAGTAGAGAGGGAGAGAGCTTTATTGATATCAACCTTCTTCTCTTATAGAAACTTTAAAAAACTCACTCTTAGAAAAATATTTGAATACCTTACTCCTACACCACTACTCCCTTTAATAGATCCTAAACGAATTTTTATTAAAATTCCCACATTTAAAAGCTTGGTTTCAAATCAATGACAATTAATTTCAAACTAGTCTAATCTTCCTTAATATGGTAAAACCCTAATAATAAAAAGCAAACATGGAAAGTAATTATGTCTCTAAAACCAGTCCATATCTTTAATCATATCAATATCCCCTTCATATCTTCAATTTCATTTTTAATCACATCTTTAAATCAGCCACATACCTCCAAAAAATAGTAAATTATAATGTTTGATTTATGCCCCTAAATCTGTAAATAATCAGCCCAAAAAAAGGCCTACGGTGGGCTATGGGCCTATGTCTTGTTGGGCCATACAATGGATCTATATGGGCCTAAGTGGACCATGGGTCTACATCAGTTGTGTAGAAGATGGGCCACACATTAGCCTAATTCTTTCATTAGGTGGGCCATGATGGGGAGTTAGACCATCCACTGTCCATTTATTTTCATGGTGTGCCTTGCTTGATGAGCGGACCTATCTAATGTTTCCCTAGGTGATCTTCATGTGCGGCCTACCTTTCACATGGCTCAGATGTCCCATGGCACACTGGCCTGAAAGATAGCTGGATGTGAAAGAACTTCAAATACACTACCTTATTTGATCATTTCTCGAAATCTAATTCTTCATTTTTGTTGTCATTTGCTATGAATCTCATGATGGTAGAGAAGTTGAGGAATTCAATCTAGTTTTAGAGAGAAGGGGGTTTGAGTACCATGTGCTTGCGACACATAGGTCATTCATTGGGGGATATGCATCACTCTGCTAATGGCATCCATTAGGTGAATTCCTTTATATGATATGATTAGATGTGGTTGGATCAGGTTTAATGCAGGAAAAAATTGAAACAAATAGAAAGAAACACTATTATTGGTCGAAAAAGGAAAGAAAGAACACTATTGAATGTTGGAAATGCATATTTCTTTTTCATGCTTTAGTATGGTTAAGTTAGGCTAGAAACAGATATTTGCTATTCATTAACTTGATATTGAGCATCACATTAGCTGGGTTGGAGGATCACAACAACTGGCGTTGAGCATTGCACCCAAAGAGTGGAGAAATCACTGCTTGAAGCAAGTCACTGATAATTTGAGAAATTAAAGCATGTGAGACCATAGTCTAGCTCAAGCCCTTTTTTAGATCTCATACCTCGAAATAATGAGTGCTCGTTCTTAATGAACTAACTTGGAATCAATTCAGTCATATGATAGTTTTTGCATTCAAGAAGTAGTGACGAGACTTGGGACCAATGAGTATAGAATGGCCTCCCTTATGCAAAACTGGCTGAAGCTTAACACGACTTAATTGTAGGGCACCTTCTGCACAAGGAGCTGCTTCCACTTCCTAAGCATTCACATATTTCGAGACCTGAAGGTTTTGCCACTCCCACCATCGAATGCAGTCGGGCTAATGCTTTCTTGATCTTGCCTTTCCTTTCCTTTCCTTTCCTTTCATTTCTTTCTTCCTTTTTAAATTGTTTATCGATAACTCAATTTTGTTAGAAACAAAAAATTTCAACATCTGGAGATAAATATAAAAGCTAAGGAATGTTCCTTCAACACCCTTCCTAGCTAGAACATCATCAACGAATTTCCTTTCCACCATGTAGGAAAATGAAGTGGGACTACCCTTACTACCCCGTTGAACATTTTTCCCTGACTTAGCTAACCTCCAAGGATACCTTTACTCTGATTTGGCCTAGTTTACAACATTGGCAGAGTCCCCCTCGGCAAGATTGAATAGAGGTCCAAACAGATAGCCTCTTCAAGGCTTGTCCACACTACCCTCTTCTTGGCCTCATTTGAGTCGGCTACCACAATAGGGCCTGAAATGAATCTTCTCTCTTCCCACCTTGTCATGAACAATGCTAGCAATCTGGGCGAGACAAGGGTTTCCTTCGGAGCCACCATCAGTATAGTGCTTTGGCATCCGAGTCAGTGGATGTTTACACATGAAGTGCCTCCTCCCACTGGACTAACCAGTGTCTTTCTCTTACGACCACCCTCTTGTTAAGGCCCTCCACCTCACTCCCTTAAGGGCCGATTTGGATGCACCCTCTGAAGGGCTGTTTGAGGCCTAAATGCTGTTTTGATCCTAACAGCAGCAGTCATTGTTGTGCATTTGGATGCAGTTTGATCTCATCTCCCATTTGAGAAATTAGGCACTAAAATGCTGACTAGGCAGATTGGTTTTTGCAGAGTTGACTGGAAAAGTGTGCTTGAAAGCCTGTTTTTCAGAAACCCCCTTTTGACGAAGTGCGTCCAAACGGGCCCAAATTCTTTGCAAACAAGAGCTCATGGAACTACTTTTGTGTTAGTTCTCTCGAATTAGCAACAGGGCACTCCACCTTATTGTGAGGACTCCTATTGTTTCATTCGTCCAAGATGTACCACAATACTGTTAACATGCTAATGCTCTGTGCCTCTGGATGTTCTGAAACTGAAATTCCAAACTTCAATAACTTTGAGACATCCCAGCATCGACCCGGAAAGCATTTGGCTTAGATGCCTAGTGTGAAATTTCTTTATCACGCATCTTTGGAAAAATATCTGAAAACACAAGTTCACAATTCAGACCATTGACTTTTGTATACTTTTATTTTTATCAGTATGGAAATCGATCATCATGGCTAAATACGGCCTGGCCTCCAGTAGCCGTTGGACCAAATCATCCTCTCTCTCTCTCTCTCTCTCTCTCTCTCTCTCACTCTATTTGGAAAGAGATTGCTAGATCCGCTCCTAAAGTGCTAGAACGGTTTGAGGTTTGTGTTGGGAAATGGCGAGAACATTAGATTTTGGACAGAAAGATGGTGTGAGAATTCTACCCTGAGTACTGATTTTCCTACACCAGCAGCCCTCTGTCCTGATCTCAATATATCGGTGGCGGAGTGCTTTTCTGGAGTAGGTATGGAGGGGGTGTGGATTCCTCCGTTCAGGAGGAATCTTACAGATCCAGAAATTGGGGAGCTGATTACCCTGTTGTGTCATTTGCAGGGTCTCTATCCATCCCTTGGAGCGGTTGATTCTCTGGTCTGGAGTTTAGCTGGTTCGGGCAACTTCTTGGTGAGATCCTTATACAAGTCCCTTGTGGCCCCTTCTTCGACAGTCAGCTGCTCTCGTTCCGGAGCAGCCTAGTTCTATGGGGGCCGTCCTAAAATTGCAGCTTTCGCTTGGTTGGTAGAAAAGAATTGAGTTCTTACAATCGACAACCTTCAGAAAAGAGGCATGCCTCAGACAAATGCCTGTCTAATGTGCAGTCAAGACACATAATTGGTTAATGACCTTTTCCTCCATTGTCAATTTGCATGGGAAATCTGGTCGTGCTTGCTGGCTCATGCGGGAGTCTCTTGGGTGGTGCTTTCATCCATTGAGGGTCTTTTTTGGTTCTTGCAATGCGGGAGAAGGGGTGCTCTTTTGGCAGAAAAAATGGATGATCAGCCTTCTCGCTGTCATTTGGGCTTTATGGCTAGAAATGAATAATAGGTGTTTTCGCAATGGTCGGGTCTCATCTGCAGTGGTTTCAATAGGGTTTTCCTGTAATTTAGAGATTGTGCTCTTAGCTGTTTGGGAGCTTGTAAATGGAGGTAAATGGACTTGGAGGTAAATGACTCGGGAGTAAATGGACTTTCTCAGCTGTGTTTGGATTTGAGTAAATGAAATGCATTTGAAATCCACATATTCTATTTGGATGAGTGTAAATGGGATGGAACTTAGAATGCATTTGAATTTTCCAATCTATTCACAGGAATATACGTGATATCTAAATTAGCTTTAATATCCTAAATTAGTGTACATATTTGATATTTACGCCCTGCTTGACACCTTGGAATTAGTGGTAAATGGGTGTATTTCAAATCCATTTTTTGTGTTTGGCAAGCCTTGGATCTGGAGGTATTTCAAATCTACTTTTTAGTGTTTTGAAATCTCAACAAAATGTTGAGATTCTGATGTAATCCAAGTGAAATGCCTTTCTCACCTTCTTTTAAGGATAGGAGAGTTGCACATGTAACAATGGTGTCTCTAGGCTATTAATTCATTGGACACATGGCATGATGATACTTCAAAACAATCCACTTATCGGAATAGAATGATCTGAACCATCCAAATGCCGGACGTTTAAATGGATGGCTTAAAAAATGTTGATGAATCACCTATTTGTGATCTTGCATTTGTGGCTGACCCAAAGCTTAGAATTTTTTTTTTTTCAAAGTATATATTTTAATTGGCTCATTATAATCATTCTATCAAATATGACACATGCACATAGGTCCAAGTCCCGTGAAAATAACAAATAATTCTAATGCCCTCCAAATATAAGCTTCCGAACAAAAGATTTGGATTCCAGTGCATTTCAACCAAACACAATTGAGGATTCAGAATCACCTTGGTTCCAATATAATTGTGATTTCGATTCCAATACATTCCAAATCCAAGCTCCCAAACGAGCCTTTAATAGAAGGATTGTAATAAGCCTATTGAAATATATACTTTAGCTAAAAATGAGGAGATTTTGAGCCTCAAGTAGGCCACAAACAAGCAACTTGCCAATGTTTTTTACCTGTTCATTTAGATGGCCAATCTTGGACAGTTTGGATCATTCTATTGGTGTAATTTTAGTGATGTAGCCGGTAATTAAATTGTTTCAAAGTATCATTAGCATGCCACGCTTATAGTGGATACGTACGTAGTGACACCTTTGTTTACTTGTCCGACTCTCCATAGGAGCTCAAAAAGGCATTTCACCTTATTTACTGCAAAATCTTCTTTAGGAGAGAAGATTTCATTTACATGCATTTATTTCCATCCAAACACACATCAGATACCATTTACCTCTGTTTACGCCCAATTCCCCTCCATTTACCTCCATTAACTCCCATCCAAATGGTCCGGTGTTCCCAGTTTTGGAGTTGGTCTGTTGCATCTTAGGTTTCTTTTTCATTTTTTGTTTTTCTTTGCTCCTTATCTCTTGTTTCCTTTTGGCTTTGCCTAATAAAATGATTCATATTTAAGAAAAATAAAAATAAAAATTCAGTACCAACTTGGTTTTAAGTGATTTTTGATAGTTTATTCATCATCTTTTCGCACAGGTGGAGTTGAGTTATTATACAATGCTCAAGCTGAATTTTTGTGGTATAGGTTTGGTCTTTCAATTCATGTACATGTGGGGTCTGTAGTTTAGTGATCTCATCCAAACAATTAATACGATGGGGCCACCACCATGAATGACCCATTAATAATCCCCCAGATTTGGAATATCAGTGGCTCAACAGTTCACGTTCAACAAAAAGGGTCCAAATATTTGATGGGTAAGATCTTCCTACCTGGGCCCATCATATAAATGGTTTATGTCACTGAACCAAGGATCCGTTTTTGCAAATTGAAGGCCAAGAAAGGGGGGTTTTAGGCAAGAGATACCAGTTGATAGACTGCGGAGAATATTACAAAACTCCATTTAATCCACTCAATGGTCACCTCAACCTGTGTTACAAGTATGTAGATTTTTGGTTCAACCAAATGGTTTTAATTCACTGTTGGTGGGTCAAGATCTGCATATCTGGGTCATTCAGGTGCATCAACCATCTATATTCGGGCCCATCAGATTGAACGGTTTGGATCAACGAACTACGGGGCTCAAGAAGTGTCCCAGTTTAGGGACGCTCGTCGTAGATAAGCTTGAGGTGACGGTCCACGGCTTAACTTTTCAGTCATGAAATGAATCCGGGCCATTCATTTGGTTCGCCCCACCGTGTATGTGCAGCGTGTAAAGAAGCAGTTTCATATGGGAGCGAATTAGATGTTACCCTGGTAACACCTTAGTGGGTGTTACCCCTACCGTGTGGGGCCCATTTTGATGTATTTTTTATATATCTATGCCGTCTATCTGTTTTCTCATATCATTTTAGGATATGATCCAAAACCTTAAGAATATCCAAATCTCAGGTGGACCATAACACTAGAAACAGTGATTAATAACCATTAAAAACGTTTTGTGGGCCACAAAAGTTTTGGATCAATCTGATATTTATATTTTCCCTTCGTCAAGACCTTATTGACATTATCAAGAGCTTGGATTGCAAATAAACATTACCAAAACCTTACCATGGGCTCTTTGGAATTTTTAATGGTGGGCACTCAATCACACTGTTTCCAGTGGTATGGTACACTTGAGATTTGAATCTGCATAATTTTTGGAACCTTTTACTAAAATGGGCTGTATAAACGGATGGACGGAGTGGATATACAAATATTATCCATGGGGGCCATACGGTAGGGGTAACACCCACTAAGCTGTTCCCGGGGTAACACCTAATTCGCGCCCGTTTCGTATAGGGTAGCTATAAGAAATTAATACTGTCCATATTTGCCTTTATGCATTGTCCACACCATGTTTCAAGCTTGCATGGTGTGGCCCACACAACGAGCAGTCCAGATCTCTTATGTGCAACCCAAATCTAAGCAGTCAACAGGAGACACAAGTTCCTGTAACCCAATGCTCTGTGGGTCCCACTGTGATGTCCATTAATTTCAGCAGCTTAAGTTAGGCTGAGAGCTCAAAACTGGAGTAGATCCATGTTTCAAATGAGTCACGACACAAGAAAGAATGAGGAATCAACATTGATTGATAACATAAGAAACAGTAGAGAATAAACGCAGGTGATTGAGTCGCCCTTAGGGCTCACAAAAGTTTTGGATCACGCTGATATTAGCATCTTCCCTTCATCCCAGTGAGAATCACCTTATGAATGGGTTGGAAGGTAAATAAAACATCACAGTGGGCCTCAGGAAAACTTCAATGGTGGGCATTCAATCCCCATTATTTCCTGTGTTGTTGCCCACTTGAGCTTTGGATCTGTGTCATTTTTGGACTCTCATCGAATGAACATCACATGAAAATCGAGGTGGGTCCGCAGAGCTTTGTGTTACAGGAACTATGCGGTCACAAGAAACTTGCTGCCCCAAAACAGGTCTAGACTGACTCAGGGCAGCTCAGCCTGCTTACAACACCCTATTTATAACTGTCCAATTTCACATTTAAACTGTCTCTCAGTCACATCATATGAAACTTCTTGAATTCAAGCTCTGATAATTGTATATGTTCATATTTACAAGGAAGTGGGGAAGAAGAGAAATTTTCTTTGGAGTGTACCTTGGATCATCTCGAGGAAGGCGAGATGAGACGGTTTACTGGATGTAAAAGTGAACTCGAGTTCGTGGAACTTCTGCTTAGCAAAACAAATGCATTGGCTAGATTGACTATAGTCGAGATGAGGTGGCTTCAGCAGATCGGCAATAAGCCTTAGCAGCTCCCGCGGACCACATAGAGCATTGTGATAACATTGTTGTAATAAACATAGTGACAGTTGAATGGAGCTAAAGGAAACAAAGAAATATTCATCAATCGCAGGTATCAAGTATTTTAATTTGGAATGCAAACAATCTAAATTGCTATTTGGGTGCTGATCTTACGTTTTGAATAAGGTCGAATTGCATGTCATGTATTTTTTATTTGGGCTAGAAACTATCTGAATTGCAATTCGGTCATTTCTTATTTTCTCTCTATGGAACTTTAATTCCCGTTATTCAAATTTAATTATCATTCTACCTTAATATATTTGACATTTTTGAACTTCATTGTACTGAATTTGTGATGCCATTTAGTTTTCGCTTCTTTCTGCCCTGTTGGGTTTGTCCTACATTGGTTAGGTTGGATGATGAAAGGAGCTTCATATATCCTGAGGTCCCTCCACCTAATAGGTTAGCTTTTTGGGTGTGACACTATTGGTATTAGAGTTGGGTTATCCGTCCAAGCCCCATGGCGAGGAGGAAACCGAGATCAAGTTCCGAGAGCCTCATATCCACCATGCCCAAGCCTAGGTCTCATAAGTGAGGAGTATTCTGAGATCAAGTTCTCCCCAGGGACAAAGAGCTAACTCGGTCCTGGTTCCAACTCACAGTCCGAAAAGACTGCCCACAACCTACCTGAAGCTGGTTGCACATAGGCCTGACCGATTGTGCTCAAGGTTCTATGGCTCTGCGACTCGGATTGACCCATTCGGCTTGTGTCAAACCCCTATTTTCAATAGTGACACATTGTGACTAACTGATTTGGACTTGACCAAGTCTGAGTCAACTCGGACGACTGTATCCGACTCAAATGAGTCATCAATCCATGGTTACAACTTTCCCCAGTTGGCACCCTGGTTTTAATCTCGCCATGTGTACAGCGGCGCGATGCCATGTTAATTTATGGTTGTCGGTGAAACCTTTCTTTGATTTCTGAAGATCTGGGCCGTTCGTTTTTCCTGCCACACCATGGATGCTTGCTAGCAATTACCTCGCCCTATATGTTTGCCTTATGCACGGGCCCACCTAATGATCAACTATGCTGTGCATGGTGGAGCTTTCAGGATACACATTCTGTATCTCTTCTTCGCATACCTAGGTTGACCTGTTGGGCCTTTGGACGGATCCATGCCCAGTCCCGTTAAACCCAATTAGGCATCGGGCCGAATGGTCGTCTGGTCATTGACCCACGGGCCATTGCATGCAGCCCGAGGCACCCAAAAAAATGTCTGTGCCATGGTTAAAAGACTCGCTGACTCGGGCACACCTGAGTCAAAGATAAATCGGCCCGGCTCTCCAGAGCAGGGGGGGATTCATGGTATCAAAAGGTCCGACCAAGTCTGAGTTAACTCAGTCAAGCCGCATCAGTCTCGGCTGAGTCCTATAATCATGGTCTAGGCTGCCTTGAAAGCATAAATTGGCTTGGGTTAGGCTGATTGGCCCAATTAACTGGACCTACACCTTAGACCCAGTATTCCATCCTAGAAGCAGGTCAGGCCTAAACTGGATGGACCCAAAAGAAATTTTTTGCTACACCCACGCGTTAGCCACGCTGGGTGTAGCAATGACCCCACCATGATGTATATGTTGTATCCACGCCGTCCATCAATTTGGTGAGATCATTTTAGTGCATGATACCAAAAATGAGGCAGATCCGAAGCTCAAGTGGCCCACAAGAAGTTTTTAATGGTTGCCGTTCAATCCCCACTATTTTCTGTGCTGGGTCCACTTGAGCTTTGGATCTGCCTCATTTTTGGTGTCATGCCCTAAAATAATCTCGCCGAATGGATGGACAGCGTGGATACAACACATACATCATGGTGGGGTCATTGCTACACCCAACATAGCTAGCTAGCATAGCTAACGCGTGCGTGTAGCAAAATTTTTCTCACCAAACTGGCCCATGGTCTGAAACACATGGGTTGGGCAGGGCTTGGATCAGGTACTACCCCCACTAGGATGCACTAGGAGACGGACGCCTACGTGGTCTCTCCTCGTGTGTCTTGGTGGGGGTAGTACTTGATCTGAGCCCGGTTGGGCAAGGACAGCCTAGTGTAGTTTCCAGCCTAGTTGGGTGCAACCCGAGGCTATATGATTCTGGAAGAGGATGTGTATTTAGTGGATCTGGGAGCCACCTAAGTCGGTGGAATTTGATTGGGCTACTGCTCTTAGAGATAGCGACAAGAAAGCATGCTCGAAAGTTGTTTGGGGCACTCGACTGTGACAGCCGTATCTTCCCCAGATAACATCAATATTTAAAAACTCGTTAATTTGCCACAAAGCTGCACGCGAAGTCTCTCTCTCTCTCTCTATCTATCTCTCTCAAGCCAATTAATAACTCACAAGATCATGACTCAGCATGGAGGCCAAGTAAACATGTCCCAAGTGATATGTTCCCACCTCCATAACCATGAAAAATAATATAATTTTAAGGACTTAGTCCATCTTATGCATGTAACACTTAGAAATTGATGCTCCCACCTCCATAACCATGAAACATAAAGAAATTTCAAGGACTTAGTCCATCTTATTTATTATAACACCATTAAATTTTTTGCTTCACCCATGCGTTTAGCTACGATAGCCATGCTAGCTACATTTGGTGTAGCAATGACCTCATCATGATGTATGTGTTATATCCACGCCATCCATCCATTTGGCGAGATCGTTTTAGTGCATGATATAAAAAATGAGGCAAATCTGAAGCTCAAGTAGCCCCCAAGAAGTTTTTAATGGTTGTTGTTCAATCCCCAGTATTTTCTGTGATGGGTCCACTTGAGCTTTGGATCTGCCTCATTAATTTTTGGTGTCATGCCCTAAAATGATCTCACCAAATGGATGGATAGCATGTATACAACACATATATCATGTTTGCGTCATTGCCACACCTAACGTGTGGGTGTGGCAAAATTTTCTCACCAAACTGGCCCATGGTCCACAACACCTGGGTTGGGCAAGGACAACCTAGTGTAGTTTCCACCCTAGTTGGGTGCAACCCAAGACTATATGATATTGGAAGAGGATGTGTATTCAGTGGATCTAGGAGCCACTTGACTCGGTGGAATTTGATTGGGCTATTGCTCTTAGAGATAGCGACAAGAAAGCATGCTTGAAAGTTGTTCGGGGCACTCGACTGTGACAGCCATATCTTCCCCAGATGATATCAATATTTAAAAACTCATTGATTTGCCACAAAGCTGCATGCGGAGTCTCTCTCTCTCTCTCTCTCTCTCTCTCTCTCAAGCCAATTAATAACTCACAAGTTCATGACTCACAATGGAGGCCAAGTAAACAAGTCCCAAGTGATATGTTCCCACCTCCATAACCATGAAAAATAATATAATTCTAGGGACTTAGTCCATCTTATGCATGTAACACCTAGAAATTGATGCTCCCACCTCCGTAACCATGAAACATAAAGAAATTTCAAGGACTTGGTCCATCTTATTTATTATAACACCATTAAATTTTTTGCTTCACCATGCATTTAGCTACGCTAGCTATGCTGGGTGTAGCAATGACCCCATCAAGATATATGTGTTATATCCACATCGTCCATACATTTGGCGAGATCATTTTAGTGCATGATACAAAAAATGAAGCAAATCTGAAGCTCAAGTAGCCCCCAAGAAGTTTTTAATGGTTGTCGTTCAATCCCCACTATTTTCTGTGCTGGGTCCACTTGAGCTTTGGATCTGTCTCATTAATTTTTAGTGTCATGCTCCTAAAATGATCTCACCAAATGGATAGATGGCATGGATACAACACATATATCATGTTTGGGTCATTGCTACACCTAACGCGTGGGTGTAGCAAAATTTTCTCACCAAACTGGCCCATGGTCTGCAACACATGGGTTGGGCAGGGACAGCCTAGTGTAGTTTCCACCCTAGTTGGGTGCAACCTGAGATTATATGATATTGGAAGAGGATGTGTATTCAGTGGATCTGGGAGCCACTTGACTCGGTGGAATTTGATTGGGCTACTGGGCAAGGGTAGAGGGATACTCACACCATAAACGGCTTCCTATGGGAGAATATATTACCGGTGACATATTTGCTATTTTCGATATTTGAACACAGGACCTTCTTCTCTGATACCATGTCAAACGATTAGAGGATGACATATCAATGTGTATATCAAGGGACTCTAACACCATAACCATGAGAAATAAAAAAAAAATTCAAGGACTTAGTCCATCTTATGCATGTAACACCTAGAAATTGATGCTCCCACCTCCATAACCATGAAACATAAAGAAATTTCAAGGACTTGGTCCATCTAATTTATTATAACACCATTAAATTTCGAGGATGCTTCGCCCATCTTACGTATTACTATAATATAAATAGGTAGGTCATGCAAAAGCTCCATCTTACGTATTACTATAATATAAATAGGTAGGTCATGCAAAAGCTCCCTACACACTCTTCTTTTATTTTTCTCCATCTTCTGAGTAATATATGGCTTTCAAGACTTGCCTTCTCTTCCACTTTCTGCTTTTTGTTGCTTTGATCCTCTTCGTCACAGCGACAGAGGTGACAGAGGAAGAAGCAGTGAGGTATCATTATTGTTACTGTCAGTTTCTTACTATTCTTAGAAGGATCGGAATCATCGACAATTGCCATGTATAACAACCCAACCTCTATGGAGAGAGAGGGGATAACCTGTTGTTATCCTTTTTAGAATTTTTTACATAATGCTACCTCATTAACATGGTATTAACATCCTGGTACCTATTTAAATCAAATTTTCTTTAAGCTATCTTATTAATCAAGTTAATTGTCGTAGCGGTACCTTCCGTATGGTTTTCTTTTCTCTAAATTCTGTTAGCTTATTTCATAAATGGTTTTTTCCATAGAACCGCCTATGTTTAGGGCTATTGAGCAAAAAATGCATGCTTTTAAAATATTGCAAGCAAACCGCCTAACCTTTGAAAATATGGAGAAGAAACTGCTCTACTGACTTTGACTAACGATTGGAGATGGAAAGAGAACGGTAGCATATACGAAAAGTCTGAATTGCCCCTCCTCGATTTCAATCACAATTATACCCATGGGGTTGAGCGTCCGTAAGATGTGATGGAGCCCATGGACGCTGTCTATGAGATCGATGCTGTCCATATGTTTTTCTATTTTATTTTAGGCCACAAGCCCAAAAATGGGACAGATCCAAACCACACCAGAAGAATAGTGGTGATTGAACGACTACCATTAAAAACTTGTTGGGCCACAAAAGTTTCGAATCAAGTTGATGTTTGTGTTTTCCCTTCAACCAGGCCGTGTGACCTTATGAACAGGTTGGATGCCCTTGATAAATATTAGGGTGGGCTCTAGGAAGTTTTCAACAATGGTCATCAATGTCCCCATTGTTTGTTCTATGGGGACGCCCTCGATCAATAATAGTGCAGTCCACGGACACCCTCGATCTGCCCCATTTCTTAGATCATGGCCTAAATTGAGCTGGCCTATTTAATGGATGGATTTGATCAAACACAAAGATCACGATGTGCCTTAGGAAACTTTCAGCAGTTGGTGCCAATATTTTTACTTTTTCGTTTGATGCGGTCCACCTGCACCTTGGATCTGCCTCATTTCTTTACTCATGGCCTAAAATAAGTTGGCTTATTCAATGGACGGGTTCGATCAACCCATACGGAGGATTCTCGACTCTAGTAAATATTATATGGTTGCTTAAAGTAAAGGGCATTTTTGTCATTTTTTAAAATGTGGTTTTGCACAATACGTGACAATAATCCCTTATCACATTGGGCGTTGGAATGTCTAACAGAGGAAATCTTAAGTGGTTTGCTTGGAATATTTTAAAAGTGGGCGTTTTTGGCTCAATAGCACTAAACATAGGCGGTTCTATGGAAAAAAATCTTTCATAAATGACAAAATACCCACCAATTTAAGTTAATTGTCACAGCGGCACCTACGACTGGTTTTCTGTAAATTCTGTTAGCTTTTTTCATAAATGACAAAAATGATTAATGAGGTGGCTTAATGAGAAGTTAAGTTAAATAGCTAGGTATCAGGCTGTAAAATACCATATTAAAGAGGTAGTGTTATGATAAAATCCTGATTTATTATTCATGTAAGAGAAATGCTCCGGTGCTTTCTGTGAGGACTGGAAATAATGCTCCTAGCTGCATCATCGGTTCACTTGGACAACTCCATCGGTCAATCTGAGCTATCCATTATGTCCAGAGTACATTCCATAGGCTATCATGCAAAAATTCTATAGATCAGATGGTCAATCCATCTTTGGTTTGGCCTTATTTTCTACAGCCATCCGTTTTCAAAGCCATAGATTTGATGGTTACAATTCCCTAACAAAGCTGATTCTTCGGAATCATAAGTAATTCATGAATGGTCCTAATAAATAGATGGATAAAATTGTTGATTGGACCTATTTTTGTGTACATATTGTTGGAGAGCCTTCAACAAATTAAGTCCACCGATTGGTCGTGCGACCGGTCGGCCAGTGGACAATTTGGGTTGAAACTCCCTGGACATATTTTCACATTTTGAGACCGGTCGTCAGACTAGTCGCTAGTAGCTTACACCGGTCGTAGAGTGTTCAGACCGGTTTGGGGATAGGTCTGAGTTGAGGCAGCAGCTTGAAGTTTTTTGGCAAAAACTCTCTGGACGAGTTGTGACCGGTTGGCGACCGGTCTTGGGAACTTGTGGGATTTGAGTATTTTGTGCGGTTTCGCGCTATACGTTTCCAAATCCGGATGGACTCTTATATATGCTTCCTAATCATGTTTGAAATTATTCTAAGCAATACTTAGGTAATCTAAACGAGATTAGGGTTATTGGGAGAGAGTTTTGAGAGTTTTGAGTGCCTTGTTCATCTTTGGGATCTACTCGGGTAGTTCTAGCTCTGTAATCATATGAATTCATAGTGGAAGGTGTTGTTTTGTGCCGTGGTTTTTTCCCGCAAGGGTTTTCCACTTAAAATTCGTGTGCTTTTGTGTCGTGTGCTTGTGTGGTTGCTTGTTGATTGTTTGATCTTCTTCGATGCTTTCGCTGACCGGATTTTCAACAAGTGGCATCAGAGCTAACGTTGGAAGGTTGAAAAAAGGAGTTTTCTGAAACGATCTCATGGCTTCAAGTACAAAATTTGACATTGAGAAGTTCTCGGGCAAAAAACAACTTTGAGTTGTGGAAGGTGAAGATGCGTGCTGTCCTAACTGAGCAAGGGGTTGTGAACGCCCTTGGAAAGCGCCTTGCCGAGATGAAAAATGAGGAGTGGACAAAGATGGATGAGAAGGATATGGCCTCAATCCAATTGTACCCTGTTGATGACGTCCTCTATAACGTTATGAAGGAGAAGACCGTTATAGAGACATGGACCAAGCTAGAAAACATCTATGCGAAGAAGTCTCTAGAAAATCGCATGTATCTAATGATGCAACTCTTCACTTTGAAGATGGCGGAGGGGACAGTTGTGGATGACCACATTAGCACGTTCAACAAACTAATTTGCAAGTTGCTTGATTTTGGTGAGCAGATGAATGACGAGTATCAAGTCTTGATCTTGTTGAACTCGCTTCCTAGTTCATATGTGTTACTTAGGGACTCGTTGTGCGTGAGTAGGGACACTATTAGTGTCGAGACCGTTGTCTCAGCCCTTCAATCGATGGTCATGAGACAGAAAAACGGTAATACTAATTCCTCATTCGAAGCGCTATTTATGAGAGGAAGGAATTTTGAGCGAGGTGAAGGATCATCACGTTCTTGATCCAAATCGAAGGGCAAAGCCAAATGCAAGTTGAAGTGTTGGGGATGTGGCCAAGTTGGGCACATGAAGAAGGACTGCAAGAGTCTTAAATATAAGAAGGAGAGGTCAAGTAATTCTTCTAGGGAAGTCAATACCGCTGAAGCCGAGGAAGGTGGTAGTGATATGTGCGAGGTCTTGACGATGTCAAAGGCTGGATCTCTCTGCGATTAGTGGATCATGGACTCTGGGGCTCCGTATCACATATGCACAGATAAGAGCATCTTTACTTCTTACAAGGAGTATAAAGAGGTTCGGTATTTCTAGGCGATAACTACGCTTGCAAGGTTGTGGGGATTGGTACTGTGCGCATCAAGATGTTCGATGGGATCGAACGAACCTTGACAGAAGTGAGGCACGTTCCTAGGTTGATGAAGAATCTGATCTCCCTTGGTGTACTTGAAGCATTGGGGTGCAAGTTCACCGGTTTTGACCGGTTCTACAAAGCTTCAAAGGGGGCCCTTATAATTATGAAGGGATAGAGGCATGGTAACATTTACAGGATGATTGGGAGCACTTCAGTAGGTGGAGCTGCAGTGACTGTAGCGGATTCCATGTTTGCACGTATGTGGCATGCACGCTTAGGCCACATGATCGAGCGAGACATGAAGGTACTCTCTGAACGATATTTGATTCCTTCCTTTAAATCTGTAGACTTTAGTATATGTGAACATTGCATGTATGGAAAACAGTCTAGACTATCATTTAAAGGGGGGAAGCATATATATAAAAGGGTGCTTGATTATGACCGTTCCGATGTATGGGGGCCGTTGCCCGTTATTTTTGTTGGGGGGTCATCGTGGTTCATGTCGTTTATCGATGACTATAGCAGAAATGTTTGGGTTTATTTCCTGAAAAATAAATCCGATGTCTTCATGACCTTCAAGTATTGGAAGGCGATGATGGAAAATCAGTCAGGGCAGAAATTGAAAATTTTGAAAACCGATAATGGATGTGAGTTCACTTGTAGGAAATTTAACACGTATTGTAAAGAGGAGGGGGTCATAAGGTACAACACAGTGCGCCACACGCCAGATCAGAATGATGTGGTAGAGCGGATGAATTGGACTCTCTTGGAGAGAGCTCGATTCATGATTAGTAATGCTGGGTTGGGCAAAGAGCTATGGACTGAGGTCGTTAACATGGCTTGTTACTTAATAAACCGGTCACTCTCTATGGCAATTGAATGTAAAATCCCTGAGGAAGTGTAGAGTAGTCGTACGCTAGACTACTCAAGTCTGCGGGTCTTTGGTTGTGAGGCTTACTCTCATGTACCGTCAGTTAAGAGAGATAAGCTAGACCATAGGGCCAAAAAATGGATCTTTGTGGGCTATGGTGATGGTGTGAAGGGATATCGAATATATGACCCCGTCACACGAAAGATCACCCTGAGCCATGATGTCAAGTTTGATGAGGGTTCGTTGTTCCATAAGGATAATACAAAGGAACCAGAAACATTAGAATAGGTTGATACATTAGAATAGAGATGAGACACGGGCCGATATTGAAGCGCAGATAGAGGTACAGGATCAGGTGGAGCAACCACCTGGGCGAAGAAATCCACTCAGGGACCGTAAGTTACTGGCAAGGTACAAGGATGACTCGAACATTGCATTCGCTCTCATTACAGATGAGGGGGATCCGTCTAACTTTGAGGAGGCACTACAGGATGTAGATGCTAAAAAGTGGAAGACGACAATGGAAGACGAGATGGACTCATTGTACACGAATGAGACTTGGGAGTTTGTGGAGCTTCCAGTGGGTCGAAAAACGATAGGGTATAAGTGAATTTTTCGGAAGAAACATGATAGATACAAGGCAAGGTTGGTAGCGAAAGGGTATGCTCAACGTGAAAGTGTTGACTTCAGTGAGATTTTTGCACCAGTTGTGAAGTAAGTATTTATCAGGTTCGTGTTGGCGCTGGTTGCCCAATACGACCTCGAGCTGGAATAGATGGATGTGAAAACTGCTTTCCTGCATGGGGAATTGGAAGAGCAGATATACATGATGCAACCAGAAGGTTATACAGTGCAAGGGCTGAGAACAAAGTTTGCAGGTTGAGGAGACTTTTGTACGGTCTCAAACAGTCGCCTATAAGAAATTTGATTCCTTTATGACGAGTCAGGGCTTTACCAGGAGCGAGTATGATCATTGTGTCTATTTCAAGACACTGAATGATGAGAAGTTTCTTATACTGGTGTTGTACGTTGATGACATGCTTATTGCCAGTCATACATGTCTGACATCGATGTGTTGAAGACTCAGCTTTCATGGACATTCGAGATGAAGGATCTGGGGGCTGCAAAGAGGGTTCTTGGCATAGATATTCATAAAGACAGGAAGATGAGTAGGTTGTGGTTATCTTAGGAAGAATACCTTGAGAAGGTATTGAAAAAGTACGAGATGGACAAGTCCAAACCGGTTAGCGTTCCCCACGCGGCTCACTTCAAGCTTTCTTCTGAACATTATCCCAAAACGGATGAAGAAAAGCATGTTATGTCTCATGTGCCCTCTGCAAGTGTTGTGGGTAGTTTAATGTATGACATGGTCTGTACAAGACTGAATATTTTACAGGCTATGGGTGTTGTTAGCCGATTTATGTCTAACCCGAGCAAGCAATATTGGGAAGTTGTGAAATGGCTACTTCGATACATTCGGGGTACATAGGATTATGTCTTGACTTTTGAAAAGTCCAAGGACAAGTTAGTTGGTTACGTCGATTCTGATTACGCAGGCAGTGTGGACAATATGAGGTCGTCTTCATGATACTCGTTTGTATTTGCGGGTGGAATCATTAGTTGGATGTTAACGCTTTAGTTTGTGGTGACTCTTTCCACTACCGAAGCTGAGTATATGGCGGTAACAGAAGCTTTGAAGGAAGCTATTTGGTTGAAAGGAATGATAAAGCAGTTGGGGCTTCAGTAGGAAGCCGTGCCGGTTAATTGCGATAGCTTAAGTGTTATAAATTTGGCTAAGAATTCTGTTTATCACTCACGTACTAAACACATTGATGTGAGTCGCCATTTTATTCGACAGGTGCTTGAGGAAGGAGATGTAACTCTGGACAAGATTTACACTAGCGTAAATTCGACGGATATATTGACCAAGGTAGTCCTTACAGAGAAGTTCAAGTTCTGCATAACTTCTCTGGAATTAGCAAAGGCTTAATGAAGACGCAGTGATGCATGAGAAGCGGCGACTATGATTGATGGGGAGATAATTTAAAGAGTAGAAAAGATGGTTCGATGTGTTGAAGCCTCGGTGGAGTTTGTTGGAGAGCCTTTAACAAATTGAGTCCACTGACCGGTCGCAGGACTGGTCGGCCAGTGGACAGTTTGGGTTGAAACTCCTTGGACATATTTTCACGTTTTGAGATCGGTTGTTGGTAGCTCAGACCGGTCACAGAGTGCTCATATCGGTCTGGGGACAGGTCTGAGTTGAGGTAGCAGCTTGAAGTTTTTTGGCAAAAATTCTCTGGACGAGTTAGGACCGGTTGGTGACCGGTCGTGGAAACTTGCGGGATTTGAGTATTTGCTCGGTTTTACGTTATACGTTTTCAAATCCGGATGAACTCTTATATATATGCTTCTTAATCGTGTTTGGAATTATTCTAAGCAATACCTAGGTGATCTAAACGAGATTAGGGTTATTAGGAGAGAGTTTTGAGAGTTTTGAGTGCCTTGTTCATCTCTGGGATCTACTCGGGTAGTTCTAGCTCTATAATCATATGAATTCATAGTGGAATGTGTTGTTTTGTGCCGTGGTTTTTTCCCGCAAGGGTTTTCCACATAAAATTCGTATGCTTTTGCGTCGTGTGCTTATGTGGTTGCTTGTTGATTGTTTGATCTTCTTCGGTGCTTCCGCTGAACGGATTTTCAACACATATTAAATAACATTTGATCAAATTATTCTTGTTTTTCTAATCAATGTAATGTTTGTTTGTATGACAGCATATGAAATGTGCGCTGAATTTAATGAAGAGAACAGATCAATGCATTCGATTGTCTTAAGTGACCCACTGCAGCCACTTAGGGCTTGTTTGGATTGTAAGTTACTTAATTATCAGATAAGTTACTTATCTTGGTTTTTCCTTATTAAGCAGATAAGTATGTTTGGTAAACAACATACTTATCAGCCAATAAGTAAATAAGTATGTTTGGTAATAATACATTGATAAGTAACCTTTTGAAAGAAAATTTCAAATCTACATATAATAAGTGTTGGAGAGGCCTCAAAACTATGCATTGACAGTGTCGGCCGACCGGTCGGCCAGTGGACAGTTTGGCACAGTTTGGGTCTTAAACGCTCTGGATGTTTTTTGGCGTTTTGAGATCGGTTGTTTGACCGGTCGCTAGGGGCTCAGACCAGTCGCCAGACAAGTTTGAGTTGAGGCAGCAGGCATGTAGTTTTTGGAGTAAAGCTTATTGGACCAATCTCAACCGGTCGTCCGACCAGTCGACTGTCGTGCGGAATTTGAAACTTTGCGAGGTTTTCACACTACAAGTTTCCAAATTCATATTTTCTTCTATATAAACGTTTCCTAATCATGGTAGGCGTCATGTTGAGCAATACCTAGGTGATCTAAACGAGACTAGGGTTTTGGGGAGAGAGGTTTGAGTGCTTTTGTTCATCTTTGGGATCTATTGGGTAGATTAGCTTTGTAATTATTTGAGATTCATAGTGGAGGTGTCGCTTTGTGCCGTGGTTTTTTCCCACAAGGGTTTTCCATGTAAAATTCGTGTACTTTTGTGTTGATTGTTTGATCTTCTTCATTGCTTCTGCTGACTAGAGTTCCAACAATAAGCAACATATTGACATGAAAAGAAAAAGCTAAGCGTTGAGGCAGTTTTCCTAACAAAATGAGCTTTTCTAATCCCACGTGCGTGCAATAAAGCTCATGTCTAGCATGGCACAATTGGTCCGAGATACATTCCTGTGAATTGCTTTCAGTATACGATAAGCCTGTCAGGTCCTGTATACAAGAATTACGAATGGACTTCAATAGGAACTCGGTTAACACAATTTCTCTGGTAGATTCAAAGACTTGACCCTATACTTAAAGAGTTCAGGCCTGTTATTAACTTCAAGAAAAGGAGAACGTCTTTTTTCTTAAGCTCAGTTTGAGTAGTTGTTGCTTCTATTGCTGATGCCTTATAAACCCAGCGTACCTCTATTTATATAGGCACCATGGGCTAGGGGTTATGGTTGGGCTTATAAACCAACTAGCTATTTTCTAGCTGTTGGAAACTAATCATTTATGACTGTTTCTGGCTGTTGCAGCATGGTCATAACCACTATTGTTTAATACAACAATTTTTACATGGTTGCTAGACTGTTTCATGCACAACGATCATATTTCCTACCAACAGTTAGAAACATAGCCTATAAAAGGCTCTCTGCCATAGTAGGTGGTCTCCATTCCTTCCTTCGTACCACCTTCGATGTGCGAAGTGCCAAGTGCACCAACTAGCGCCACTACAACCACATTGCCCACGCCGATGCCCATGCCCAAGCCCGGGCTCGAGCGCGAGCGCGCACACTCTCTCCATTTCTTCCAAGTAAACTCAACTAAAAAACCCCTACTAATATACCAATGATTTTTTCCATCCCAATCCGATGAATTTTGGTATGCGGCCTTCGATCACAGCCTTGTTGCCCCATTTTGTGTCTGGGCCTGTTACCAATACAGATCGCCCATGCGGCCATGCCCTTTACCTCTGCAAACAACAAGTGAAAATGAAAAATGACACGGTAAAGGTAAAAGCTCAAGTTTGTTATCCCTGATTTTTTGGGATCAAAGATAAACAAGGGGTGTTGTACCAGATGGATAGGCGTAGATTTCACGCACGCTGGAGTAACCGAGGAAGGTACCTAACACCTACCATAGTATTTTCTACAAGATAATGTGTGCTTGGATGCTCATACCAACGGCGGATACAATGACCGATACGTGATCGGCCAAAAAATGTATTAGCTGTGGATATTGGTATATTCAGCGGCAGAAAAATCTGCCGCTATAGATCCCTTTTCTTATAGGTTTTTTTTACTGTGTCATTACTCATTTTTACAAGTTGTCTGCAGAGTTGGAGTTCGGCGATCTGTGTTGGGAAGCTCCGCACCATTATTCAAGGGCATGCTTAACGTTGCAAAAGGAAGAGCGGGCCTTTTGAAAGATGCCATTGATATCGTGCTGCAAGCAATCGACCACAATTGCTTAATTGGTCAATCCACCATAACATGTGCTCAGAACAACACTTGCCAACAGCACTACTGCAAACAATCTGAGGTAGTTTGCGCCACCAGCTGTTTCAATGTTAACAACAATGCGTCGTGTGATGGGTGTTTTGGATCAATTGCTCCATCCCAGAGCCCGACCCCACCTTATGTTTCGGGAGAAGCAGAGTACAAAACAACTGGACCAAGTTGGGTATTATCTATATACGCTGTTATTTTTGCATGTATTTTTTAAAGGGGGAATGATGATATTGATATCATCTTTCCCCATCTACGACAGAAAGTATCACATATGCTGCTGATATGTGCTTTATCGCCTATGGCAAATTTAGGTATCCAGGACTATCTTTTGGTTGTGCTTTCTAGGAATTTACGGGTACCAGATCATATAGGTTTGTTTGTGGGCTTATGTACAGGACACTATTATGTAATTTTATTAGGTTTATTAATAATATAGAGGAAGGGAGAAATCCGTTTCTAATATCTTTTTTTTTTGGAAATAACATGATATCAAAGCATAGAAATGTTGATCTCCTCTCAAAATAATATGATATCAAAGCAGGGCTTGTTGGATTTTTTAATTCCACTGCTTTGAAAACCGGTTCAAAAGGATGGGTTTAAATTTGTGGGCGCCAGCGTGATGTATACGACATATCCGCTGAGCTCAAAAATGAGGCTGACCCAATATTCAAGTGGCCACACCAAAGTAAACACTGGCCCTAAGAAATTTTAATGGTAGGTATTTGATTCTCTTTTTCCTATGGTGTGGTCCACTTGAGCTTTGGATCTGCCTCATTTATTTGCTTATGCCCTAAATTCATCTAGCATAACAGATGGATGGTGTGGATAACCCATATGCATACATCACGATGGGCCCCTCATGCCCTAAATTTATCTAGCATAATGGATGGACGGTGTGGATAACCCACATACATCACGATGGGTCCCACATAATGTTGCAAGGTCTTTAATTTTTAGTGTTGAAAAAGTACGCAGTCATATCAAAGAAGTGTGTAAGTGCCCGAATAATTGACTTAAATAATTATTACTATTTACAATATTAACCTTTAGCATGGAAAAATCAAACGCTGCTGCCGCTGCGCAACAGTGGACCTCGGCTGCATGCATCAGCAGCCTCCACCCTTACTTTACCCACCCGCCGGTGTACTTGCTTCCCTTCCTGTGGTTTCCCTTGTCAGCTGGAACGTCAGTTATCTTTTTTCGTCACTGTGTTGAATCATGTTTCTTTCCTTGAATATTATGCACTGAAGCCTATTGCTTTGAATCCCTAGGGTTTGATTGTTTAGGGCCTGTTTGATTTCCATTTACATTTACATGGTGTAAATACAGGCAAATGGATGCAAGTGGGTAATTATTACGGTTTTTCTTGGGTTTGATATAGAGAGTATTTACTCCTTATAAATACGTGCAAAAAAGAATACTCATACATTCGTAGGGCCCATTGTGATCTTTGTCACATATACATGCCGTCCATCTATTTTAACAGAATATTCTTAGAGGATGAGCCCAAAAATGTAGTATATCTGAAGCTCAATTGGCCCACACCATAGGAAATCGTGGTCAAAAATGATTTTTTTATGGTATATATTCAAACCACTATTTCATGTGGTGTGGTCCACTTGAGTTCTGGATTTGCCTCAATTTTGGGTCCATATTTCATGTGGTGTGGTCCACTTGAGTTCTGAATTTACCTCAATTTTGGGTCCATATATACCCTAAAATCACATCGCACATTGGATGGAGGGTGTGGATAAGCCATTTGCTTTTATTTACCCCATGTAAATGAAAATTAAACAGGCCCTTACCATATTCACGTGAATTTAAAGTTGTTGCACCGTTGCCGTTCTTGCGAGGGGCCAGGCTCAAGCTCCATCCTGTGACGATGCACAGCAGGGCTCGGGCTGCTTTATTTTAGAGGCTTACTCAAGAATTAGAGATGATTGTCATAGATAGGAGCGAGGTAAGGGTCCACGGCATAACTTCTTAATAAATAAAAAAATCCAGGCCGTTCATTTTGTTCCATGCATGTGCTACATGTAAAGAACTAGTTTTGCATAGATAGCTATAAGAAATTGATAGACTCTACGCATTTGCCTTATGCGAGGACCATATGATGTCTCGAGCATGCATGGTGCAGCCCACTTGACGAGCAGTCCCGATCTATGATGTGCAGCCCAAACCAAGTACTAAACATGGGCACAAGCTCCTATTACCCAAAGTGTTGGGAATCTCAGTAGTGGGAATGAATCAAACAAGCAATCACAATTGCAATGATTAAGCAACAATCAACACAGGCAAGAAGGCAATCTGAGTTTACGTGGAAAAACCCCCTCACGGGCAAAAAACCATGGCACAGAGTGAATCTACTATGATATCAGAAGTTACAGAGAATGAAGAAGAAACACCTAGATCCCAAGCCCCTAAAAAGAAATCTCAAGCTTTCCCAAGTTTTTTCTAGTCACCTTAGAACTCTTTCAATCTCCTTTTTTCATCTACGATACCTTAATTCACTTCTTACACTCCTTAGATAAAAAGAAAATTGAAATTAGAAACAACTTATGCAAAACCGTGTAAGAAACCGACTCAAAATAGGAAATAGTCGACCAGTTGGACATCACCATCAACCGGTTGAGGGCCCTTGTCGACCGGTCGTGGATCGTCAATGCCCGAAATCTGTTTAGAGAGCTTTGTCCTGAAATCCTCCATATTCAATCTATTGGTCGCCATCCACAATCGGTTGATATGTTGTAAGATTTGAGGCGTCCGGTTCCAATACAAAGCTCTGTGGGGCTCACCATGATATCTGTGAGACATTCACCCTTTGGTGGCTTTGGAGACTGTCCAAATTAAGAGAAAAGTAGTCAAATAATTAAAATGATAAAACATCTCAATAAATAGTTTGGGACATTGGATTTGACCTAAGATCCAAAGGACAAAGTCCCAACATATCGCTGATGGAACGGACCTTGTCACAAGTGTGGTGCATGCACACCAGGTACTAGCAACAATATTTTAAAAGGATAAAAAAGCTCATCCTAGGTGGAATGAGTGAAATCTACACCGTTGATATGAATGAGTGTAAAATCTGGCTTAATGCATAAGTTTGGCGGGCCATACTAGGGGAAGAGTAGATTCAGTCAGGTCAGGATCTGACTGAATTGTTGGAGTTTTCCTCCTCACGTGTGCAGAGGAGAGAGGGACAAATGTTCCTGTCCGACCGGCCGGTGCCCCTGGCCGACCGACCGAACAAAGTGGCTGGAAACACAAATTTCTCTGGACAGAATTTGTGAAGGCCGACCGGTCGTTCGACCGGCCGGTGGTCCTGGCTGATCGGTCGGCAGACAGGTCGGTCCATGTGTTCTTTAACACAGTTTCTCTCTGGATTGTTTTTGGTGGGTCCGACCGGCCGGTGGTCTTGGTCGACCGGTCGGAGGTATGCGCGGATTGCTACTGCAGTTTCCAAATCGGGCTAGGACTCTTGCAAAACTACATATATGGAGTTCTAATTCGGGATTTGTCATTCCCACAAGGTGCTCTACACGTCCTAGGTGAGAGAGAGAGAGAAAAAGAGAAAGAGAGGAAGAGAAAGAGGGAGAGGAAGCTTGTTGGTAGAGGAGGCATTGCTCGAGAAGGTGATTCCCGATGCAACGACGTCTCGGCTCTTCAACGTCCTTGTACTCGGGTGAGATCTCTCAGTTTTCTTGTCCTTTCATTGTTATCCATCCCTGTGTGGGTGAAGAAGGTTTGATCCAAGCGGTGTGTGCTTGTGATCGGTTGTAACAGTTCTCTGGTATAGTGGATTGTTGATCTGGACTAGGTCCCGTGGTTTTTACCTCTTTTGAGGGTTTTCCACGTAAAAACTCCTTGTGTCGTGTGGTTGCTTGTTTACTCTTGATTATTGCTTTATCCTAGTCCATAATTCTAGTGCATTGGGGGGTGAGATCCTCAGGCTTGTGTGAAACGCACCCAACATGAATTACGTCAAGTCTTTTCCCTGGGGCCTACCTCAATGTATGTACTATATCCACGCCATCCATCTGTTAGGGCATGGGTTTAAAAATGAAGTAGATCAAAATCTCAAGTGGACCACACCACAGGAAGCAATGATCATTGAACACCCACCATTACAAACTTCCTAGGATCAATAATGAACACTCATCCACACGTTCAACAACAACAACTTGGCACTAACAAGTCCAACAAAAAAAATCAGAAAGAAGAAAGAGAATTCAAGAAGAAGAGAAGAAACCAAACCACCAAAAATGCCAACACACTAAAGAGAGGACTCACTCACTCACTCTCTCTCTCTCTCTCTCTCTCTCTCTCTCTCTCTCTCACTCACTCACTCACAGATATGCTTCATTTTTGGGCTCGATGCCCTAAAATGGTGCTGGTAAAACGGATGGATATATATAATGAACATCCAATTTGGGCCCAACAAAAAAGACCCAGCGGATCTTGGTCCGGCCAGATCTGACTGACTCCAAGCCCCCAAAGGAGTAATGAGAGTGTATTATGGAGAGGTGGATGTAAGACTCCATTAGGTGGGCCACACATGATCATCGGTTTTGTAATACCCCAAAAATTTGGGCGCAAGAGTAAGTACACGAGTGCGTGTTCACATGTGAGAAATTAAATTCTAAGCTGTATTGTTCACACGCATACACACATGTATACAGTTTATACGTGTTCAGACAACTCGTCAGGTCTCTGGAAAAACGTAGTACTTAGTTAAGTCGATAGATCGACCGTTAGGGTAATCTGTCGTTACTAGAATAGAAGATTTAACCGTCCACTCTGATTTCGAATTACGTGATTAATGGAAACCGCCGTACATTATCCTGCACACATGTCTGCCATAAATAAGACCCGTACATTGTGTCCATCACAAGGTGTATACTTAGACCAGTGAAAACTGCTTGGGTGTGTTTGTAACCCCTTAGGATTTTAGAATAACCTAAATTATAAATTAGTTATTCAATTAAGAAATTAAATAAATTTAATATAAATAAATTAATATTAATTAATCCGTAAGAGATTATGGTATGGCTCCTTCATTATAATCGCTCAACATGAACCCTAGGATAGTATGGAAGTGGCAGACTTCGCAAAACTTATAAATCTACAAGTACTAGGAAAGTACCATTAGTCAACTTAAGTTATAGGACCAATTGCAAGTTTTATGATTTCTGGAAATTATTTTCACGCAAAACTCCACATACTAGTTTTAGGGCACGATCAATCCATACACGTCGAATTTCAGCCCTCTGATCATCCTACAAATGGCCTAACCAGAAATCGGGCCATAAGTGGGCCATCTGATCTCGGATCTGCCTCATTTTTTGTGTCACACCTCAAAATTGGGTGGCCTGACTGATGGTCGGAGTGGATCCAGTAAATATATCAAGGTGGGGCCCACGTGTACCGCGTGCACGTCTAGAGACCGGTCAACGCGCGTTGACCGCGTCTCTTACGCGTTACGGGCGAACGCCCCGTTTCGGACGCTGAACAGCGGCAGCGTCACCGCTGCTGCCTTTTGTGGCCCACACCGTCCATCACTGTGGACCCCATAGTCTGATCCAACCCATCCATCTGGTGCGTCACTCGTACGGCCTTAGGAGGTAGGTGACCTCATCATGTTCTGGCGATCGTGCGGTCCACCACAGCCACGTAAGCTCGAACCTAAGATGCTAGAAACCCCAAGATCGACAGATTTGCGATGCATGGGTGGGCCAGGACTCTTCCAAACCTTCGTGTGGACCCCACCTAGGTTTCCAACGGGCTGTTTGTGGAAAGGAATCCCCGAAATATTCGGTCTCCTTCTCCAAGTCGAACCGGGAGTTCTTAGTAGTCCGCGTCGTCCCCACTTCTCCACCGACTTGGCTGGTTATATGAGGCGTCGTCCATTGATTATAAGCCTCCAAGAAACGTAGGAGAGAGAGTGAGAAGTTGTGAGAAAGAGAGAGAGGGTGGTGGGCGTTAGAGAGGTAGAGAAAGAGAGTAAGAGGCGACTATGGTCGCTGTTGCTGCTGTTGCCGCTGTTGCTATCGTTGCTGATGTTTCTGATCTTGCTGGGGCAGCAAGGAAGAAGAAGGAGAAGAAGGAAAAGAAGAAGAAAAGAAGAAAGAGAAATAGAGGAAGAAGGAAGAAGAAGAAGAAGAAGAAGAGAAGAAACGAGAGAGAGAGAGAGAGAGAAATGAGAGAGAGAGAAAGTGCACCTGTGAGATAACCCGTCTCTCCAAGCACTGCTGAACTCTTTTCTAGCAAGAGAGAAAGAAGAAAGAAAGAGAGAAAGAGAGAGAAAGAAGAAGAAGGAAGAAGAAAGAAAGAAAGAAAGAGAAACGAGAAAGAGAGAGAGAGGGAGAGAGAAGACGTGCGCTTCCACGCCGCTGCTGTTGCTGCTATTGCTGGGGCAGCACCCCAGTCAGCAAAGGAGAAGGATAGAAGAAAAAGAGAAGAAGAAAGGAGGAAGAAAAATGAGAAAGAAAGAGGTTTGAAGAAGAGTTTCTTTTCTAGACATTCAAACCGAGTCAACTCGCTGAGCGACTCGCTGAGCCAACCCATCTTCAGGTTTGGAGCTTGTATAGAGCCCATAGTTCATCATAAGTGAGTGATTCATCTCATGTAACTTTCCCTGTTAATGTTCCTTAGTACTCTTCTTTATTTACGTTCAATTTATAGAGACTCCTTATTTAGTTAGGAATTTAAGTATATTTTTATACGTTCTTTCATACCATGGAATCCTAGGTAAGGGATCCGTACATGTCCTATCTCTATATCCATAAAAGTTCACTGTCAATTATCCTTTTTCCTATTTAATAAATCTTCTCAATTTTTCCGTTTCAATGCACATGTTAGAATTCTATGACAATTCGATTTAGGATTTGTTACATATGACGTAACCAACATGAAGCACTAAATACATGTAGTATTCTCAAGATTCTCCGTGTCATCATTCGCAAACTTTCCGATAAACAACAACTTAGGGTTCGACAGAATACAATACATAACTCTTGAAATAATGTTAGCCTGTCAACATACTAAACCTTACACAACGACCTCCTCAAATTCCTCGATCAACATTAACCAAAATTTGATAAAAAATTATATGAATGAAAATAACCTATGCATGGCGTGATTGGAATTGAGTTGATATGCATTGTGTGCTTGAAGAATGCTTCCATAACTCATGACATATACATACATTTATACACTGCGACAGAACAGGAGCATGGTTGATTTGACTCCTGGCGTGCATGGTTGATTTGCCGCCTCGCTGTACCGGTTAGGTGAGCATGGTTGATTTGTGACAGGTTCCTAATGTTCAGTGGCAGCGAGTTCTGGTCGTTTCACTTGTTGAGCATGGTTGATTTGCTCGGTTGGATCAGTGGTGCATGGTTGATTTGCCCACTGTCGTGCATGGTTGATTTGCCGCCTCGTTGTACCGGTTAGGTGAGCATGGTTGATTTGCGACAGGTTCCTAATGTTCAGTGGCAACGAGTTCCTAGACGTTTATTGCTCTCACACGTATCATGACATACATGACATCATGATAATCATGTTCTATTGATAATAAATCATAAAGTGTATTAATCATAACCTTATCCTTGGATATTTCATACAATCCAATCCGTTAATGATTCACATCCTGTTTCTTATTAACCGGAATATTACCTGTGATGGAAATGACCTCACTGGGCTTTTAGCTCACCAAAATCACCACAGTTCTTGCAGGTTCACAGGAAGAAAAAGACATAGACGGAGCAAAGTACTCAGAGGGTCACATATCACACGAGCGTCGAATGTAATCGATTTATTTTAGTTTTGTAAAATTCAATGTAACGAGACATTAGTGGAAAAGAAACTTTATATTTGGGATTTACTTTAGTTATGCGATGTGTGGAATGGAATATCATGGAATCTATGCTCGAATTTTATATTCACACCCTGGAACTCGGGCTTTGGGTTATTGTACTCGGGTTCCGAATTTCAGGGCGTGACAGGTTTAGATCATGACCGTTGGATTATTCAGATTGAGCGATTCAGTGGGCCCCATTATAGTTGTGATCATCGCAAATAGGTTAGGGGCGGGACGCTTGAACCGTGTTCCCTATACGCGGTTATTAAGTCAGATATTGAAACCTACGGTGTGGAGACCCTAGAGGAGAGAAGTGTGATGGGTAAGCTTCTCTGGCCCTCTTTCCTATAAATATACGTCTTGGTCCCCTCACCAACACACAAGAGAAAACCCTAGTCCCATTGAGTGATTCTCCTAAAGGTGTAAGGTGCGGAAGACCAAGAGTTCTTCTCGGCAACACGGTGGCATCGGGAATGTCTTCCCAATCAGGTATGGCTTTAAGATTACAGTAGGGAATCTCCATTATTCGATGCATAAATGATCCGATTATTCCGCATTAAGTTTTTAGTTTCACAGTTGGTATCAGAGCATCCTATGCATTGAACTTGGAGATTCCAAGATGATAGATATACTGAAACTCCAGATCCGTCGGAATCTACCTCCGTCTCTGGTCGTGAGGGCCATCTCCTTGACCTATTCTTGAAACTGTCGTTTTTTGGACTATTGCTTTCGCCACCATTGATTCCAGATTCGACCACATCGCAGCCAAACCGATGGCTATAGCAGCCAAGGATCTGGACGGCCATAACAATGACGAGATCCGTTGCCATCACAGATCAGACAAGATCTGGTATCAGATCCTGATTTCCGATCACAGATCTGATAAGATCCTGTGCGTTTAAAAAAAAAAAAAAAAACTGCAACCCGCTGCAGCCATGGCCGACGACTAGCAAACCCAATATCTGTGTCTGATGGTGCCGTGGGAGCATCAACGCGGCATCGGCCATTGCCGCCGCTGTGAAAACCTGTTGCCATGGTCGACCACAGCCGTCGCCGGGACCTTGATCTTGGTTGTCGCTGGAGCGGCCATTGATTTCGGCCGGATCCATTCATTAACTGCCATTAAGGACCACTGCAGCCATGAAAACCAGCTGCCCCTGCTCATCTTATTCTTCACCGGCAACCGGATTAGGCAGCAGTCAGGGCCAGCGGTGGTCGTCCTCTCCAGCAGCAGTTGGGGTTTTTTGTGACGATGGAGATTGGACGACAGTGGCTGACGGCGAGGGATAGAGATTGACCCGATCGGTGTCGGCTCACTGAATGCATGGCAGCAGCCATGGTTTCCGGCTGCCAGTTGCTGGTGGCTGTAAGCTTAGCTGCGGTGGAGTTGTTGCGACTGCTAGGGCTTTGCGTGGTGACAACGGCTAGGGTTTCCACCCTGGAACATTGTAGTGTGGTTAGGGTTGGCGTTTGGGATTGTTGCTGTTTTGGGCATCACAGCAATCCTGTTTTGGTGATGAGCGGGCTGAGACAGGCCCAGCTAGTGATAAGGCCCAGTACAATCGCCAGGCCCGCCAGGCCTAATCCATTTGGCTAGGCCTATTGGGTCCGTTTCCAACTGGATCAGGGCCTGCGTTTTGGGCCTGCCTAATGGGCTATTGAACTGTCTATTGGGTCCATCACATGGACTCTCTTTGGCTTGTTTCTAGTAGGAAATGGGCCTGTTTTTTGGGCTCGTTTATGCATATATTGGGCCCTACTTTAGGGTCCACCTTGATGACCATTTTGGGCCCATTTGTTGAATCGTTTTGAGCCTTTTTTTTTAAGCCCATGCCCTGCTAAATCCAGCCCAATTTAGGGCCCATTGAATGCTTGTCTGAGCCAAATCTCAATACATATTGTCCATTCATTCTTTGGACCTTGTGTGGCCCACTTTAATCTTACTTGGGCCATCAATTTAAGTAAAACCTAAATAAAGTAATTGATGGTTGGTAGGTTTTATAAGGCGGCCCTAGTGATTCAGTAAATGTAGATTATATATTACTCTGATTTGACTCAAAATAAGGCCATTACCCATATCTTTTGATTGATAATCAGAGTTGACAATTAAAGAATTTAATCCAACCATCACTGTAGTAAATATTCGAGATTTTAGGTGATCAACATCAATCATATTTTGGCCAAATCAGAGCTTTTGTAGTATGGTTCGTTGTGGGCAGAACCATGTAGCAATCCTTGGGTCTGGAAGTGGGATTGAAGCTTATTGTGTTAGCCACCAAAGTGACCTCAATTGGCAACGATTTGTACTTTTAGACTTCTGTACTTGGAATTCAGTAACCCTCCATTATAGGATTGCATTCAGTTGCGTTCATACCCAGGTGAGCGGTGGTCAGAACAAAGAAGTATCATCGTTTGGCTGGATGTGAGCGGAATGAAGTGATTGGTGATGGTGATATAGGTTTGAGAGACTCATTTCATCCAAAGATGATGGGCGTCTTAGATTTATTTCACTAAGCATTGATCAGCTTCATATTCAGTAGAGCCTCCTGTATGTTACAATTTCACCCAAAGGAGGAATCGTGATGATACGCTCGGCTCTTGCCAGATTTTGATGATTATGGCCCATCATCATTCTGGGTCATTTGATTGAAGGCCCAAATCAATCGAATGAACATACATGCATGATATTTGTGGTTTATATTTATGCATTGTTATATGGGACTTGTTTATTAATGTGAGTTTTATGCTTTGAATGTACAGTTATGACTGTTTCTAATATTCCAACCCAATTCAATTCCATACCTTTGCTTACTGGGTCCAACTATTCCAAATGGAAGTCGTCCGTTGAAATAGTCCTAGGTTGCATGGACTTGGATCTTGCCCTAGAGGAAGTAGAGCCTCCCATTCCAACTGACTCTAGTACGGAATCAGCAAAGGCTCACTTCAAGGCCTGGACCAAGTCAAATAAGATGTGTCTCAAGATCATAAAGTACTCGATTTCTGAGACCATGCAGGGTGTCATGCCCGACACTGAGAAAGCTAAAGATTTCTTGACTGAAATAGGAAAACGATTTCAGAAATCGGATAAAGCTGAGTTGAGTTCACTTTTACATAAATTGACTCAAGCCACCTATAACGGTCAAGGAAATATCAGGGAGTACATTGGTGGATTATTTGATGTGGTGGCTAAAATCCGCGCATTAGACCTTAAGATTGAGGATGAACTCCTGATTTTCTTGGTTCTGAACTCCCTCCCTCCACAATTTAGTCAATTCCAAATCAGCTATAATACTCAAAAAGAAAAGTGGACATTGAACGAACTGATATCTCAGTGCGTTCAGGAGTACACGAAAAAAAACTTGTAAAAAAAACTTATAAGGGGGGTAGATTGTAAAAAAAAAAAAAAACTTGAAGTCATATAAGTCATTACATACACTTGTGAGCACTTAAACCCATGACTTGTAGGGCATAGACACACCGTAGTACTCGTCTTTTAGTTTAGTGGGTTTGTTTGAATTTCGAGGACGAAATTTTGTATAAGGGTGGTAGAATGTAATACCCCGAAAATTTAGTACACGAGTAGGTACACGAGTGTTATAGTTCACACGTTAGAATTTAAATTTTAGGCCGCGTCGTTCATACGCATACACACACGCCACACTTTTATACGTATTCTGACACTTTTAAGACTTTAAAAACTTAGTGTACTTAGTTAAGTCAATAGACGGACCGTTAGAATGATCTATCATTGCTAGGTAGGAATATCTAACCGTCCACCTCGATTTTGAACAAGCCGATCATAGTAAACTAAACCCCTTGATCTCCATAGCCGCTCATACACAAATCAATTTAACATTCTGATCCGTTCATCTTGTTTATCATACATTCAAATGCTTAACCTACCGTCAAAACTGTGATCTGATGAAATTTCATGAGTAGACAAGTCATTAAAGTCTAACGGTGTATATGTCTCACCAATAGGCCACCCAAAGACCATATTAGGAATATCAGTTTAAGAAACTGACCGTACAATAACTCATACTTGTGTTTAAGAACATAAACATCTAATTAGAAAAAAATTGGCCTCTCATATAACCATCCATCGAATTCGTATCCGCTAATTGGGCCACACAAATAACAAACCAAACCGATCATTTCGAAGATCATAGGATATATACTAAGGCTACCGGTTAAATTTTCTATTGGATATGTACAAATGTCACTTTGGATCACCTAGTGTGATGGATCACTAAAAAGGCATCTTTGTCATCTGTAAGAGATCAATGCCCGAACTTAACCCGTATAAAGAGCGCGAAAAATAACAGGCCTCGGGGAAGTTTCACCGAAAAATGATGGTGTATACGATTGGTACAGGTGTTGGAAGTCAATACTAAAGGAAAGGGTAGAATTGGAATTATATGAATATATACCCTAGTAATCTGTTAAAATTTCACGTAAGATTTTAACGGTGAGGTAGAAGCACACTAACTCTCATCATGTGACCCACATGGTTATCGGATCTAGATCATTTTTTATCTTATGTCTAAAGTAATCGTGCTACACCAGATGAGTGGAGCAGATTTTGGTTACAAGCATCATGGTGGGACCCACGTACACTACTGCACAAGATTCGACCGGTCAACACGTGTTGACCACGAGTTACAAAGGCGCGCACCGTATTACAAAGACGTCCGTCCGCTGCCGGTTTGCACCATCCACACCGTCCGTCTGTGGACCCTGCATTTAAAATCCAACCCGTCCAATTGATCCCTCTCCCCCACGCATAGAGTCCCCTTGAATATTTTCCACATCGGTCGTCTATCCGATCTTCTTCAAATCACCGTCCAAACCAAAAGCGGCCAAGATCCTGGCCATTACTGTGCATGGTAGCCTGGGAACTGCTCTGTTAGGGTCGTGTGGACCCCACCTAGGTCTCCAACGTCTCACTTAAGATTTGTTTCGCAAGAAACGAAAAGTGGAGTCCTTCTCCAACTCAAACTCCACCACCATTTTTAAATATAATACTTTCTGGAAATCACTTTCATAAAAAAAACTTTATATACGAGTTTTAGGACACAATTTAACCGTAGACGTCGAATTGCAACCGTCCGATCATCCTACAAATGCCCCAATCAGAAATTGGTCCATAAATGGCCCACCTTAATTCGGATCTGCCTCATTTTTTTCGTCAGCGGTTATTTTTGTGTTGCCCACCTATTGGACGGAGCACGTGGTCAAAATCGATCGTATGTGGACCCCAGTTGTGAGGGAACCTGTATGGGCGTGTTGCACTTGCGGTGCACGGAAAGAACAAGAGAGAAGTCCTCTTCTTCTACGCTACCCGCTGCAACAGCGGGCAGCGTCCTCGCGACCCAACCCATGCCAACACCGCTGACCTTCAGGTGGTCCCCATCTAGTTAATCCAACCCGTCCATCGGTTTTGTAGCCCAGCTAAGCTCAATCCTTTTTAATCTTCCAAACCACCGTTGATCCTGTGGCCCACTCCAAACCTTTCGTTTCAAACCCAAGAAGAATCAAGGACGCGAGATCTCCACTTTTACTTCGCATGGACGGTTCAAACTCCACCTAGATCTTCTAGTGGACCCTATCAATCAAGCTAACGGTTTCCAAAGCACCCAAACTCTTTTAAATAACGAGTCTAAGTCTCCTACTCTAACTCCAACTCCCGAATCCGACGCTCCTTTCCCATCGCCCTGGCCATCTATAAAACCGTCCGTTCATCTCTTCCCCTTCTAGAAACGCCAGAGAGAGACCGTGGAGAAGAGAGAAAGAGAGATCGTGGGAAGGACGAGAGACCGTGAGTAGAGAGAGAGAGAGAGAGAGAGAGAGAGAGAGAGAGAAGCCGGTAGAGAGAGAGGAGTGGTGTGCAGCGTATAGCTGCTGTTGCATCAGTGCTGCTGGGCAGCAAGAAAAGAAGAAAGAGAAAGAAAAGAAGAAGAAAAGAAGAAGAAGAAAGAAAGGAAGAAGAAAGGAGAAAGAAGGGAGAAAGAAAGAAGAAAAGAAAGAAGAGGGCCAACTGAGTCGACTCGGTGAGCCGACTCCGACTCGATTTGGGTGTATAGTTCATTACATGTGAGTGATTCATCTTGGGTTATTCTTGTTGATTTTTCTTGAGTTGCTTCTTGTTTCATTCGAAGTTTTGTCTTCCTTATCCATTTGTAATACAATTCTAGGTAGGGAATCTGTTTTCTTCTTTTCCTTTCTTAATTAAGTCTTAGATGTGAGTTATTATTATTTCTTTCCGCCATACATATCAGGTCGTAACTAATGGATTCATATCTTATTTGCGTTCTTAAGTTCCAATCGTTCCCTCCTAGTTGCACAAGTCTAGATTCTAGATAAAACGTAATTTAGAAGCACCAAGACAGTGATGTTGGTACAAAACCTTACTGACGTACGTCCTCCTCAACTCTCTTGATTTACGATAAACTAAAACACTTAGATGATGAATTATTTGAATAAAGATTAATCATGCATAGTGTGATTGGATTTGAATTCGAGATGCATTGTATGCTTGATGACTGCTTCCATAAATACATACATGTGCATACATTTATACACTGCGACAGAACAGGAGCATGGTTGATTTGACTCCTGGCGTGCATGGTTGATTTGCCGCCTCGCTGTACCGGTTAGGTGAGCATGGTTGATTTGCGACAGGTTCCTAATGTTCAGTGGCAGCGAGTTCTGGTCGTTTCACTTATTGAGCATGGTTGATTTGCTCGGTTGGATCAGTGGTGCATGGTTGATTTGCCCACTGGCGTGCATGGTTGATTTGCCGCCTCGTTGTACCGGTTAGGTGAGCATGGTTGATTTGCGACAGGTTCCTAATGTTCAGTGGCAACGAGTTCCTAGACGTTTATTGCTCTCACACGTATCATAACATCCATGACATCATGATAATCATATTCCATTGATAATAAATGATAAAGTGTAAAATCATAACCTCATCCTCGTATATTTCATACAATTTTATCTGTTGAGATTCGCATCTTATCTATGATTAACTGGAATATTACCTGTGATGGGAATGACCTCACTGGGCTTTTAGCTCACCAAAATCACCACAGTTCTTGCAGGTTCACAAGAAGAAAAAGACATAGACGGATCAAAGTACTCAGAGGGTCACGTATCACACGAGCGTCGAATGTAATCGATTTGTTTTAGTTTTGTAAAATTCAATGTAATAAGACATTAGTGGAAAAGAAATTTTATATTTGGGAATTTATTTTAGATATATAATGTGTTGGATGGAATCTCAAGGAATCTATGCTCGAATTTTCAATTCACACCCTGGAACTCGGGCTTCGGGTTGTTGTACATCGAGTCTCGAATTTCGGGGCGTGACAAAGAGAGACTCAGAAGGTCGAGCAAGACACAAAGTGCGCACCTAGTGACATCTGGTCAAGGACGAAAAGGAAATAAGAAAAGAAAGCACACTTCAGATAAAAGTTCTACGGGTCCTGCGGGTGGCAATCAGCCTAAGTCTGGAAAAATATTTAAGAAGAAGAGGAAGGGTCCTAATGATGGCTGCCTCTTCTGCAATAAGCCTGGTCATCAGAAGAAGGATTGTGAAGGATTTAAAGCATGGCTCGTTTTTAAGGGTAAAGACCATATTTTAGTTTGTTTTGAATCAAATTTAGCTGATATGTCCACAAACTCCTGGTGGATAGATTCTGATGCAACTATTCACATTTGTAATTCCATGCAGGATATGCTCCAAAGCCGGACGCTAACTGATGCAGAAAGATCAGTCTATATGGGGAACAACATTAGAGCAAACGTGGAAGCTATTGGAGTCTGTAGGCTTAGGTTATCGTCAGGATACTTTCTTGATCTAGTAGATACTGTTTGTGTGCCTTCTATAAGGCGCAATTTGGTTTCCATTTCTCGTTTGGACAAATTTGGTTATGAGTTTAAATTTACAAATGGAAAATTAAGCATTTACTATGATTCAGTTGTGATTAGTTCTAACACTTTAGTTAATAACCTTTATCAGCTAGATTTGGATGTTTCACATGTATACAGCATTAACTCCTCACATGGAAACACTAAAGGCATCAAACGAAGTTTAGATTGTGAGAATTCCTCCATGTTATGGCACAGGCGATTAGGCCATATCTCTCGTGAGAGATTGGAAAGGCTTGTGCGTGAAGGAATTCTTCACTCCCTGGACTTCTCAGACTTTGGGGTTTGTATTGATTGCATTAAAGGTAAACAGACTAGAATAAGGAAAAAGGGTGCCACTAGGAGCGTAGAACTCTTAGAAGTGATTCATATAGACATCTGCGGACCGTTCCCTACAGCAACCTGGAATGGGCAGAAGTATTTTATCACTTTTATAGATGACTACTCTCGTTATGGGTACTTATACCTTATTAACGAAAAATCAGACGCCCTGGATACATTTAAGATCTATAAGGCTGAAATCAAGAATCAACTCGACAGGAAAATCAAAGTCGTTAGATCCGACCGTGGTGGTGAGTGCTACGGAAGGTATGACAAATCTGGGCGTAATCCAGGTCCATTTGCTAGATACCTACAAGATTGTGGCATCGTCGCCCAGTACACCATGCCTGGTACTCCAGAGCAGAATGGTGTAGCAGAAAGGCGTAATCGCACCCTAAAGGACATGGTGCGATCTATGATTAGTAATTCTACGTTGCCAGAATCTTTGTGGGGTGATGCGTTGAAAACGGCTGTGCATATCCTTAATAGGGTCCCAAGTAAGGATGTAATGAAAACTCCATATGAATTGTGGACAGGGCGAAAGCCTAGTCTACGATATTTTCATGTGTGGGGTTGTCCTGCAGAAGCCAAACCGTATAACCCGTATGAAAGAAAACTTGACCCTAGAACTGTTAGTTGCTTCTTTATTGGATACCCAGAAAGATCAAAAGGATTCAGATTTTATTGTCCATCATATTCCATGAGAGTCATTGAGACTGCGATGCTAGGTTTATTGAGAACACTGAAGATAGTGGGAGCACAAATTTAAGAGATATTGTATTTGAAGAAGAGCAGATTGTGATTCCCACCACAATCATTCAGAATAGTATGGTTGTTTGTCCAGCAGTGGACCCTGAGATCTCTATGAACGACCATGTACAACCTCAAATACAACCCACTGATGAGGAAATGGAAAACCCAATTCAGAATAATGAGCCATTAAGACGATCTCATAGAGAGAGAAGATCTGCAATACCAGATGATTACATCATTTATTTGCAGGAGCACAAGTTTGACATTGGGGTTGAAAATGATCCTGTATCCCTTTCACAGGTTGAACAAAGTGTAAATTCTTCTCATTGGCTCGATGCCATGAAGGATGAATTGAAATCCATGAAGGACAACAAAATTTGGGACCTTGTTGAATTGCTTGAAGGGATTAGGCCGATGGGTTGCAAATGGGTATTTAAAACCAAACGGGACTCTAAGGGTAATATCGAAAGTATAAAGCCATACTAGTTGCAAAGGGTTTCACTCAGTGTGAGGGCATTGACTTTAAGGAGACTTTCTCACCTGTATCCAAGAAAGACTCCTTTAGGATCATTATGGCTCTTGTGGCTCATATGGATTTGGAGCTACATCAAATGGACGTGAAAACTGCGTTTCTCAATGGAGGTCTAATGGAGAACGTATATATGTTGCAGCCAGAAAGTTTTAAAGCCAAAGGCTCAGAACATCTGGTCTGCAAACTTAAGAAGTCCATTTATGGGTTGAAATAGGCATCACGACAGTGGTACCTAAAGTTTCATGAAGTTGTTTTCTCATATGGTTTCATTGAAAACACTGCGGATGAGTGCATATATGTGAAAATCAGTGGGAGTAAGTTTATCATTTTGGTCTTATATGTTAATGACATTTTATTAGCCAGTAGTGATATTGGATTGTTGCGTGAGACTAAGAAATTTCTATCTCAAAATTTTGAGATGAAAGATATTGGTGATGCCTCCTTTGTCATCGGCATTCAGATTAGTCGGGACAGATCACGTGGATTACTTGGCCTGTCGCAGAGGACCTATATTGATAGGGTTCTCGAAAGGTTTGGCATGCAAGGTTGTGCACCTGGCCAAGCACCTATTGTAAAAGGTGACAAGTTTGGTCAATTTCAGTGTCCTAAGAATGACCTAGAAAAGGACAAGATGAAAGCTATTCCGTATGCGTCAGCAGTAGGGAGCATCATGTATGCTCAGGTCTGTTCGTGTCCAGATATTGCTTATGTGGTTGGAATGTTGGGCAGGTACCTTAGTAATCCAGGAATGAATCATTGGATAACTGTAAAGAAAGTGTTGCGCTACTTGCAAAGGATAAAGGACTTCGAACTCACATACAGGAGATCCGACCATTTGGAGTTGGTAGGATATACAGATGTTTTGCTGGTTGTCTCGACAGCAAGAAGTCCACCTCGGGCTATGTATTCATGATGGTTGGTGGAGCCGTATCATGGAAGAGCGTGAAACAGTCGATTACGGCATCATCTACCATGGAAGCAGAGTATGTAGCTTGTCATGAAGCCACGAATCAGGCGGTCTGGCTTTAGAGTTTTTTCTCTGGTTTACGGGTTGTGCAGATGATCCCGAAACCATTGAAAATCTATTGTGATAGTTCAGCTGCAGTTATGTAATACCCCGAAAATTTAGTACACGAGTAAGTACACGAGAGTTATAGTTCACACGTTAGAATTTAAATTTTAGGCCGCGTCGTTCATACGCATACACACACGTCACACTTTTATACGTATTCTGACACTTTTAAGACTCTAAAAACTTAGTGTACTTAGTTAAGTCAATAGACGGACCGTTAGAATGATCTATCATTGCTAGATAGGAATATCTAACCGTCCACCTCGATTTTGAACAAGCCGATCATAGTAAACTAAACCCCTTGATCTCCATAGCCGCTCATACACAAATCAATTCAACATTCTGATCCGTTCATCTTATTTATCATACATTGATATACTTAACCTACCGTCAAAACTGTGATCTGATGAAATCTCATGAGTGGACAAGTCATTAAAGTCTGACAGAGTATACATCTCACCAATAGGCCATCCAAAGACCATATTATGAATATGAGTTTAAGAAACTGACCGTACAATAACTCATACTTGTACTTAAGAACATGAACATCTAATTAGAAAAAAATTAGCCTTTCATATAACCATCCACCGAATTTGTATCCGCTAATTGGGCCACCCAAATAACAAACTGAACCGATCATTTTGAAGATCATAAGATAAATACCAAGGCTACCGATTAAATTTCCTATTAAATATGTACAAATATCACTTTGGATCACGGAGTGTGATGGACCACTAAAAAGGCATCTTGGTCATCTATAAGAGATCAAGGCCCAAACTTAACCCATATAAAGAGCGCGAAAAATGACAGGCCTTGGTGAAGTCTCACCGAAAATTGACGATGTATGTGACCGCTACAAGTGGTGGAAGTCGATACTAAAGAAAAGGCTAAACTTGGAATTAATGATATATATACATGCATTAGCATATGTTGATGTAACGTAAGTAAAGTTTTAACGTGGCTCCTTACCCATCTCTAATATATTGCGGCCCACTTGATCAACTGATGTATTTCGATTTTAGTTCATGATCAACTTGACCGAGCTGAATCAGCTAGACGGAGTGGATTAGCCTACAATCATCATGGTGGACCCCACAGCTAGACGAAGTGGATTAGCCTACAATCATCATGGTGGACCCCACCTTAATTCGGATCCATCCCATCTTTCACGTCAACGGCTAAATACATGTTACCGACCTGTTGAACGGATCGGGTGGTCCCGATCCACCTGAAATGGACTCTGCTTGTGAGGGAAACGGTAGTCTAAGTGTATACGTGCGACGTATGTAATATAAGAAAAAAAAAATAAAAAAAAAGAAGAAGTCTTCATGCACCCAGCGTCCTGACGACCCACGCAGCTCACCCCGTCCATTTTTGGGCCCCACCTTGCTGATCCAGGCTGTCCATCCATCTTCTCCTCCTCATAAATTTATTTCTTTCAAAACTTGATCCTAACAGTTGATCGTGTCATCCACTTCAATCAACCGTTTAAAACCAAGAACATCAAGATCCACATCATTCACATCTCCGCCTTAACTTAGATCTGCCTCATTTTTCTCATGGACGACTAAATTCGTGTCATCCACCATTTGAACGGAGGTAATGACCTTTAATTATTACAAGTGGGCCCCACATAAAAATGGAACACGAAAGTTTTGTATACGTGCAGCGCACGTATTAGTCTTTCCAAAAAGGCTTCTCCTTCTTCGACGCAAACAGCGGACGCTGTTACAGCGTCCGCACGCTGTCAACAATGGGACCACATGCAATCATCATAATGGGCCCCATGGTTTGATCCACACCATCCATTCAATTTACCTCGACCGTACGACCTTGTCTACTGAAAATCATTCTATAACGATACTCGCTCAGCATACGTGGAATCATTGTTTTCAACCGTTTCGAACTTAGATACCCAAGATCCGGGTCTTTTCACTACATGAACGATCAAGATTCGCTTCGCTAGGGTCGTGTGGACCCCACCTATCGTCCCAATGGTTCAAAGTGGCGTAGTTTGCAAGTTATGAAATCTGAATCCAAGTTGGATTCGGAAACTTCATCGGTTCGCACGGACGTGCGAGCTCGGCTATATAAGGTCAGGCCTGCTCCTTTCGTTACAAGAAACAGAGAGAAAGAGAGCTGTTAGAGAGAGAAAGAGAGTGGGGAAGAGAGCTGCGAGAGAGAGAGAGAGAGAGAGAGAGAGAGAGAGAGAGAGTGGGACGTTGGAGAGAGAGAAGAAGAAAGAGAGAGTGAGTGCAGGTGGTGTGCGTGACGCTGTCTTGCGGTTGCGGCGTTGCACCACTGCTAGAATCCTATTCTAGCCCAGAAAGAAGGAAGAAAGAAGAAAGGAGAAGGAAGAAAGGAGAAAGAAGAAGGAAGAAGAAAGAAGAAAGAGGAAGAAATCTTTTCCCAACTGAGTCAACTCGCTGAGTTGACTCAGTTCGGTCCTTTCCAAGTCTAAGGAAGTAGCAAGTGAGTGATTCATCTCAGAATTTCTAGTTGATTTTCATTTTCCTAGGTTTGCTTTCCTTTGCATTCAATTTCCAGTTTTCTTTAGTGTTTCACGTAAAGTATCTCAGTTAAAGGCTACCACTCAATCTCTTCCTTAACTAGAGTTTTAGGGTTATATTTTGTTATTACGCATAATATGAATTCTAGGTAAGGGATTCACCTCGTCTCTATTCTTAAATTTCGTTTTTTTTAAACTGTTATTCTTTTTAGTTGGTTTCTCTTTCTCTTTAGTCACATACATCCAAAATTTTAGATGAACCTAACTTGAGTTCAAATCATAGATAAGACACCGTCCTTGGGTCAACCCTAGACATTCATCAAAGCACTGAAACCTTACATCACGACTTTCTCACACTTCCTTATTGACAATAACTTACGGAAAGGAATACTTTAACAAAGTAAACACATGCATGGTGTGATTGTGCTTGAATTTTGGATATGCATTGTATGCTTGAAGAGTGCTTCCATAACTCATGACATACATACATTTATACACTACGACAGAACAGGAGCATGGTTGATTTGACTCCTGGCGTGCATGGTTGATTTGCCGCCTCGCTGTACCGGTTAGGTGAGCATGGTTGATTTGCGACAGGTTCCTAATGTTCAGTGGCAGCGAGTTCTGGTCGTTTCACTTATTGAGCATGGGTGATTTGCTCGGTTGGATCAGTGGTGCATGGTTGATTTGCCCACTGGCGTGCATGGTTGATTTGCCGCCTCGTTGTACCGGTTAGGTGAGCATGGTTGATTTGCGACAGGTTCCTAATGTTCAGTGGCAACGAGTTCCTAGACGTTTATTGCTCTCACGCGTATCATGACATACATGACATCATGATCATCATGTTCTATTGATAATAAATCATAAAGTGTATCAATCATAACCTTATCCTCATATATTTCATACAACACTATCCGTTAATGATTCCCGTCCTATCTTTATTAACTGGAATATTACCTGTGATGGAAATGACCTCACTGGGCTTTTAGCTCACCAAAATCACCACAGTTTTTGCAGGTTTTCAAGAAGGAAAAGACGTAGACAGAGCAAAGTATTCAGAGGGTCACGTGTTACTCAAACGCCAACTGTAGTTAATCTATTTTATCTTGTAAAATTCAATGTAATGAGATATCAGTGGAAAAGAAATTTTATATTTAGGGATTCATTTTAGTTATGCGATGTGTGGAATGGAATTTCAAGGAATCTATGCTCGAATTTTAAATTCACACCCTGGGACTCGGGCTTTGGGTTATTATACTCGGGTTCCGAATTTCAGGGCGTGACAAGTTAACTTCTCCAACAACAACAAGCATTCATCGAAGTCAAAGCACATTGACATCAAATACCTTGTTGTGAATGAGAGAGTTCAGAATCGTCAAGTGTCTGTGGAACTCATCGGCACAAGGCAGATGATAGCGGATCCTCTCACTAAAGGCCTTCCTATCACGCTCTTTAAGGAGCATGTGACGTTTATGAGAGTTGTTGATCCCAATGATGTATTTCAGTAGTAGGAGTTTTCATGTATGATCCGATTATATCCAGACATTTTTTAGAGATATCTTTTATGCATTGATGATTCTGTTTTTCAGTTTTTTATCTTGCTTCTCCTTCAGTGTGCACATTTAGTTTTGAGTAAGCAAGACTTTGGTTTGTGTCTTGGAGACACGTTCAGTAGGACCACTTGAAGATAAACACGTATGATCACATAAGACGTGTAATCTTCATATCACACCCCATATCATTGATCCATGTTGTTAAACCTATTGGTATTTGTGATTGTGACTCGTCACACTTCGAACAAATATTAAATGTTGTGTTAACTACCACGATTCAATATCAGTGGTCTTGATGGACCGGATCTGACAAGCGTTGCTCATAATTATCCAACGGTATTATTTTTGAAATCAGTAGGGCGCCCATTAGGAACTTTTGAAACAAATGCGTTTTATAAAATTATTTTTCACAAAATAAAATAAAATGTTTTGTTTTCTTTCAGAGATCAGTGTAGCCCAAGTGGGAGAATGTAAGACTCCATTAGGTGGGCCACACATGATCATCGGTTTAGATCATGACCGTTGGATTATTCAGATTGAGCGATTCAGTGGGCCCCACTATAGTTGTGATCATTACAAATAGGTTAGGGGCGGGACGCCTGAACTATGTTCCCTATACGAGGTTATTAAGCCAGATATGGAAACCTACGGTGTGGAGACCCTAGATGAGAGAAGTGTGATGGGTAAGCTTATCTGGCCCTCTTTCCTATAAATATACGTCTTGGTCCCCTCACCAACACACAAGAGAAAACCCTAGTCCCATTGAGTGATTCTCCTAAAGGTGTAAGGTGCGGAAGACCAAGAGTTCTTCTCGGCAACACGGCGGCATCGGGAATGTCTTCCCAATCAGGTATGGCTTTAAGATTACAGTATAGAATCTCCATTATTCGATGCATAGACGATCCGATTATTCCGCATTAAGTTTTTAGTTTCATAGTGGACACCATAGAAATTCAGGATCCAATATGCAATCCACCATGATGTGTATATGTGATCGAGCCATTTCAGGTGCGCCCCACCAAGATTAAGGGACATACCAAAACATAAAACAAATGGTAGAATCACCAATAAGGACATTCTGGCAAGTCATGGCCAATCAAATGTGGGGCGTATACAATGGACGATCTAGATCACTTAGATGTTTCCCATTTTATAAAAATATTTGTGCCGTCTACTCTAGCTATTAATCAAATATTTATTAGAATTGTTTGATCAAAGTTACTCTTGAGAGGCTTTGGCAATCAGATGTGGACCCAACAGAACAGATGGTTCATCTATTCTATCTTGACCATCCATTTCGTTGTCCCCACGCCATGAATGATGAGTATGAATTTAACGATCCCATATAACATGTGCACTACAATATTGAGTCCAAAAAGAAAAGAAAAAAAAAAGACATACAAAGTTATATTTTGTTTCCACCCTAAGTTACAAGAAGACAAATAGGCTCTTAGGCCCAAACTAGACCTGCAACTGCCTGTTTGCAGGGTGTTTTCATGCTCCGGAGCTAAGTGGGGCTGACCGTGATGTTTGTGAGAAATTCACTCCATCCATCCCTTTTTTCAGCTATTACGTTAGTACGGGAGCCAAAAAATGAGGCAGATCCAAAATTCAAGTGAGCCACATGACAGGAAAAAGTCGATAGAGAAATCCCTATGGTTGAAACCTCCCTATGGTGGACTGTGATGTTTATATCTCAATCATACTTTATAAGGTCAATCGGTACTGGGATGAACTGAAAACACAAATATTATCCTGATCCAAAACTTCTATGTACCCAAAAATGTTTTAATGGTAGAAATTCAATCTTCGCTGTTTCCAGTCATCCACCAACTTGAGTTTTGGATCCACCTCATTTTTGGGCATGTCTTAACATGATCTGCTAAAATAGATAGATTTCTCACAAAACATCACTGGCACCACCTAGCTTATGAGAACATGAACTTCCAGGAATTCGTCCCCCTTAAGCCCACTATTCCAGCCCGAGATAGGTGGGGATTGAACCATGATGTATGTGTTATATCTATGCCATCCATCTATTTTGCAAGATCATTTTAGGGCATGAGCCCAAAAGTAAGGTAGATCCAAAGCTCAAGTAAACCACACCACAAAAAGCAGTGGAGACAATGACACCCACCATTGAAACCTTCTTAGGGCCTACAATGATGTTTATTTGCAGACTTGGATGAAGGGAAGCACAAATATATATCAGCTTGATCCAAAACTTAACTTTTGTGGCCCAAAAGAAATTTTCAATTGTAGCCGTTCAATCTTCATTGCTTTATGTGATGTGGTTTACTTGGGCTTTGGATATAGTTCAATTTTGAGATTATGCCCTAAAATAAATGAGTTGACAAAATGGGTGAACTGTGTGGATACAACACTACGGTAGGTCCCACGGTCCTTACACCACGTACCCACGGTGGGTACCACAGTGCTTACACCCCCAACCCCACAGAGTCCTTACACCACCAAAAGGAAGACACGTACGGTTTCTGGTGACCCAACACTAGCCAACTAGCTGGTGTCAAAGCTAAGTAGGCCCCACCATGATGTACCTATTTTATCCAAGCTGTCCATCCATTTTGCCATGAAGTAGATCAAAAGCTCAAGTGGACCCCACCACAGGAAACTGTGGGAATTGAACTCTTACCATTGAAATCTTCTTGGGGACCACAAAACTTTGGATCAAGCTGTTATTTATGTTTTCCCTTCATCCAGGGTTATGTGACCTAATCAATGGGTTGGATGGAAAATAAACATTATAGTTGAGCCCTAGGATTTTTTTTTTTTTTTTTTTTTAATGGGTGAGAGTTCAATCATACTGTTTCCGATTACTGTGGGCCACCGGAGATTTAGATCTGTCTAATTTTTAAGTTTTATACCCTAAAATGAGCTGCCAAAATGGATGGATGATGTGGCTCAAACACATACATCATGGTGCGGCCCAAAGCCCACGGAGCTTTGATACCAGCAGGCTGGCTGGCTGGCTGGCGTTCGGTCACAGACAAAACATGTTCACAACTGGGAGTGCCAATGGGCCGGGTTAGGGCTGGGCCAAGCTTTGTCCAAACCCAGCCTACTTCCCTTAACACATGCCTAAACCCGGCCCTAGCCCTTGACGGGCGACAATAATCTAGCCCGAGCCCAGCTCAAGATACAAATGCAGGGTCCAACTCGAACCCTGTCCAGCCCAAGCCCAAGCCCAAGCCCGGCCTTTCACATTCAATAGTAAAAAATGTCCACTGCTTGGAAGACCAGGGACTGTTTGTTTTGCCGGTTACCCTGGTAAATGGGAGGAAAAGTGTCATCATTACAATTTCGGCCACCAAACCAAACATATGATTTTACTGCCAATAAACCAAGCATGGGAATCAGCAGTCAAATGTCGATGTTGTCAGGAGACATGTAAAGTAATTTGTAGTCATTGTACATTTCCTTCCTTTGCGTTGTCGTGTTAATAGGTGAAATAAATCATTTAAAAGTTTAGGTTTTTTAAGCCAAGAGAATCTTATCCTTCAAAAAAAAAAAAAAGAAAAAAAAAGTCATGACAATCTAAATACCAATGGCCAACCTAACTAACAGTTACTTAACTAACAGTTTAGATCCTACTCTAGGAGTACGATTTTATTTAGTGTGAGAAAAGTGCTCCAACTCTAAGAGTGCAATGTTACGTGGTGTAAGAAAAAGAAGTTGTGAGCTTATATAGAAGGAGAAGATTATGATTTAGAAAGGAAGATAAAAAGAGAAGATTGTGATTTATAAATAAATGTGTAAAATCCAATTAAGAATATTAAATAAATAAATAATTGGAAGTAAAAATAAATTGTTAAAAACTATTTAAAAAGGAAGGAACTCATTTATAAATGCTTAGGATTGGTCTTGATTTTAGTAATTTTTACACAGATTGACTCGGGCCAAGTAATTGTGACTTGACCGAGTTTTGCATAGGAATGATTCACAGTGTGAATCGGCTAGGTTTTTAACCTATCCTAGTCAACTCAGCCAAGTTCTTTTTTTAATTTTTTGGTAGACAACTATTATTATTATTTTAGAAGGCAAGATTTTTTATTTTATTTTATTTGTTTGGAAGGCAAGACTTTTTTTTTTGGGAAGCCAAGTTCCTATTTGACGCACCAAAGTTTTCAAACAATGCCATAAACCATCCAACTGAATACTGAGATAGTATAGACGTCATGGATGACACGAACCTGTGAAACTCCAATCCTTTGGAAAACTACAGAACTAAAATTGTATAGCCAAATACTCAGATGAGGGTAAAAATAATGGAACTCCCTTAGATTTGTGAATTCTAGATATACTTGCGTTTGAAATTCAGACATACCAGTTATTTTTAGAACTTAAAAGTGAATTGTGCCAATTAGGCTAGAAGGGCAACTTCTGCTACAGCTGCATAAACAATTATACATGGGAATTGTAGGCTAGCGCATCTACCATCCCACATCCACTCACGCTCACACACGCACTCACACCAGTGGAATTTCACCACAATGGGTACTCTTAAACCATGACCTCGTGTTGGAACTCTTGTCTACCACCGAGGCACGAGTAAGGTCCCACTCACTCACATCCTTCTTGTACTTGATACAAATGCAATTGCTTGGGGTTACCTATAAAATTGTATGCCCAAAGTCTTCGGATGCACTATCAAATTGAATTTCAATTATTAGACTAAGGAAGTGGAAGTAGCCAAAGTGATGATTTCCTTCTTTAGCATTCATGCTGAAAGAGTCGCTGTGGAAACTCTTCACATGGGTTATGGTCGATTTGGAAGGAATGAAACGATAGATGTTTTTGGAATTTGGGACAATCAATTAGAGGTCACCTTCGAAAGTCCTAGGGAAGATTAAAATGGTGTGAGATGGGGCTTAAATTTCCCATGGCCATAATGGGTAGCATGGACTTAAAAGTAGCGGTTTGCAAATGGTAGGGAGCAAATTGATAAGTTTCGGTGGAGCAGCCCAGGCCTTCTGTTTAGATGATTCCTCATTATTGCTGTTTGCTCTAACCCTCATCCCAACTTAATGTGGTTGGCTTTTCATGCACTGTTGAAAGAAAGATGATTCCTCATCATCTCTGTTGGTTATTTCAGCTTTCTGAGTCCTCTTTGTATTTCTTCCTTTTTCAATAAATTCTCTGTTGCCATTTGAGGAGGAAAAAACATCGGTACCGACTGTTTAGGCTTCAAATTGCCAGTGGGTTACATACAGGTTGGATACAAGTCATGTCATATCAGGGTGATTAATCTGGACTACTTTGATTTATTGATTGTAAATTATTGGTAACTGATTAGATGAGGATCTTGACTAATGTTTTTATCCCGTCTTTTTCTTGAGATCAAATTATTGACTTAAATCATTGTTTCTTGTGTGCAAAGCATATGATGCTGACTATTCAAGACAACGAAGAGATTCTGCCATATCATGTCCAGCATTTGAATCTGCGAACGGGATTTACCAAGTTCGAGTTCCTTGGGCTAGATCTGTTACTCAACCATTCACCCAATCTTGAAACTGTAGACCTATATATGGTATGGGTGTGGTATGAGTACCCGTATAACCAGCCCAAACCGCAGCCCATTGTCACCCCTATCTGATTCTAAACAGGCCACAACAACAAAAAATCATCACAGAATTGGTAAACTATGTTAATTTTTAATTATATGTATGCTGAGATATAGTAGATGTGGAGAAGTCGAGTAGGTGTTGGGAACTTTTGTTGCTGAGAAATCCCCGCACATGATCCATGAAAGCACAACAAAATCACAAAAGAAAAATTTCCCGGCAAAAAGTTAAAAAGAAAAAAAATAAGAAACAAGGCACGGAGATTTACATGGTTGGATAATATGCCAATTGAAGCTTTCTTCTCGAAGAACAAAAAAAAAAAAAAAAAAAAACTGCTAGGCTTACCTCTCTCCTACTCTTCTTCTGTAGAGTAACTCACTCATTAAGAAATACCTAAAAAGAATGCTCCTAGGTGGTGAGAGATGTCTCCTAAGAGGAGATGCTCCTCACACCACCGCCTCAGTAACTTTTACCGAGTTTTTTTTTATTATTTATTTTTAGAAATGGGGAATTTTATGATAATTCCATAAATTTTATCCGTCTCCTGGAAAACTATCTTAGTAACAAGTTCTTGTAGATGAGATGTAGGTAGTTTCAGAGCTGCTAATATTTTTCGAAAAATTGTTTGGGTGATGCTTGGAAATTATTATTATTCTACTCATAGGCGAGCATTAGTTGCATGTTTTTCAAATAAGATGATTTTTTAATACTCAAATTAGGGCTTCAAAGTCCATATCAATTTTTTTACTTCCATACAAAATCAGGCAACTAATTTGGCTCTGAATACCATGGTTCCAGGTAGGCCTTGTACACACTGATACAACTGGTATGCAGTGCTAATATCACACATGCCTGTCCATCAGTTGTGTCCCACCTTGCAGATGCTCTGGCCCAAAGTTTAAGATGGTCTGCTAATCAGGTAGCCTTAAATGCATGAAAATAGATGAACGTGTACACTGATAGGGAGATTATTCTGGCCCAAAGTTTAAGCTGGTCCGCTAATCAGTAGCCTAAAATTGATCTGATTATAACAACTGTTTGATTGATGGTCAAGGACAATGATGGTTCAAAAATCAATTAAAAAAGAGGACATCCAATCCCTTTCGGGCTTAGGATTCCTCAATTGACATTGTACCATTGTCCATCGCCCATATAACAATGTGTAATGTGCCTCTAAGCAGATTTGCAAATAGCTACCATTGACCATCCAATCATGTGCATGCCATCCCAATGTGGACATGTTTGCATTGTTTATCATAGAGCAAACCCCTTTTGTTATCAAATAGTATAAATTTTCTAAAAACCCTATGAATAGTAGCATAGATATATGATTTGTAAGCGTACAACTGGAAAGCAAGAAGCCTGGAAGATTCTCCATTTATAGTAAGTGGTTTCATAAACATGGCTCTGTTAATTTTTCTGAAATCGAATCAATGGTCATAATTCCTTAACTAAGACCATGTGAAACATATAAATATACAATTATATTAACTAGAAAACAGCAAACTAGAAAAGAGATTGATCACATGCCTAAATGGACCAACTGCTGACGGGCCATAACCTAAATTTTCTGATTGGATGATCTTAGCCGTCTATGCAATGGCCAACAAATTAACAATTAAAAGTCAATTTGATCCCATCGATAACCTCTGCATATAGAGTCCCAATGGAAATCAAGACTTTCAAGGGTCTGAATTGGCGTACAAGTATCCCATATGAGTTGCCATCTATCCACCCAGGTCCATAGCTCAAATGGCAGACTAAGTGAAAATAGCTTCGTTTCAACACTGAGGTCATGGTACCGATTCCCAGAGTGGGGGTAGCTAACATTGTGATGTGACTAACAAGGGTGGGTGGGTGTACTAACAATGGGGTGTGTGAACTAACCCATTAAGGTGTGTCCCCACAGTCAAGGATCCACCAACGTAGGTCAATCCGAGGGAGCGGATTAGCTGTTAACATGTAACAGCTTAGTTGGGGAGCTGGAGGTATGGAGGGGGTGTGGATTCCTCCTGAACGGAGGAAACTTACAGATCCTGAAATTGGGAGCTGATTACCCTGTTGTGTCATTTGCAGGGTCTCTATCCATCCCTTGGAGCGGTTGATTCTCTGGTCTGGAGTTTAGCTGGTTCGGGCAACTTCTTGGTGAGATCCTTGTACAAGTCCCTTGTGGCCCCTTCTTCAACAGTCAGCTGCTGTCATTCCGGAGCAGCCTAGTTCTATGGGGGCCCTCCTAAAATTGCAGCTTTCGCTTGGTTGGTAGAAAAGAATCGAGTTCTTACAATCGACAACCTTCGGAAAAGAGGCATGCATGCCTCTGACAAATGCCTGTCTAATGTGCAGTCAAGACACATAATTGGTTAATGACCTTTTCCTCCATTGTCCATTTGCATGGGAAATCTGGTCGTGCTTGCTGGTCCGTGTGCGAGTCTCTTGGGTGATGCTTTCATCCATTGAGGGTCTTTTTTTGTTCTTGGCATGCGGGAGAAGGGGTGCTCCTTTGGCAGAAAAAGATGGAGGATCAGCCTTCTCGCTGTCATTTGGGCTTTATGGCTGGAAATGAATAATAGGTCTTTTCACAATGGTCGGGTCTCATATGCAGTGGTTTCAGTAGGGTTTTCCTGTAATTTAGAGATTGTACTCTTAGCTATTTGGGAGCTTGTAAATGGAGGTAAACTGGAAATGGAATGGGAGGTAAATGACTTGGGAATAAATGGCTTACTCAATTGTGTTTGGATTTGAGTAAATGAAATGCATTTGAAATCCACATATTTTATTTGGATGAGAGTATATGGGAGGAATTGGAATGCGTTTGAATTTTTCAATATATTCACAAGAATATATGTGATATTCAGGTACATATGTGACATTTACGCCTTGTTTGGCACCTTGGAATTAGTGGTAAATGGATGTATTTCAAATCCATTTTTTGTGTTTGGCAGCCTTGGATTTAGAGGTATTTCAAATCTACTTTTTAGTGTTTTGAAATCTTTTCTCATCACTTTTTTAAGGATAGGAGAGTTGCACATGTAACAATGGTGTCTCTAGGCTACTAATCGATTGGATACATGGCACACTGATGATACTCCAAAACAATCCACTTATCGGAACAGAATGATCTGAACCATCCAAATGCTGGACATTTAAATGGTTGGTTAAAAAACGTTGATGAGTCACCTATTTGTGATCCTTACATTTGTGGTCGACCCAAAGCTTAGAATTTTTTTTTCCAAAGTATATATTTTAATGGGCTTATTATAATCATTCTATCAAATATGACACACGCACACAGTTCTAAGTCCCGTGAATATAACAAATAATTCTAATGCCCTCCAAATATAAGCTTTCAAACAAAAGATTTGGATTCCAGTGCATTTCAACCAAACACAAATGAGGAGTGCATTTCAACCAAACACAAATGAGGATTCAAAATCACCTTGGTTCCAATATAATTGTGATTTTGATTCCTATACATTCCAAATCTAAGCTCCCAAACGAGCCTTTAATAGAAGGATTGTAATAAGCCCATTGAAATATATACTTTTGCTAAAAATGAGGAAATTTTGAGCCTCAAGTAGGCCACAAACGAGCAACTTGCCAATGTTTTTTTACTTGTTCATTTAGATGGCCAATCTTGAACAGTTTGGATCATTCTATTGGTGTGATTTTAGTGATGTAACCGGTAATTAAATTATTTCAAAGAATCATTAGCATGCCACGCTTATAGTGGATACGTATGTAGTGACACCTTTGTTTACTTGTCCGGCTCTCCAAAGGAGCTCAAAAGGCATTTCACCCTATTTACTTCAAAATCTTCTTTAGGAGAGAAGATTTCATTTACATGCATTTATTTCCATCCAAACACACAACAAATGCCATTTACCTCCGTTTACTCCCAATTCCCCTCCATTTACTCCCATCCAAATGGTCCCGTGTTCTCAGTTTTGGAGTTGGGCTGTTGCATCTTAGATTTCTTTTTCATTTTTTGTTTTTCTTTGCTCCTTTTCTCTTGTTTCCTTTTGGCTTTGCCTTATAAAATGATTCATATTTAAGAAAAATAAAAATAAAAATTCAGTATCAACTTGGTTTTAAGTGATTTTTGATAGTTTATTCATCATCTTTTCGCACAGGTGGAGTTGAGTTATTATACAATGCTCAAGCTGAATTTTTGTGGTATAGGTTTGGTCTTTCAATTCATGTACATGTGGGGTCTGTAGTTTAGTGATCTCATCCAAACAATTAATACGATGGGGCCACCACAATGAATGACCCATTAATATGTTGTAATAAGAGGTTGAAAACAACTGACAGATATTAAAAAATAAAATTAAAAGGAATGTAAAGAACTTATTGATTTGAAGAACACTGAGTCAAGGCGTGACGAGTCACTGGGCTTGAAACCAAATCTGCCCTCCTTGGACCGCTTTCCAAATGCAACAGGAGTCACGGACAGTTGGCCTCCAGGATACAACGACTATCACCCTAGTCCTGGCTGTGCACTCGCCGTACAGGGCTCGAACCAGCAAGTATACCGCAAACTCGAGATGCAGTGACTCAGTGAGTCAGAAAGAACAGAAAATCAAACCAGAGTCCAGAGCTTTAGTAAAGTTGAGAGAGAAGATGATTTTCGAATCTTTTTAAAACGGATTAATCAGATCTCTTGATTAGGTGCTTAATGCACCGTTTTGAATTGGGTTAGGTCCGTTGGGTTTAAACCCAACTGATGCGACCATCCGAACAGACGCTTCTCTGGACGTTTAAAACAAAAGACCGTTGGTGCAAGTACACTTTCAGTGTCCGTTGGAGCAAAAGGAAGGTGCGCAAGTATACTCACAGTAGACCCAGACCCAGACCCAGACCCAGACCCGGACCCGATCCCGATCCCGGCCCGGCACCGGCACCGGCGACGGCGACGGCGCGGCGCGGCTCGGCTCGGCTCGGCTCGGCCGGCCGGCCGGCGGGCGGGCGCGCGGGCGTGTGTGGTTTTTGGCATAGTATGGTTCAATGTGCATAGCCCCCCACAAACCACAAAATTCACCTGCCCCCTGAGGGCCTAGCCCATGTGCAAAACCTCTACTTTTATACTTGTTTTTTTCCTTGGTTATTTCCGATGTGGGATAAAGAAAATGCACAAACTCCAAAAACAAACTTGTGGAGGGAAACCATTTTCAAAGGAAAATTTGAAATAAATATTTTAAAATTCCTTTTTTAAAATACAACAATCCCCCACATGTTTCAAATTTCAAAACATTTCGAGTTTAGAGTAGAACAGTTTTGTAATAGTGTTGATGTCTATCGGACTTTAATCAACATTTAGAGTAAGCAAGACAGGTTTACAGGAATTAGGTGACTATCGGTCTTTAACCTAACCCTTTAACGTAAACGGCCATACATGCCACTCACACAACTATTCCGATACTGCTGGTTCTGCGGTTTGGTGCGTTTCGGCTATGCACCTTTACCTGGATTTTCATGAGCGCTCTAGAGAATAGCCTAATATCTCATAGGAAGCGGCCTCAACTTCCACACTCATATAGGTGAATTCCATCAAGTGTACACAGCAAAAGGATACACCACCAATCTTGGTTATGGATTCATTAAGAGTTCAGACTCATCCTCCCAAACATTGCTGTTTACACTGCGTGCATCTCAGGAAGGGGTAAATCACTGCAGTGCTTCCCAGTCTCCTAGTGTCTTGTTGTTTACCCATTGAACCTATCGCATGGGATCTCCACTTGTATAGGTTGGGTTGCTGACACTGGTAGCTCATAATGTTAGGCTCAACCCCATTCCCTTCGATGTTTCTATGACTAACCCTTTGGATAGTCATTTGGTCAGAGGATCTGCCAGATTCTTTTCCGATCGTACGAAATTAATAGTAATAACACCATCAGTCAGCAGGTGTCTAACAATATTATGTCGAAGTCTGATATGTCTACTTTTACCATTGTAGATCTTACTATTAGCCCTGGCTATAGCTGCCTGGCAATCACAATGAATAGATACAGTCGATACAGGCTTTGGCCAAATAGGTATATCTGCCAAGAGATTTCTTAGCCACTCAGCTTCTGAACCTGCTTTTTCTAATGCAATGAATTCCGACTCCATTGTCGATCTAGCAATGCACGTTTGTTTTGTAGATTTTCAAGATACTGCTCCTCCACCAATTGTGAATACATATCCACTTGTGGATTTAGTTTCATCAGAGTCAGTTATCCAATTGGCATCAGTATATCCTTCTAATACTGGTGGATAACCTGTATAACATATACCATATGTAGCAGTACCTTTTAAATATCTTAATATTCTATTTAAAGCATTCCAGTGATCATAACTAGGGTTATGTGTATATCTACTCAGTCTATTTACAGCAAAAGCAATATCTGGTCTTGTACAGTTCATCAGATACATTAAACTACCAATTACTTGAGAATAAGCATGTTAAGATATACTACTTCCTGTATTCTTCTTGAGTTGCACAGAATGATCATATGGTGTACTGGCAGGTAAGCAATCGAAGTGTTCAAACTTCTTTAATATCTTTTCAACATAATGTGACTGAGATAATGTAATATTATCATCTTTCCTGATTACCTGAATACCTAGGATCATACTTGCTTCTCCTAAATCTTTCATATCAAAATTAGAAGACAGGAGTTGTTTAGTATTATTCACAAGTTTGACGTTAGTTCCAAAGATTAGCATATTATCTACATATAGACATATAATGACACCTTCATTATCAGAAAATTTACTGTAAACACATCTATCTACATCATTTACAATATAACCATTTGATTTTAAGACATTATCAAACTTTTCATTCCACTGTTTAGGGGCTTGTTTTAAACCATACAAGGACTTAACAAGTTTACATACTTTGTTTTCTTGTCCTATGATTTTATATCCCTCAGGTTGTTCCATATAGATTTCTTCTTCTAACTCACCGTTTAGAAATGCTGTCTTAACATCCATTTGGTGAACCACTAACTTATAAATAGATGCAATAGCTATTAATACTCTAATTGATGTAATTCTGGTTACAGGTGAATATGTGTCAAAATAATCATATCCTTCCTTCTGTCTAAAACCCTTTGCTACTAACCTGGCTTTGAACTTATCTATAGTTCCATCAGGTCTAAGTTTCTTTTTAAAAACCCATTTACAGCCTATAGGTTTGCTTCCAGGAGGAAGATCTACTAGTTCCCATGTGTTATTAGATATTATTGAATGTAATTCATCTTTTATAGCTTCCTTCCAAAAGGTAGCGTCTGAAGAATTTATAGCTTCTGAGTAAGTTACAGGGTCATCTTCTAATAGGAATGTAAAAAACCCATCTCCCATATTAGTTTCTTTTCTAGCCCTTTTACTTCTTCTTGGTTCTTGATTTATTTCATTAGAAGCATTAGGTTCTTCCACTATTTCATTAGTAGTTTCTATAGTTCTACTAATTAAGTTCATATCCAAAGTATTATCATCTTTTGTTTCTTCCAAACATGATTTAAAAGGAAATACATGTTCAAAAAACTCTGCGTCCCTGGCTTCTATAATAGTGTTTGGATCTAAAACATTATTCTTTGAATTTAGAACCAGGAATCTATATGCAGCACTATGTTGTGCATAACCTATAAAGATACAGTCTGATGTTTTTGGACCTATCTTGGTTTTCTTGTTTTCAGGTAATCCTACCTTAGCAATACACCCCCACACTTTTAGATATTTGTAACTAGGAGTATGACCTTTCCATTGTTCATATGGTGTCTTTCCAGACACCTTGTGAGGTATTCTATTTTGGACATAACAGGCTGATAGGATAGCTTCCCCCCACATGTTGAGAGGCAAACCTGAACTATTTAACATTGCGTTCATCATATCTTTTAGAGTTCTATTCTTACGTTCTGCTATTCCATTTTGTTCTGGTGTATAAGGTGCAGTGGTTTCATGAACTATGCCATATTTTTCACAAAACTCCTTAAACTGTGTTGACATATATTCTCCACCTCTGTCTGATCTAAGCCTTTTAATTTTTCTACTTAGTTGGTTTTCAACTTCAGTCTTGTATTTGATAAATGCTTCAAATGCATCATCTTTATTTCTAAGAAGGTAAATTATGGTATACCTAGAACAATCATCTACAAAAGTTATATAATATCTTTTACCACCTCTAGACATGTGATTTTTGAAATCACCTAGATCACTATGAATTAACTCTAGTAATTCAGAATTTCTAACTATAGATTTGAAATGTTTCTTATGGAATTTTGATTCTACACAAACCTCACATTTTTCTATATTTTCTTCTGATATATTAGGTAATAAACCTAACCTATTCATTCTTTTTATAGATGCTACATTAACATGACCTAATCTACTATGCCACAAAGAAGTAGACTCAACAATATAAGCAGAACTGGATGACATCTTATTATTATCAACGTTTACAATATAAAGACCATCATTACAATAACCCTTCCCAATGAAGGTACCATTCCTAGTCATTACAAGCTTGTCTGAATCAAATACAAGTTTAACACCAGCCTTGTTGAGGAGCGAACCAGAGATTAAGTTTCGTCGAATATCAGGTACATGTAGGACATTGTTCAACATTAACGTCTTTCCCGACGTAAGCTTCAGAACTATCTTTCCTTTTCCAGCAACCGGAGAGGTCCGAGCATTTCCCATGAAGACTTGTTCATCATCCCTTATTTCTTGATAAGAGGTAAACATGCTACGGTCCTTACAAACATGCCGAGTTGCCCCGGTATCCAGTATCCATTCCAGGTTGTGTACAAGGAAGACTTCGGTCAGAACCGCAACAACCGTATCAGCTTCTGTTTCAGCAAGATTAACTTGTGGCTTATTGTTCTTTTTCTTCAGCCTACATACGTTTGCATAATGTCCTGGTTTTCCACAAAAATGACAATTGCCTTTCTTTTTGAACTGTTTGTTTGGCTTCTTTTTCAGCCGACACTCATTAGCATAGTGTCCAAACTTTTTACAATTGTGACATTGTATTTTACTTTTGTCTTTCTTTTCCTGACCTGATTCGATTAGGTTAGCCTTTGAAACAGACTCATTGGCATCACCAATTTGATCTCTGATCCTATTTGCCTCCTCTATACGTATGTGTACAATTATATTTTCCAAAGAGACGCCATTCTTTTTGTGTTTCATTTTATTTTTGTAATCTTTCCAAGAAGGAGGTAATTTCTCAATTAACGCTCCAGAAAGAAATACCTCGTCTAACTTTATTCCTTCAATTGTTAATTCATGAGTCAGATTTTGATAATCATGAATTTGATTTGTAACAGGTTTATCATCTGTCATATTGAAGTGAAGGAAGTTCGATATTGCATGTTTTTTAGATCCAGCGTCTTCAAGAACATACTTCTTCTGAAGTGCATTCCATATCTCTTTCGCAGAATCATACAAAACATAAACATCATACAGTTCATTTGACAAGGTATTCAGAATGTAATGTTTGCAATTATTGGCATCTTGAACTTCAGTTTGGTTGGCTGGGTCAACTATAAATGTATCAGACAAGATGTAAAAGACTTTTAAGGTTTGTAAAGCAAAAGAGATTTTCTGTTTCCATCGTTTATAATTCTGTCCAGAGAAGGGTTCAATCTTGGACAGTTCAGTAGTAGGATTAACTGTGATAGTAGCCATGTGTGCTTCACTTTGGTTTGAAGAGAAATGAGTAAAATTCTGTTCCGAATTAAGTTTGGAACAGACAGCACAAGAGGAACTGTAATATGCTCTGAGTTGAAATTGGAACAGACAACAGAAGATCACAGAAATAAAATCTGTCTGTTGTTTTCAACTTGAATTTGGTTTCAAGATTGTTGTAATAAGAGGTTGAAAACAACTGACAGATATTAAAAAATAAAATTAAAAGGAATGTAAAGAACTTATTGATTTGAAGAACACTGAGTCGAGGCGTGACGAGTCACTGGGCTTGAAACCAAATCTGCCCTCCTTGGACCGCTTTCCAAATGCAACAGGAGTCACGGACAGTTGGCCTCCAGGATACAACGACTATCACCCTAGTCCCGGCTGTGCACTCGCCGTACAGGGCTCGAACCAGCAAGTATACCGCAAACTCGAGATGCAGTGACTCAGTGAGTCAGAAAGAACAGAAAATCAAACCAGAGTCCAGAGCTTTAGTAAAGTTGAGAGAGAAGATGATTTTCGAATCTTTTTAAAACGGATTAATCAGATCTATATATAGACTTGATTAGGTGCTTAATGCACCGTTTTGAATTGGGTTATGTCTGTTGGGTTTAAACCCAACTGATGCGACCATCCGAACAGACGCTTCTCTGGACGTTTAAAACAAAAGACCGTTGGTGCAAGTACACTTTCAGTGTCCGTTGGAGCAAAAGGAAGGTGCGCAAGTATAGTCACAGTAGACCCAGACCCAGACCCGATCCCGGCCCGGCACCGGCTCGGCCGGCCGGCGCGCGCGTGTGGTTTTTGGCATAGTATGGTTCAATGTGCATAGCCCCCCACAAACCACAAAATTCACCTGCCCCCTGAGGGCCTAGCCCATGTGCAAAACCTCTACTTTTATACTTGTTTTTTTCCTTGGTTATTTCCGATGTGGGACAAAGAAAATGCACAAACTCCAAAAACAAACTTGTGGAGGGAAACCATTTTCAAAGGAAAATTTGAAATAAATATTTTAAAATTCCTTTTTAAAATACAACATAATAATCTCCCAGATTTGGAATATCAGTGGCCCAACAGTTCACGCTCAACAAAAAAAGTCCAAATATTTGATGGGTAAGATCTTCCTACCTTTGCCCATCATATCAATGGTTTATGTCACTGAACCAAGGACCCGTTTTTGCAAATTGAAGGCCAAGAAAGGGGGGGTTTTAGGCAAGAGATATCAGTTGATAGACGGCGGAGAATATTACAAAACTTCGTTTAATCCACCCAATGGTCACCTCAACCTGTGTTACAAATATTTAGATTTTTGGTTCAACCAAATGGTTTTAATTCACTGTTGGTGGGTCAAGATCTGCATATCTGGGTCATTCAGGTGCATCAACCATCTAAATTCAGGCCCATCAGATTGAACGGTTTCGATCAACGAACTATGGGGCTCAAGAAGTGTCCCAGTTTAGGGACGCTCGTCGTAGATAAGCTTGAGGTGACGGTCCACCGCTTAACTTTTCAGTCATGAAATGAATCCAGGCCATTCATTTGGTTCGCCCCACCGTGTATGTGCAGCGTGTAAAGAAGCAGTTTCATGTAGGGTAGCTATAAGAAACTGATAGTGTCCATATTTGCCTTATGCATTGTCCACACCATGTTTCAAGCTTGCATGGTGTGGCCCACACAACGAGCAGTCCAGATCTCTTATGTGCAACCCAAATCTAAGCAGTCAACAGGAGACACAAGTTCCTGTAACCCAATGCTCTGTGGGTCCCACTGTTATGTCCATTAATTTCCGCAGCTTAAGTTAGGCTGAGAGCTCAATACTGAAGCAGATCCATGTTTCAAATGAGCCACGACACAAGAAAGAATGAGGAATCAACACTGATTGACAACATAAGAAACAGCGGAGAATCAGCACAGGTGATTGAGTCGCCCTTAGGGCTCACAAAAGTTTTGGATCACGCTGATATTAGCATCTTCCCTTCATCTCAGTGAGAATCACCTTATGAATGGGTTGGAAGGCAAATAAAACATCACAGTGGGCCCCAGGAAAACTTCAATGGTGGGCATTCAATCCCCATTATTTCCTGTGTTGTTGCCCACTTGAGCCTTGGATCTGTGTCATTTTTGGACTCTCATTGAATGAACATCACATGAACATCGAGGTGGGTCCGCAGAGCTTTGTGTTACAGGAACTATGCGGTCACAGGAAACTTGCTGCCCCAAAACAGGTCTAGACTCAGGGCAGCTCAGCCTGCTTACGACACCCTATTTATAACTATCCAATTTCACATTTAAACTGTCTCTCAGTCACATCATATGAAACTTCTTGAATTCAAGCTCTGATAATTGTCTATGTTCATATTTACAAGGAAGTGGGGAAGAAGAGAAATTTTCTTTGGAGTGTACCTTGGATCATCTCGAGGAAGGCGAGATGAGACGGTTTACTGGATGTAAAAGTGAACTCGAGTTCGTGGAACTTCTGCTTAGCAAAACAAATGCATTGGCTAGATTGACTACAGTCGAGATGAGGTGGCTTCGGCAGATCGGCAATAAGCTTTAGCAGCTCCTGCGGACCACATAGAGCATTGTGATAACATTGTTGTAATAAGCATAGTGACAGTTGAATTGAGCTAAAGGAAACAAAGAAACATTCATCAATCGCAGGTATCAAGTATTTTAATTTGGAATGCAAACAATCTAAATTGCTATTTGGGTGCTGATCTTACGTTTTGAATAAGGTTGAATTGCATGTCATGTATTTTTTATTTGGGCTAGAAACTATCTGAATTGCAATTTCTGTCATTTCTTATTTTCTCTCTATCGAACTTTAATTCCCATCATTCAAATTTAATTATCATTCAACCTTAATATATTTGACATTTTTGAACTTCATTGTAGTGAATTTGTGATGCCATTTAGTTTTCGCTTCTCTCTACCCTGTTGGGTTTGTCCCACATCGGTTAGGTTGGATGATGAAAGGAGCTTCATATATCCTGAGGTCCCTCCACCTAATAGGTTAGCTTTTTGGGTGTGACACAATTGGTATCAGAGTTGGGTTATCCGTCCAAGCCCCATGGCGAGGAGGAAATCGAAATCAAGTTCCGAGAGCCTCATATCCGCCATGCCCAAACCTAGGTCTCATAAGCGAGGGGTATTCCGAGATCAAGTTCTCCCTAGGGACAAAGAGCTAACTCGGTCCTGGTTCCAACTCACAGTCCGAAAAGACTGCCCACACGCCCTCTATGTTTGCCTTATGCACGGGCCCACCTAATGATCAACTATGCTGTGCATGGTGGAGCTTTCAGGATACACATTTTGGATCTCTTATTCGTATACCAAGTTGGAATTTGTCAGGAGAGTAAAGATTGTCGCTAGAGTTGCAACTAGTCTAGGTTGACCTGTTGGGCCTTTGGGCGGATCCATGCCCAGTCCCGTAAAACCCAATTAGGCGTCAGGCCAAATGCTCATCTGGTCATTGACCCACGGGCCATTGCATGCAGCCCCAGGCACCCAAAAAAATGTCTGTGCCATGGTTAAAAGACTCGCTGATTGGGGCACACCTGAGTAAAAGATAAATCGGCCCGGCTCTCCTGAGCAGGGGGGGATTCATGGAATCAAACCAAATTAATCAGGTCCGACCAAGTCTGAGTTAACTCAGTCAAGCCGCATCGGTCTCGGCTGAGTCTTATAACCATGGTCGAGGCTGCCTTGAAAGCATAAATTGGCTTGGGTTAGGCTGATTGGCCCAATTAACTGGACCCAGACCTTAGACCCAGTATTCCATCCCAACTCCCAAGCCCAGCCTAGAGGCAGGTCAGGCCTAAAACTGGATGGACCCAAAAGAAAATTTTTGCTACACCCACACGTTAGCTACGCTGGGTGTAGCAATGACCCCACCATGATGTATATATTGTATCCACGCCGTCCATCAATTTGGCGAGATCATTTTAGTGCATGATACCAAGCTCAATTGGCCCACAAGAAGTTTTTAATGGTTGTCGTTCAATCCCCACTATTTTCTGTGCTGGGTCCACTTGAGCTTTGGATCTGCCTCAGTTTTGGTGTCATGCCCTGATCTTGCCAAATGGATGGACGGCGTGGATACAACACATACATCATGGTGGGGTCATCGCTACACCCAACATAGCTAGCTAGAGTAGCGTGCGTGTAGCAAAAATTTTCTCACCAAACTAGCCCATGGTCTGCAACACATGGGTTGTGACGCAGGGAGGACGTGGTAGGTCGATCACCGTCTCCCTAACCGATAGTTTCTCGAATCCACGAGAAGAAATAAAAGATAAAAAGAGGAAATAAATTCCGAATAATTGAATAATTGATAATTGAATGAATAAAAACGGAATTACAATGCATATAAATAGGAAACTAAACCCTAGGTAAAGTATCAAAATCCAACTCCAACTAAAACTCCTAGAAAACGCAACTTACTATAAATAGTAAACTTACTATTTATAGAAGTCGTTCAATCCTACTAGAACTCTTGGTTTTCGGCCAAAAATAGAAAGTTTTCAAACGGCCTCAACCACGCTATTCTACGAAATATTCTAAGCCCTTTTCATGTTGGGCACTAACTCTAAAACCATACGGATGCAAAGTTATGATCGAATTAAAACTTACTATAAATAGTAAAAATGAAAATAAACTAGCCTAATGACCGTCGATACGGTCGATTCTCGCGATTCCGGATTGGGCAACCCGGCGTAGCGGGGTTGGTTGGCTAAAGTAGCTCGAGCTACCCCAAATTGATATATTATACGTCCCGTAACTCATTCCGGATTGTGAGATACGACCGATTCACGGTCCTGACTGTCCGGATCACTTTCGGCTCCGTCCGGTCTTCTTTTGGTCCATCTGGCCCATGAAATAGTCAGCGACCCGTCCTACATCAGGTTGGGTAGGGCTCGGATCAGGTACTACCCCCACTAGGATGCACCAGGAGACGAACGCCTACGTGGTCTCCTCATGTGTCCTGGTGGGGGTATTACCTGATCCGAGCCCGATTGGGCAGGGACCGCCTAGTGTAGTTTCCACCCTAGTTGGGTGCAACCCGAGGCTATATGATTCTGGAAGAGGATGTGTATTCAATGGATCTAGGAGCCACCTGAGTCGGTGGAATTTGATTGGGCTACTGCTCTTAGAGATAGCGACAAGAAAGCATGCTCGAAAGTTGTTCGGGGCACTCGACTGTGACAGCCGTATCTTCCCCAGATGATATCAATATTTAAAAACTCATTAATTTGCCACAAAGCTGCATGCTGAGTCTCTCTCTCTCTCTCTCTCTCTCTCTCTCTCAAGCCAATTAATAACTCACAAGTTCATGACTCACTGTGGAGGCCAAGTAAACACGTCCCAAGTGATATGTTCCCACCTCCGTAACCATGAAAAATAATGACTTAGTCCATCTTATGCATGTAACACCTAGAAATTGATGTTCCCACCCCCGTAACCATGAAACATAAAGAAATTTCAAGGACTTGGTCCATCTTATTTATTATAACACCATTAAATTTTTTGCTTCACCCAGCCTTTAGCTACGCTAGCTATGCTAGCTACGCTGGGTGTAGCAATGACCCCATCATGATGTATGTGTTGTATCCACGCCGTCCATCCATTTGGCGAGATCATTTTAGTGCATGATACCAAAAATGAGGCAAATCTAAAGTTCAAGTAGCCCCCAAGAAGTTTTAAATGGTTGTCGTTCAATCCCCATTATTTTTTGTGATGGGTCCACTTGAGCTTTGGATCCGCCTCATTAATTTTTGGTGTCATGCCCTAACATGATCTCACCAAATGGATGAACGGCATGGATACAACACATATATCATGTTTGGGTCATTGCCACACCTAACGGGTGAGTGTGGCAAAATTTTCTCACCAAACTGGCCCATGGTCCACAACACATGGGTTGGGCTAGTTGGGTGCAACCCAAGACTATATGATATTGGAAGAGGATGTGTATTCAGTGGATCTAGGAGCCACTTGACTCGGTGGAATTTGATTGGGCTATTGCTCTTAGAGATAGCGACAAGAAAGCATGCTTGAAAGTTGTTCGGGGCACTCGATTGTGACAACCATATCTTCCCCAGATGATATCAATATTTAAAAACTCGTTGATTTGCCACAAAGCTGCACGCGGAGTCTCTCTCTCTCTCTCTCTCTCTCTCTCTCTCAAGCCAATTAATAACTCACAAGTTCATGACTCACCATGGAAGCCAAGTAAACACGTCCCAAGCGATATGTTCCCACCTCCATAACCATGAAAAATAAAGAAATTTCAAGGACTTAGTCCATCTTATGCATGTAACACCTAGAACTTGATGCTCCCACCTTCATAGCCATGAAACATAAAGAAATTTCAAGGACTTGGTCTTTCTTATTTATTATAACACCAGTAAATTTTGAGGATGCTTCGCCCATCTTATGTATTATTATCTTATAACGAGGTAGGTCATGTAAAAGCTCTCTACACACTCTTCTTTTATTCTTCTCCCTCTTCTGAGGAATATATGGCTTTCAAGACTTCCCTTCTCTTCCACTTTCTGCTTTTTGTTGCTTTGATCCTCTTCGTCCCAGCGACAGAGGAAGAAGCAGTGAGGTATGATTATTGTTACTGTCAGTTTCTTACTATTCTTAGAAGGATGGAAATCATCGACAATAGCCATGTATAACAACCCAACCTCTATGCAGAGAGAGAGAGAGAGGGGGGGGGGGGGGGATCACCTGTTGCTTAAATATCCTTTTTTAGTAATTTTTACATAATACTACCTCATTAACATGGTATTTACATTTTGGTACCTATTTAAATTAAATTTTCATTAGGCTTTCTTATTAATCAAGTTAATTGTCATAGCGGTACCTTCTGTTTAGTTTTCTTTTTCTAAATCCCATTACCTTATTTCATAAAAGTTTTTTTTTTTTTTTTTCATAGAAACGCCTATGTTTAATGCTATTGGGCAAAAAACCCAAGCATTTAAAATATTCCAAGCAAACTGCTCGGCTGACTTCGACTAACGATTGGAACGAAATGGGAACTGTGGCATGTACAAAGAGTCCAAATTGCCCCTCCTCCCTTTCAATTTCACAATTATACCCCATTAAAAGGGGTTGAGCCCAAGCCCAAAAATGGGGCAGATTTGAACCGCAGGTATACCACACCAGAAGAAATAGTGGTGATTGAACAACTACCATTAAAAGCATGTTGGGCCACAAAAGTTTCGAATCAAGTTGATATTTATGTTTTCCCTTCAACCAGGCTGTGTGACCTTATGAACAGGTTGGATGCCCTTGATAAATATTAGGGTGGGCTCTAGGAAGTTTTCAATGGTGGTCATCAATGTCCCCATTGTTTCATCTAGGGCAGTCCACGTATGCCCTCGATCTACCTCATTTCTTGGATCACGGCCTAAATTGAGTTGGCCTATTTAATGGATCGATTTGATCAAACCCAAAGATCATGATGTGTCTTAGGAAACTTTCAATGGTTGGTGCCAATATTTCCACTTTTTTGTTTGATGCAGTCCACCCGCACCTTGGATCTGCCTCATTTCTTTGCTCATGGCCTAAAATAAGCTGGCTTATTCAATGGACGGGTTCATCAAACCCATACGGAGGATTTTCGACTCTAGTAAATATGATACGGTTGCTTTAAAGTAAAGGGTATTTTTTTGTCATTTTTCAAAATGTGGTTCTTGCTCCGTACGTGACAATAATCCCATATCATGTTGTAGGGGTGCACACGGTTCGGTTCGGTTCGGTTCTGGGGTGAACCGAACCGTTCCCAACAGTTTCAAGAAATTCGGAACGGAACCAAACCGTTAGTACCCTAGAACCAAACCGTAAAAACCGGTTTGGTTCCGGTTCGGTTCCACAGTTCTTGGCTTTTTGTAATCCATCTCAATTGCATTGGATTCCTTAATGCAATGCAATGTATTTGTTAGATCTACATCGTCCATCCTCATTGCTAGGCAATGCTTAAGTGGACCACATTAAAAAAAAATCAGATATATCCAAATTTTAAGTGGGCTCCTATACATGAAACAGTGAGGGTTGAACACCCATAGTTTGGTTCCAGGGTTCCGTTCTAGGTCTGGTTCGGTTCTACAAAAGTCCAAACCGAGAACTGAACCAAACTAACTTCTTCTTTGATTTTCGGAACCAGAACCGGAACCAATGCGCTTCAAAACCAGTCCAAACTGAATCAAATTAACTTGTTTTTTGATTTTCAGAACCAGAACTGGAACCAATGCTCCCAAACTAACCGGTTCTGGTCCAGTTTACTAGTTCCACTGATTCCATGTGCACCCCTATCATTTTGGGTGTTGGAATGTCTAATGGAGGAAATCTTAAGCGGTTTGATTATTTTAAAACAACTTGGAATATTTTAAAAGTGGGCATTTTTTACTCAATAGCATTAAACATAGGCGGTTCTATGGGAAAAAACCTTTCATAAATGACAAAATAGCTGGTAGCAGGCTGTTAAATACCAGATTAAAGAGGTAGCATTATGATAAAATTCTGATTTATTATTCATGTAAGAGAAATGCTCCAGTGCTTTCCGTGAGCACTAGAAATAATGCTCCTAGCTGCATCATCGGTTCACTTGGACAGTTCCATCGGTCAATCTGAGCTATCCATTATGTACAGAGTACATTCCACAGGCTATCATGCAAAACTTGGATGGTCAATACATCTTTGGTTTGGCCTTATTTTCTACAGCCATCCGTTTTCAAAGCCATGGTTTTGATGGTTACAATTCCCTAACAAAGCTGATTCTTGATCGGAATCATAAGTAATTCATGATTGGTCCTAATAAATAGGTGGATAAAATTGTTGATTGAACCTATTTTTGTGTACATATTAAATAGCATTTGATCAAATTGTTCTTGTTTTTCTAATCAATGTAAAGTTTGTTTGCATGGGAGCTCATGAAATGTGCGCTGAATCTAATCAAGAGTATATATCAATGCATTCGACTGTCTTAAGTGACCCACTCAGCTACTTACAGTGCTCTGAGAGCACTGGGGCAATATATCTCATTGTGTAAAGTCACCATTATGAAATAATCTTAAGTTCTTGATCATTCAATCCATTTGTCTTGTTATTAAATGCATGTGTTGGAGTATAACCGTACCCTTCTCTCACACCACTATGATGAAATCCCAAGCCACAACAAATTCGGATTAATCATGTAAGTATTAGAAATTTGGATCTAAGTACACCAATGTCAATCCCGCGCTTTGCGGAAGCACACTCAACGAAGATAGAACAATCACAATAAACCAAAACAATTAAACAAGCAATCACAAACACAAGATTTAACGTGAAAAACCCTTTTGAGAAAAAAAATCACGGCACAGAGTGACAAAGATCTTCACTATAATAAAAACCTTACACCACTCACCTTCTTCGATTACAGCACTACCCGATTCCCCTTACCATGCGTACCTAGGAAAACCCTAGAACCTTGAGAAAATCCCTTTCTAAGTACTTACAAGTGTAGAAAACCCTCCCACCTTGCAAAACCTTTGCCCTTAGAGAGAAAATACTTGTAACTATCTAAACCTAATTGTAATTAAGACTTTAAATACCCTTCTTACGCAAAATTGCGTACGCCGTCCGTCCCACCGATCGCACTGTTGGTCGGACTGACAATATTTAACTGTCAGTTGGACCGACTCGGATAAAAAATATCCGCTTCAAGAAATCATTCACTCTGTTGGTCGGACCGACAAAGCCTGACTCTGCTCCCCGACTAAGAAGTTCTGCACTCTGTTAGTGATGTAGGGAGAGAAACCCCTGATCGAGGGTGAGGATCGAGCACATTCTTAATAGAAAAGGACCAGAAGAAGATCCAAAAGAATTGCTGAAAATACTGTAGATTTTAGATAGCCGACGGCTTTCCGATGGATTCTTAACGGTTTTCAAGTCGTCCGGATTCCCGATGGTTTTCAGGCCGTTGTGAGTTACGACCGGTTGATTTCCACTTGCGACTGGTCAAATTTTTCCCTGAAGCTGTTGGGCTGTTTTTGCCAGTTGCGACTAGTCGACCCCCATCTGTGACCGATCAACGCTCAACTAGAGACCGATTGACGACCCCTTGAGACTGGTCAACAGGATGCGCAGTTTAACGCGATTTTCTGATTTGTTTTCGATTTTAAGATTTTATTTCCTATTTTAACTAAAATTCTTTTATTACATTTTTAGAGTTTCCTAGGGTTAGTTTCTTCTATTTATAGTGGTTTAAACTCATTGTTAAGAGATTATCTTTCGATTAATCTATTAAAGCTTGAGTTTTTACTCTGTTTGCTCGTGGATTCAAGTTTTCCTTCGTGGATTCGAAGAAGTCTGGTTGAGGATTCCCACAAGCTCCGTGGATTTAGAGTAGTTATCCATGAGAAAGACGATGATCGATCTCACCACGCCTACGCCTGCGCCAAGTTGGCATCAGAGCGAGGAAATCCCTTGGGAAGATGGCCTAGTGAAGGCCATAACAAAAAACTCATAAACGGTGATATAAGGGATCAGCCTCTGACTTCGAAGGAATTTAGAGAGTTTCGACGGGAGAACCTACAAGCTATGCAACGATTACAAGCTTCATTCGACCGTCTTGCAACAACATTTGCTCCACCTTAAGCTCGTAATGATGTCCGACCTCATGTGATAGCTTTACCGTACACCAAAGATAATCATAGAGCATTACAGATGGGCGATCATCGAGCTATTCCAGAGGACTCAGACGTCAGCAATGAAGACATTGAGGGCCTCCTTGTTCAACAACCCACACACGAAAATGATCGTGTGGGCCGTGCTAAGAGGGACTACTGAGGTAAGGCTAAACTTACTGGATTTAACGGTTTACTGCGTATTGAAGAATTTCTTGATTGGCTAGCGGAAGTTGAGAATTTCTTTGAATATATAGATGTACCGGAGGATAAGAAAGTTAAGCTAGTTGCGTGTAAATTGAAGTCGGGAGCCTCTGCATGGTGGGAGCAGTTGCAGCTCTCCCAAACCCGTCACAACAATTTACTCATCTGGTCATCGCCACAGATGAGGCGACTTCTTCGGTCTCGATTCCTACCTCGGGATTATGAACATGTGTTGTTCTAACAATACTGGAATTGTAAGTAGGGAAATTGGACTATTGATGAGTACACAACAAAACTTAATAGATTGGCCACGCAAAATGACTTATCAGAGATGGATTCCTAGAAACCCGTGAGATTCATCGGCGACTTAAGACCCATGATCTAGGACCGAGTGCAATTACTTTCGGTTTGAACTGTGGAAGAAGCCATATAACTAGCTAATTTCGCAGAGGCCTAACTCACTAGAGTTCCTGCACATTCCTATCCCTCGATCCATATTCCTATGATGGATCCCATCCAAGATTCATCCTTATTCAAAGGGAAGGAACCCATTGATGAGCATCCTCAACCCACTGTAGTCATAGCCCGTGCATTGAGAAGGGGTCCTGCGAGGCCCCACATACCGCGGTTGTGCCGAGCCCAAGTAAAATCCCAAAGCCCTACAGATGGCATAGACCTGATCATTGTTTCAGGTGTGGACAACCAGGCCACCTATTGAACATCTGCCCACAAAGGCCAGTGGCTAATCTAGCCATTAATGAGGAAGGAACGCAAGATGACACAGATAATAATGACGCTGAGCATCCTGAATATGATGAACAAGGAATTGAATGGCTTCCTGAAGATCAAGGTGTGTCCCTGGTCGTGTAGAGACAGACATACACACCAAAGATGAAGATCAACCCCCAATGCCACAACCTCTTTCGCATAAGATGCACTGTGAACGGGAGATTTTGCGATGTAATCATCGATGGGGGAAGTTATGAAAACATTGTGTCAGGGACAATGGTGGACAATCTGATACTGAAGACTATGCCACATCCATCTCCGTACACGATTGGTTGGATCCAAAAGGACAACACGACAATGATAACAGCTTAGTGCCTAGTATCCTTTTCTATCGAAAAATCCTACAGTGACCAAATATTACGTGACGTTGTATATATGGACGCCTATCATATGGCACATGGGCGGCCATGGTAATTTGACGAGTTGTCGTACATCGAGGTCGAGACAACATCATTATGTTTGTAAAAGATGGGAGGAAGATTGTTCTCACCCTTATGATCCCGATGGAGGTCCCCAAAACTTCCAAAGTAGAGAAGCAATCTCACCTTGCAGTGCGCGGTGTTGAATAGGAACCCGGACGGAAGAAAGAAGAATGAACACCTCATGTGTCATGAGAGAAAACTGCTGCAACACATTTGGTACTGTCATCAAACGTGGTTCGAGACCTAAGACTGAAGCGAAACTCGAGCACAAGTTTTTTTTTAAGTGGAGGAGTCTGATGTAGGGAGAGAAACCCCTGATCAAGGGCGATGGTTGATCACATTCGTTCTAGAAAAAGACCGGAAGAAGATCCATAAAAATTGCCAAAAATACCGCCAATTTTGGATTCCCAATGGTTTTTTAGCCGTCGCGAATTGTGACCGGTTAATTTCTACTTGCGACTGGTCAGATTTTTCCCTGAAGCTACTAGACTATTATTGCTAGTTGAGACCGGTTGACCCCTATCTACGACTAGTCGATGCTCAACTAAAGACCAGTCGACAACCCCTTGAGACTGGTCTACAGGATGCACAATTTCACGTGATTTTATGATTTGTTTCTGATCTTAAGATTTTGTTTCCTATTTTAACTAGAACTCTTTGATTACGTTTTTAGGGTTTCCTAGGGTTAGTTTCTTCTATTTATAGTGGTTTAAACTTGTTTTTAAGGGATTCTCTTTTGATTAATCTATTAAAGATTGAATTTTTACTCTATTTGCTCGTGGATTCGAGTTTTCCTTCGTGGATTCGAAGAAGTTTGGTTGAGGATTCCCAGAAGCTCCATGGATTCAGAGTAGTTTCCGTGAGAGAGACGGTGATCGATCTCACCATGTTTATGCATACTCCAATCAGTCGGATTGACAACTTGTCAGTCCGACCGATAGAGCCCTGTGCAGAATTCTGAGTATGTTGAATCTAAGGCACCTGCACAACAATCTCCACCTTGACTTGTATTATGCCAAGTCACCTTGTAGATCTTCATGCTAGCCTCCACCTTGAGTGTAGATCGCTGCTTGTATCCTCCACTTGGAACATAGCTCCATCCGCACCCTTGTGCAAGGGTGCCCAATCTCATCAATGGTCGGTGAGATTGATCAAGCCCAAGCAATGCTTAAACTTTTCTATGATCACTGGATTCGTTAACATATTCACAACATTTTCATCCGTATCAACATTCTGAAACTAAATCTCTCTTGAAACAATGAGTTCCCATATCTCATGGAACCTCAATTCGATGTGCTTGGTTCTTGCATGATACACTTGATTGAACGCTAGATAGATAACACTCTAACTATCGCAATACAACTGAATCACCTCTTGCTTCAACCCGAGTTCTCTGATCAGACCCTTCAACCATAATGCCTCCTTTAATGCCTCTGTTGCAGTCATATATTCTGCATCGATTATAGACAATGCTATCGTAGACTGTATCATAGATCTCCAACATATTGGTCTGCCCGCTAATGTGAAAACATATATATCCCATAGTGGACATCCTATTGTCCGGATCTCTTGCATAGTCCGCATCACGTAGCTTACAACTCCACCTGAAGCATTATATTCCCTGAACATGATTCTAGTATCGACTATGCCCTTGAGATACCTGAGAATCCATTTTACTGTATTCTAATGCTCTTTTCCTAGATTCGTCATATATTTACTAACCACACTAACTGCCTATGAGATATCCGGCATCGTGCAAACCATATCATACATGAGACTCCTCACTGCACTCGCATACGACACCCGTGACATGCCTGAAATCTTCTCTTCTCTGCTTGGACATGACTTGGCTGATAACTTAGAGTGACCTGCTAGAGGTTGCGAGAACGACCTCACTGAGAATATCATAACTAGATTTGTGCTAGATCTATTCTCTTAGCAAGTCTCTTATAGTTGTGGTGGGCATGTTGCCTCATTAATGGGCACAATAATCCTAGCCACAAGGCGTGTGACAATTGTCTTTCCTAAAGACATGTATAAGAATTCATGCCTTCACATTTATAATTAAATGCGTGTTCTTGAAGGAAACACGAACGATGCTACTCGCGGATGAGAGTATGTTTTGCGCCAGTTGTGGTCACATGGTGTCGACACGTGGCGGACTTTGATTGACTCATGTCAGGGCATTGAAAATGGGTGTAAACACTAGGTGTAAACATTTACCTGATATTAGGGTGATTAGGGTATGATACATCTATGGAAGTACACAATAATTGAACAGTCTAGATGTTTTGCTTGTGTGAATGTGCGAGAGGGCACCACCATGTAAAGATAAGAACTAGGCTAGGATAACTCCACAGGCTAGGGTACCCAATTTTTTTTTTTCAACACACCGTTGGAAAAATAATACTGAAAAATAGAATTTGGATTCCGAAAAAATAAAATTAACTTGAAAAATCAGGCTGAAGTGTGTAAGCAGATACGCCGTCCTTAAAGCGTGATTCACTCCCTCTTCTAAATCAGAGATCGCTGGCGGGTTATTGACAAATTGCTTTTAGGATACGATAAGCCTGTCAGGTCCTACATACAACAATTACGAATGGACCTCAATAGGAACTCGGTTAACACAGTTTCTCTGATAGACTCGAAGACCTGACCCTGTACTTAAAGAGTTAGGCCTGTTACTAACTTGAAGAAAAGGAGAACGTCTTTTTTCTTAAGCTTAGTTTGAGTAGTTGTTGCTTCTATTGTTGATGCCTTGTAAACCCAGCATACCTCTGTTTATATAGCTAGGCACCATGGCCTGGGGGTTATGGCTGGGCTTATAAACCAGCTAGCCGTTTTCCGGCTATTGGAAATTAACCGTTTATGACTATTTCTGGCTGTTGCAGCTGCATGGTCATAACCACTGCTGTTTAATACAACAATTTTTGCATGGTTGCTAGACCTTTTTATGCACAACGATCATATTTCCAACCAACAGTCAGAAACATAGCCTATAAAAGGCTCTCTGCCATAGTAGGTGGTCTCCATTCCTTCACACCACGACTTGCATCGTTTGCGATGTGCGAAGTGCCAAGTGCTCCAACTAGTGCCACTACAGCCATTGCCTGCGCTGACACCCATGCCCAAGCCCGAGCTCGAGCACGCACACTTTCTCCATTTCTTCCAAGTAAACCAAAAAACCCATACTAATATACCAATGATTTTTTCCATCCCAATCACACGTGAGACTAAAGAAAGCACCATTTTTGCCTTGGTTTTTTCAAATTAATTTTGGCAAGAAACTAAATTTCAAATTTTATTTTATTTTATTTTTAAACCAAAAAATTCTCAACACACACCCACATCACATGCTCACACACCCACCCACAACGCATGGGCACTCCATCCCATGATCTAAGTGTTAAAACAAATTGGGTCTACCACTGAGCCATGGAGCCTAACCCACTCAGACCTAATTACTTTCACCTAAGGAGAGCCATGCGGGTGGAACTTTCATGAGATCCACCGCGTAGGTTAGGCAAATTACCTTATGTTAACCAAACATTATGATCATCCAAACCTTTGGTAGGCCACATCATGGGAAACAGTTGAGATGGAATGCCCACAATTAGTTCTTCAGAGGGCTCACCCCACTGTTCATATGTCGTCCAATGCATTCATCTTTATACCTATTATCCAAAAATCACAATATTCCAGGACTTGGGTGGGCCGTCCCATGTGAATGTAATTAGAACTCTTAGGTGAAACTTTATTGGGCAGGCGAGTACTTAAAGTGTTGAATCAGCCTCATTTTTGGGATCGAGGATAAACAAGGTATTGTATTGTACCGGCCGGATGGACGAGGATGGATTTCATGCACGCTAAGTACTTTACCCCACGGGAAGCAGATTAGGTGTGGCCCCGGCCTTGCCCAACACGGTGCATGCCTGACTGTGGAACCCACCTTGATGCATATGTAGTATATCCATTCCATCCATCTATTTTTCCATATCATTTTTGGGCATGAGACAAAAAAAATGAAGCAGATCCAAATATCAAGTTGACTACACTACAGGACCATTAAAATTTTTTTGTGGGCCACAAAAGTTTTGGATCAAGTTGATGTTGGCTTTCTCCCTTCATTCAGGTCTGTGTGACCTTATCAACAGGTTGGATGGCAAATAAACATTAGGCCCTAGGAAGTTTTTAATGTTTGGCATTCAATCACCATTGTTTCCTATAGTATGGTAAGCATTTTTTTTATTTTTTATTTTTGGTTTAGCATACACACCCCACTTGTTAGCACACCTACCCCAACTGCTAGTCACACCACAATGTTGGCCACCCCCACTTGGGAGTGGATACCAAGACCGTAGTGTTGAAACGACGTTATCTTCACTCAGTCTACCAGTATGGTCTGCATGACATTAGTACCTGCATTGTTTTTGGAATTATGCCCTGAACCAAGCTGGAAAAGCAGATGGATGGCATGGATATACTACACATACATCAAGGTGGGCCCACTGTCGGCGGCACCCAATCCACTCCCTACCTCACAGTCAAGTAACCCAGGCATGAGTCTTCAATAGTAGACAACCCTGTTTCAATACTTAGATCATGAGTTTGAGTGCCCATATGGTGTGGGTGCATGGGTGTCTAAAAAAAGAAAGAAAGAAAAGAAAATAAAGCAACCCAGGTAGGTGGGTCCGACACCATGGCTAAGTGCATGGTAGACAGATTATGTTTCAACAGTGAGATCATGGGATTGAGTGCCCATGTGGTGTGGGTGGGTGCTTATGTGTGTGCAAGGAAAAAAAAAAGAAGAAGAGTAAACCCAGGTAGGTATGTAAGGCGACGTACCCAAGTGATTTCGTCAAAGATAACGTGTGCTTGGATAATAAATTCACTTGAGCTTTTGCTTTTACTTTTACTTTTACTTTGTCATTGCTCATTTTCACTAGTTCTTTGCAGAGGTAAAGGGCATGGGCGATCTGTATTGGTAACAGGCCCAGACACGGAATGGGGCAACGAGGCCTCGGCCGTAGACATACTAAAAGTACCCGACTTGATAAAAAAGTGCATTACGAGTAGGAAACAAAGGAGCAAGCTTTGCGAAAAGACTCCATAAATTGAATGAAACTTTGTATAAAGCAATCAATAACAGTTGTCTCTATAGTCAAACCATCTTAAAATGTAACAACACTCAGGGGGGCAACCCATGCCTGCAGTACTGCACAGATGAAGTATGTTGCACTATTAGGTGCTTCAATGAAAACAGCAATGTGACGTGTTTAAATCAGTTGTGTATTGGATCAGGAGAGCGAGGGTTCAAAACAACTGGACCAATCTGGGTATTATCCACATGCACTATTATATTTACAATATTTATGTTTTAATTGAGAATGATGATATTGGCATTCCCTGCCTATGATAGAAGTATCACTTATGTTGCTGATATCTGCTTTAGAGCTTATAGCAAACTTAGTTTATAATTATTCAAGACCATCTCTTGGTCATGCTCTGTACGAATTTTTACCAGCATTAGATGTATGTGTTTGTTTCTGGGTTTATATTGTATGGATGTTTGTTTGTCTTAGTTGAACTTTTTTTTTAATTTTTTATTATTATAAATTTCATTAACTGGATGAGGATATACACGGAGCTTACATTCGAGCGAACCTGATGAGATAAAAAGACCCCATAAATGCCTATCCTATACCATAAGAAACCTAGACTGGTCCCACTTTCAGGCTCCCCAACCCAACCCTATCAAGAAACAGTGCACCTTGGAGTAGGCGGGGGGAGCTCGGAAGGACTCGAGAAGGAGAGTTTCCGCTGGGACTCACTCCCCAACCAGGCCAAGCCGTCCACCACAAAGTTAGCCTCCCTTGGCACATGTGAAATGCTCACCTGGGCTTTCTTCTCCAGGCCCTCCAATGATCTGGACCATGCACACAAAATTCTCCAGTGCCAGGACTGTTGAGAGCCTGGACCACAATCAAAGAGTCACTCTCAACCACTATATTTGAGAAACCCGCTTAGTTGAACTTGTTTCCACTGTACTCCTACAGGACCTTATTATTTAATTTCATAGGGTTTGTTAATAATATGGGAGAAGGGAGAAATCACTCTCTTATGTATCTTTCTACAAAATAACATGATATCAGAGTAACTTCATCTTTCCATCTTCCCTTCTTCTTCTTTCTCTCAATCAAACTTAATTCCCGCGATTCAAATTCAATTATCATCCCACTTTAAAATATTTGACATTTGTGAACTTTATTGTAGTGAATTTGTGATGCCATTTACTTTTCGTTTCTCTCCGCTCATCTCAAACTAGCGAAGCTCAATGGTTGTAATTTCTAAACTCAAGTGTGTGTGGGATCATAGACACTTTGATTGGTCACATGTGATCTTTCAGGTAATCAACTTGATTAGAAATTAGAGCATTCTTTGATGTGTGGGTCCACCCTGTCTGTCTCCCCCCCTATTTCTTGATCATCTTGTCATTGTAGCCGTGTGTCCCATTTATTCGACGCTGGATTGAAGAATCTTGTTTTTTCAATCATAGGATTTATTTAATAAATTATGGCTATATTGTGGAATTAATGCTTGGCGTGTTGTTTAATCATCCATTATGGTCGGAATCCAAAGTTCCCTCCATCTTTTCAACTGAATGCTCAATTGCCATTGTCATTTCCATCAGCATTTTGCAAAACCTTGGGTCTACTCATTAATTAGTTGAGCCACACCCATGTTAAGTTAGACCATCATCTGTCTGTCTATTCCAAAGGTGTGGCACACATGATGAGCAGAGAGGCTTGGTTTTTGTCTGTTGGTTATCATGGTGGACCCCACCACTTGCACGGTATGGAGGGCCAACCATTTGCATGACCAACAAATTGGTTGACGGACTAGATCTACAGTTTATAAATTTAGTAAAACAAATAGCCAATTAAGAAGTCGGGCTTGGACTGCCTTGGATCCACAAATTAAATAACAAGCCACCCAATGTTTAATTAGTTGGGCTAGCTTTGTTCTTCTTGTTAGCCCTTCAGGCAGAGATGCGACCCCAAGTTCAGTCCTATCTGTTATTGAGCCTATAACTCAGTCTTGATTCCAACTTACAGTCTGAAAGACTGCCCACACCCTACCTGAAGCTGGTTGCAGATCGTGCTCAAGGTTCTATGGCTCTGTGACTTGGATTGACCTGTTCGGCTTGTTTCAAACCCCTATTTTCAATACTGACACATTGTGACTAATTGGTTGGGACTTGACCCAGTCTGAGTCAACTTAGCCGACTGCATCTGACTTAATGAGTCATCAATCCATGGTTACAGCCTTCCCCAGTTGGCACCCTGGTTTTAATCTCGTCCTGTGTACAGAGCACAACGCCATGTTTATGGTTGTCTGAGAAACCTTTCTTTGATTTCTGAAGATCTGGGCCATTCCTTTTGCCTGCCTGCAACATGTACCTCGCCCTCTATATTTGCCTTATGCACGGGGCCCACCTAATGATCAAATATGCATGGTGGTACTTTCAAGATGCACGTTCTGGATCTCTTATTCGTATGCCAAGTTGGCATTTGTCAGGAGAGTAAGATTGTCACTAGAGTGGCAACTAGTCCAGGTTGACCTGTTGGGCCTTTGGGCGGATTCATGCCCAGTCCCCTAAAACCCAATTAGGCATTGGGCCAAATGCTCGTCTGGGCATTGACCCATGGACCATTGCATGCAGCCCAAAGCACCCAAAAAATTGTGACTATGCCATCGTTAAAAGACTCGCTGACTCGGGCACACCTGAGTCAAAGCTAAATCGGCCTGTCTCTCCTGAGAAGGGGGTATCAAACCAAATTAATGAATCTGGATCCTTTGTTGGCCTCCAAGCATGACATCAGTGTAATCAGGTTGCATTGACGTGTGACCAAGTTGCACTGAGAATGTGACATGGTTGCAGACCTATGTAATGACGTGGACCAATGAAAAGGCTCTGGAGCCTACAGAGGATCCGGACTCCAAATTAATCAGGTCAGACCAAGTTTGAGTCAACTCAGTCAAGCCACATCAGTCTCATCTGAGTCCTAAAACCATGGTCTAGGCTGCCTTGAAAGCATAAATATTTAATTGGCTTGGGTTAGGCTGATCCGCTCTTAGTCAAAACCCAGCCCGGGACCCAGACCTTCTACCCAATATTCCATCCCAAGCCCAGCCTAGAAGCAGGAAGGCCTAAAACTGGATGGACCCAAGAGAAAATTTTAGCTCTGGGTGTAGCAATGACCCCATCATGATGTATGTGTTGTATCCACGCCGTCCATCCATTTGGCGAGATCATTTTAGTGCATGATACCAAAAATGAGGCAGATCCGAAGCTCAAGTGGCCCCCAAGAAGTTTTTAATGATTTTTGTTCAATCCCCACTATTTTCTGTGCTGGGTCCACTTGAGCTTTGGATCTACCTCATTAATTTTTGGTGTCATGCCCTAAAATGATCTCACCAAATGGATGGACGGCATGGATACAACACATATATCATGATGGGGTCATTGCTACACCTAACGCTTGGGTGTAGCAAAATTTTCTCACCAAACTGGCCCATGGTCCACAACACATGGGTTGGGCAGGTAAAGCCTAGTGTAGTTTCCACCCTAGTTGGGTGCAACACGAGACTATATGATATTGGAAGAGGATGTGTATTCAGTGGATCTGGGAGCCACCTGACTCGGTGGAATATGATTGGGCTACTGCTATTAGAGATAGCGGCAAGAAAGCATGCTTATGACAGCCATATCTTCTCCAGATGATATCAATATTTAAAAACTTCATTGATTTGCCACAAATCTGCACGCAGAGTCTCTCCTTCTCTCTCTCTCTCTCTCTCTCTCTCAAGCGAATTAATAACTCCCGAGTTCATGACTCACCATGGAGGCCAAGTAAACACGTCCCAAGCGATATGTTCCCACCTCCATAACCATGAAAAATAAAGAAATTTCAAGGACTTAGTCCATCTTATGCATGTAACACATGCTCCCACCTTCATAACCATGAAACATAAAGAAATTTCAAGGACTTAGTCCATCTTATGCGTGTAACACCTAGAAATTGATGCTCTCACCTTATAACCATGAAACATAAAGAAATTTCAAGGACTTGGTCTTTCTTATTTATTATAAGACCAATAAATTTTGAGGATGCTTAGCCCATCTTTTGTATTATTATCTTATAAAGAGGTAGGTCATGTAAAACGCTCTCTACACTTTCTTTTATTCTTCTTCCTCTTCTGAGGAATATATCACTTTCAAGACTTCCCATTCTCTTCCCATTTTCTGCTTTTTGTTGCTTTGATCCTCTTCGTCACAGCGACAGAGGAAGAAGCAGTGAGGTATGATTATTTGTTGCGGTTAGGAGCCCCACAGCGGAAGCAATCAAAGCAGGCGAGGAATACACCACAATGGCAATCAACAAGCAAATCATCACACATAAGAAGGCAATCCGATTTTTATGTGGAAAAATTCCTCACGGGTAAAAAACCACGGCACAAAGCGACACCGATCCACTATGAAATCAGAAGTTACAAGAGCTTACAAAAGAAAACCCTAGATCACAGCTCACAAGAGAAATCCCAAGCTACCTGAAGCTAATTCTCACATGAAAAGGATAAACACAGCCCTTTCTCTCAACCCAGAAAACTCCAAGCTTCCTCCCTAGCTCTTTCTCTCACCCTTGAACCCTTTCAATCCCTTGGCCCATTGGCGGCAACCCTAATCTCGGAATACATCCCCTTAAATAGGGAAAACCAAAATTAGAAACTTCTTGCGCAACAAACCCGCGCAAGAAACCCAGTCCAAAAAGGAAACTGCCGACCGGTTGTCCGACTGGTCAGACACCCCTATCAACCAGTCGGCCGACCGGCCAGATGGCCCAAAAAGTCTCTAGCAGCTTTAGCTGCCTTGATCCAACGTGACCGACCGGTCGGTGGTCTTCATGCGTGAAGAATAGAGGCGTCCAATCCCAACAAACTCCACCACGACTCTAATCTTCATGCAACACCTTACCACGCACCATCTTCAATCTCTACTCTGTTATCATCATAGCTCCACCACTTTTCATGCCTTATCGACTTCATCCTTGCACCTTCATCACCTGCTCGCTCATGTGGCCCTAGTGCATGCCACGCACGAGCAACTTTGGATCCCGCTGCCGATCTCGCAGCTCCACCATGAATAGTGTTCCCGATCAAACCCGATCGCAGTTGACAAACTTGATTGAGATATTAGCGTACCGATCCACCTTCTTTTACTTTACTTCTTCCATAGATACCAATCGCTTTCCATGTTTTTCATTCACGGAATCCTTCTCCACAACGAATCTCATGCTAGAAGACGCCATTGATGCCTCGCCTTAGATTCTCTCTGCCTCCTTCCCAACTTTTATCTCTGATATCACTTGTTGGGGTTAGGAGCCCCGCAGCGGAAGCAATCAATGCAGGCGAGGAACACACCACAATGGCAATCAACAAGCAAATCATCACACACAAGAAGGCAATCCTGGATCTCTTATTCGTATACCAAGTTGGAATTTTTTAGGAGAGTAAAGATTGTCGCTAGAGTTGCAACTAGTCCAGGTTGACCTGTTGGGCCTTTGGGCGGATCCATGCCTAGTCCCGTAAAACCTAATTAGGCATTGGGCCAAATGCTCGTCTGGTCATTGACCCACGGGCCATTGCATGCAGCTCGAGGCACCCAAAAAAATGTCTATGCCATGGTTAAAAGACTCGCTGACTCGGGCACACCTGAGTTAAAGATAAATCGGCCTGGCTCTCCTGAGGGGGGGGGGGGGGGGGGGGGGGGGGGGGGATTCATGGTATCAAACCAAATTAATCAGGTCCGACCAAGTCTGAGTTAACTCAGTCAAGCCGCATCAGTCTCGACTGAGTCCTATAACTATGGTTTAGGCTGCCTTGAAAGCATAAATTGGCTTGGGTTAGGCCGATTGGCCCAATTAACTGGACCCAGACCTTAGACCCAGTATTCCATCCCAAGCCCAGCCTAGAAGCAGGTCAGGCCTAAAACTGGATGGACCAAAAGAATTTTTTTGCTACACCCATGCGTTAGCTACGTTGGGAGTAGCAATGACCCCACCATGATGTATATGTTGTATCCACGCCGTCCATCAATTTGGTGAGATCATTTTAGTGCATGATACAAAAAACGAGGCAGATCTGAAGATCAAGTGGCCCAGAGGAAGTTTTTAATGGTTGTCGTTCAATCCCCACTATTTTCTATGCTGGGTCCACTTGAGCTTCAGATTTGCCTCATTTTTTGTGGCATGCCCTAAAATGATCTCACCAAATGGATGGACGGCGTGGATACAACACATACATCATGGTGGGGTCATTGCTACACCCAACATAGCTAGCTAGTGTAGCTAACATGTGCGTGTAGCAGAAAATTTCTCACCAAAATGGCCCATGGTCCACAACACATGGGTTGGGCAGGGCGCGGATCAGGTACTACCCCCACTAGGACGCACCAGGAGACAGACGCCTACGTGGTCTCCTTCTGTGTCCTGGTGGGGGTAGTACCTGATCTGAGCCCGATTGGGCAGGGATAGCCTAGTGTAGTTTCCACCCTAGTTGGGTGCAACCCGAGGCTATACGATTCTGGAAGAGGATGTGTATTTTGTGGATCTGGGAGCCACTTGAGTCGGTGGAATTTGACTGGGCTACTGCTCTTAGAGATAGCGACAAGAAAGCATGCTCGAAAGTTGTTCGGGGTACTCGACTGTAACAGCCATATCTTCCCTAGATGATATCAATATTTAAAAACTCGATGATTTGCCACAAAGATGCACACGAAGTCTCTCTCTCTCAAGCCAATCAATAACTCACAAGTTCATGACTCACCATGGAGGCCAAGTAAACACGTCCCAAGTGATATGTTCCCACCTCCATAACCATGAAAAATAATGTAATTTCAAGGACTTAGTCCATCTTATGCATGTAACACCTAGAAATTGATGCTCCCACCTCCATAACCATGAAACATAAAGAAATTTCGAGGACTTCGTCTTTCTTATTTATTATAACACCATTAATTTTTTTCTTCACCCACGCGTTTAGCTATGCTAGCTAGTATGCTGGGTATAGCAATGACCCCATCATGATCATGTATGTGTTGTATCCACGCCATCCATCCATTTGGTGAGATCATTTTAGTGCATGATACAAAAAATGAGGCAAATCTGAAGCTCAAGTAGCCCCCAAGAAGTTTTTAATGGTTGTCGTTCAATCCCCACTATTTTCTGTGCTGGGTCCACTTGAGCTTTGGATCTGCCTCATTAATTTTTGGTTTCATGCCCTAAAATGATCTCACCAAATGGATGGACGGCATGGATACAACACATATACAACGGTGGGGTGATTGCTACACCTAAGGCATGGGTGTAGCAAAATTTTCTCACCAAACTAGCCCATGGTCTGCAACACATGGGTTGGGCAGGGACAGCCTAGTGTAGTTTCCACCCTAGTTGGGTGCAACCCGAGACAATATGATATTGGAAGAGGATGTGTATTCAGTGGACCTGGGAGCCACCTGACTCAGTGGAATTTAATTGGGCTACTGCTCTTAGAGATAGCGACAAGAAAGCATGCTTGGAAGTTGTTTGGGTCACTCCATGTGACAGCCATATCTTCCCCAGATGGTATCAATATTTAAAAACTCGTTGATTTGCCACAAAGCTGCATGCGGAGTCTCTCTCTCTCTCTCTCTCTCTCTCTCTCTCTCTCTCTCAAGCCAATTAATAACTCACAAGTTCATGACTTACCATGGAGGCCAAGTAAACACGTCCCAAGATATGTTCCCACCTCCATAACCATGAAAAAAAAAAAAAAATTCAAGTACTTAGTCCATCTTATGCAGGTAACACCTAGAAATTGATGCTCCCACCTTCATAACCATGAAACATAAAAGAAATTTCAAGGACTTGGTCTTTCTTATTTATTATAGCACCAATAAATTTCGAGGATGCTTCGCCCATCTTACGTATTATCATCCTATAAACAGGTAAGTCATGTAAAAGCTCTCTGCAGACTCTTCTTTTATTCTTCTCCCTCTTCTGAGGAATATATGGCATTCAAGACTTCCCTTCTCTTCCACTTTCTGCTTTTTGTTGCTTTGATCCTCTTCGTCACAGCGACAGAGGAAGAAGCAGCAAGGTATGATTATTGTTACTTTCAGTTTCTTACTATTCTTAGAAGGATCAGAAGTCATAGACAATAGCTAACAACCCAACCTCTATGGAGAGAGAGGGGGGGATCACCTGTTGTTTAATTATCCTTTGAGAAATTTTTACTTAATACTACCTCATTAACATGGTACCTATTAAATTAAATTTTCATTAATCTATCTTATTAATCAAGTTAATTAGGATAGCGGTACCTTCCGTTTAGTTTTCTTTTCTCTAAAATCCGTTAGCTTATTTCATAAAGGGGCTTCTTTTTTTTTTTTTTTTTCATAGAACCGCCTATGTTTAAGGCTATTGAGCAAAGAACGCACGCTTTTAAAATATTCCAAGCAAACTGCATAACCTTTGTAATTATGGAGAAGAAGCTGCTCAACTGACTTAGACTAACGATTGGAGACGAAAAGAGGACTGTAGTATGTACAAAAAGTCCATATAGCCCCTCCCCCCTTTCAATTTCACAATTATACTCCGCTAAAAGGGTTGAGCATCCTCAAGATGCGATGAAGCCCATGGACTCAGTCTATGAGATCAATACTGTCCATATGTTTTTCTATTTCATTTTAGGCTACAAGCTCAAAAATGGGGCAGATCTGAGCTGCGGTATACCACACAAGAAGAAATAGTGGTGATTGAACGACTACCATTAAAACCATGTTGGGCCACAAAAGTTTCCAATCAAGTTGATATTTGTGTTTTCCCTTCAACCAAGCCATGTGACCTTATGAACAGATTGGATGACCTTGATAAATATTAGGGTGGGCTCTAGGAAGTCTTCAACAATGGTCATCAATGTCCCCATTGTTTCATCTAATGCAGTCCACGTATGCCCTCCATCTGCCTCATTTCTTGGATCATGGCCTAAATTGAGCTGGCCTATTTAATGGATGGATTTTATCAATCCCAAAGATCACGATGTGCCTTAGGAAACTTTCAATGGTTGGTGCCAATATTTCTACCTTTTCGTTTGTTGCGGTCCACCTGCACCTTGGATCTGTCTCATTTCTTTGCTCCCGGCCTAAAATAAGCTGGCTTATTCAATGGACGGGTTCGATCAAACCCATATGGAGGATTTTCGACTCTAGTAAATATGATACGGTTGCTTAAAGTGGAGGGTATTTTTGCCATTTTTCAAAACGTGGTTCTTGCACCGTACGTGACAGTAACCCCATGTCACGTTGGGCGTTGGAATGTCTAACGGAGGAGATCTTCAGCAGTTTGCTTGGAATATTTTAAAAGTGGGCGTTTTTTGCTCAATAGCACTAAACATAGGCGGTTCTATGTAAGAAAAAACTTTCATAAATGACAAAATACCAACCAATTTAAGTTAATTGTCACAGCCGCACCTTCGGCTGGTTTTCTGTAAATTCTGTTAGCTTTTTTTTCATAAATGACAAAAATGATTAATGAGGTGGCTTAATGAGAAGTTAAGTTAAATAGCTAGGTATCAGGCTGTAAAATACCATATTAAAGAGGTAGGATTATGCTAAAATCCTGATTTATTATTCATGTAAGAGAAATGCTCCAGTGCTTTCTGTGAGCGCTAGAAATAATGTTCCTAGCTGCATCATCGGTTCACCTGGACAGTTCCATCGGTCAATCTGAGCTATCCATTATGTCCAGAGTACATTCCATAGGCTATCATGCAAAAATTCTATAGATTGGATGGTCAATCCATCTTTGGTTTGGCCTTATTTTCTACCGCCATCCGTTTTCAAAGCCATGGATTTGATGGTTACAATTCCCTAACAAAGCTGATTCTTCGTAATCATAAGTAATTCATGATTGGTCCTAATAAATAGATGGATAAAATTGTTGATTGGACCTATTTTTGTGTACATATTAAATAACATTTGATCAAATTGTTCTTGTTTTTCTAATCAATGTATGAAATGTGCGCTGAATCTAATGAAGAGTACAGATCAATGCATTCGACTGTCTAATGACCCACTGCAGCCACTTAGAGTACTATGAGAGCATTGGAGCAATATATCTCATTGTGTAAAGTCACCATTGTGAAATAATTTTAAGTTCTTGACCATTCAATCCATTTGATATTAAATGCATGTGTTGGAGTATAACCGGCTCTTCTCTCACACTACTATGATGAAATTCAAGCCATAACAAATTCAGATTAATCCTAAGGATTAGAAATTTGGATCTAACATCAATGTCAATTCTGAGCAAATGGAAGCACAATCAACGAAGATAGAGCAATCACAATAAACCAAAACAATCAAACAAGCAATCACAAACACAAGATTTAACGTGAAAAATCCTTTTGGAAAAAAAAATAACGACACAAAGCGATAAATATTTTCACTATAATCAAAACCTTAAAGTACACCACTCACCTTCTTTGATTACAGTACTACATGATCTCCCCTTATGATGCGTATCTTGAAAAACCTTAGAACCTTGAGAAAATCCCTTCCTAAGCAGTTATAAGTGTAGAAAACCCTCTCACAATGCAAAACCCTTGCCCGTAGAAAGAAAATACTTGTAACTATCTAACCCTAATCGTAATTAGGACTTTAAATACCCTTCTTATGCAAAACTGGGTACATCGTCGGTCCGACCAAGAAATCATTCACTTCGTCGGTCGGACCAACACTCTTTCCATTAGACTGATAAAGCCTGACTCTGCTCCATGACTGAGAAGTTCTGCACTCTATCAGTGATGTAGGGAGAGAAACTCCAAATCAAGGGTAAGGATCGAGCACATTCTTGCTAGAAAAGGACTGGAAGAAGATTCAGAAAAATGCCGAAAATACCACAAGTTTCAATTCCTGACAAGTTTCAGGTCGTTCGGATTCTCAACGGTTTTCAGCCCATCGCGAATTGCGACCGATCGATTTCCACTTATGACTGGTCGAATTTTGCAGTTAATGGACTGTTTTTTTCCATTTGCGATCGGTCGATCCCCGTTTGCAACCAATCGATGCTCAACTAGAGACCGGTCGACGCCCCCTTGAGACTAGTCGACAAGATTCATAGTTTCACGCGATTTTCTGATTTGTTTTCAATTTTAAGATTTTATTTCCTATTTTAACTAGAACTCTTTAATTACGTTTTTAGGGTTTCCTAGGGTTAGTTTCTTCTATTTATAGTGGTTTAACTCGTTGTTAAAGGATTCTCTTTTGATTAATCTATTAAAGCTTGAGTTTTTACTCCGTTTGCTCGTGGATTTGAGTTTTCCTTTGTAGATTCGAAGAAGTATAGTTGCGAGGATTCTCAGAAGCTCCATGGATTCAGAGTAGTTATTCGTGAGAGAGACAGTGATCGATCTCATGATGTCTATGCCTGCACCAGGTTGGTATCAGAGCGAGGAAATCCCTCGGGAAGATGTCCGATAGTGAAGGCAACCCCATAGACAGTGATCTAGGGGATTAGCCTCTGACTTTGACGGAATTCAGAGAGTTTCGGCGGGAGAACTTACAAGCTATGCAAGGACTGCAAGCTTCATTTGACCATCTTGGAGCTGTCGGAGGAGCCTTCAAATTGTGCATGTTTTGGGTTCTTAGACTGGTTGGGCGACCGGTCTGGCTGTGTAACCCAGATGCACAGAAGGTTGCTGAAGGACAGTTTTTGTGTGCCCAGACCGGTCGGCCGACCGGTCTGCAGAGGGCTCCGAACAGTCGGGCGACAGTTCGACTGTGAGGCTGCGTGAATGGATCTGTGTATTTTCTTCCTGGATTGTTTCTATGCAAGGTGTGACTGGTCGGGCGACCTGGTCAATTGTGCACGTGGTTTTTTGCGCATTATGCGGTAGTGCGTAAGATATTTCTATTTTCGGAATTCTTGCTATATATATGGCATGTATCTGGACTTAGATGGTATCCTAATGTGTCCAAGGTTTCCTAATCGTGTTAGGAAGATGGGAGAGAGTTGTGTGAGAGAGAACTTAGTGTTTTCTTTATTTTTCCTTGCTTGTGGACTGTCAATCTCTATAATCTTCTGTTTATTCATAGTGGATCGCTTTGTACCATGGTTTTTTTACCCATTGGGGGTTTTTCCACGTAAATTCAGATTCTCTTATGGTGAATGCTTATGTGTGGTTTGATTTCATTATGCTTCTCATTTGATCTCGGATTGCTCCGCGCGTTTCGGTGTCCGCTTTCGCTACTGGTTTTTCCAATAAGTGGTATCAAAGCTATCGAAGGGTGGAGTAGAATTCGGATCTGAGACGAGAAGATGGGATCAAACACAAGGTTTGAGGTAGAGAAGTTCTTCAGGAAAAATAACTTTGAGCTATGGAAGGTGAATGTTGAATCCTTCCTAGTTCAGCAAGGACTTGATGAAGCTCTTGGAAAGCAACCTGAGGCTATGAAAGATGATGAGTGGATGAGGCTTGACAAGAAGGCTAGAACCTCAATCCTGTTAAACCTTATGGATGATGTTCTCTATCATGTCATGAAGGAGAAGACTGCGGTTGAAACGATGGCGAAGCTGGAGAAGGTTTATGCTAAGAAATCTCTAGAAAATTGCATGTACGTGTTGATGCAGTTGTTCACCTTGAGGATGGCTGAGGGAACGGAAGTGGAGGACCACTTGAGCACGTTCAATAGGCTAGTTTGCAAGTTGGTGGAGATCGATGAACCAATGAATGATGAATATCAAGCATGAATCCTGTTCAATTCTCTTCCAGATTTATATGAGTCGTTCAGGGACTCTGTGTGCGTAGGAAGGGAAACCATAAACGTCGAGACTGTTATCTCAGCTCTCCAGTCGAAGGCGAGGAGAAAGAAAAGTGGTGACATGACTTCCCGTTATTCCTTAGAGGCATTGCTTATGAGGGGAAGAGTTCTGAGCATGGAGGATATTCGAAATTGGGATCTAAGGCCAAGGGTAAAGGAAAAGCTAAGGTGAAGTGCTGGAATTGTGGTAAGGAGGGCCACATGAGAGGGAATTGTTAGAACCTCAGGTTGAAGCAAGAAATGTATGGAAATTCTTCTGGAGAGGGAGCTAATACCGTAGAGGACGGTGGCAATCTGTGTGAAGTTCTGACTGTATCTGGCAAGGGATCTCACGGTAGTGGGTGGATTTTAAATTCAGGAGCTTCATGTCACGTATGTCCTGACCAGAGTTCATTCATGACATATAGGGAGTACGGTGGAGAATCAGTGTTTGTGGGGGATGGCTACGCTCATAAGATTGTAAGTATTGGTACGGTGCGCATCAGGATGTTCGATGGGATCGAACGAGTCCTAAAAGATGTGAAGCATGTCCCCAAGATGAAGATGAATGTGATTTCTCTTGGTGCACTCGAGACGAAAGGGTGCGTGTTTATCGGCTGCAATCTTTGTTGTGAAGTGTTAAAAGGGGCACTCGTGTGTATGAAAGCACGGAGTTGTGGCCATCTTTACATGTTGATCGGGAGCACAATTCACGGTGGAGGTGAGAGAACGGCATCGAGATCCACGGTTGCTCGTATGTTGTAAGTGCCCAAGGCCACATGAGAAGAGCGGAAAAGGGCGTGAATGTGCAAGGTTAGAGTCGATGGGGGCACGAGAAGCGGTGGGAGCTATGATTGAAGGTGAGATGACGTTGCAAAAATGGTGTTGATTCGTTGTTTGAAGCCTCAGTGGAGATTGTTGGAGGACCCTTCAAACTGTGCACGTTTTGGGTTCTTAGACCGGTCGGGCGACCGGTCTAGCTGTGTAACCCAGATGCACAGAAGGCTGCTAAAGGACAGTTTTTGTGTGCCCAGACCGGTCGGCCGACCGGTCTGTAGAGGGCTTGACCAGTCGAACGACTGGTCGGCTGTGAGGCAGCGTGAATGGATCTGTGTATTTTCTCCTTGGACTGTTTCTATGCAAGGTGCGACCAGTCGGGCGACCGGTCAACTGTGCACGCGGTTTCTTGTGCATTACGCGGTAGTGTGTAAGATGTTTCTATTTCGGGATTCTTGCTATATATATGGCATGTCCGGACTTAGATGGTATCCTAAGGTGTCCAAGGTTTCCTAATCATGTTAAGAAGAGGGGAGGAAGTTGTGTGAGAGAGAACTTGGGGTTTTCTCTGTTTTTCCTTACTTGTGGGCCGTCAATCTCTGTAATATTTTGTTTATTCATAGTGGATCGCTTTGTGTCGTGGTTTTTTACCCGTTGGGGGTTTTTCCACGTAAATTCGGATTCTCTTATGGTGAATGCTCATGTGTGGTTTGATTTCATTGTGCTTCTCGTTTGATCACGGATTACTCCATGCGTTTCGGCTTCCACTTCTGCTGTCGGTTCTCCCAACAGGAGCAACATTCGCTCCACCTCAAGCTTGCAACGATGTCCGACTACCTGCGATAACTTTACCATACAACAACGATAATCATAGAGCATTACAGATGGACGATCATCTGGCTATTTTAGAGGACTCGGAGGCCTCCTTGTTTAACAACTTGCACACGAAAACGATCGGGTGGGCCGTGCTGAGAGAGACTACCGAGGTAAGGCTGAAGTTGAGAATTTCTTTGAATATATGGATGTACCATAGGATAATAAGGTTAAGCTAGTTGCATGTAAATTGAAGTCGGGAGCCTTTGCATGGTGGGAGCAGTTGCAACTCTCTTGAACCCGTCACAACAAGTTACCCATCCGGTCATGGCCATAGATGAGGTGACTTCTTCAATCTTGATTCCTACCTCGGGATTATGAATAGGTGTTATTCCAACAATACCAGAGTTGTAAGTAGGGAAATAAGACTGTTAATGAATACACAATAGAATTCAACAGACTGGCTACGCAAAACGACTTATCAAAGACGGATTCCCAAAAAGTCGCGAGGTTTATCGGCGGCTTAAGACTCACGATATAGGACTGAGTGCAATTACTTTCGATCTGGACTGTGGAAGAAGCCGTGTAACTAGCTAATCACATTGAAGCCTAACTCGCTAGAGTTCCTGCGCATTCCTATCCCTCGACCCATATTCCTATGATGGATCCATCCAAGATTTATCCCTATCCAAAGGGAAGGAACTTGTTAATGAGAATCCTCAGCCCACTGTAGTTGCAGCTCGTGCAACGAGAAGGGGTCCTGTGAGGCCTTAGCATATCGCAATTGTGCCGAGCCCAAGTAAAATCCCAAACCCCTACGGACGACCTAGACCTAATCATTGTTTCAAGTGTGGACAACCAAGCCACCTATTGAACACGTGCCCATAGAGGCCAATGGCTATTCTAGCCATTAATGAGGAAGGAGTGCAGGATGACATAGATGCTGAGCATGTTGAATATGATGAAGAAGGAACTGAATAACTTCCTGGAGATCAAGGTGTGTCCCTGGTCGTGCAAAGATAGGCATACACACCGGAGATAGAGATCAACCCCCAATGCCATAACCTCTTTCACACAAGATGCACCATGAATGGGAAAGTTTGCGACATAATCATTGATGGGGGAAGTTGTGAAAACATTCTGTCACGGACGATGGTGAACAAGCCGAGACTGGAGAATATGCCGCATCCATCTCTGTACACGATTAGTTGGATCCAGAGGGACATCACAACAACAATCGAGTAAGTGCCTAGTATCATTTTCTATCGAAAAATCATACAGGGACCAAATATTATGTGACGTTGTACATATGGACACCAATCACATGATACTTGGGCGGTTGTAGCAATTTGATCGAGATGCTGTACATCGAGGCTGGGACAACAACATTATGTTTGTGGAATATGGGAGGAAGATTGTTCTTGCCCCTATGATCCCGAAGGAGGTCCCAAAAATTCCATAGTAGAGAAGCAATCTCTCTTTGCAGTGCGTGGTGTTGAACAGGAACCCAAACGGAAGAAAGAATAATGCACACCCCATGTGTCATGAGAGAAAGCTATTGTAACACATCTAGTACTGTCATCGGACATGGTTCGAGACTCAAGGCCGAAGCGAAACTCGAGGACGAATTTTTTTCAAGTGGGGGAGTTTGATATAGGGAGAGAAACCCCTGATTAAGGGTGATAATCGAGCACATTCTTACTAGAAAAGGACCGGAAGAAGATCTAGAAAAACTATCGAAAATACCACATATTTCGGATTGTCGCGAATTGTGTTTAGTTGATTTCCACTTCTGACTAGTTGAATTTTACCTTGAAGTTGATGGACTATTTTTGCCAGTTGCGACCGGTCGACAACCCCTTAAGACTGGTCGACAGGATGTGCAGTTTCATGCGATTTTCTGATTTGTTTCCGATTTTAAGATTTTATTTTCTATTTTAATTAGAACTCTCTGATTACATTTTTTGGGTTTCTTAGGATTAACTTCTTCTATTTATAGTGGTTTAAACTCGTTATCAAGAGATTCTCTTTTGATTAATCTATTAAAGCTTGAGTTTTTACTCTATTTGCTCGTGGATTTGAGTTTTTCTTCGTGGATTCGAAGAAGTCTGGTTGAAGATTCACAGAAGCTCAATGGATTCGAAGTAATTATCTATGAGAGAGACGGTATGCTTGCGCTAGTCAGTCGGTCTGACCGATACAGCCCTATGCAGAATCCTGAATATGTAGAATCCAAGGCACCTGCACAACAATCTCCACCTTGACTTGTATTCTACCAAGTCATCCTATAGATCTTTGTGATAGCCTCCACCTTAAGTGTAGACTGTTCCTTGCATCTTCCACCTGGAACACAACTCCATCCGCACCCCTATACAAGGGTGCTTAATCTCATCAATGGTTAGTGAGATTGATTAAGCTCAAGCAATGCTTAAACTTTCTTATGGTCGTTAGCTTTGTCAACATATCCGTAATATTTTTGTCCGTATCAATATTCTGAAATTGAATCTCTCCTGAAACAATGAGTTCCCATATCTCATGGAACCTCAAGTCGATGTTGTAGCACCCCAAATCTCGAGACTCGATTATGACGTCAGGCCTCGGTATTTCAGGTATTACGGTTGCTTTGTGGAAGCATGCTGTTCGTAAAATATTCTTGGCATCCCTGTGCTAATGTAGAACCAACCATAGGCAATGCATAATAACAAGTAAATAGTAATAGGGTGCTATTCCAACTACAGAACATCATCATCCAAAATATGAGGCACTCACATCACGGGTAGCCTCACCCAGCCCAAAAGGAAAAGTTACAATGTATAGCAATTTCTTTTACAATCTGGAGCCACTGCTCCCAAAATGAGGCTGACCAGGCCTGATCCCTCATCTAGATCTGATCGTCTGCTAGCTGAAAGTAAGAGGACTCGACAAAGTCCTCGAATTCGGCCTACAGCGCCTCCTCCTCCACTTGACCTGCATCTATTATAATCTCATCTGGGGGTGTGTCATAACACCGACCCAGGTGCGGGTGTGAGTGATCAATTCAGTGAGGACTATAGTTCGAAGTTTAACATGTTATCAAACGAAGCAGAGTTAGGCATTGACCACAAGCAAAACAAAGATTCCTAGTCTAGTGAGTTAATGCATGAATGACATGAGTTCACATAATATGAATGTTCCGGATATAATGAGGAACACGAGATAGCACTGGTGCCACATCAAGCAACCAGACACCCCAGAACCTAAAAAAAATGGAATGAACTTGGATCTGTCCATCGGTATTCTGGCCTTTAACAGTAGGACAGTTACCTAGGAAATCCATGACATGGATGCGTGATCAGGCCTTGCATTAATTTCCATTTCAAACAACATTTTGTGGAATTCAAAGTATCGGGTCCAATCACAGGTCCAAATCTGAGTCACTTGGCTCCAATGGTGCATCATCGATCATCGCCAGTGACCCGAGGATTCCCTTTTTCATTCTACAACACATATTATGGTTCCCTTCATACTGATAAGAATGGAATTCCCCCACCTGTCTCGATCATACCGATATGGTGGGGAATTTCCAATATGCTCCAAGGACACTATGAGGAGGTGAGCCACCCCAGCATAGGCCGACGACTCGATCACGGTGTCCCATACCGCCGTGACCGGCCCAAGAGGCTTGATGGGATCGTATCGCACGTTCGGTTAATAGTGGACTCAATACATTTGAGGGCCCTGGGTACCTTGACTTTAAAGGACTATGATACAACAACCATCAGTCATCAACGTTGCCATTTTAGGCGGAACCAATTGGTACATGGGCTCCTGTTTGGCTTGACATGGGCAGTCAAGGCCCGCGTAGCGAACTACTGTCAACCTTCCGGTTTTCCAATCCAATCGGGCACGCCTCAGGTAACCATCAACTCGGGTTACCCGTCTCAGAAGGTCTGGCCCAAGATTTCACATCACATCTCGTCTGATACTTGATTGAAATCTCACAATAATGAAACTTGGAAAAATTCTAGCAATTTAAATATGCAGAATTAGTTTATTTCTAATCATATGTGAGCATAATCCACCACGAAAGTCATGAAAAGCAATTAGGAGGCAGTTCAGTTCACTCAAGCATTTTGTCAAACACATGTTATGTAAAAATTTGTAAACAGTACAATTGCAATAAATCGTATCCCAAATTGATCAACGACGATTTGTCCTAAACCTAGCAGCCACATCAATCCTAAACCGACAACATTTGATAAACGCAAACCTAGAAACATAATCCCGCACCTTAGTATTAGAGTTTCTTGATTTCCGAGAACCTATGGTTGAGGTTGGTTGGAAAATTGGTAACGCCTATTCACAAGCTAAGGTAAAGGGTGAGATCATATGTAATAAAACCTAAAATGGATTGAAATAGGTGGTACGATTCACATTTTACCTCCGATTGCAAACCAAGACGATCTAGATAAGGAAGTCGGCAGTTAAAGTGATGAACTCGCACCCGATGAGGATGAATCCTAGCATAAGCACTCCCAATGAACAATTCCCTCTATTCTCCTTCATCTCTTTCTCTCAACTTCTCTCTCTTTTATATTCTCTCTATTGCAAAAAGGGGTGAGATTTGTGTTGGGGAGAAATGCCCCAACACAACTCTATTTATAGGCCCAGATTTACCTAGATGGCACTGGTGGTTAATGTGTCACATAAATGGCCCTAGGAAGTGTTAGTTTCGTTAGCAGAGATTCAACGGGACCCACACGAGCCCATCCAAATCATAGGATAGTTATGACTTGACATGATCTACTTAGGGTCCCATTCTCTCATAATCTGGATGCAGCGATCGACGGATACGACGACGAGTTTGTTCAACGGTCACCGATCATCGATCGGGCCCACAGTTTTGTGATTCTATGCGTGGAATTATTCGGAACTAGGGCCCTAAATTTCATTGAGATATAACGGCTCGAAAGCCACAACTTTGCGTAAGTTTGAATGACAACATTCACTTAAGTTCCTAACAGATTCTAAAGGTATTCACACATCTCATGCACTTGTCTTGCGAGCCCAAGTTGAATGATTCGAGATGCGATTTCAACTCGATGTCTCACGATAGACATCAAGCCCATTAAGACAAATGACTTTCCTTAATTTCCAATTTAATGGCCCACTAACGTTCGGTCTAGACTCTATTTAGTATTTTTCGGGGTTTTCGAAAATAGAGTTTAGGATGAGATTTCTAGGGTATGTTAAATGTGGTCCGATCTACCTACGTCTAAAGTTTGGCTGATTTAAAGTTAACAGAAATAGTATTTTGGCCTAACTCGCTCTCATCCGTTGATTTGTAAGTTAGACGAAAAGTTGATTAAGTTGGGTTATAAGCGTAATCTAAGCGGTGATTAGTATTGTTCTCAGTTAGATGTTCATCATACATCGGTTAAGTCAATTTATCAATGGCGGGATCCACTAGGTCTTAGCCTTAGATTATGGATCGCATGATTAGGCTTAAGCTTTCGATGATTGGGCGTAAGCGTTAGTTACTTAAGGATGCCTAATCGGATTTATACAATTCTTTGTTGGTAATACTAGCATGTTTTTTAGAATCGAGCATTAAACGCAGTTAAATGATAAAGTAAATTAATTATAGCAAAAATTTTCCCGATGATTTGGAAATTCAAATTGGAGAAAATTCGGGGCGTTACAGATGTGCTTGGTTCTTGCATGATACACTTGATTCAACGCTAGATAGATATCACTCTGACTATAGCAATACAACTAGAGTTGTACACTGAACCGAGCTAGCTTGAAAAGCTCGCTCAGGTCGGCTCGAAAAAGCTTGGTTTGACTCGGCTTATAGGGTTGAACAAGCCAAGCCGAGCCTATTTCATGGGCTCGTTGAAAATTCAAACTAAGCTCGAGCCTAGCTTGAGCTCGATTCGGCTCGGCTCGTGTACATGCTCGATATTTAAAATATATTATATAATATATAAAAAAGTTTAAAATAAAAAAATAAAAATCTAAAAGTCGCCCTCGCCTGTAGCTGCCTGACCGCTGTCCGGCCTCCATGAGGACCACGACCCTTTGATCTCTCTCTCACCTCTTCTCTCTCTCTCATCTTCTCTCTTCTCATCTCCTCTCTCTTCGCCCGTCGCCCAACCATTCTAGCAGTCCTTGAAATTGCGTCGGGTAGTCTAACACGACACCCTTTGCATATACATGCGAAAGCTTAAGGAGCAACTAGAATTATAGCTAAGACCTAGGGGGGGGGGGGGGGGGGGGGGGGGGGGGGGGGGGGTGATTAGGACATTTTAAAATCTTTTCACCTACTAAAAGTTTTAGCAAATTAAACTAAGTAGCGATTAACACTTCGGCTTCCAAGCCTAAGTGGGTTCAATCAATAGACTAGCAAAAGATAAAAGCAATCAGCAACCTAGTCTAATCAACTACATGTGGACTATAGAGGATGGATCAACAAAGTCTCAAGTTTACATGAGGTAGTGAAAGTACATCTTGTGAGTGTGGATGTGCTTATTAAGTGCCTAGTATACATTCCTAACTAAGCATTCATAATTGATCAATTAAACATAATGCATAAAGAGAAATGTGCTCAAGAACAATCACAAACACAAGGATGTATAGTGGTTCGACTACTTGTCTACTCCACTCCCGGTTCAAGTACTCAACCCCTTTGAGCACACCGGCATTCACTGGGGAGTTTAAATCTGGTTCCTCCCAACCAAGGTGTTTTAACTCGGATCCACCCAACCGGGGAGTTTATAGGTTCCTCCCAACCTACACGTTTGCACCCGTGTTGGTGGCTCCCCCTTGGAGACTTTGTTTAGGCAGACTAACGAGCCAAGGAACGGCTGACGTCCCTGAATTTAGGCCGACTAACAGGCCAAGGATCTGCTAACGACCCTAGATCGAGTTTATCAAACAAACTCTACACTCAACTCACATAGGGAATTGAGTGGATGGACTCCTAACAAGACAACCTTACTTGTCGGATTGAGCCCCTTTGTAGCGCCGCTTTGGGTTGCTTCTTCTTGCTCTCCCGTACTTAAATCAGCTCCCCTTGTGCTTCCCCGATCTTTGACGCCACTGCTTTGCCAAGGCTTTAGTTCCAAGATCAGCTACCTTGTATGTGATGCTCCATTGGAGATGCCCAAGGTGCTAAGGAATGGTAAATCCTCTACAAATGGTAGGAAATAGGTTTCCTAGAGGAATACACGTATATGGACTCCTAGGTAGTGTTTAGACAAGGGATTTAACTATCATCAAGGTGTCTAAACCCTAGGAATCAAGAGGGAACAAGACCATTCTCAAGATGCCATTGAATGGCCCAAGCTTGTGATGAAAACACAAGGAGAATGACTTGCTTCGGGTTTGGAATAGAGCCTCTAATGATCTCTAGCAATGGTGGCTTCTATCTCCTCAAAATCCCCTCTACATTGCTCAAAAACGAATCCCTATCTTTAAATAGATTTTCTTCCAACGGTAAATAAACGGGTAGATTTGCACATCTTCGATTGATCGGAAGAAGGTCCGATTGATTGGAGACATGTCTGATTGATCAGAATTTAGTCCAGAGAGTTCTCTGGAGGATATTCCGATTGATTGGAACATGGTCTGATTGATTGGACTGACCCCTACCGATGGATCGGAAGACTATCTGATTGATCGAAAATGTGTCCAGTGGATTTTCAAAGTTGCTGGAACAATTTTCGATTGATCAAAACTTTTGTTTGATTGATTGGAGTCCTATTGGAGCCAACGTCCGATTGATGGGAGATCAATCGAAAACTGCTGTTTGAGCTGTTTTGATTACAACAGCTTCCACCTCTTTAATTAGTCTAACTTATCATGTTTTTCATGGAGTTTTAAGACTAATAATGATGACTAAGGGTATACCTAGTTGGTGCAAGTCATCTAAGAGGCTAATGGTTAGGTTTTGGTCAAGGCAAGGCACACCAAGGCATCACTTTTACCTGTTTCTTCTTCCTTGATGCATCTGGTCCGTCTTGAGTCTTGAGTCTTCGTCTTCATTAAGCTCAACCGACACTAGACACACTGACCTAAGTGGTTGACAAACAAGGTACACTAGTATGCCACAGAAAAGTGCACTAACAGTCCTCAACTAGAGCTGCACATGAGCGGAGTTAGAACCGAGCTTTACAAAGCTTGAGCTTAGCTTGGCTTGAGCATTGAGCTCAAAACAGCCGCTCAAGCTTGGCTTGCTGGTCGAGCTTTGTTCGAGCCAAGCCGATTAAGCTCATCGAGTTAAGCCAAGCCAAGCCGAATTTTGTCCTTTTTTTTATTTTTTAATACGAGTGTATAACGACAAACTACTTGACCCACCGACCTGACTCAACCCAACCATTAACCCCAACCCAAGGAGTCGCTGACCGAACGACCTCCCCAATTTGACCCAAAACCCCCCTAAAAAAACCCCAACAAAACCCATTGGCAATTTGGCATAGAAAAAAATTAAAAAATAAGCCCACCTTGTTAACGTTGGGGGCCTAGAGCGTTCCGTCTGCGTTCGCTGCTGGGTTGGGAGTCGGGACTCGAGTATTTGTTGCAGTGCAGGTGCGGTGTGGCCGTGCGAGTTGTGACTCGGGTGTTCATTGCCCGCTGGATCATGGAGGAAGCTAGAGAGAGAGAGAGAGAGAGAGAGAGAGAGAGAGAGGCAGGGGCAGGGGCAGCCGGGTAAGGGGCGCGATGGGCTGGGTCGGGTAGGGTTTTGACAGTGAGAGGGAAATGAGCGGGCGCAGTGGGGTCAGGTAGGCTTTTGAGTCTTTTGAGTTTTTAATTTTTTTTATTAGTTTATAATAATAATAATAATAATAATAAACGAGCTCAAGCTGATCAAGCTGATCAAGCTTTTTTCGACCTACAAGCTTCGAGCCAAGCCGAGCCAAGCTCACTCATACTTGAGCTTGGCTCGTTTTCAAACAAGCTTCCTAAATTGAGCTTGAGCTTGGTCGAACTAGCCTACGAGCCAAGCCAAGCTGAGCTTTAACGAGCCAAGCCAAGCAAGCTTTTCGAGCAAGCTCGGCTTGTGTGCAGATCTATCCCTAACCTTGTTCGACAGTCGACCACCCCTGTCCTGACAGCCAACCTCCCTCCAGCTGACGACCGCCCTTATTCGATCGCCCCAACCTCCAAAGCGCAACCTCGATTCGACTCGAATGCCCAAACTCGATAGTGGCTTGAATTTAGGCTCGAAAGCTTGAAGCTCGAATAGGCTCAAAAGCTCAACCAAACTAAGCCAAGCTTACTAGTTGGGCTCGAGGACCAAGCCGAGCTAAGCCCAAGCCAGGTCGCCCGCTGACCAAAGCAAGCCGAACTGTCCAAAGCTCAGTTCGGCTCGGCTCATGTACACCTCTAAATACAGCCGAATCACCTCCTAGTTTAAGCTGAGTTCTCCAATCAACCATAATGCCTCGTTTAACACTTCTGTTACAACCATATATTCCACCTCGGTTATAGATAGTGCTATCGTAGACTATAGCATAGATCTCCAACATATTGGTCCGCCTGTTAATGTGAAAACATATATATCCCATAATGGACCTCCTATTGTCCAAATCTCCTACATAGTCCGCATCACGTAGCTTACAACTCCACCTGAAGCTTCATGTCCCCCGAACATGATCCCAGTGTCGATTATGCCCTTGAGATACCTGAGATTCCATTTCATTGCATTTCAATGCTCTTTTCTTGGATTCGCCATATATTTACTAACCACACTAAAAGCCCGTGAGATATCCGACATCGTGCAAACCATAACATACATGAGATAGCTCACTCCACAAGCTAGGGTATCCAATCTGTTTTTTTTTTTCACACACTGTTGGAAAAATAATACCAAAAAATTAAATTTGGATTCCGAAAAAATAAAATTAACTTGAACAATCAAGCTCAAGCATGTAAGCAGATACGATGTCCTTAAAGCGTGATCCACCCCCTTTCTTCTAGATCAGAGATCGCTGATGGGTTACTGGCGAATTACTTCCAGGATACAACAAGCCTGCTAGGTCCTGCGTACAACAATTATGAAAGGACCTCAATAGAAACTTGATTAACACAGTTTCTCTGGTAGACTTGAAGACTTGACCTTGTACTCAAAGAGTTCATGCTTGTTACTAACTTGAAGAAAAGGAGAACATCTTTTTTCTTAAGCTCAGTTTGAGTAGCTGTTGCTTTTATTGTTAATGCCTTGTAAACCCAGCATACCTTTGTTTATATAGGCACCATGGGCTGGTGGTTATGGATGGGCTCATAAACCAACGGGCTGTTTTCTAGCTGTTGGAAACTAGCTGTTAGTGGCTGCTTCTAGCTATTAGAAACTAGCTATTTATGACCTTTTTTACTGTTGCAGCTGCATGGTCATAACCACTGTTGTTTAATACAACAGTTTTTGCATGGTTGCTGGATCGTTTCATGCACATCGATCATATTTCCAATAGTCAGAAACATAGTCTATATAAGGCTATTTGTCATAGTAGGTGGGTCTCCCTTCTTGCCTTCGCACCGTGACTTGCACTGTTTCACAACATGCCAGGTGAGCCAACTAGCACCACTACAGTCACACTGCCCACGCTCATGCCTGTGCCCTAGCGCGTGAGTGCATGCGTGTGTTTCCAAGTAAACTAAAAAAACCTATACTAATATACCAATGATTTTTTCCATCTCAATCCGACGAGGGACTAAAGAAAATACCATTTTGCTTTGGTTTTTTCAAATTAGTTTTGGTGGGAAATGAAATTTCAAATGAAAATTTATTTTTAAACCAAAGAATTCTCAACACACACCCACCCACACCTAGAGCTGGACACGAACTGAGTTTAATCGTTTGGATCGACTCGGTAAAACCCTGTTCGAACAGAAAGTCTTATTGTTCGAACTTTGTTCGAACACACATGGTGTGTTCGAAAAAAAATTCAATTCAATTTCAAACACAGTCCTGTTCGACTCGACTCGAACTCGAACTCGACTCGAATATTGATCGACTCGACTTGTTCGTTCGACTTGATTATATATATATATATATATATATATATATATATATATATATATATATATATATATATATATAGAGAGAGAGAGAGAGAGAGAGAGAGAGAGAGAGAGAGAGAGAGAGAGAGAGAGAGGTGGATGACAAATAAACGTGACTTGTGAGCCCAGGAAGGTTTCAATGGTGGACACCATTCTCCTCACTGTTTCTTGTGGTGTGGTCTATTTGAGTTTTGTATCTGCCTCATTTTTTATTTAATGCCTTAAAATAAGCTGTACAAATGGATGGACGAAGTGGATAAAATAAATACATCATGGTGGGACACACAGAACGAAAAAATCAGTATTTACTATTCAGTAGTAGAAAAAATATTTTCAAGCGAAAAAAGCGAAATTGTTCGAACTTGTTCGGACTCGTAAAAATTGTTCAAAATCCATATGTTCGAACATGTTCGAACATGATTGTGCTAGACCAAATTGAGTTCGAACAGAGCCATCCCGTTCGAATGTTTGTTCGAACATTATTCGAACACATCCACTCAAGCAGCGGAACAATCCGATCTAGTCCATGTTCGACCCGGATCGGATGGTTGTCCACCTCTACCCACACCACATGGGCACTCCATCCCATGATTTTAGTGTTAAAACAAATTCGGTCTACCACTGAGCCATGGAGCTGAACCCACCCAGACCTAATTACTTTCACCAGACGAGAGCCATGCGGTTGTCACTTTAATGAGATCCACCCCGGTTAGGCAAAATACCTTATGCTAACCAAACATTATGATCGTCCAAAACTTTGGTAGGCCACATCATGGGAAACAGTTGATCAGGTGGAATGGCCCCAATTAGTTCTGCATAGGGCCCACCTCGCTGTTCATATGTCATCCAATGCATTCATCTTTATACCTCGTCAGGATGAACAAATGATCCAAAAATACAATATTCCAGGATTTGGGTGGGCCGTCCTATGTGAATTTAATTAGAGCTTTTACGTGAAACTTTATTGGGCAGCCGACTTGAGTGTTGAATTAGCCTCATTGTTTGGATCGAGGATAAATTAACAAGGTATTGTATTGTACCGGATGGACAAGGATGGATTTCATGCACGCGAAGTCCTTTACCCCACGGGCAACAGATTAGGTGTGGCCCCGGACGGTGCAGGCCTGACTGTGGAGCCCACTTTGATGCATATGTAGAATATCCATGCCATCCATCTATTTTTTCCATATCATTTTCGGGCATGAGACAAAAAAATGAAGCATATTCAAATCTCAAGTGGACTACACTAAAGGAAACATGGTGGTTGACCATTAAAAACTTTTTGTGGGCCACAAAAGTTTTGGATCAAGTTGATATTGGCTTTCTCCCTTCATCCAGGTATGTGTGACCTTATCAACAGGTTGGATGGCAAATAAACATTAGGCCCTAGAAGTTTTTAATGTTTGGCGTTCAATCACCATTGTTTCCTATAGTATGGTTTGCATTTTTTTTTTTTTTTTTTTTGGGTTAGCGCACACACCCCAACTGTTAGTCACACCACAATGTTGGCCACCCCCACTTGGTTGATACCAAGGCCAAGGTTATTTTCACTCAGCCTATCACTTGAGCCAAGGATCGGGGTGTTGTGGTACTGTCCTGCATGACATTAGTACCTGCTTAGTTTTTGGAATTATGCTCTGAACCAAGTGGGAAAAGTGGATGAATGGCATGGATATACTACACATGCATCAAGGTTGTTGGCTTTACAAAACCTTGGGAGAAATTCTAAAACAAGTAGGAAGAAAAAACAAAGTACTTTATTGCTGAATTTTTTATTGAGTGTGATACAAATGACTACACATTTTACCTATTTATAGACTCTTTGATAGACATAACTCATTGGCGGTTACAAGACTCTTCATTCTCCTAAAGGTCACATGTTACAACTCTTTTAATGAGACCCTTGAGAATATCAAAGGTTGCTGAAAACTGCTTGGTCATTGCTTGCTGTAATTTGCTGAAACTGTTGAGAAATTGATGATACAATTGTTGAGAAACTAAAGGTTTCTGTAACAGTTGCCTTTTGGTTTGCTACTTCCAACACTCCCCTTCAAACCAAAACTGACTTCATTCTAAGCATTGATCTTAGTTGTCTAAATGCATCAGTTGGCAATGCCTTGGTGAATATGTCCGCGACCTGTTTAGTGGTGTGACAGTACTCTAATTTTACCACTTTCTGCTTCACTTGATCTCTAAGAAAATGGTATCGAGTATCGATGTGCTTGCTCCTTCCATACTATACCAGATTTTTGGAGAGCTCGAATGCCGACTTGTTATCTACATATATGATTGTGGATCATTATTGCTGATGCTTTAGCTCCTTTAGTAGATTTCTCAACCAAATTGCCTCACAGACTGTAGATGATGCTGCCACGCACTCTGCTTCACATGTGGACAAAGCGACTATACTTTACTTCTTTGAGTTCCATGTGAAGGCAGTCGACCCGATTTCTTCATCTTGGTCACCTCCCCAATCACTATCTAAGTATCCATACAGCATTGCTTCATCTTCGTATGGATAGAAAAGACCAAATTCCATTGTTCCTTTGACGTACCTGAGAATTCTTTTTGCGGCTAGCCAATGTGATTCTTTTGGCGCTTTCATGTACCTACTTAGAAGCCCAACACTGTAGATGATATCTGGCCTTGTGATTGTGAGATACCTTAGGTTTTCAATCAAACTCTTGAACAAAGTTGAGTCCACGCTTCTTCCTTCTCCTTCTTTTGTCAGTTTCAGGCCCGTTGCTACAGGTGTGTTCACGGCATTGCAATCGGCCATCTTGAACTTTTCAAGTAATTCCTTAGCTTACTTTTTCTGAGATATATAGATGCCACCATATTGTTGCTTCACTTCGATGCCTAGAAAGAAAGACATCAGACCTCCGTCGGTCATCTTAAACTCCTTAAACATGGCCTTTTTTAATTCATCAAACATCGGCTAGCTGTGCTCTGTAAACAGCAAATCATCAACATAAAGGCATGCTATGAGCATATCGCCATAAGCATTTTTCTTTATGTAGACTGCATGCTCATATGGACATTGGGTGAAGCCGTTCTCTTGAAGATAGTTGTCGATACGTGCATTCCAAGCACGTGGAGCTTGCTTTAACCCATAGATGGCTTTCTTCAGCCGATACACCTTGTGTTCCTCCCCTTGCATAACAAACCCTTCAGGTTGGTCAACATAGACCTCTTCTTCCAGAATTCCATTCAGGAATGCAGATTTCACATCCAGTTGGTAGATCATCCAACTGTGATGTGCTGCAAGGGAGATAATCATCCTCACAGTGTCAAGCCTAGCAATAGGAGTGAAGACTTCTTCATACTCTACCTCGTACTTCTGTTTGTATCCCTTTGCTACATGCCTTGCCTTGTAGTGATTAATCTCACCATCAGCATTTCGCTTGATCTTATACACCCATTTGACGTCGATAGCTTTCTGGCCATTAGGAAGCATAGTCAGCTCCCATGTATCATTCTTTTCAATGGCATGAATTTCTTCTTTCATATCTATTCTCCAACATTCTTCTTTTATTGCCTCTTGGAACGTCAGAGGCTCATGATCTGCATACAGGCAGAAAAGATTAACTTCTTTAGTTTACTCATAGATGTAGCTTAAGCTTCTCATTTTGATGGGTGCCATGGGTGAGGGCGAGCTGGCCGAATTTTGATTTGATGGAGTACTTTCAGGGCTTCTGTGAACTGATGATGCAACCGAAGAAGGTGTTGTGGGCGTTTGCTCTTGACGGTCATACCTTTCTTCCTGTTCTTCTGTTTCGAATTGAATATCTTTGGTTGATTCTTTATTATTCCATTTTCAGGCTTCTTCATCATTAAAGACCACATCTCTACTCATCACTACTTTATTGGTTAGTGGATTGTAGAGCTTGTAGGTTTTAGATTCTTCACTATAGCCGATGAAGATGCACTTCTCACCATGATCATCAAGCTTCCTTCTTCTTGCCTCTGGAACTTGAGCGTAGGCGACACCTACAAAGATCCTTAGGTGCGCCACGCTCGGTTTGTAGCCACTCCATGCCTCTTGTGGTGTTATGTTTCTAACGTTCTAGGTTGGACATTGACTGAGCAAGTAGGCAGTACATGCAACTGCCTCTGCCCAGAAGTTCTTTGGCAAGCCTTTCTCTTTTAGCATGGTTCTTTTCATGTCGAGGATAGTACGGTTCTTTCGTTCTGCAATACCATTCTGTTGTGGCGTGTAGGCTGCAGTGTGCTGCTGCTTAATGCCTTATTCTCTGTAATAATCTCGAAATACATTTGAGGTGTACTCTCTACCTCTGTCAGATCTGAGAACTTTAATTTTGTAACCACTTTCAACTTCAACGCGAGCTTAGGAAATTTTTAAGATAGAGAAAGCGGAAGATTTTTCTTTGATGCGATACACCCAAAGTCTTCTGCTGAAATCATCAATGAAGGTAATAAAATATTTATTACCTCCAAGAGAGGGTGTTTCAAATGGTCTGCAAATATCAGTATGAACTAATTGCAATGGTTCCTTTGCTCTTCTGGACACTTCACTTGAAAAGGAGTTCCTTTGCTATTTGTCGAGTGTGCATGCCTCACACATATGTTCTGGAACTTCAATCGCCAGCAAACCATGCACCATACTTGATGAAGACAATAACTTTAAGCCGCTGAAATGGAGATACCCAAAGTAAAGATGCCATCTCCATGAATCATTTTTTCACAATTCCATAGAGACACTTCTTGGCTTTTGTGTGGATTTGGAGTGGAAACATGCGATTCTTCGCCATTTGGACTTGAGCCACAAGTCTACCGTGTGCATCTCTTATAGAGAGAATAGTTTTCCATGTGTATGTCATACCCCTTCTCAAGGAGGTGGCCGATACTGAGGATATTACTTTTCATGTTTGATACGTAATACACATTGGAGATAAAATTTGGCACACCATTCTTTTGATAGATTTTAACTTTTCCTTTACCTTTCACGAAAACTTTTGATGAGTCTCTTAGACTTACGTTACCACGAGTATCGTCTGCCAGTTCCATGAACAACTCTTTCTTTCCACACATGTGGTTACTCACACCAAAGTCGAGATACCACACGTCATTTTGATCATATGTTTTTTCTTGTGCAAGAAGAAGTATGGAGTGTTCATTTTCATGATTTGATGCTTCTGCATAATTAGAATGCTCATCTTGATTTACTGGTTTGCTCCAACAGTCTGAAGCATAATGGCCGAACTTGTTGCAATTGTAACATTGAATATTTTTTTGTATTTTCACGTCCATGCATGAATCTGCCTCTACCATTTCCTCTTCCACAAAAATTGGTAAACTTTTGTTGATTTTGTGATTGGCTTGGATGATATCCATGCCCTTTACCTCTTGCACGATTGCTAGTACCACGACCCCCTCGTTGTGTATAGTCATTCTTTGTTCATTTAGAGTCAACTTAGACTCTAAGGCATGTTCAAGCATCGAACCAGCATTCTTCAATGAACAATTTTTCCAAGTCCTTTGATTCTTCTATGGCCACAACCACATGCTCAAATTTGGTTGTGAGAGATCGAAACACTTTTTCAATCACGCGTATATCTTCAATCTTTTCACCATTTATTTTCAAGTTGTTAACAATAACAAGTAATCTTGAAAAATAATCAGAAATGGTCTCACCTTCCTTTATGTAAGAGGTCTCGAACTCGGCCCTAAAGGTTTGGAGACGAACCTTCTTTACTCGATCAATTCCTTTGAAGATGGTGCTAAGAATCTTCCATACTTGCTTGCATGTTGTCGCTTCAGCGATCTGTTCAAAGGTGGAATCATCCAACCCTTGATAGACAAGAAACAGAGCCTTCTTGTCCTTCTTCCTTTGGTATTTGAGGATCGCTTTTTGATCAGCGGTGTAGATGGCTTCTTCTTCCGTTGTGGGTTCTACATACCCATTAGTAACGATCTCCCATAAATCTTGTGACCCGAACAGTGCCTTCATCTGGATGCACCAATTCTCATAGTTGTCTTTTGACAACCTTAGAATTTGGAGCTAAATAGTGGTGGCCTATCTTCACTAGACTATGAAATCAACACCTAGGACCGGTGGCTCTGATACCACTTTGTTGGCTTTACAAAGCCTTGGGAGAAATTCTAAAACAAGTAGGAAGAAAAAAGAAAGTACTCTATTGCTGAATTTTTGATTGAGTGTGATACAAATGACTACACATTTCACCTATTTATAGACTCTTAGATAGACATAACTCATTGGCTGTTACAAGACTCCTCATTCTCCTAAAGGTCACATGTTACAACTCTTTCAATGAGACCCTTGAGAATATTAAAGGTTGCTGAAAACTGCTGGGTCGTTGTTTGCCGTAATTTGCTAAAACTGTTGAGAAATTGATGATACAACTATTGAGAAACTAAAGGTTTCTGTAACAGTTGCCTTTTGGTTTGCTACTTCCAACAAAGTTATGGTGGGCCCCACTGTCAGCGGCATCCAATCCACTCCCTACCTCACGGTAAAGTAACCTAGGCATGGGTCCTCAATGGTAGACAAACTTTGCTTCAATACTTAGATCATGGGATTGAGTGCCCATGTGATGTGGTGCGTGTGTGGGTGTCTAAAAAAAAAGAAAGAAAAGAAAATAGAGCAACCTAGGTAGGTGGGGTCCGACACCATGGCTAAGTGGTAGACAAATTATGTTTCAACACTAAGATCATGGGATTGAGTGCCAATATGGTGTGGGTGAGTGCTTTTGTGTGTGTGTAACCAAAAAAAAAAAAAAAAAAAAACAATCGTAGAAGGAGAGAAAACCCAGTTAGGTATGTAAGGCCAGCTACCCAAGTGATTCCGTCAAAGATAACGTGTGCTTAGATAATAGATTAACTTGAGCTTTTACTTTTACAGTGTCATTGCTCATTTTCACTAGTCGTTTGCAGAGGTAAAGGGCATGGGCGATCTGTATTGGTAACAGGCCCAGACACAGAATGGGGCAACAAGCTCGTGGTCACAGACATGCTAAAATTGTCCGACTTTTTCTTAAGTGCATTGCGAGGAGGAATCAAAGGAGTAAGCTATGCGAAAAGAGTCCATAAATTGAATGAAACTCTGTATAAAGCAATCGATAACAGTTGTCTCTATGGTCCAACCAGCTTAAAATGTATCGACACTCCGGGGGGCAACCCTTGCCTGCAGTACTGCACAGATGAAGTAAGTTGCGCTATTGGGTGCTTCAATGAAAACAGCAATGTGACGTGTTTAAATCAGTTGTGTATTGGATCAGGAGAGCGAGGGTTCAAAACAACTGGACCAATCTGGGTATTATCCATATGCACTATTATATTTACAATATTTATGTTTTAATTGAGAATGATGATATTGGCATTCCCTGCTTATGATAGTAAGTATCACTTATGTTGCTGATATCTGCTTTAGAGCTTATAGCAAACTTAGTTTATAATTATTCAAGACCATCTCTTGGTCATGCTCTGTACGAATTTTTACCGGCATTAGATGTATGTGTTTGTTTCTGGGTTTATATTGTTTTGTATGGATATTTGTTTGCCGTAGTTGAACTTTTTTTTTTTTTTTTGTTTTTTTTCTAAATTAAATTTCATTAACTGGATAAATTGATATACATGGAGCTTACATTCCAGCGAACCTAAGATAAAAAGACCTCATGAACGCCTATCCTATACCCAAAGAAACCTAGACTGGCCCCACTTTCAGGCTCCCCAACCAAACCCTAGCTATAAAAAACAGCGCACCTCAAATAGGTGGGGGGAGCTCGGAGGGACTCGAGAAGGAGACTTTCCGCCGGGACTCACTCGGTCACTCCCCAGCCGGGCCAAGGCATCCGCCACAAAGTTAGCCTCCCTTGGCACATGTGAAATGCGCACCTGGACTTTCTTCTTTAGGCCCTCTAATTTGGACCACGCATACCAAATCCTCCAATGCGGGGGGTTGGGACTGTTGAGAGCCTCGACCACGATCAAAGAGTCATTCTCAACTACTATATTCGAGAAACCCGCTTAGTTGAACTTCTTTCCACTGTACTCCTACAGGACACCATATTATTTAATTTCATAGGGTTTGTTAATAATATGGGAGAAAGGAAGAAATCAATCTCTTATGTATCTTTCTGCAAAATAACATGATATCAGAGCAAGAAACTTCATCTTTCCATCTTCCCTTCTTCTTCTTTCTCTCTATCGAACTTAATTCCAGCGATTCAAATTCAATTATCATCCAACTTTAAAATATTTGACATTTGTGAACTTTATTGTAGTGAATTTGGGATGCCATTTACTTTTCGTTTCTCTCCGCTCATCTCAAACTAGCGAAACGCAATGGTTGTTTTCTAAACTCAAGTGTGTGTGGGATCATAGACAGTTTGATTGGTCACATGTGATCATTTAGGTAATCAACTTGATTAGAAATTAGAGCATTCTTTGATGTGTGGGCCCACCCTTTCTGTGTCCCCCCCTATTTCTTGATCATCGTCGTCGTTGTGGCCTATTTTGACGCTGGATTGACTAATCTTGTTTTCCCAATCATAGGATTTATTTGACAAATTATGGCTATATTGTGGAATTAATGCTTGGCGTGTTGTTTAATCATCCATTATGGTCGGAATCCAAAGTTCCCTCCATCTTTTCAACTGAATGCTCAATTGCCATTGTCATTTCCATCAGCATTTTTCAAAACCTTGGGTCTTCTTATTAATTAGTTGAGCCACACCTATGTTAAGTTAGACCATCATCTGTCTGTCTATTCCAAAGGTGTGGCACACATGATGAGCAGATAGGTTTTTGTCTGTTGGTTATCATGGTGGACCCCACCACTTGCACAGCATGGTGGGCCAACCATTTGCATGGCCAACAGATTGGTTGATGGACTAGATCTACAGTTTATAAATGTAGGTCAAACAAATAGCCAATTAAGAAATCGGGCTTGGACTGCCTTGGATCCACAAATTAAATAACAAGCCACCCAATGTTTAATAAGTTGGGCTGGGCTGGTTTCGATCTTCTTGTTAGCCCTTCAGGCAGAGATGCGACCCCAAGTTCAGTCCTATCAGTTATTGAGCCTAGAACTCGGTCTTGATTCCAACTCACAGTCTGAAAGACTGCCCACACCCTACCTGAAGCTGGTTGCATATAGGCCCGATCGTGCTCAAGGTTCTATGGTTCTGCGACTCGGATTGACCAGTTCGGCTTGTGTCAAACCCCTATTTTCAATACTGACACATTGTGACAAATTGGTTTGGACTTGACCCAGTCTGAGTCAACTCAGCCGACTGCATCTGACTCAATGAGTCATCAATCCATGGTTACAGCCTTCCCCAGTTGGCACCCTGGTTTTAATCTTGCCGTGTGTACAGGGCACAATGCCATGTTTATGGTTTGTCTGAGAAACCTTTCTTTGATTTCTGAAGATCTGGGCCATTCCTTTTGCCTGCCTGCAACATGTACCTCGCCCTCTATATTTGCCTTATTCACGGGGCCCACCTAATGATCAAATATAAATTCTGGATCTCTCATTCGTATGCCAAGTTGGCATTTGTCAGGAGAGTAAGATTGTCACTAGAGTTGCGAGTAGTCCAGGTTGACCTGCATGGGCCTTTGGGCGGATCCATGCCCAGTCCCCTAAAACCCAATTAGGCATCGGGCCAAATGCTCGTCTGAGCATTGACCCATGGGCCATTGCATGCAGCCCAAGGCACCCAAAAAAATGTGTCTATGCCATGGTTAAAAGACTCGCTGACTCAGGCACACCTGAGTCAAAGCTAAATCGGCCGTCTCTCCCGAGAAGGGGGGACTCATGGTATCAAACCAAATTAATGAATCTGGATCCTCTGTTGGCCTCCAAGTAGGGAAAAGCCTTTTCATTGGTCCACGTCACACACAGATTGCACTGAGGTATGACCAGGTTGCACTAAGGATGTGACATGGTTGCAAACCTATGTGATGACATGGAGCAATGAAAAGGCTCCAAGCAGAGTTTTCCTGCTTGGAGCCAACAGAAGTTCTGGACTCCAAATTAATCAGGTCTGACCAAGTTTGAGTTGACTCAATCAAGCCACATCAGTCTCATCTGAGTCCTAAAACCATGGTCTGGGCAGCCTTGAAAGCATAAATATTTAATTGGCTTGGGTTAGGCTGATCGGCTCTTAGTCAAAACCCAGCCCGGGCCCAATTAACTGGACCCAGACCTTAGACCCAATATTCCATCCCAAGCCCAGCCTAGAAGCAGGGAGGCCTAAAACTGGATGGACCCAAGAGATTTTTTTTGCTTCACCCTCGTGTTTAGCTATGCTAGCTATGCTGGGTGTGGCAATGACCCCATCATGATGTATGTGTTGTATCCAAGCCGTCCATCCATTTGGCAAGATCATTTTAGTGCATGATACCAAAAATGAGGCAAATCTGAAGCTCAAGTGGCCCTCAAGAAGTTTTTAATGGTTGTCGTTCAATCCCCACTATTTTCTGTGCTGGGTCCACTTGAGCTTTGGATCTGCCTCATAAATTTTTGGTGTCATGCCCTAAAATGATCTCACCAAATGGATGGACAGCATGGATACAACACATATATCATGGTGGGGTGATTGCTACACCTAACGGGTGGGTATAGCAAAATTTTCTCACCAAACTGGCCCATGGTCCGCAACACATGGGTTGGGCAAGGACAGCCTAGTGTAGTTTCCACCCTAGTTGGGTTGCAACCCGAGACTATATGATATTGGAAGAGGATGTGTATTCAGTGGATCTAGGAGCCACCTGACTGGTGGAATTTGATTGGGCTACTGCTCTTAGAGACAGCGACAAGAAAGCAAGCTTGAAAGTTGTTTAGGGCACTCGACTGTGACAGCCATATCTTTCCCAGATGATATCAATATTTAAAAACTGGTTGATTTGCCACAAAGCTGCATCTCTCTCTCTCTCTCTCAAGCCAATTAATAACTCACAAGTTCATGACCCATGGAGGCCAAGTAAACACGTCCCAAGATAAGTTCCCACCTCCATAACCATGAAAATAAAAATAAAAATTCAAGGACTTAGTTCATCTTATGCATGTAACACCTAGAAATTGATGCTCCCACCATCATAACCATGAAACATAAAACAAATTTCAAGGACTTGGTCTCTTATTTATTATAACACCACTAAATTTTGAGGATGCCTCACCCATCTTATGTATTATTATCTTATAAAGAGGTAGGTCATGTAAAACGCTCTCTACACTCTCTTCTTTTATTCTTCTCCCTCTTCCGAGGAATATATGGCTTTCAAGACTTCCCATTCTCTTCCACTTTCTGCTTTTTGTTGCTTTCATCCTCTTTGTCACAGCGACAGAGGAAGAAGCAGTGAGGTATGATTATTGTTACCCACCGATTAACTTGATTAATGAGGTGGCTTAATGATAAGTTAAATAGCTAAGTATCAGACTGTAAAATACCATATTAAAGAGGTAGTATTATGACAAAATCCCTATTTATTATTCATGTAAGAGAAATGCTCTAGTGCTTTCTGTGAGCACTAGAAGTTATAATGCTCCTAGCTGCATCATCGGTTCACTTGTACAGTTCCATCAGTCAATCTGAGCTATCCAATATGTTCGGAGTACATTCCATAGGCTTTCATGCAAAAATCTATAGATCGGATGGTCAATCCATCCTTTGGCTTGGCCTTACAGGCATCCGTTTTTAAAGCTATGGATTTGATGGTTACAATTCCCTAACAAAGCTGATCTCTTCAGAATCATAAGTAATTCATGATTGGTCCTAACAAATACATGATGGATCAAATTGTTGATAGGACCTATGTGAACATATTAAATAACATTATTTGATCAAATCGTTCGTGTTTTTCTCATCAATGTAAAGTTTGTATGGTAGCTCATGAAGTATGTGCTGAAGCTAATGAAGAGTACAGATCAATGCATTCGACTAGTAAGTGACTCACTTGAAACTAAAACACTGTAACTTATGGTAATCTGAGAGCACTGGAGCATCTCTCGTTTTGTAAAGTCACCATTATGGAATAATCTTAAGTTCCTTACCATTCAATCCATTTGTTACTAAATAGATGTGTTGGAGCATAACCGGCTCTTCTCTTACACCACTTTGATGTAATTCCAAGCCATAATAAACTTGGATTAACGCTAGGTATTAAAAATTTGGGTCTAACACCAATGTCAATCCTGTGCTTTGCGGAAGCACACTCAATGAAGATAGAACAATCACGATAAATCAGAACAACCAAACAAGTAATCACAAACACAAGATTTAACATGGAAAACCCTTGCGGGAAAAAAAATCACAGCACGAAGTGACAAAGATCTCTACTATAATTAAAACCTTAGAGTACACTACTCACCTTCTTCGATTACAACATTACCTAATCTCCCATTATGATGCGTACTTAGAAAAACCCTAGCCCCTTGAGAAAATTCCTTTCTAAGTCTTTACAAGTGTAGAAAATTCTCCCACCTCGTAAAATCAGTTGCCCTTAGAGAGAAAACACTCGTAACTATCTAACCTTAATCATAATTAGGACTTTAAATACCCTGCTTACGTAAAACCACGCACATCGTCAGTCCTGATCGATCGCATTCGGTTGGATTGACAATTAACTGTCAATCGGACCAACTTAGAACGACAATATCCGCTTGGAGAAATCATTCTCTATTGGTCGGATCGACAAAGCCTGACTTTGCTCCCTGACTGAGAAGTTTTGCACTCTGTTGGTCAGACTGAGAACCTATTCGGTCTGATCGATAGAGCCCTGTGCATAATCTTGACTATGCAGAATCCAAGGCATCTGCATAACAATCTCCACCTTGACTTGTATTTTTTCAAGTCATCCTATAGATTTGCATGCTAGCCTCCACTTTGAGCATCGATAAAAATGGATGGATGGTGTGGATAAAATATATACATCACAGTAGGCCCCACAGAGCCCATTGACAGGATCGTCCATCTCTAGCTAGATTCAAGTGGGGGTAGCATGCAATTCCTGGCCGAATTTGGGGGGAGCAAAGTAGGTGTTATTGAGGTAACAAATTAGTGGGTGTTGCCCCTATCGCTGAGGTCCTACCTTGATGATTTTTTGTATATCCACGCCATCCATCCGTTTCTTCAAACCATTTTAGGATGGAGTACCAAAATTTATGCAAAACCCAAATCTTAGGTGGACCACACCACAGAAAATAGTGGTGATTGAGTACCTCATCATTAAAAATTCCAAAGGGCCCATTGTAGTGTTTTCTTATTATTTATTTGTAATCCAACCTGTTGATAATGTCAAGAAGATCTTGTTGAAGGGAAATTAGAAAGATTAGATTGATCGAAAACTTTTTGGGCCCACAAAACATTTATAATGGTTACTCATAGCTATTTCTATTGGTATGGTCCACCTGAGATTTGGATCTTCTTATGATTTGGGATCACGCCCTAAAATGAGATGGTAAAGTAGATGGACGGCCTGGATGTACAACAAATACATTAAGATAGGCCCCACACGGGTTAGGGCAACACCCACTAAGCTGTTACTAAGGCAACAACTAATTCGCTCCCAGATTTGGGGGAGTGGATTAGGTGAGACTCAAATCCACTGAGGTGGGTGGGACCCCGACTGTGGGGCCCACTGTGATGTTTGTGACTACATCTACACTGTCCATCCATATTGAAAGCTCATTTTCAAGCATGATCTAAACAATGAAGCAGCTCCAAATCACACATGAACCATAATACAGGAAACAATGGTAATTAACCATTAATGGGCCACGAAAGTTCTGGGCCACATGAGATTTGGATCATCCTCATTTTTTTGGATCATTCCTTAAAATGATTTGGAAAAATCAAGGACGGTGTGGATAAAGCACATACATGATGACGGGGGCCACACAATGATTAGACTGGGGCTTACTGACATCGTGAGTACGCAATTCGGATCCACAGAGTTAGGTGGGACCCCTAACTGTGAGGCCCACCATAATGTATGTGACTACATCTCTGCTATCCATCCATTTTGAAAGCTCATTCTTGGGCATGATCCAAAAAATGAAGTATATCCAAATCTCAAATGGACCATAGTTCAAGAAACCGTGGTAAATGACCATTAAAAATTTTCTTATGGGCTACAAAAGCTTTAGATTAAGATTATATTTGTGTGGTCTCTTCATCTAGGTCTTTTTTTACCTTATCAACAGTTTGGATGGCAAATGATCATTCCAATCGAATCCATGAAGTTTTTAATGGTAGCTAGGAATTCAATGATCAATGTTTCGCAAGGGAAAATGTGTCGCATTAACATATTTTAAACATTTTAGATATTAGTTAACAAACATATTATTCTAGATTCAATATTAGTTTTCCGATTTTAGATTTAAACTCGGACTTCTGACTTCAAATTTAACAAACAGCCCATAAGTCCTTTACCCCACGGGAAGCAGATTAGGTCTTTACCCCACGGGGAGCTGATTAGGTGTGGCCCCGGCTTTGCCCAAAACAGGTGCGGGCCTGACTGTAGAGCCTACCTTGATGCATATGTAGTATATCCATGCCATCCATCCACTTTTTCATATCATTTTTGGGGCATGAGACAAAAAAATGAAGTAGATCCAAATCTCAAGTGGACTACACTACGGGAAACATGGTTGTTGACCATTAAAAAACTTTTTGTGGGCCATAAAAGTTTTGGATCAAGCTGAGATTTGCTTTCTCCTTTCATCCAGGTCTGTGTGACCTTATCAACAGGTTGGATGGTGAATAAACATTAGGCCCTAGGAATTTTTTCAATGGTGGATGTTCAATTACCACTGTTTCCTGTAGCATGGTCCGCATGACATTAGTATCTAGAGCTGAGCACGAGCCAAGCTAGCTCAGTTAGCTCTCTCGACTCAGCTCGAACTAGCCCGATTCGGCTCGATTCGAAGGCTAGATTCGAACCAAGCCGAGCCATTTTTCCAAGCTTGAAATGAGTTTCAAGCTGAGCTCGAGCTAGCCCAAGCTCGATTCGGCTCGGCTTGAAGTTCTACTCGATTGAAGCTCGATTCGGCTCGGCTCGAAGTTCTGCTCGATTGAAGCTCGAATTGGCTCGGCTCGGCTCGACTCGGCTGACTCACTTGTAAAAAGCTACAAAAATATATATATTTTAGTCCCACATTGGAAGTGAACAAAGAAAAGAGAGATGAAACTCTCTATAAAAGTTAGTTGGGGTGTCAATGGGCTTTGGGCTGCCTTTGGGCTCAGTTTTAAACAGCTTTAAGCCTGACTTTTGGGCTGGGCCTACCAGGCTCGAACTCGCTCGAAAGCTCGGTCGAGCTAGCTCGAACATTTCAGTCCAGCTTGAAGGTCGAGCCAAGCCGAACCAAACACGAACTAGGGTGGTCATTGAGCGAGCCTAGCTCGAACAGGGCTCAACTCGGCTTGTGCTCACCTCTATTAGTGTCTGTTTCATTTTCGGAATTATGCACTGAGCCAAGCTGGAAAAGCGGATGGATGGCATGGATATATTAATACATCAAGGTGGGCCTGACTATCGACTGCACCCAATCCGCTCCCTACCTCACAGTAAAGTAACCCAGGTAGGTGGGTCCACTTCCATGGTTCCATGGTAGACAGACTCTGTTTTAATACTTAGATATTGGGATTGAGTGCCCATGTGATGTGGGTGCATGTGTGGGGTGTCTTAAAAAAGAAAGAAAGAAAATAGAGCACCGAGTCTGACTCCATGGCTGAGTGGTATGCAGATTATGTTTCATCACTGAGATCATGGGAATGAGTGCCCATGTGGTATGGTTGGGTGCTTGTGTGGGTGTGTGTAAAAAAAAAAAAAAAGAGGTAGAGTAACCTAGGTAGGTATCTACGGCGAGGTGTCCAAGTGATTTCTTCAAAGATAACATGTGCTTGGATAACAAACTTGAGCTTTTACTTTTAGCATGTAATTGTTCATTTTCACTAGTTGTTTGCAGAGGTAAACGGCATGGGCGATCTGTATTGGTAACAGCACCAGACACAAAATGGGGCAACCAGGCTGTGATCGAAGGCCGCATACCAAAATTCATCGGCTATTTATACATAGCACTACAATCAACAAAGAAAGGAGCAAGCTAGTGCGAAGAAAGCTCATAAATTCAATAAAACTTTGTATAAAGCAATCAATTACAATTGTCTCTATGATGCAACCAGCTTCAGATGTAACAACTCTCCGGGCAACCCTTGCCTGTAGTACTGCACAGATGAAGTAAGTTGCGCTATTAGATGCTTCAATGAAAACAGCAATGTGACGTGTATAAATCAGGTTGTGTAGACGCCTTCTGCCCGACCCCATACTATGGTTCAGGAGAGCGAGGGTAGAAACTGGATCAGCTGGGTATTATCTATATGTACTATTATATTTACATTTATTAGTCACACTACAATGTTAGCCACCCCTCATGGGAATTGATACCAAGACCTCAAGTGTTGAAACGAGTTTACACCCAGGTCCATAGCTCAAGTGGCAGACCGAGTGAAGATAGCATCGTTTCAACACAGAGGTCATGGTATGATTCCCATAGTGGGGTGGCTAACATTGTGATGTGACTAACTAGGGGTGGTGGGTGTACTAACAATGGGGTGTGTGAACTAACCCACACACCAAAAAAAAAAGGCGTTGAAATGAGGTTATCTTCACTCAATCTACTACTTGAGCTATGGATTGGGATGTATTTTATAAGGTTAGTTAATAATATAAAAGGGATAAATCACTCTCTTATGCATCTTTTTTCAAAATAACATGATATCAAAGCAAGAAATGCTAGCTTTCCATCTTCCCTCTTCTTTCTCTTTATCAAACTTAATTCCCGTGATTCAAATTCAATCATCATCCAACTTTAAAATATTTGACAATTGTGAACTTTATTGTAGTGAATTTGTGATGCCATTTACTTTTAGTTTCTCTCCCGCTCATCTCAAACTAGCAAAACTCAAGTGGTTGTTTTCTAAACTCACGTTGTGGGGGATCATAGATGCATGCATTCATTGGTCACATGTGATCATTTAGGTAATCAACTTGATTAGAAATTAGAGCATTCTTTGATGTGTGGGTCCACCCTTTCTGTGTCCCTCTTATTTCTTGATCCATCGACATCATTGTAGCCGTGTGTCCTAGTTATTTGAGGCCAGATTGACGAATCTTGTTTTCCCCATCATGGGATTTATCTGATAAATTATGGCTATATTGTAGGAATGCTTGGTGTGTTGAGAAATCATCGATTATGGTCATAATCCAAAGTACCCTCCATGTTTTCAACTGAATGCTTAATTGCCATCATCATTTCCATCAGCAATTTGCAAAACATTGGGTCTACTGATCATTAGGTGAGCCACACTTATGTATATTACGTTAGACCATCATCTGTTCCATCGTTTACAAAGGCGTGGCCCACATGTTGAGCAGGCTGTCTTGGGTTTTATCTTTTGGTCTTCATGGTGGACCCCACCACTTGCATGTGATGGACGGTCTACCATTTGCATGGCCGACGAAATTGGTAGACGGACTGGATCCACAGTCTATAAATGTAGTCACACAAATAGCCAATTAAGAAGTCGGGCTTGGACTGCCTTGGGTCCACAAAATGAATAACAAGCCACCCAATGTTAAATAAGCTGGACTGGGCTGGTTTTGACCTTCTTGTTAGGCCTTCAGGCAGAGATGCGACCCCAAGTCCAGTCCAATCAGTAATTGTGCCTATAACTCGGTCCTGGTTCAAATTCACAGTCTGAAAGACTGCCCACACCCTACCTGAAGCTGGTTGCACATAGGCCCGATCGTGCTCAAGGTTCTATGGCTCTGCGACTCGGATTGACCCGTTCGGCTTGTGTCAAACCCCTATTTTCAATACTGACACATTCTCACTAACTGGTTTGGACTTGACCGAGTCTGAGTCAACTCAGACGACTGATGAGTTATCAATCCATGGTTACAGCATTCCCCAATTGGCACCCTGGTTTTAATCTCGTCGTGTGTACAGGGGCGCAATGGCATGTTTATGGTTGTAGGAGAAACTTTCTTGAAGATCTGGCCGTTCGTTTTGCCTACCTCACCATGGATGCTTCCTAGCAACATTACCTCGCCCTCTATGTTTGCCTTAAGCACAGGGCCCACCTAATGATCAAATGTGCATGGTGGAGCCTTCACGATGCACATTCTGGATCTCTTACTAGTATGCTAAGTTGGCATTTGTCAGGAGAGTAAGATTGTCGCTAGAGTTACAACTAATCCTGGTTGATCTGTTGGGCCTTTTGGCGGATAAATGCTCAAGTCTGGGCATTGACCCATGGGCCATTACATGCAGCCCAAGGCACCAAAAAAATTGTGTCTGTATCATGGTTAAAAGACTAGCTGACTCAGGCACACCTGACTAAGGCACCAAATTAATCAGGTCCGATCAGTCTGAGTCAACTCAGTCAAGCCACATCAGATTCGTCCAAGTCCTAAAACCATGGTCTAGGCTGCCTTGAAAGCATAAATTGGCTTGGGTTAGGCTGATCGGTTCTTAGCCACAACCCAGCCTCGGCCCAATTAACTGGACATAGACTTTAGGGCCAGTATTCCATCCCAAGCCCAGCCTAGAAGCAGGTTAATTAGGCTTAAAACCGGATGGACCGAGACTAGCCCATGTTCCACGACACATGGGTTGGGCAGGGCCAGCCTAGTCTAGTTTCCACCAACCCCAACCTATATGATTTTAGAAGAAGATGTGTATTCAATGGCTTTGGGAACTCAGTCCTTACACATACCTTAGTGTAAGACTCGATCACGAGAGTTTCAACATGAGGTCATGGGTTCGAGTACCCCATTGGGGTTTAAAAAAGCCATAGTGCTGTGACTGCATCATCTCTGACCTCATCTCTGACAGCGGAGCCGCATGCTCCTCAGATCTACATTGATATCAATACGTAAAAACTGATTGATTTGTCACAAAGCTGCAGAGTCTCTCTCTCTCTCTCTCTCTCTCTCTCTCTCTCTCTCTCAAGCCGATTAATAACTCGCAAGTCGACTTACCATGGAGAGCAAGTAAACACGTCCCAATTGATGTTCCCACCTCCATAATCATGAAACATAAAGAAATTTGAAGGACTTGGTCCATCTTATGTATTATAACACCTCCCCAGATCTACATTGATATCAATACGTAAAAACTGATTGATTTGTCACAAAGCCGCAGAGTCTCTCTCTCTCTCTCTCTCTCAAGCCGATTAATAACTCACAAGTCGACTTACCATGGAGAGCAAGTAAACACGTCCCAATTGATGTTCCCACCTCCATAATCATGAAACATAAAGAAATTTGAAGGACTTGGTCCATCTTATGTATTATAACACCTCCCCAGATCTACATTGATATCAATATGTAAAAACTCGTTGATTTGTCACAAAGCTGCAGAGTCTCTCTCCCCCTCTCTCTCTCAATCCAATTAATAACTCACAAGTCGACTTACCATGGAGAGCAAGTAAACACGTCCCAATTGATGTTCCCACATCCATAACCATGAAACATAAAGAAATTTCAAGGACTTGGTCCATCTTATGTATTATAACACCAAGAAATTTCGAGGATGCTTCGCCCATCTTACTTATTATTATCCTATAAAGAGTTAGGTCATGTAACACGCTCTATACATACTCTTCTTTTATTCTTCTTCCTCTTCTAAGAAACACATGGCTTTCAAGACTTCCCTTCTCTTCCACTTTCTGCTTTTTGTTGTTTTCATCCTCTCCGCCACAGCGGCAGAGGAAGAAGCAGTGAGGTATGATTATTGTTACTTTCAGATTCTTACTAGTCTTAGAAGGATGAAAATCGTTGAAAATAGCCATGCATAACAACCCAACCTGTATAGATCAGGGCCCACCTGTTATTTAATTATCTTTTTCTAAAAATTTATACACATATATATAGTACTATCTCATTAATATGTTATTTACATCTTGATACCTATTTAAATTAATTTTTCATTAAGGTACCTCATTAATCAAGTTAATTGTTATTAGTTTTCTCTTTACCTTATTTCATAAATAACAAAAATACCCATCAATTTAAGTTAATTGTCACAGTAGTACCTTCTATTAGTTCTCTCTAAATTATTGAGCTTTTTGCATAAATGACAAAAATACCCACCAATTTAAGTTAATTGTCACAGTAGTACCTTCTATTAGTTCTCTCTAAATTACTTAGCTCTTTGCATAAATGACAAAAATACCCACCAATTTAAGTTAATTGTCACAGTAGTACCTTCTATTTGTTTTCTCTAAATTACGTTGGCTTTTTGCATAAATGATAAAATTACCCACCAATTTAAGTTAATTGTCACAGTAGTACCTTTTATTTGTTTTCTCTAAATTTTGTTACCTAATTTCATAAATGACAAAAATACCCGCCGATTGATTAATGAGGTAGCTTAATGAGAAGTTAAGTTAAATATTTATTGGGATGTAAATACCATAATGAGGTAGCATATATTATGTCAAAATCCCTATTTATTATTCATGCAAGAGAATGCTCCAGTGCTTTCTGTTATTACTAGAAGTTATAATGCTCCTAGCTGCATCGTTTCACTTGGACAGTTCCATCGGTCAATCTGAACTATCCATTATGTCCAGAGTACATTCCATATTCTATCATGCAAAAATTCTATAGATCAGATGGTCAATCCATCTTTGGTTAATTTTGCCTTATTTTCTATAGGCATCAGCTTTCAAAGACATGGATTTGATGGCTGCAATTCCCTTACAAATCTGATTCTTCAAAATCATAAGCAATCCATGATTGGTCCTAACAAATAGATGGATCAAATTGTTGATTGGACCTATTTTGTGTAGGCGATCATAACAGTACATATTAAATACCATTGGTCAAATAGTTATTGTTTTTCTCATCAATGTAAAGTTTGCATGGTAGCTCATGAAATGCCTGCTGAATCTAGTGAAGCGTCCAGATCAATGCAACAGAGCACTATAGCTTATGGTGCTCTGAGAGCACTAGAGCATCTCTTATTGTGTAAAGTCACCATTATGAAATAATCTGAAGTTCTTGACCATCCAATTGATGGTTATCAAATGCATGGTTAAAAGTAAAGAGTGATCTCAAGTCCATCCAATTAGACCATAAGTTAACATTTACCCTACAAATAACATACAAGCTTTCATGTGTCACGCCATATCTAACTCATCCAATAGGTTGGATTTGAGAACTTATTGCCCAACTGGCTGGATTTGAGACCTTCTCAACATAGTTTAAAGCCTCAAAAACTTTGCTCAACTTAGATATCGGCAATGCACCCACTGGTGCTATCAGCATGCGGAAATTTCACTTTGATGGGTTACGAGACCAAGACCCCTTGTTGAAACTCTGCTACCAACGAGGCAAGGCTCTGAACCCATGCAGATGTGATATTGATTGAATCGGATTCAGTGGATTCGGGGAACCACCTACGTCGATGGATCCGTGATTGTGAGGCCCACCATGATGTATCTGTTTTATATCCATATTGTCCATCCATTTTTTCTAGGTTATTTTAGGGCATGAACCCAAAAATGAATTAGATCAAGATCTCAGGTGGACCACATCACAAGAAGTAGTGGTGATTATACGTGCACCATTAAAAACTTCTTAGGGGCCAAATCTCTTATGAATGACTTTAAGTGAGAGTAAAGGGGTGCACAGCTCGGTATGCCCCATGTTAGAATTCCAACCCCTAACAAATCCGGATAAATCCTAGGTGTTAGAAATTTGGATCTAACACTACTGCCAATCCATGCCCTTTGCAGAAGCACATTCAACGAAGATAAAAACAATAACAATAAAGTAGAATAATTAAACAATTAACCAAGCAACTGCAAAACATAAGATATTTAATGTGGAAAACCCTTGCAGGGAAACACCATGGCAAAAGCAATAGAAATATCCACTATCATAAAAACTTAAAGTACACCACTCACCTTATTCGATTACAGTTTTATCCAATCTCCACTTGCGATGCGCACCTCTAGGAAACCCTAGATCCCTTGAGAAAATCCCTCCTCAAGCCCCTTACAAGTGTAGAAAATCTTCTCCCTTAGCAAACCCTTGCCCCTTAGGACAAAACACTCATATTAACTAAGCCCTAACCTAAAACCAGGCTTAAATACCTTGTTTTGCGCAAAACCGTGCAAATCTGACGGTTGCACTACGGTCGACTTAGGTATTGACCAATAACTGAACAAAGAGTCACGGTCGACCATCAACAACCTCGATCAACCGTGAAATATCACAGCGAATCACGATCAACCGTGAATCCTTGCAGAATGCAAGGCATCCTACACAACAATCTTCACATTAACTTGCATTCTAGACAGAGAGTTATGGTTGACCATCAACAACCTCAGTCGATTGTGAAATATCACAGCGAGTCACAATCGACCATGAACCCTGCAGAATGCAAGGCATCCTACACAGCAATCTCCACATTGACTTGCATTCTGCCAAGTCACCCTGAAGATTTCCTTGCAATCGATCCATCTTGAGTGTAGATCCCTCCCTGTATCCTTCCACATAGAACACAGCTCCATCTGCACCCTTGTGTAAGGGTGGTTAATCTCATTAATATATACCTGAAGAGATTGAACAAGCTTAAGCAATGCTTGGACTTCTCTGTGGTTACCGACTTTGTCAACATGTCCGTGACATTCTCACCCGTATGAGTTTTTTGAAAATGGATCTCCTCCGAAGTAATGAGCTCCCATATCTTGGGGAACCTCACATCGATGTGCTTGGTTCATGCATGATATACTTGATTCATTACTATATAAATATTCAATTGATGAATATGGAATCACAATGAGTGAGGAGTTAAAGAGTGAGGCTTTTTAGTCTCCTTCCTATTTTTGCATTTCCATTTATGACCCGTTTGACACCATGGATTTGATGAGAAGTGAATTTCAGAGGAATTCATGAGAATTCAAAAAGGCACTTTAGCTCCTTTTCAAATCCTCTAAAAAGGGTGAGATTTGAGGAGAAATCCTCCCCTATGTGGGACCCAACATGATGTATATTTTCTATCCAACTTGTTAATAAGGTCATAAAGACCTGGATGAAGGGACCACACAAATATCAGTTTAATCCAAAACTTTTATACATCATAAAAGATCTCTCTCTCCACTTTTTCTTATTTTTATCGTCCACTTGAGATGTGGATCTGCTTTATTTTTTGGATCCTGACATAAAATGATCTGTAAAAATGGATGGACGACATGGATTTCAAAATCAAGGCTAATATGGTGGGCATACGGTGGGATTAAAATCCACACATTCCATTCCATCATGTTTGATTTCTCTCCAAATCTTGATTGCTAAACAGAAAATCTGGAATTGATAAGAATTGAAATTGATGAGAATTCACATCATGGAATCCACTTCTCATCACTTCCTCTAAGATTAATGGTGTCAATCAAGCCCTTAGAATATAAGTGAGGAGTTAAAAAGTGAGGCTTTTATAGCCTCAGTTTCTTATCAACTGAGGCCAAAAAGTGGACTTTTTGCCTCGATTTCCTAACAACTGAGGTGAAATATCAGACTCTTAGCCTCGGTTCCTTAGTAATCGAAGCGAAAAGGCTAGCTTTTAGCCTCAGTCCCTTTGTAATTGAGGTGAAAAAGTGGACTTTAAAACTCGATTTTCTAACAATTAAGGCTAAAAAGGAAACTTTTAATTTGATTTTTTGCTAATTGATGCAAAATAACGGTCTTTTAGCCTTGATTTCTAACGAATTGAGGTAAAATAACGAATTTTTAGCCTCGATTTTTTACCAATTGAGGAGAAATAATGGACTTTTAACCTCGGTTCCTTAGTAACTGTGGCAAAAAAGTGGATTTTTAGCCTTGGTTTCTTATCAACTGAGGCGAAATGATGAACTTTTAGCCTTAGTTCCTTCAAATCAAAGGTAAAAAAGCGATCTTTAAGCGCCTTTTTTTTTTATTTTTACAACTTAGGTTAAAAAGTGGACTTCTAGCCTTGATTTCTTACCAACTGAGGTGCAATAGTGGACTTTTAGCCTCGATTTTCTAACAACTGAGGCTAAAAAGTGTACTTTTAGCCTTGGTTTTCTAACAACTGTAGACAAAATAATGAACTTTTAGAAACTGAGGAAAAATAGCAGACTTTTAGCCTCAGCTCTTTAGCAATTGAGGTGAAAAAGTAGACTTTTAGCTTCGATTTCTTATCAATTAAGGCAAAACAACGGACTTTTAACCTCGGTTCCTTTGTAATCGAAGTGAAAAAAATGAACTTTTAGCCTCCATTTACTAACTAACTAAGGCTAAAAAGTGAATTTTTAGTCTCAGTAAGGCAAAATATCGAACTTTAACCTTGATTTCTTATCAATTGAAGTTAAAAAGTGGACTTTTAGCCTCAATTTTTTAACAACTGAGGCGAAATAGTAAACTTTTAACCTCAGATTCTTACCAATTGAGGTGAAATAAGGACTTTCAGCCTCAGTTTCTTACTAAGGGTGTGTTTGGTAAAACTTAATTCCACAACTTATCACTGAAAAATGATATTTTCAGTGATTTTAGTAATTCAGACCGTTTGGTAACTAAAAAAATTTAAGTGCTTAATTGGAAAAATCACTTAAATTAAGTGGATTATTTTAAGTCATGCCAACTTGACTTAAAGCTTATAGCTGAATGCAGGTAAGTGGTTTCTCTTTAAATTTTTAGATAAAAATTGACAAAAGTATCCCTATTAACATTTAAAAATGACAAGATTACCCTTCTTTGTTTACTTTCTCATCAATGAAACCATCCCACGCAAGTACTTGAAGTCACCAAATTCTATAAGCCCCAACATAATGTATGTATTATATCTACATAGTTTATCCATTTGAAAAGATGATTTTAAGGCATGAGCCCAAAAATGAGACAAGTCCAAACCTCAGGTGGACCACACCACTGAAAGCAATGGAGACAATGATGCCCACCATTGAAACCTTACTAGGGCCCACCATGATGTTTATTTACCATCAACCCTATTCATAAGAACACAAAGACCTGGATTAAGGGAAAACACAAATATTAGCTTGATCCGAAACTTTTGTGGCCGTGATAAGTTTTCAATGGTAGTGTTCAGATAAATTACCAAATAGATTTTTCAATTCTTATAAGTACTTTAATTCAGCACTTTAAGTTTTCAGTACTTAAATTAATTTTCAGGCTTAATTTTTCAGTTTACTAAACAACACCTAACTGAGGCGAAAAGGCACATTTAACCTCAGTTTTTTGAACTAAGGCTAAAAACTATGGCTAAATGCCATTTTCTTGTAGAATTACAGATATAGTGTGGCAGGATCTCTTTCCGTTAATTGCACACGTAAGCTAAGTATCAAACAATCTATCTCCATACATGTGGCGCCCACTTATGTCTTGATTGTCAAGGTCAGCTCCTAACCACCCAATTGTAATCCTCAATGAGTTCTCCAGTTAGTGGCTATGAACCTGTTGGTAGGGTGATTGGGGTATGCTCCATCCGTGGAAGTGCCCATAACTTAATGGTCTAGATGTTATGCATGTGTGAGTGTGTGAGAGGGCACCGCCATGTAAAGATAAGAAGGTAACTCACGCTAGGTACCTAAGGGTGGTAACACCCAGATCCATAGCTCAAAGTGAAAGACTGAGTGAAGATAACCTCGTTTCAACACTTGAGGTCTTGGTATCGATTCATAAGGGGGGTGGCTAACATTGCTGTGTGACTTACAAGGGGGTTGGGTGCACTAACAGTGGGGTGTGTGGGCTAACCGGGAAAAAAAAAAAAAAAAAAGAAGGTACCTACGGGGTTATTTTCGCTCTATGGGCCCCACCATGATTTATTTATCCATGCCATCCATCCATTTTCCAGATCATTTTAGTGCGTCATCCTAAAATAAGATAGATCCAAAGCTCAAGTGGACCACACCACAGAAAACTGCGGGGATTGAATGCCTACTGTTGAAAACTTCTTGCAGGTCACAGATGTATTGGATCAAGCTGAATTTTTATTTTTCTCTTCATCCAGCTTTATGTGATTTTATAAGCAGGTTGGATGGCAAATAAACATCACAGTGGGCATCAATATCCCTAATGCTTTATGTGGTGTGTACCACTTGAGTTTTGGATTTACCTCATTTCATTTTTGAGGTTATATCCAAATTAAATGAGCTCATAACGTGAATAGACCGAGTGGATAAAAACAAATACATCACAGTGGGGCCCACGGAGCTCTTCTAGCACTGACAAATACTGGAGGGGTACCACTACCGAACCTGAGTCCTATTTTCACAAACTTGGGTCTAACCAGAGCTTTTTTAATACTTTTACTATGCCATTGCTCATTTTCACAAGTTATTTTCAGAGGTGAAGGGCATGGGCGGTCTGTGTTGGGAACAGGCCCGTTCACAAAAAGGGGCAACAAGGTTGGATTCGGAGACCTACAAAACTTTAAGGGCAGGATCAATGGCGCAGGACGAGTACGAGACTATGCAGACATGGCTAAAACAATCAATGATATTTGGCAGAAAGCAGACGACCACAGTTGTCTCTACCAAAATGCAACCGGCGCCTTCACATGTGAGAACAGTACTCCGGGCAACCAGTGCCAACAGTACTGCACACCATCTCTAATTTGTGTTCTTAAGTGCTGGAATGAAAATGGCGGTTTGCCGTGTATACTACAACGCCAGTGTTTTGCATAGCAACTGCTACAAACCAAGGTGCACCCTGATCCGAGGGTAGAAAACAACTGGACCAAAAGCTGGGTATTATCTATATATATATATATATATATATATATATAGACTATTATTTTTGCATGTATGTTTTAATGGGGAATGATGGTATTAGCATTCCCCATCTATGACTGAAAGTATCACATATGCTGTTGATATTTTTCTGTAGAGCCTGTCGCAAGCTTAGTTAGTGACTAGTCATGAAGACTATCTTTTGGTCGTCCTCTCTTGGAATTCTTACTGGTATTAGATCTATGGGTTTATTTCTGGGTCTATATTGTATGGGTGTTGGGCCTAGTTGAACTTGTTTCCTATGTAATTTTCTAAGGTTTGTTAGTAATTAATATGGGAGAAGGGAGAAATAACTCCCCAATATATCTCTTCTCAAAATGACATGGTATCAAAGCAAGAAACTCCAGCTTTCCCTCTTCCCTTCTTCTTCTTTCTCTTCTCTCCTCCTCTCCTTCCTCTTCTCTTTACTCTTTTGACTCTTTTCTCATTCTTCTTCTTTCTCATTGTATGACACCACAATGGCTGCTGCCGCATTCAGGCAACCATGCCTTTGCTAGCAGTGGCTGCACCTGCATTCATCATCAACCTCCACCCTTTCTTTCTCCACCCGTGGGTGTGTTGGAAAACGGACGCCTCAAATCAGTTGTACAGGGCCACTGACCGGTCGGTCACAGAGGATCAAGGCAGCAAAGCTGCTGTGCTGTTTATAAGCCATCTGACCAGTAGGCAATTTCATTGTGTAATACGGATTCTTGCACGGTTTGCGCACAAGAGGTTTCTAAATCCATTTTTTCTTGGCTATTCAAGGGGTAATACGGGATTAGAGGTTTCTAAAGTTACAAAGGGAATTAAGGGAGCTTCTAGGTGAGAAAAAGAGCTTGAAGAAGAGGGTTTCTTTGTTAAGTAAGTTTGAAATTTCTCTTGTAGGCTTAGTTTTTTTGTCTTGGGTTCCATCTCTTGTAACTTTTGATATTATAGTGGATTGGTGTCGCTTTGTGCCGTGGTTTTTTACCCCTGAAGGGTTTTTCCACGTTAAATTTGGATTGTCTATGTGTGGGTGATTACATGCATTGTGATTGCATAATGTGGCTTGTTTGATTCAATTTGTTGTTTGTGTTTGGCTTTGCTTCCACTGCCGGCCCTCCTATCCCAACAATTGGTATTAGGGAAATCGTTGGAGTGTAGCAGAAATTCGAATATGAAGCAAGAGCATGGCATCAGGTATGAGGTTCGATATAGAGAAGTATTTGGAGAAAAATAATTTTGAACTTTGGAAGGTGAAGATGAAAGACCTTTTAGTTCAGCAAGGATTGCAAGTTGTGCTCCTTGGAGAGCGACCATAAGCTATGAAAGAAGAAGAGTGGAAAAAGATAGATGAAAAGGCCATCATGAAAGAGAAAACTGCGACTAAAACATGGGCGAAGTTGGAGAATATCTACGCAAAGAAATCTCTGAAAAATCGCATATATTTGAAACTTTAGTTGTACAATTTGAGGATGATGGAGGGGGCCGATATCGAGAGGCACATCAGCAATTTCAATAGGCTTATTTGCAAGTTGATGGATGTAGATGAGCTGATGAAGGACGAGGATCAAGCGTTTATCCCGTTGAATTCTCTTCCAGAATCATATGAGTCGCTCAAGGACTCTTTGTGGGTAGGTAGGGAGATTATTGGCGTAGAAACCGTTATCTTAGCCCTTCAGGCGAAGGCGATGAGAAGGAAAAGCGGCGGCGTGGGTCCCTCTACTGATGATACATTGGTTATGAGGGGGAGGAATTCTGAACGGTGTGGAGGATCTCCTTCATCGAGATCTAAATCAAAAGGCAAGTGGAGGCACAAGGTGAGATGCTGGAATTGTGGGGAAGAAGGGTATGTGAAGAGGGATTATTTGAATCCCGAAAAAGGGCAGGAGAAATCTAGAGATTTTTCTAGGGAAGGAACCAATACCGTAGAGAACGGTGGTGACAGCTGTGATGTATTGACTGTATTCGGTATAGAGCCTCTTGGTGGAGAGTGGCTCTTGGATTCAGGGGCATCATGTCATGTATGTCTTGACCGAAGTTCATTCATGTCATACAAGGAATATGATGGTGGATCGTTGTTTGTGGGCGATGACTACGCTTGCAATGTGGTAGGGATTGGTTCGGTGCGCATTAAGATGTTTGATGGATTCGAACGGATCTTTGAAAGTGTGAAGCATGTCCCTGAGATGAAGAGGAATGTGATATCTCTTGGTGCACTCGAGGCGAAAGGATGCAGGTTCATCGGTTGCGATCGGTATTGTAAAGTGGTGAAGGGAGCACGCGTGATGATCAATGCACGAAGGTGCGATAATCTTTACAAGGTGATCGGGAGCATAATTCATGGTGGAGTTGCATGATGAGTAGAGGGATTCACGGTTGCTCATGTGTAGCAAGAGAAAAATGGCCACATGGGAAGAGCAACTAGGTGTGTGAAGATGCAAGGATAAAGTCGATGGGGGCACGAGAAGCGACGACACTATAATGATGATGAAGTAGAGATGGAGGTTGTGCGTGGCAAGGTAGTGCATGATGATTTGAGTCGTAGTGGAGTTTGTTGGAAAACGGACGCCTTAAATCAGTTGCACAGGGCCACCGACAGGTCGGTCATAGAGGATCAAGGCAGCAAAGTTGCTATGCTATTTATAGGCCATTCGACCGGTAGGGGTGTCCCACCGGTCGGCAGTTTCCTTGTGTAACACGAATTCTTGCGCGGTTTGCGCGCAAGAGATTTCTAAATCCATTTTTCCTTGCCTATTTAAGGGGTAATACGGGATTAGATGTTTCTAAGGTTGCAAAGGGGATTGAGGGAGCTTCTAGGTGAGAGAAAGAACTTGAAAAAGACGGTTTTCTTCTTGGGTAAGCTTGGGATTTCTCTTGTGGGCTTGGTTTTTTGGTCTTGGGTTTCATCTCTTGTAAATTCTGATATTATAGTGGATTGGTGTCGCTTTGTGCCGTGGTTTTTTACTCGTGAGGGGTTTTTCCACGTTAAATTTGGATTGTCTATGTGTGGGTGATTACATGCATTGTGATTGCATTGTGTGCCTTGTTTGATTCAATTTGCTGTTTGTTTTCGACTTTGCTTCCACTGCCGGCCCTCCTATCCCAACAGGGTGTACTCACTTTTGTTCTCGCGGTTGCCCATGTCAGCCATAACGTCAGTGATCTTTTTTTCGTCATTTTGTTGAATGTTCTTGTTTTTGTTAGCAATGTAATGTTTGCATGGTAACTCATCCCATTGTTTTCAAGAGTGTGGCCCACCTGATAAGTGGTTGGGGCTGATTTTTGCATAAGGTGATCCTCACACTGGGGAGAACTTAATGGAAACGTTGGATATATGTCGGATATTGGACAGAAAATCATGGTCTAACTGGTTGGATTTGAGACCTTCCCAACATTGTTTGAAGGCTTAGAAACTTAATAACAGCTGGGTCGTGTTGACTTGTTGAGTTAATGGCCCGAAAACCAATGTAATTCATTGATGATGCAGATGTAATATTGATGGACGTGGATCTGGGGAACCACCGACGTGGATAGATCCGTGACTGTGGGGCCCACCATGATGTATATGTTTTATATCCACGCCGTCCATCCCTTTTTTTTTTTCTAGGTCATTTCAAGGCATGAGCCTTAAAACGACATAGATCTACATCTCAAGTGGACCACACCACAAGTAGTGATGATTAAATGCCCAGCGTCAAAAACTTCTTAGGAGCCTAATCTCTCATGAACGGTTTTATGTGAGAGTAAAGTGGTGCACAGCTCGGGTGGGCCCATGATGATGTATTTTCAAAGAGCACAGATCCTCTTGGCTTCCAAGCAGGAAACCTCTGCTTGGAGCCTTTTCATTGGTCCACGTCACACTACATGATGTCATGCGACCAGGTTGCAATGAGGTATGACCAAGTTGACTTGAGGATATGACAGGGTTGTAGACCTACGCGATGACCTGGAGCAATGAAAAGGCTCGAAGCAGGGGTTACATGCTTGGAAGATAACAGAGGATCCCGACTCATTTTCAAAGTCCACTCTGGCCATTAATGTGTGTCCGCATTTTAGGTCAAGGGCTGAAAAACCAGGCAAAATAGGTAAGCCAAAAGAAGGAAACAGTAGGCAGGGGAAGGCTTACAAGGCCTACTATAATGATCATGTGAAATCCACTCCAGCTATGCATTGCTGTCGCAGGCAATCCGTGTCCCCTTTCAGCCATGGGGATTGAACTGTAATGTATGTGTGATATCCCCCAAGAACTTTTCAATGATAGGCATTCAATCCCACTACTTTTTGTGGTGCGGTCTACTTGGGCTGTGGATATTCTTCAATTTTGAGATCATGTCATAAAATGAGTTGGCAAAATGGACGGACCGTGTGGATTAAACACATACACCACAACATGTATCACAGAGTCCTTTTGCCGCATACCCACATATATATTCTTTACACCACGTGCCCAGGGTGGTTCCCATTAGAGCTGAGCATGAATCAAGCAAGCTCGATTAGCTAGCTTGATTCGGCTTGTTCCACCTCAATTCGGCTTGATTCAGAGGGAGGATTCGAATAGAGCCGAGCGGATTTTCCTGGCTCGTTTCATAGTTCGAGCTGCACATGCCCAAGCTCGGCTCGTTCGTAGCTTGATTCGGCTCTCTCTCTCTCTCTCTCTCTCTCTCTCTATATATATATATATATATATATATATATATATATATATATATATATATATATATATATATAACTTAAGACCTAAAAGTCTAAAACCCTAAAACCCTCCCATTTCAAACGAGCGCCCCTCCCCTCCCTAAAACCCTAACTCTATCTGGCCAGGCCACCAAGGTCAGCTAGCCACCCATCGGCCACCTCCCTCCCTCTCTCTCTCTTCAATCCATTCGGCGAGGAGAGGAGCCGGTGACAAGTCTCTCTCCCTCTCTATCACTCACTCTCTCTCTCTAGTCTGTCCGACGACCGCTGATGTCTGGTTCTCTCTCTCAATCTCTCCATTTCTCTCTGAAATTTTTTAAACACATGTAAAAATTGTGTCCAAGCTTGACTCTCAACTCGAATTTAGCTCGAAAGGCTCGAGCTTGAACTCGGCTCGAAGGTCAGCCAAGCTAACCCGAACATAAAAGTCCAGCTCGATGGCTGAGCCAAGCCGAACACGAGCCAGGCCATCCAGTGACCGAGCCTAGCTCGAACATGGCTCAGCTCGGCTCTAGTTCCCATAGAGTCCTTACACCACCAAAATGGAAGACGTGGTTTGTCTGGTGACCCAACACCAGCCAAATAGCTGGTGTCAAAGCTCTGCAGCCCCCACCATGATGTACGTGTTTTATCCCGGCCGTCCATCCATTTTGCCATCCAAAAAATGAATCAATTCTAGATTCCAAATGGACCATAGTACAGGAAAGAGCGGTGATTGACCATTAAAAATTTCTTGTGGGCAACAAAAACTTTGGATTAAGACGATATTTATGTGGTCTCTTCATTTGGGTGTTTTGTTTTTTACCTTAATTATCAACAGGTTGGATGGCAAATAAACATTCCGGGTTGAATCCATGAAGTTCTTAATGGTGGAGATTCAATCACGACTGTTTACTATATATGGTGGGGTCCACCTAAGATTTGAATCAGCTTCAATTTTTGGGTTCATGCCCTAAAATGAGCTTTCAAAATGGTTGGACGGTGTGGATTTAAGGCGCATACATCACTGTGAGCCCCACAGTCAGGGGTCCCACAAGGTAGGTCCCTTTTTTTTTATAGCTTTTCTCAACTGATGCCATTGGTGGTGACGTGGACCAATAAGAGAAGGCGCACAGGAATTCGCTGTGCCTTCAAATCCGCTCTCGTCCCATAGTCAGATCTCTACACATTCCTCTCTCAGCAGACTTCCTAATAAGGTAATCCTCTGCAATCCTATGATAGGAAGATCGCGATCAACACTGGGACCATCAAAACTTGTATATGACATCTTCTCCGTCCATCTGATTTGACACTTATGTTACTGAACAAAATAATGAATGGTCACCATTGAAATCTTCCTAAAGCTGCTGCCAACTTTATATTACATCGAACAGTTAGCGATGTAAAACTCAGGTGGGCCAAACTGCTTGAATTTAGAGGTTTTATAAGTGATTTGACTCTCTTTTTCCCCTACAGTGAACGTGAAGTGGTTCCGACTGATGGAGAGAGATGTCATACATACATTCCATTGGAACGTACAAAGCTTGCATGTTTCTCTCTCTCCCCCCACCATGGAAACCTGAAAACACGTCCAAGTGGTGTTCCTAAAATGGAAATTATTATTTTTTCTATGCATCCCATCTCCATCAACATGAAACTCTAAGAAATTTTCCTCCATACAATATGGGACACCAAGAAATATCGAGGATGCTTGGCCCATCTTATGTATTATTACACCAAAAAATATCAACTATGCTTAGCCCATCTTATGAATTATCACATCAAGAAATTTCAAAGATGCTTAGCCCACCTTGTGTTATTATCCTATAAAGAGGTAGGCCATCTACAGCACTCTACACCCTCTTTTTTCATTCCTTCATCCTCTTCTATGAGAAATATGACGTTCAAGATTTCCCATCTCTTTCACTTCCTCCTTTTTGTTACTTCTTCTCCATAAAAGCAAAAGAGGAAGAAGCAGTGAGGTATAATTATTCAGATTCTATACTAGTCTTCGAACGTAAAACAACCAACACATATGCGGGTCACCATGTTTTATATATAAATATAATCCGCTCACTACAACAAATATGACTTTTACCAAGGACATTTTTCCTAGCTAAATGTCATAATTCCTGGGTAAAAGTTATTACCAACGAAAATGTTCGTCGCGGTTTTGGTTGAAATATCACCCTCGGAAGAGAAATTACCAATGAAATTTAAATTTTTCAGTAAATAGTTGACCATTTCCAACAAAAAATTTCCTTGGTAAAAGTCAACCATTTCGTGGCTACTGTTTAATTCGTCGATAATTGTACGACTATTACCGAGGAAAACATTCCTTAGAAAAACCCCTCTGACCAAGGAAATATTTCCTTGAAATTTTGGAACATCCAATATCCCTCCCATTCAATATTTCTTTGGAATATTCAATATCCCTACCACCTGAAAGCATTCAATATCCCAATCACCTGATTGAACATTCAATTGTATACCAATCAAAATGACCATTCAACTGTAATAATGTTTGAGTAAAATCGAAATGTCAATCCCACCAGTACAAACAACCAATACAAAAAAAAAAAAAAAAAAAAATCAATCAGCACGAACATCCTTGCTATCACCAACAGACAATCTGCAAAATAAAACAAAATACAATATTAGTAATTAAAACTTATAAATAAAATATGCTTTAGATTGCATGCACATGTGCTTTCACGCCTGTGCAATTTTATCTCAAATTGTTTTAGTGTGGGCTAATGGTGCGTTTATGTGAGCCACGAAATGGGCATTTGAGTTGTCAAGGGGTGCAGCCAGAGGTTGGTTCTGGCCCAAATTTTAAACTGGTAGGGGTGGCCTGGCCCTATTCAAAACATTAGTTTTACTTGACAATTCCCTGGTTGCTTCTTGAGTAGTTCCCTTCCACCGTTGCAGGTAAAGAATACAAGACAAGCATTTGCAGGCATGCATATTATCAACTCATACCTGTCCATATGACAATATGGAAGTGTTAAAACCAGCCGAGGAGTTCTTTACCAATGGGATGCCAACCAACTGAAAAATATCTTCCTACAAAAAAAGAATCCATACACAAATTCAAATTCAAATATAGCCCCAAATTCTTATAAAGTTGAATGCAGAACTTTAGTTGACTGTGTATGATCTGAGCTCTGAACCTTGGTAGAATCTAAATCAACTATAGAATCAAAAGGAACTATCTGGTCTTCAACCATAAACAAATTCGAATAAATCTTCTAAACAATCCGATCGGATCCTCTCACCAGAACACTAACAGGTCGGATTGTCGCAACAATCTATTAACATAACAGTAAGAAGTAACAGAAATACTGATTAAAATCAAAATGTTCATGTAGAAATGTGTAAGTTGAAATACTTGAACAGAAATTGAAGAGCAACCAAGTGCTTTTCATTGAAATATCAACCAAAATAAAGAAAGAACTGGTAGAATGCTCTGGTTTTTGTTCATCACCTTTTGGAAGCTTGATTTTGATGAGTGTTCCCTTCGCAAACCAGGTACTTAGGAATAGGTGCATAGTGAAACTGCAATTGAGTAGTTATGCAGCAAGGTTGGATCCAACAGGAGGTTTTTTGCTTCAAGGGGGATTGCATATACAACCAGGCTGGGCCATGGTCTCATCAATATGTCTGGGCCATGGAAATTGCTCGAGTATAATAGGATCAAGCATACAACCAAACTTACGCATTAATTTCCACAAATTACTGACCTGCAGACACTGAGTGCTTTTATCATATCTCCGGATGCAACAGCTACTTTCTGGTATATTTTTAACATTGTTAGTCTTTTTTTTCATAATCAGCTATAATATCAGTGTTCAAGAATGTCAAAATCTTTGTGATTGACAAGCCTACCAATATGGAATAAAAACAGAAAATGTCTTGAATGATTGTATGAAATATGTTCAACGTTTTCTTCCAAAAAATAAAAATAAAAAAAGTGTTTGTGTAGAGAAATGCTCTCCTGAGAACTGATTCTCATGGGGACTTCATGAGAACAAGCACAAAATTCTTCTTATGGTGACAGTCTAAGCCAGTTGATATTTTAAACTAGGCTCCAGCTTCGGTCACTGTTTAGAAATGAATGGTTTTTTTAATGTAAGGTCAGACAACTAAATTGAAATACTTGCAGAGATATCTACCATCTTTTGACATAATTCTAGAATATCTTAAATAAAACAATACAAAACTTCGGAAAATAAAAGGCACCAACTCAAGAGATGACCCAATAAACCAATCTTCACCACAAGTCGTTCAACCAGTAATCTAGCCATTCACAACAATTTAATATGGAAGTTTATGTAGAAATCATTTGTGACAATGAATGTCTTTGACAACTCATTTTTCAAATAAAGAACATATTAAAAAATCATCTTATTAGTTTTTCACGAATTCCTAGCTGAGACCATGTTATCATCTTACTTACTCTGTCAACACTAGGATTTCTCCATCACTTTCTTTTGTTGTAACAAAGGAATCATCAACTTGCAAATCCTTTTAGACAAACAAAACAGATGAAATAATCAATATAATATTACTTCCAACAGTGCATAAGCCACTACTAAATTATCATCGACAACCTATATATCCAATTTCAGTGATTGCAGTAAAGCTGACCTTAGAGCAGCCTTAGTTGGCAAGCCTGTAGCTCGGAAGAGGGCCCCATTGCAAAATATCCCAGCATCATTGCATATTGCACATATCTTCGCTAAGGCTTGCAAATTTGCATCCAGATTATAGTAAGTCCAGTCTACAATGCCTCCATCCTCAATGGAAAATGGATTTTCTTCCATTTAACACGTCAGAAGGTTTCTAACAGAGTAGTGCAAAGGTCATGCTACATGATAAATTCTTAGTGAATCGCCTCAAACACATTTCAGATCCCTATATGAGAGTTCAAAGGAACAAAAACCAAGTTTCAACAAGCATGAATGTAGCACCCAATCTGCAGAATGCATAACGACAAGAAATTGAAAAAGGCGGGGAATAAATAAAGTCATATTGATAAGCTTATTTGGGAAGCGGAAAAAACAAAGGCGGCGTAGCAATTGGATTTTTCTTCAACAATTGCAAGAGTGAATAAAATCTTTCCTTTAAATTGGATTTTTCTTCAACAATTGTAGAGAAATCAGCTCCATCTTGGGCAGCGTATTTTTTTCAAATCCAAAAAAAAAAAAAAAAAACTGCTTTCCAACTCAAAATCTTTACTAGGAGCAATAGTGCTCATAAATTCCAGATTGAGATTCCGAGACCATCCAAACGTGCCACCTTCCAATTCAAAACCAATACACAAATAAAAGAAAATATCTACTTCAAAATAGCCGAATTTTCCAAACCCTAATCAAATAAAGATAAAATAATAAAAAAAAGAACAAAATGGGATTCTAAGTAGCAAACTGCAGAATTATAATAAAACAAAGAATTACTCCATCTGCTCGATGATGCTGCCGGAATCTGATCAAGCGATCCAAAGAAAAACGAAGATTCTTTCGAATTCAGGACTTCAAAAAACCCTAACCGTAGAAATCCATGATCACATGAAGAAGAAGAAGATGATGCGGCAGATCTCCAAAATTGAAAATTCATTTTCTTCTGAAATGAATGAAAGAATCAAAACCCTAGGAATCTTTCTCGTTTCTCTCACGAATCAAAATGAGAGAGAGAGAGAGAGATGAGGGTTTGGGGCGAGCAGCAAGAGGGATAAAAAGCGAAAGGGGTGCAGCAATAAATTAAGGGTTTAACCATTCCGTTTCTCAACCATTTAGAAGAGCTTAAAACGGAGCGAAAAAAAGGGTCGAAATCCGTTTCTAAACCAAAGACCCATCTGTTCTTAATTAGTGATTTTGGTGTAGTTCTGTTTTCCTTGGCACAAGGGACCTTTTACCTGGGAAACATTCATCCGTAAAAGTGAAAATTACCAACGAAATAGTAATTTCTTCTGTAATTATAAGCTTTTACCTAAATTTTTTTTCCTTTTTAGCAAGATTTTAAAAATCTTTATATTTTTAGCCACGAAATAATCCTCTATTTACCCACAAAATTTAAATTCCGTTGATATTTGTCACTTTTACCAAGGAAAATTTCCCTTGGTAAAAAGCAATGCAATATTTACCTAGGAAATTCTACTTTCGTCGGTAAAAGTGTATTATTATCCAGGAAGTTCATTTCCTCGATAAATATTTCTTGGGTAAAGGTCATTTTCTTGCAGCGACTCTGTCCATCAGGTGAGAACAAAACCGCTATCTTCACACTATGTGGCCCTCCTGAGTTGTGGTTCTCGCTTTTGTTGTTATTGTTACTTGACCAAGGTCTTATAATTGAGGATAAAACCGGATGAACGGAGTAGACATCTTGGTGAGCCCCATAAAATTAATTGGGTGTTGTATGCGATGCATAGAAGAGGTGTTGTAGTAGATTCCGGTTCTCTCACAAGTCGCGAGTCATTTCCTAATGAAGGCTGACTTGGGTTCGGAGGTTCTCGAAAATCTCCGTACAATTGCATGAGCTGGGCATTTTTTTAGTTCAACTCCGATAGAGTACATCTGGACACGTTGCTGGAAGAAGATGCCAGGATTATAGCCGTTAGATCTGGGACCATGATGGTTATCTGACCTGTTGATCTGAGGTGCAGAGATTAATACTATGGCTGCCTCAAAAATTTCAAGATTGGAAGATCCTGAACTTCCAATCGTTAGCCCTTGACAAAACTGTCCGAAGAGAGCGGTCCATATTCAAAGGAAAAGGATCAAATAAAAGAAAGATGGTCAAAGGATCCAAGTGTCAGATATTCCAGTATGAGAATTTTTCATTATGGGTTTTCCATCAACCTTGAGGCCTATATGTGAACGGTATAGATTAATGAACATGACCCCAATCCAGTAGCTATGGTCCCCTACTTACACTATAACTACACCTGGTATATTCAAGCAAACCGCTTAAGGACGAGGGACCATAGTAAGTAACAATACGCACGTTCACCACTTTCTTATAACGTCTAATACAATGCATAATTCAGAAAATACGGAATAGGCATATATGCCTTATCTCCATGGGCCCCATCTTGTGCTCACTTGAACAATTCAAGCGGCTCATAACATTGCCAATTAAGTCAATGATATGAGTGATAGATAAAGATCCATGACAATTTCCGTTCGTATAAAAAAAAAAAAAAAAAAAAGTAGGCCAGGGACCTAGTTTAGTGGCTCAGGTTGTTTCTTCTACTCGGGATACAATAGGCGGGTCCTATTATTCTTCTTCTTCTCTTTTTATTATTTATTTATTTATTATTTTTTTTTTTATTGCATGTTGGGGCTGAAAAAAATAAAAAAATAGTCAATGACATGAGTGGCCCATAATACTAATATTCACACACTTGGCCCATAAGTAGGCCAGGGGCCATAGGAAGTTTGCATGAAAGTACACAGGACTTCGTTGTGCCTTCAACAAAGAAGATCCGCACTCATTTCTCATAATCTCTACTACTCTCTCAGCAGACTTCCTAAGGTAATCCTCTGCAATTCTATGATAGGAAGAGCATGCAGCACACCAGAGATCTATGGCCCACCAAAACTTGTATATGAAATCTTTACCGTCGATTAGATTTGTCAACTCATGTTACTAAACAATCCCAAAAATCAAACCCAACAAAAACTCAAGTGGCCCACAAAATAGGGAATAGTCAACATTGAAAATCTTCCTAGAGCCGCTGCGTCGTTTATATTCCATAAGTCAGTGATGTAAAACTCAGTTGGGCCACATTGCTAGAATTCAGAGGTTTTACACGCGATTTGACTTCTTTTTTATCCTACAGTGAATGAATGTAAGTGACTCTGCTGATGGACGTAGATGTCAAGCATACTCAAATTAGAAGCTACAAAGCTTGAGTGTTGCTCTCTCTCTCTCTCTCTCTCTCTCTCTCTCTCCTCCACCATGGAAACCTGACAAACACGTCCAAGCTGGAAATTTTTGTTTCTATGCAATCCAATCTCCATCAACATGAAACTCCAAGAAATTTTCCTCCATACAAGTGAGACGCCAAGAAATATCAAGGATGCTTGGCCCATCTTATCTATTATTACACCAAGAAATGTCAAGGATGCTTGGCCTATCTTATGTATTATTACACCAAGAAATGTCAACGGTGCTTGGCCCATCTTATGAATTATCACACCAAGAAATTTCAAGGATGTTTCGCCCACCATGTATTATTATCCTATAAAGAGGTAGGCTATCTACAGTTCTCTACACCCTCTTCTTCTATTTCTTCTTCCTCTTATATGAGAAATATGAGGTTCAAGTCCCATCTCTTCCACTTCGTGCTTTTTGCTGCTTTCATCATCTGCATAAAAGCAAAAGAGGAAGAAGCAGTGAGGCATGACTATTCAGATTCTTACTGGTCTTAGAATGTAAAACAGCCAACGTTTATGGGTCACCATGTTTTATATGTAAATCCACTCCGTCCATCAGGTGAGAATAATGTTGGGTGCATTTCACACAAACCTTCGGATCTCGCCCCCCAATACACTAGAATTATGGACTATGCTAATGCAATAATCAAGAATAAACATCAACCACACGAACACAAAGAGTTTTTACGTGGAAAACCCTCAAAAGAGGTAAAAACCACGAGACCTAGTCCAGATCAACAATCCACTATCTCAGAGAACTGTTACAACCGATCACAAGCACATACCGCTTGGATCAAACTTCTTCACCCACGCAGGGATGGATAAACTACAAGAGAATAGTAAAGGAGAAACGATCTCACCGATCCCGAGGAAGTAGAAGCGCTGAGATGACCGTTGCGCAGAAGAATCCTTCTTCAAGCAACTTCTCCCTTCTACAAGCTTCCTCTTTCTCTCTCTTCTCTTTCTCTCTTCCTCTTTTTCTCTCTTTCTCACCTTGGACGTGTTAGCAACCCAATGGGATGCCCTAATCCCGTTTTGGAGCGCTTAAGTACCAAAAACGGAAGAATTAGAGCCAGATTAGGAAACTGCGTACAAGTAGTCCGCGCAGGGTCGGGCGCCCGGTCACCAAACCGTCGGGCGCCCGGCTAACCCAAAAAACCTCCAGCGAGAAAAACCAAGAGAATATTGAATTTCGGGCACCCAGACCAAACATGGTCGGGCGCCCGGCCGGGTCATGGGGCGCCCGGTCACCAAAACCATGGGGCGCCCGGAAATGGACAAAACAGTCCAGCAGCCTAGCTGCCCAGAAACATGAATTCCGGTCGCCCGGCCACAATGAGGCCCGGGCGCCCGGCCACTTCCAATTCACTCTCTCTCTCCACTGTCACGTAAGGAGGAAAACTCCATCAAATCTCCCCATTTCCGACTCAGGAGAAATTCGTCTTCTTCAAGCCAGCCAGGTTTCTACAAACCTCAAACTTGCCCTTGAGCAAAGCCTTGGTCATCATGTCTGACCCGTTATCGTCCGTATGGACCTTCTCAAGCTGTAGCACCTTCTGTTCCAAAGTATCCCTGATCCAGTGATACCGAATCTCTATGAGCTTCGACTTGGAATACTGACTTGGATTCTCGCTCAAGTATATAGCACTTTGGCTATCGCAATAGACCACGTGCTCCTCCTCCTTCAGGCTGAGTTCTTGTAGGAACCTCTTCATCCAAAGCATCTATTTGCATGCTTCTGTGACTGCAATGTACTCGGCCTCTGTCGTCGACAATGCTACGACCTTCTGTAGCTTGCTCTGCCAAGAGACCACTCCCCCTGCAAACGTGAACATGAACCCCGATATAAACTTCCTGGAGTCTATGTCACCTGTCATATCTGCATCTGTGTATCCTTCTAACACAGGTTTTCCGTCACCATAGCATAGGCTCAACCTGGATGAGCCCCTCAGATACTGTAGTATCCACTTCACTGCTGCCCAATGTTCCTTACCAGGATTGACAAGATACCGGCTGACAACATCAACCGCATATGCTATGTCTGGGTGCGTACACACCATAGCATACATCAAACTTCCTACCGCTGATGCGTAAGGTATCTTCCGCATCTCTTCCACTTCCGCCTTCGTTTTGGGACACTGCTTGTCGCTCAATTTGAAGTGACCATCCAGTGGAGTACTGACCGGCTTCGCTGCATTCATGTTGAACCACTCTAGGACTTTCTCAATATACCGCTCTTGTGACAACCAAAGCTTCCTGCTGCTTCTGTCACGGGTTATCTCCATTCCTAGGATCTGTTTTGCCGGGCCCAAGTCTTTCATCGCAAAAGACTTACCCAACTCCTGTTTCAGCCTGTCAATCTTCTTGATGTCTTTTCCCATGATGAGCATGTCATCAACGTACAATAGCAGAACTAAGAAATCACCATCTGAGAACCTGCGAGTGAACACACAGTGGTCCGACTCCATTCTGTCATATCCATGCTTCAACATGAACGAGTCGAACTTCTTGTACCATTGCCTAGGAGCTTGCTTCAGCCCATACAAGCTCTTCCTAAGCCTGCACACCATATGCTCTTTGCCCTTGACTTCGAACCTTTCTGGTTGACGCATGTAGATCTCTTCTTCCAGGTCACCATGGAGAAAGGCAGTTTTGACATCTAACTGCTCTATCTCCAGATCCATGCTAGCTGCCAACCCAAGCAACACCCGAATGGATGTCATCTTCACCACTGGTGAGAATATCTCCTCGAAGTCTATTCCTTTTCTCTGACCAAACCCTTTCACCACAAGTCTGGCCTTGTACATTGTCTGTGAATTCTTCTGCTCATTCTTCTTTCTGAACACCCACTTGTTGCTCAGAGATTTCTTGCCCTTAGGCAATTTCACCATGTCATAGGTGTGGTTCTTATGCAAGGATTCCATCTCCTTTTGCATAGCTTTCAACCACTCCCCCTTATGCTCGTCGGCTAGGGCCTCAGAATAGTCTTCTGGCTCTCCCCCATCAGTGAGCATAATGTACTCATGCGGCGAGTACTTCTTGGATGGATGTCTGTCCCTTGATGTCCTCCTCACCTGTGGCTCAACAGGTGGATCAAGTTGGGGCTGCTCCCCCTGTCCATCTTCTGTAGGGACTCCCTCATCCTCTGCACCTTGCTGTACTCCCCCGTCATCAGGCACCACGGGAGGAGTAACCGGATCCATGTCCTCCAGTTCACCTGAACTGGGTTGGGTCTTCATTGGCTTTTCAATGTCTTCTATACACTGATCTTCAATGAAAACCACATCTCTGCTCCTGACGAGCTTCTTCTCGGTCGGATCCCACAACCTGTAACTGAACTTCTCATCACCGTACCCTAAGAACACACACTGCCTGATCTTCATATCGATCTTGGACCTCTCGTCCTTTGGTACGTGAACGGATGCCCTGCATCCAAACACCCTGAGATGACTGTACGATGGATCACGTCCAGTCCACACCTTCTCAGGTACTTCTCCATTCAACGGGGCTGATGGAGACCTGTTTATCAAATACACCGCCGTGTGCATTGCTTCTCCCCAGAACATCTTGGGCAACTTTGCATGGGATAACATGCATCCGATTCTCTCTACAATGGTGCGATTCATTCGATCAACCACACCATTATGCTGGGGGGTCTTGGGAACTGACTGTTCATGCCGTATACCCAGTGACTTACAATACTCGTGGAAGTCACCTATGTATTCACCACCATTATCAGTGCGAATGCACTTCAATGATCTGCCTGTCTCTCTCTCGACTATAGCATGAAACAGTTTAAACACACCAAAGACCTCGTCCTTGGATTTCAAAGCATACACCCAAACCCTCCTAGATGCATTATCTATAAATGTGACAAAATACAATGCCCCACCCAAGGTTTTTGTCCTCATAGGACCACAAACATCAGAATAAACCAAATCTAATGCATGTACTTTATTAGTATGAGAAGCAGTTTTAACAAAAAAAACTCTATGCTATTTCCCAGATAAACAGTCAATACAGGTTTTGAGAGGTATACCTGTCACGTCTGGAAGGAGCTGCTTCTTCGCTAGTAGCTGAAGCCCTTTTTCACTCATGTAGCCTAGACGCCTGTGCCACACGTCAGTAGCTGAATCCTCTGCTGCGTTCGATCCACTCTTGCATACACTGACACTTGCCTTGTAAAGAGTGCAACACTTCTTTCCTCTGGCAGCGATCAACGAACCCTTGATGAGCTTCCAGCGCCCACCAGCAAACCGGCTTTCATAGCCATCATCATCTAGCCTTCCCGTCGACATCAAGTTGAGACGAAGGTCTGGAATATGTCTCACATCCCTGAGAACCAATGTGCAGCCCACATCGGTCTTCAAACAAATATCACCGACCCCTACAATCTTCGACACACCAGAATTTTCCATCTTCACTGTCCCATAGTCACCTGACTTGTAGCTTATGAAGAAATCTCTGCGTGGAGTCGCATGAAACGAGGCTCCCGAGTCTATCACCCAGTCGGTGTCCTGACTCGAAGCCGTGAGACAAGTATCGTGATCTGCCGAAAGAATAACAACAACGTCACCATCTGAGGCGACCGCAGTAGAATCTGATTCATCTTCCTTCTCCTTTCCTTTACCCTTCTTGTCACTCTTCTTCTTGTGACATTCATGCTTATAGTGGCCCTTCTTGCCACAATTCCAGCATTCAACATCTTTCCTGGCAACTGACTTGCCTCTTGATTTATCTCGGGCCTTTCCGCCCTTTCTGTTCTTTCCTCTCCCCCGATCTTGTGTCACAAGGGCCTCTTGTTGAGCAGGCCCTAGGGACTTCCTCCTTGTCTCCTCATTGAAGAGATCAGCTTGTTACCTGATCCATGGATACCTTTTCGTCTGGCGCGGAGTTACTTAGAGACACCACCAATGTCTCCCAACTGTCAGGCAATGAGCTAAGCAGTAGCAAAGCCTGAAGTTCATCATCCAGGACCATCTTTATGGCGGAGAGCTGGTTCACAATGTTGCTGACCTCATTCATGTGTTCAGCCACAGAACCACCATCTTTGAACTTGAGATTCACAAGTCGTCTTATCAGGAAAATTTTATTGCCGGCTGTCTTCCTCTCATACAGCCCTTGCAACTTCAGCCATAGGCTAGCGGCTGAGGTCTCTGTAGACACATGGTGGAAAACCGAATTATCCTACCATGGTCTAATGAACCCCACCGCCTTCCGATCCACTTTCTTCTAATCATCATTTGACATATCCTCTGTCTTCGCCGATATGCCTAGAATTGGAGCATACAAGTCCTTGCAATATAGCAAGTCCTCCATCTTAGCCTTCCATATGGTCCAGTTAGAACCATTGAGGCTGATCATCCTTGATGAGCCACCTTCCATAATTCAGAACCGATCCCACACCGTTAAAACAACCTGAACGCTCTGATACCACTTTGTTGGGTGCGTTTCACACAAACCTTCGGATCTCGCCCCCCAATACACTAAAATTATGGACTATGCTAATGTAATAATCAAGAATAAACATCAACCACACGAACACAAAGAGTTTTTACGTGGAAAACCCTCAAAAGAGGTAAAAACCACGGGACCTAGTCCAGATCAACAATCCACTGTCTCAGGGAACTGTTACAACCGATCACAAGCACACACCGCTTGGATCAAACTTCTTCACCCACGCAGGGATGGATAAACTACAAGAGAATAGTAAAGGAGAAACGATCTCACCAATCCCGAGGACGTAGAAGCGCTGAGATGACCGTTGCGCAGAAGAATCCTTCTTCAAGCAACTTCTCCCTTCTACAAGCTTCCTCTTTCTCTCTTCTCTTTCTCTCTTCCTCTTTTTCTCTCTTTCTCACCTTGGACGTGTTAGCAACCCAATGGGATGCCCTAATCCCGTTTTGGAGCGCTTAAGTACCAAAAATGGAAGAATTAGAGCCAGATTAGGAAACTGCGTACAAGCAGTCCGTGCAGGGTCGGGCGCCCAGTCACCAGACCGTCGGGTGCCCGGCTAACCCAAAAAACCTCCAGCGAGAAAAACCAAGAGAAAATTGAATTTCGGGCACCCGGACCAAACATGGTCGGGCACCCGGCCGGGTCATGGGGCTCCCGGTCACCAAAACCATGGGGCGCCCGGAAATGGACAAAACAGTCCAGCAGCCTAGCTACCCAGAAACATGAATTCCGGTCGCCCGGCCACAATGAGGCCCGGGCGCCCGGCCACTTCCAATTCACTCTCTCTCTCCACTGTCACGTGAGGAGGAAAACTCCATCAAACAAAACGTCTACGTTCACACAGTGTGGCCCTCCTGAGTTGTGGTTCGATCTCGCTGTTGTTGTTGTTGTTGCTGCTGTTGCTGTTGTTGTTGTGATTTGCCCAGGTCTTAGAATCGAGGATAAAAACCTGATGAATGGAGTAGATTTTACATGTCCATCTTGGTAGGCCCCATAAAATTGGGTGTTGTATGCGCTGCATAAAAGATGTGTTGTAGTGGGATTCCTGTTCTCTCACAAGTCATTTCCTGATGAAGGTTGACTTGGGTTCGTAGGTTCTCGAAAATCTCAATACAATTGCATGAGTTGGGGTTTTTTTCAGTGAAGTCAGATAGAATACATTCGGGCACGTTGCTATAAGAATAGGTCAGGAATATAGCCGTTAGATCTGGGACCATATTGGGTTTGTTGGAAACGGACGCCTCAAATCAGGTATTAAAGAGGCCACCGGCCGGTCGGTGGGGATGTCCAACCTGCCGGTCACAAAGGAAGACAGGCAGCGTTGCTGCTGTGGAATTGTTTAGGCTATCCGACCGGTCGGCCGACCGGCCGGTAGGGGTGTCCAACAGGTCGGTAGTCTCCTTGTACGACGCGGATTCTTGCGCGGTTTGCGCGCAAGAGGTTTCTAATTCCATCTTTCTTGATTATTTAATGTGTATTTCGGGATTAGATGTTTTTAAGGTTGAAAAGATGAGAGAAAGAGCTTGAATAAGAGGGTTTTCTTGTTGGGTAAGATTGAAATTTCTCTTGTGTACTTGAGTTTTGGGTCTTGGATTCCATCTCTTATAACTTCTGATATTATAGTGGATTGGTGTCGCTTTGTGCCGTGATTTTTTACCCGTTAAATTCAGATTATCTATGTGTGGGTGATTGCATGCATTGTGATTGCATTGTGTGGCTTGTTTGATTCAATTTGCTGTTTGTGTGCGGCTTTGCTTCCGCTGCTGGCCCTCCTATCCTAACAACTGGTATCAGAGAGATCGTTGGGGTGTAGCAGAAATTCGAATCTGAGATAAGAGCATGGCATCAGGCATGAGGTTCGACATAGAGAAGTATTTGGGAAAAAATAATTTTGAACTTTGGAAGGCGAAGATGAAAGGCCTTCTAGTTCAACAAGGATTGTAAGATGCGCTCCTTGGAGAGCGACCAAAAGCTATAAAAGAATGAGAGTGGAAGAAGATCGATGAAAAGGCCAATGTCTCAATCCAATTGTGCCTGACAGATGATGTCCTGTATAACGTCATGAAAGAGAAGACTGTGGTTGCAAATGGGCGAAGTTGGAGAATATTTATGTGAAAAAATCTCTTGAAAATCACATATACTTGAGGCTTCAGTTGTACAATTTGAGGATGACGGAGGGGGTTGATGTTAAGAGCCACATCAGTAATTTCAATAGGCTTATTTACAAGTTAATAGATGTAGATGAGCCGATGAAGGACGAGGATCAAGCGTTTATCCTGTTGAATTCTCTTATAGAATCATATGAGTCGCTCAAGGACTCTTTGTGTGCAGGTAGGGAGACTATTGGCGTAGAAACCATTATCTCAGCCCTTCAAGCGAAGACGATGAGAAGGAAAAGCGACGGCGTGGGTCCCTCTACTAATGAGGCACTAGTTATGAGGGGGAGGAATTCTGAGCGGGGTGAAGGATCTCCTTCATCGAGATCTAAATCAAAAGGTAAGTGGAGGCACAAGGTGAGATGCTGGAATTGTGGGGAAGAAAGTCATGTGAAGAGGGATTGTTCGAATCCCGAGAAAAGGCAAGAGAAATCTGGAGATTCTTCTAGAGAAGGAACCAATGCTGTAAAGGACGGTGGTGACGGTTGTGATGTATTGACTGTCTCCGGCATAGAGCCTCTTAGTGGAGAGTGGCTCTTAGATTCAGGGGCATCATGTCATGTATGTCCCGACCGAAGTTCATTCACGTCATACAAGAATTATGATGGTGGATCGGTGTTTGTGGGCGATGGCTACCCTCGCAATGTGGTAGGGATTGGTTTGGTGCGCATTAGGATGTTCGATGGAGTCGAACGGATCCTTGAAAGTGTGAAGCATGTCCCTGAGATGAAGAGGAATGTGATATCTCTTGGTGCACTCGAGGCGAAAGGGTGGAGGTTCATTGGCTGCGATCGGTATTGTAAAGTGGTGAAGGGAGCACGCGTGATGATCAAGACACGGAGGTGCGATAATCTTTACAAGGTGATCGGGAGCACTATTCATGGTGGAGTTGCGGGATTGGCAGCAGGATCCACGATTGTTCGAATGTGGCAAGAGAAAAATGGCTACATGGGAAGAGCAACAAGGTATGTGAAGATGCAAGGATAGAGTCGATGAGGCATGAGAAGCGATGGGAGTATAATGATGACTAAGTAGAGGTGGAGATTGTGTGTGGCAAGGTGGTGCATGGTGATTTGAGTCGTGGTAGAGTTTGTTGGAAACAGACGCCTCAAATCAGGTAGCACAAAGGCTACCGGCCTATCGGTGGGGATGTCCAACCGGTCAGTCATAGAGGAAGACAGGCAACGTTGCTGCTGTGGAATTTTTTAGGCTATCCGATCGGTCGGCCGACTTGCCGGTAGGGGTGTCTGACCGGTCGGCAGTCTCCTTGTACGACGCGGATTCTTGCGCGGTTTGCGCGCAAGAGGTTTCTAATTCCGTCTTTCTTGCTTATTTAAGGTGTATTTCTGAATTAGAGATTTCTAAGGTTGAAAAGGGGATTGAGGGAGCTTCTAGGTGAGAGAAAGAGCTTGAAGAAAAGGGTTTTCTTCTTTGGTAAGCTTGGGATTTCTTTTGTGTGCTTGGGTTTTGGGTTTTGGGTTCCATCTCTTGTAACTTCTGATATTACAGTGGATTGGTGTCGCTTTATGTCGTGGTTTTTTACTCGTGAGAGGTTTTTCCATGTTAAATTCGGATTGTCTATGTGTGGGTGATTGCATGCATTGTGATTGCATTGTGTGGTTTGTTTGATTCAATTTGCTGTTTGTGTTCGGCTTTGCTTTCTCTGCTGGCCCTCCTATCCCAACAGCGTTATCCAACCTGTTGATCTACCGAGGTGCAAAGATGATTGTGGCTGCCTCGAAAATCTTCAAGATTGGAATATCTTGAACTTTCAATCGTTAGCCCTTGAGACAACTGTCAGAAGAAAGCGGTCCATAACTGAAGGAAAAGAATCAAAGAAAAGAGAAAATACAGATTAATTTGAATATTTTGGACTTGTATAATGCTCTTAGCGTCATCAGTTCACTTGGATAGTTCAATCCGTCAATCTGCACTATCCATTATGTTCACAATACCTTCCATAGGCTATCATGCAAAAAATTTATTGATTGGATTGTCAATCCATCTTTGATTTGCCCCATTTTCTACAGCATTCCTTTTTCAAAGACATATATTTGATGGTGATAATTCTCTAACAAAACTGATGCTTTAAAAACATAAGCAATTCACATGATTGATCCTAACAAATAGATGGATTAAATTGTTGATTGACCTATTTTTGTGTAAGTGATCATAACAATGCATATTAAATACCATTGATTGATGGATCTTATTTGTCAGATCAGTGTCCAGTTAATTTGCAAGGTAGCCCATCAAAAATGTGTTGAACCTAATGAGACAGTCTAGATCAATGCATTAGGCTGAGTGAGCCCATGCAACAAAAAAAAAAAAAGGAAGAAGGAGAGAGAGAGAGAGAGAGAGAGAGAATCTCCCTCCATATTAAGTTACTATGATAAAGTAATCTTAGGCATAATCTTTCTTCTCCATCTTGTCCAGAGGGAGAGGCTCTACTCAAGAGCGTAGAAAGATCCTTGGACACTCCCCCTCGCATCAACTTCTAGAAAGAAAGAGATTACACTCTCTCCTCCCTCCTATTGGTTGTAAAATTTAAAACCATGGTTTTCAAAACTTTTATATTCCGTTGTGTTTCGAAAATCCTAACACAACTCAAATGTACACAGAATAAATAGGTTCAGGTATGGATTGAGCATACCCAAACCCAACCGAAAATATTAACTGAGATCAAAAGTTACTCTAATCCATACCCACACACATTAGGTACACACAACCCGGCCCCTGTCGGGCTAGGTTCAGGTACCCACTGGGCGCACGCGGCCCATTGACACCCTTAGAATCAGACATTTACTGGAATTAGAAAATTCATTGATTGGCAGCCATCAGGGATTCGAAAAATCCATGGGTCCAGTAAACCCTCACCCTCCCAAATTCATAGATTTGCCACAAAATTTTCCTCCAAAAAAAAATTCCCAAGTACAATAAAAGTTGCTAATACCTGAAAGGTCTACAGGAGCAATATTTTAGTGTGTGGAGAGTATCTTGGAAAAGCTTGCACTTCTTGAAATCGTTCCGCCAAAAATTCAGGTGGAGGTAGGTATGTAAATCCATACTGGTCATGAGGGTCCAAAATCATCTCTTCCAATGCCATCCCATGCTTGAGCAAAAATTTCACCAGCTCTAGTTCATTCTCCGTTCCTCTGAATCCTCTTATCTTAAATATCTTGAGGGATGGTAAACAGCCAGGAAAAAACTTCTCAAAGAAGTCACTCGTCTTGAGCAGTGGTAGACTGCCAGGAAATAACTTCTCCAAGAATTCACCTGTCTTAAGCTGTGGCAGACTTCCAGGAAAAAGCTTGTCCAGGACCTCTCCTGTTTGTGGCAGACTGCCAGGAAAAACATTCTCGAAGAACTTGCCTGTGTATCTTTCCTAATAAATTGAAAAAAAAAAAAAAAAAATACAACTAACAGTAAACAATGAGAAAAGACAAAATAACTTATATACATGAGCTGTGGAATTAGGTGGTAATGAGCCTAAAAAAATGTGAGTCCGTATTTGATTGCAGACCATTGATCTGTTGGGCCCCACCATGGATGGACAACACACCACGAACTGCCCTGATTGGAATGGACCACAGCTGTATTATTCATCCTTCACTGAAAATTTGGTTAGGACTTCCAACTCTGGGAGAATTTTGGGTACTGTATCTCTGGCAGGCCTCATCAGATGGTGGTCTGGATAATCAGGGTCCTTATACTGCGGAATTGGCAGCTTGGGAGTCGGGGTGATACTTATACTTACATCATCCTCCATTGTGGGAACCATTTGTAGGACTACAGTTTCAAGATTGGGAGACTGGTTGAGTAACATAGCTAGCCCTAGGAACTCAAACTTGGTAAATCCCGTTCGCAGATCCAAATGCTGGGCATGATACGGCAGTATCTCTTTATCATCTTGAATATTCAGCATCATATGCTTTGCACACAAGAAACAATAATACAAGTCAATTTGATCTCAAGAAAAAGACGGGAGAAAAACATTAGTCTTTGAATTGGTCAAGATCCTTATCGAATCAGTTATCAATCATTTACAATCAATGGATCAAAGAAGTCAAGATTAATCACCCTGATATGCCATCACTTGTATCTAACCTGTATGTAAGCCACTGGCAATTTGAAGCCTAAACCCTCAGTACAGATGTTTTTTCCTCCGTGAATGGCAACAGAGAATTCATTGAAAAAGGAAGAAATACAAAGAGGGCTTGGAAAGCTGAAATAACCAACAGAGATGATGATGAATCATCTTTCTTTCAACAGCATGCAAGAAAAGCCGACCACAATTAGTTGGGATAAGGCTTAGAGTAAACAGAAATAATGAGGAATCATCTAAACAGAAGGCCTGGGCTGCTCCAACAAAACTCATCAATTTGCTCCCTACCATTTGCAAACTGCTACTTTTAAGTCCATGCTATCCATTATGGCCATGGAAAATTTAAGCTCCATCTCACACATTTTTACTCTTCCCTAGCACTTTCCAAGGTGACCTCTAATCTATTGTGCCAAATTCCAAAAACATTTGTAGTTTCATTCCTTCCAAATTGACCATAACCCATACAAAGAGTTTCCACAGCGACTCTTTTAGCATGAATGCTAAAGAAGGAAATCATCACTTTGGCTATTTCCACTTAGTCTAATAATTGGAATTCAATTTGATAGTCCATCCCAAGACTCTGGGCATACCAATTTTATAGGTAAACCAAGTAATTGCACTGGTATCAAGTACAACAAGGATGTGGGATGGTGGATCCGCTAGCCTACAACTCCCATGTATAATCGTTTATGCAGCTGAAGCAAAAGTTGCCCTTGTAGCCTAATTGGTAGAATTCACTCTTTAAGTTCTAAAAATAACTGTTATGTCTAAATTTCAAACGCAAGTATATCTAGAATTCACAAATCTAAGGGAGATTCATTATTCTTACCCTCATTTGAGTATTTGGCTATACGATTTTAGTTCTGTAGTTTTCAAAAGGATTGGAGTTTCACAGGTTCGTGCCATCTGTGACGTCTATACTATCTCAGTATTCAGTTGGATGGTTGGCTTCCAAAAAATACCTAGCCTTACCAAAAAAAAAAAAATCTCGCCTTCTAAAATAATAATAATAATAATAATAGTAATAATAATAATTGTCTTCCAAAAAAAAAAACCTAGCCGATTCACACTGTGGATCATTCCTATGCAAAACTCGATCAAGTTTTACTTTGACTCGGCCGATCCACTAAGTCACAATAAATTGGTCCGAGTCAATTTATGTAAAAATTTGCTAAAATCAAGACCAATTCTAAGCATATATGAATTAGTTCCTTCCTTTTTAATTAGTTTTTAACATTTTATTTTTTACTTCCAATTATTTATTTATTTAATATCCTTAATTGGATTTTACACATTTATTTATAAATCACAATCTTCTATTTTTATCTTCCTTTCTAAATCATAATCTTCTCCTTCTTTATAAGCTCACGACTTCCTTTTCTTACACTGTAATATTGCACTCCGAGAGTTGGAGCACTTTTTTTTTTTTTTTTTTTTAGAATTGAGAAAATTTATTAAAAGGCTTAAATGGCACAAAAAAGAACGACAAATAACATACAATAGAAAAACACAAACAGAAGGGCAAAACCCAAGAAAGAAGTGCAGAACAAAACTTGAAGCTAGAGATCAAAGAAACCCCCAACTCTAACCAGAACTAACAAATCAAGGAGCCCAATTCCTAAAGAACACAAAAATCCTAGATAAGACTGCAGCGACAGAGGAGCACTTTTTCTTACATTGTAAAATCGTACTCCTAGAGTTGGATCTAAACTGTCAGTTAGGTCAGACATTGGTATTTAGATTGTCGTGGCTTTAAGGATTAGATTCTCATGGCTTAAAAAACCTAAACTATTAAATGATTTGTTTCACCTATTACCACGGTAATGCAAAGGAAATGTGCAATGACTACAAATTACTTTACATGTCTCCTGACAACACCAACATTTGACTGTTGATTCCCGTACTTGGTTTATCTGCAGTAAAATCATAATGATGGCATTTTTACATTACTTTAATGTCAAAACATCACCAAAATACATTGATGTCGCTGTTTGGTTTCGAAATTTCATGGTAATGCCATGGAAAAGTGCAATGATTACAAATTCATTTACCTGTCTCCAGAATACATCTACAATTGACTGACGATTCTCATGTTTGTTTGGTGGAGTGAAATTGTAATGATGATACTTTTACTCCCATTTACCGGGGTAACTGGCAAAACAAACAAGCCCTAGTCTTCCAATCAATGGACATTTTCTACTATTGAATGTGTATTGTTTTTCTTGTTCCTTTTCAGTGTTAATTAGTAAGCCGCTGATCAAATAGTTATGATCGTCCAATTATTGTGACTTTCGAGTATGACCACCCCAAAGTTGGGCCCACCTGATGGATAGTTCAATTCCAATGCATCTATGCCATATGCACTCTTTGGATAATAGATACTCAATAAGATATGTACCACATTGACCTTCTCATTGAAAACAAATTTCACCCCAATCAACCAATGTTGCAGATTTGGGGCCCACTCTATTATTCCAATGGTCTGTTCTTTTCTCAACTGATCAATCCTCACATTTTTTTTAAGTGATCCATATAACAATTTCATACAACTTGACGATAAGGGTTCCACCCAGTGCCAACATGGCAAAACTAAAGATGACCTAGTCAAAATTTACAAGCCTCATCCGAGTTACCTGGTCAAATCATCCAAGTTTTGACTCGGTCGATCAAGCAAAGTCTGAATTCCTGGTTTTTGAACAATGGTTTATGAAGTAGGAAAAAATTTCTTTGAAATAGTAGAAGAAACTGAAGTTGATTCCTGTTATACCTAAATACTTCAAGAATCATCGTATGTCCACTGATGGTTCAAAATATCTGCCTATGTATCGTGTATCGTGTATCGGTATCAAGGTAGGCCAAAACAGTTACGTATCGGCCGATACGTAACGGATATGGCCGACACCGTTACGCGATACGGGGTCCAAAACGGGGACCTCGAAAATTTGGCCCGTAACGGCCCATTACGGGGCCGTAACGGCCGTTACGGCCCCCGTAACGGTAAAAAAACGGATACTTTTTTTTTTTTATAAATACTTGATGTTTTGTAATTTCTTCACACTTTTCTTCCCCCATTTCTTTTCTAATCTGTTCTTTTGATAAAAACGACCACAATTAGTCTATTTTGGAGAATTAAAACGATCAATTTCTACGATTTGGATGAATCGAAGCTCCGTGGGCTATTTTTCGAAGAAATCTGAAAATAGGTATTTATACATTTTTCTTCCTCTAATCACTTTTTTTTCCACCTTGATATGATGTTGTAGCCATTGTAAAATGTTAAAATGTGTATTTCAAGATTATGCAACTGATTTTTATATTTTTTTTATATTTTTTTTAATTTCTGTCTATTTTCAGATTAATATTAAAAATTAGTAAAAATCATGTTTTTTTTTTTTTTTTTTAGTTTAATAGTTGGATAACATGTGTTACTTATAGTAGGACACAATCATGTGCATTTTACAGATTATGCACATGATTTGCTATTTTTTTTGTATTTTTTTTAATTTCGGAATAAATTTAAAAATTAGGGAAAATCATTTTTTTCAAAAAAAAATTCTGGTTTAAAGGTTGGATAATATGTGTTACTTATAATAGAATATAAGCATGTGCATTTTACAGATTATGCACATGGTTTGTTATTTTTTTTTGGTATTTTTTAATTTCGGAATAATTTTAAAATTTAGGGAAAATTAATTTTTTCAAAAAAAAATCTGATTTAAAGGTTGGATAACATGTGTTACTTATAATAGAACATAATCATGTGCATTTTACAGATTATGCACATGGTTTGCTATTTTTTTTTGTATTTTTTTAATTTCGGATTAATTTCGGAATAATTTTAAAAATTAGGGAAAATCATTTTTTTCAAAAAAAAATTCTGGTTTAAAGGTTGGATGACATGTGTTACTTATAGTAGAACACAATCATGAGCATTTTACAGATTATGCACATAATTTGCTATTTTTTTGTATTTTTTTAATTTCGAAATAATTTTAAAAATTAGGGAAAATCATTTTTATCAAAAAAAATTTCTGCTTTAAAGGTTGGATAATATATGTTACTTATAATAAAATGTTATCATGTGCATTTTACAGATTATGCACATAGTTTGTTATTTTTTTGGTATTTTTTTAATTTCGGAATAATTTTAAAAATTAGGGAAAATCATCTTTTTCAATAAAAATTTCTGGTTTAAAGGTTGGATAACATGTGTTACTTATAATAGAACATAATCATGTGCATTTTACAGATTATGCATATGGTTTGTTATTTTTTTTGTATTTTTTTTAATTTCGGAATAATTTTAAAAATTAGATAAAATCATTTTTTTTTCAAAAACATGGAGAATTCTATTTACAGATTAATGACTAATGTATGTTTATATTTTTATTTTTTCGACAGGTTTTGCCATTTTGGAGCTCCGTAGTTGTACTTTGTAGGCTGTAGCCCATAGGGTTTAGTATTTGAATTTAATAGTTAGTACTTGATTTCATTATCTGTATTTAAGATTTACAATTACATTTATAAGTTTTAAAATCTAAGTAATTCACTCTTAGACTCAGTATCTAAGTGACATAGCCACATAAGCCATCTCTAATTAAAAAATGTCTGGAACTGGAAGTGGAACTGCAAATGAGGATATTGGATGGGAACATTGTCAGAGGGTAGGTGGTGGAAGGCACCAAATAAAATACAACTATTGTGATAGAGTAATAAGTGGTGGAATTACGCGACTTAAACAACATTTGGCAAATCGAAAGGGTCAAGTTGCAGGATGCACCAAAGTTCTCAAAGAGATAATGATACTGATGCAAGCCAATTTAGATGAGTCAAAGGGGAAACGAGCTGCTGTGCAGAAAAAGAAAGATGATATCCTTGATGCGGCCCGACAAGAGGTGTTTGGTCCAGAATATATGGGCGTTCGTGGCGAAGACATCATTGATTCTGGGGAAGATTCTGATCAAGAAATGACTATAGCTAGGAGAGAAAGCGTGCGCTATGCTCGTGAAGAGGAAGAACGTCGACGCACGTTTGGTTCAAGTGCGAGTGGGAGTGGGAGTGGCCAGGGGAGTACAACTGCAGCTCCAACGGGAAGTACAGCTGGGGTTGGAGGAGGTATGCTTGGTGGATTAAGGCGTATGTTTAGCAGCCGGTGGGGCACATCTTCACATGTAGCTCATCATCCTATAGATGTAGATGTGGAAGAAGAAGATGTGCCTAGGAGACCCTCTGTTGATCCGATCCTCTTTAGGAAAGAATCTAGTAAACAAAAGAAGATAAAACAAATGTGGAGTAGAACTTCTGTTGAGAAACTGGGTAGGGCAGCAGCAAAGTTATTTATACATGCCAACATACCCCCTAATGCGGCAAACTCTCCATATTGGCAGGTGGTAATTGATGCAGCAGCAGAAGCAGGTGAAGGAATTAAAGCTCCCACAGCCAAGGAGATTAGGGGAAAATGAACAGACGCAGAGTATGCGGATACAAAGGCATACGTAAATACCTTTAAACCCATATGGCAAGCCAGAGGATGCATGATCATGTGTGATGGTTGGACTGGCCCAACAAGACGCAGCATGATCAACTTCATGGTGTATTGCCACTTGGGAACAGTGTACCACAAGTCAATTGATGCCTCGGATGAAATAAAAAATGCTAAATATATTTTTAACTTGATGGATAAAGTAGTGGATGAGATTGGGGAGGAGAATGTGGTGCAGATTGTGACAGATAATGAAGCAACATATAAGTCTGCAGGAAATTTGTTGATGCTAAAGAGAACACATATATTTTGGTCACCATGTGCTGCACATTGTATTGATCTTATATTGGAAGATATTGGAAAGAGAAAGAATGTCAAAGAAATGGTTGAAAAAGCAAAAGAAGTGACAACATTTATTTACAACCATAATCACCTAGTTGCAATAATGAGGAAGTTCACGAAGGAACAAGAGTTGCTTAGGCCAGCGGGGACTAGATTTGCAACAAACTTTATAGCTTTAGAGAGTTTGTATCAGCATAGGGGAGAGTTGAGTGAAATGTTTGCTTCCCAACAATGGCTCAACACAAAATATGGGAAGAAGACATCAGGGACGCCGGTTGATGTTGTAAACACCATAAGAGACAACAAATATTGGAAGAGGGTTAAGAAAATTTTAAAGGTGATGGAACCACTGATGAGGGTACTTCGTCTTGTTGAAACCGATGAAGCACCTATGATGGGCTTCCTCTACGACGCCATGGATAAAGCGAAGTTGGCAATTCAACGTGATTGTTCAAGCTGGCAATCTTACTGGAATTTGATCGACAAAAGATGGACAAAGCAGCTCCACCACGATATTCATGCAGCAGGTTATTACATAAATCCTAGGTATAGATATGCCCAATCATTTGTTATGGATGATGAGGTTCGTATTGGATTAAAGAACGTGATAAAGAGATTAGAGCCTGACTTAGATGTACAAATAAAGGCTTTGAATGAATTGGATATATTTGGAACTCGCCAGGTAGCTTTGGAGATACTCTTGCACAACATGCAGTATTTAGGTTGCACCCCGCCGACTGGTGGGTAAATTTCGGAGAGGACACACCGGCTCTCCAAAAAATTGCAGTAAGGATTTTGAGCTAAACAACGTCTTCATCTAGTTGCGAAAGAAATTGGAGTTGTTTTGCACTTATTCATACGAAGAATAGAAATAGAATTCAGACTAGGACGTTAGATAAACTTGTCTTTATGCATTACAACATGAGGCTAAGAATACGCATGCATTCAAGGAGGCCTAACGCCAATAATGCCGGTGATGTGGATTATTGTCCAATAAACTTGGATAATATTTATGATGAGGATGACCCACTTCTACCTTGGTTGGAAGCAAGGGAAAAAGAAATAGAAGAGGATAGTAAAGAAATAGAAGTTGAAGACCAAGAAATACGCAAGGCACAACAAGAGAGTCGTGCATTTGTGTTGGACCCAGAAAGGGGGGCGGATTTCATGCAAACTCAGCAGAAGAGTGCGAGCTCTAGCGATACTGAAACAGATGATGATAATGATGATGATGCACCTAATGCTGGTCCCACTTCTGGCATTGCTCAACCCACCGGGGCTACTGATACCATACAGCCGTCTACGGATCGCGAGGCTGATGAGCTTCGACGAAACAAGCGGGGCCGAGGGGGTCGAACTTATGAGTGTACTGAGTCACGATACAGCCAGCAAAAGCCTGGCTCCAGTAGTGCACCTGCAGGTCCTGCACCGCAATCTACACCGACAAATCCGGAACATCAGCATGTGTATGGCTATGATCCAAGGAATTATGGGTATTCTTACAGCCAATGGGATTATAGGGAACCTGTTCCGCCACTTTCATGTTGGAGTAGTCCTCCTGACGCTGTTCCACATCTACCATATGAACCAAATCCAAGTTATTAATCTCAATCTCAACAGCCTAGCCCTGAATACGAGTACCAGTATGGGCACGGCTATTCGACGGGCACTAGTAGATATCCTTACTCAGGGTCAAAATCTTTGCCTAGTCAGGATCAGTCATCATCAGGTTTTGTTGACCTGGTCTTTCCCTCTGGCACTGAATATTATGGATATGCAACAACAAGATCGCAACAACCCGATGATGATGACGACGACGACGACGTGGAGGTTGAGCAACCACAACAAAGCAGGTTTTCATTTTGGTGGTGAGTTCCGGTTTGGTGAGTCTTTTCCATTACCCACATGATCATATATTCACAAAAAAAACACACACTTTACATTGTTGAACTTGTGTTTAAAATAACTCCCCTGACAAGTGACAACCAGTCAAGTAATCTTTAATCAACATGCTTGCAGGGGAGTATATCAGGTATTACTATTTTTTTTTTCTACTTTAGAATGTTCAATTGGCAGGACAAGAGTCGGTCATAGATTCAAGATAAGAGAAGTCTTAATACATTATTTTTTGCAAGTCCTCAGTCCTCAGTCCTTAGTCCTCAGTCCTCAGGTATGTAAATAAATTATAAATAATATAAAGTAAATTATAAAAAATAATAGTACATGTGAAAATTGAAATACTTTGATGTTACATTTATTCTAATATACATATTATTAGTATTAGACAGTTAAAAATTTGAATTTATAAGTTCTACAGTTAATTCCAGGTTATTAGCTTCATAAATTCACCAGACAGCCCGATACAGCTTTTTCACCAAAGAGTAGACCGCTTCACCACCATAAACATGTTCAAAATTATAAATGAATGCATATTTGGGATGTTTGGAATTTTCTGGATTTAATCCATATTTTTTTAGAATTTTTTGGCCAAAAAAAAAAAAAAAATTGGACCGTTACGGGGGCCGTATCGGCCGATACGACCCGTATCCGTATCGGAAACGGTGGGCACCGTTACGCCCACCGATACCGATACGGGACACCTTGATCGGTATCTACTAATACAATATGGGCTGATACACAAGGTAATAGCCATGGAACTATTTCCCTCTGTTTTTTTTTATTATTTGTGCCTTCTTTTCTCTTTGAAAATTGAATGTAGGGAAATTTTTCTGTTGTAGCATTGCAAACTTGTAGTGTAAATGTCATATTTGTTTCATTTTCACACAAATATAATGCTTTTGCATTAAGAGAGTGTTTGGATTGGAAGAAAACAAAAGAAAGGAAAAGATAAGTGTAATGATTATCTAATGATGGATTCTCAAGGATTTCATGGCACTATTGAACCATGGATTCCATTTTTGAGATCTTGTTTAGATAGAAAATGGAAATCATACTTCCGTGAGACAATGCTCACCTCATATCTTGTATGAGGAAATTGACTATGGAAAACTATGATGGTTGCTATGTGGAACCCTTTGCTATTTTTGCTATCCAAACATAATGAAACATCCCATCATGGGAACATGTTTACTTTCACTTTCTTTTCTTCTGTTTGCCCTCAATCCAAACAGGCCCTTACTTTGATTTACGAACAACTAAAGAAAACCTTAAAACTAGAACAATCATACCTATGAAACAACAATATTGTTTAGAAGCCCTCTCGACCTTCAATGAGGCATTGACAAGTCAATTGACTAAGTATGCTAGAGTACTCTTATATAGTTGTATAATACCGACTAATCTATATATGATTCATCTAACAACATATACTCTACACTTCACTAGTCACAATACTAGTGTGTACTCTCATAACTTGTAGGCTTGTGTAATATACATATAATGACAAGTTTGACCATCTATAACTCATTTGCTTCTCACATTCACATATATATGTGATGAAAGCAATAACAGATTGATAAACTATTAACTACATTAAAAACCTTAAAAATAAAGGTCACTGAAAAAAATCAAAACTCAACATATAAAGATGGGACAGGCTACCACACGCCATTCCATGAACTGGACTGATGCATGCTTAAAAACTCACTAAAGACACCAAATGAATATAAAAGTGAGCATTTCCATTTTTTTTTTTCTGATTTGTCTATTTTTCATAATTCCTTTTAATGTAAAAAAAATAATAATAATAATAATACACATCAATATCATGATATGTATTGGTGAAAAATGTTTTTTATTGTCAACCAATACAGATACCAAAACTGATATGTTGAAACTTGGACTCAGCTACATAGGATTGGCAATTGGGAACAAGTGCAACATGAGGACTTCCTGCTCCCATGGAGCAGTCGCACCTAGCCTGATTGATAAACAAGCCCACCCTTCTCACTTCTAGGAAAACAATAGGACAATAGTGCAATAGCGAAAAGCCAAATCTACAGATATGGTTTAATATACACTTTTTTGGGCCATAGGGTTTCCTATTTTAAGGGCTGTAACATGGAAGACATAGATCTTTGTATTTTTCAGCCATCTTAGACTAGTGGGATATCAGATTGTCAATCTGTCCTGTTTTTCATTGTAAGTTTTGTATACATGTATGTATGTGTATAATATATTTATATATAAACCATTTACCATTCCAAAAAAATTGCACAAGGTTGTACTATTATTTAGCCATACAGAGAAAATAAGGGCATCTTTATCAGTCAAGGTTGATGCCAGATCAATGGTCCATTAAAATTACTTTTTTTTTTTTTTTTTTGAGAGGCAAATTACTTATCAAAAGAAAAGGAAAGCAAATATGTGGGAATCATGTGATACTCAGGCAATGTATGATGCTCAATATGCAGGCACTCAGAAATCATAAATGTGCCGTACATTAGCTCACCAACTAAAATTTGGAACCCACTGTACCTGAGTGAGTACGCGGCACATTTAACTAGTGGCCCACGAAATCAATGGCTGTGATCACCATATATACTATAATTCACACTCAACACATGTCATACAATACACAACATTTTTCTTCACATTGTCATTCACACGTGCCATATATCTCTTGTTACATATGTAACCACTATTCCAATTTCTCAAACAGGACTCAAACAGACATTCCATCAAACACTAGAAGTGCAAAACAAAAAATAAATAAGCCAATAAAATCTAATCTACAGTTATAGCATACCTCACCCCACCAATTCTCCGTAGTTAGACTCCTGACATGACTAAGAAACTTCACAATCTTCCTCCACCTATGAAAACAATCTGCCTCCCGCTCGAAATACACCGAAGCATTGACCAGCGACGACACGTCCATGAAACGGTATTCATCCGCAATGTAATGCAGGCAACAGAACGATGCCAGATTTGGCGCATTGATTTCAACCGATCTACTTTTTTCCCAATAGAATTTGATAGCAAGATCCTTAAGCCGCATCGATGAAATCTTCAGATGTTTCATGCCATAACAAGACTCCAAAGTCAAATTCTCCAATTCCTGGCATCCGGCAATGAGGTCCGAGACAGTTTTGCCTGTCATTTTGACGTCGGAGAGGAAAAGAGTCTTGATAGAGCGGAAGCGAGTCCCTCTCGAGGGGACGAGATTGCACCTGCTGATCTTCAAGACGCTGATGGGCACCGATCTGAGGAAGGAGAGCGGGAAATTGTAGCGAGGGCGGTGGGGGTTCCGGTCATCGCGCCAGTTGTCGGAGAGGTCGAGATGAAGCTCTCTGATGTTGTTGCGGGCGGCAATTAGGATCCATGTATCAATGTGAGGTGCGAGGGCTGGATCGGCGTAGTCGAATTCGATGTGAAGGGATTGGAGGTTGGATTGGTGGTGGCGATGGAGGGTTTGATGGACGAAGGATGAGAAGATCCAGCCGTCGATAGCCATGGGGTTGGGAGCGATGAGGGGTTGGTGGAAGCGGAGAGTGGGGGAGTGGGCCCACAGGTAGCGCCAGGCCTTTGATAGAGAGGAGGTGGCGACGGCGTCTTTAATGGGGAGGAAAGAGAGAATGTGGAGGCGCATGCTTTCGGGTAGATCGCAGAAGGTGGTGGTGGTGGAGGCACTGGATCTTTGGGTGGTTTTCTCCATGGCCGGCGGTGGGGTGAGGTGCGGGTTTGGATCTTGGATGTTGGTGGGTAGTGTTTAGACGAGAAACTTCACCAGTAATCGAGTTCGAAACGGAAACGGAAACGGTAACGGAAACGGAAGCGGATTGCATGGTGTGCCACACACCACCCATCTGGGTAGTGTGTTGACGTCACCAACTTGTCTGGGTCCCACCCAGACGCGGATTGCGTCCTTCCTCAGTATGGACGCTGATATGTGGAGGAGCCACCGTGATGTATCGGTTTATCCACTCCGTCCATCCCTTTTCTAATATCATTTTAAGGCATGAGATCAAGTATAAGTAAGATCCAACGCTAATATGGGCCACACTAGACTAATGCATTCAATTCAACTTGCATTAATGCTTCTGTTCATTTAATGCAAGTGCACCTGAGAGCTGTATCTTTCTCATTCTTCACTTGTGACTTAAAATGATCTCCGAGTCCGATTGCGTCCTTCTTGAATATGTACGCACAGCGTCCAAACCGAACTGTGGAGGGTCACATTGTGATGCATCTGTTTATCTACTCCGTCCATTCAAATGAGGCAGATTTAATGCTCAAGTGGGACACACCAAATAGTGAGCTGAACCTGGTGACATCATCACTATAGTACGTCATCAAGTTCCGATCACTATTTGGTGTGGCCTACTTAAGCGTTGGATCTTCCTCCTTTTTAAAGTCATGCCTTAAAATGATCTTATAAAATGGATGGACGGAGTGGATAAATAGATACATCACAGTGGGCCCCTCCACAGCTCACACAATCCGAGTCTCTGTCATTCTAAATATAAGGTGGGCACATGAAAAACCACTCCGTCATTCTAAAAAAATCGCCGGCATATCCGAAACTCAGGTGGGCCATCTGGAAAAGTGGGGGTTGAATGCCTTATGATGATAGAAGTTTTGCATGAGGATGATATTTGTTCCTGCAATTTATCTTATAGGTAATAATTTTATGATCGGCTTGGATGGCATGTAAACATCATGGCTCTAGAGAGGTTTCAACGGTGGACATTGTTGTTTCCTCTCTTTTGATAGTGGTCTTTCAAAACAGGTTGACAGTGTGAATTTGTCACAAACATTTCCTTAGACTATGCTCTCGGGTCACATCACATGCAATCGGCTCCCATTTATTTACCATCCAACCTCTCTTCATCTGGATGAAGGGAAAACACAGATATCAACTTTGTTCAAATTTGTTGTGATCCTCAAAATGTTTTCAATGGTTTCTATCGTGTGGTCCATTTGAGCTTTGAATCTGCTACATATTGTTGCTCATGCTTAAAATTATCCTGGAAAATGAATGAACCGTGTGGATATAAAACATTAATGATGTAAGACCCACATAAATGGATGACGTGTTGTATGGGAGCAGATTAAGTGAGACCCCGGATCCTTACTGTGGGTCCCACTGTGATGTACGTGGATACATCCACACTGTCCACCGGTATTGAAAACTTATTTTAGTGGATGATCCAAAAAAATGAAGTAGTTACAAATCCCAGATGTACCAGGAAACAGTGGTGATTGAACATTAAAAACGGTTGGATGAGAAATAAACATTCCGGGCGCGGATTTCCTGCGAAAGCCTTGCGCAGGAAGTTCCTGCGCTGGGAACCAAGGTGGGGCCCACAGTGATGTTTTTGATGAATCCACCCCGTCCATCCGTTTTGAGATCTCATTTTAGGACATGAGAACAAAAATGAACCGGATCCAAAACTCAAGTGAGCCTAAAACGTGAGGATTAAACGTCCACAGTTGAAATATTTGTGGAGCCACAGGAGTTTCGAATCAGGATAATATTTGTGTTTCCAGTTCATCCCAGTAGTAGTGACGTTATGAATGGTATGGATGTCGTATAAACATCACTGTAGACCTCAGGGAGGTTTCAACGGTAGTAATTTACCTACCCACCTTTTCCTTTAGTGAGGCCCACTTGAGTTTTGGATCCGGTTCATTTTCATTTTAGCATCCTAAAATGAGCTCTCAAAACGGATGGACTGGGTGGATTCATCAAAAAAAATCACTGTGGGCCCCACCTTGGTTCCCAGCGCAGAAAATTCCTGCGCAAGGCTTTCGCAGGAAATCCGCGCCCAAACATTCCGGTAGAATCCAATAAGTTTTTAATGGTGAGGATATAATCATGACTGTTTCCTGTGGTGTGGACCACCTAAGATTTTAGTCAGCTCCATTTTTGGGATCGTTACATAAAATGAGCATTAAAAATGGTTGGACTGTGTGGATTTAAGGGACATACATTACTGTGAGCCCCACAGTCAGGGCCCACCCACCTCGGCGGATCCCTGGTATCACCTAATCCGCTCCCGTGTTGTACGGCACGCATGCAATGCGGTTCCGCTTCTGTTCGAAACGTTAGGTGAGCGTTTCGGTTTCTGCCGTTGCGTTTGCTTAGGCGGATTCCCGGATTCAAGAAGAGCGTAGTGGATAGTGGTTGTTACCCTGACCGTGTGGGTCCCAACTTGATGCATTTGTTGTATATCCATGCCGTTCATCTGTTTTCCATTTCATTTTAGGACGAGATCCAAAGCCTTAAGTAGATCCAAATCTCAAGTGGACCATACCACTAGAGAGACTGATGGATGACTGTTAAAACTTCTTGTGGGCCACAAAAGTTTTGGATCAAGTAGATGTTTGTGTTTTTCCTTCATCAAGATCTTCTTGACATTATCAAGAGTTTGGATTTCAAATAAATGCTACTAAAATCCTACGATGGGCTTCTTTGGAATTTTTAAGGGTGAGGCACTTAATCACCACTGTTTCCTGTGGTGTGGTCCACCTGAGATTTGGATCTGCATAATTTTTGGAAACCCATCTTAAAATGGGCTGGAGAAATGGATGGACGACATGGATATATAAAAAATCATCAATGTAGGCCCCACGGAAAGGGTAACACCCACTAAGCTTTTACATGGTAACAGCTGATCCGCTCCCCTCGGATTCACCTACGTTGGTGGATCCTTCGACTGTGGGGGCACACCTGAATGGCTTAGTTCACACACTTAGTACACCCACCCACCCTTGTTAGTCACATCACAATGTTGGCCACCCCCACTACAGGGAATCCGTACCATGACCTCACCGTTGAAACGAGGCTATTTTCACTTAGTCTGTACCATGACCTCACCGTTGAAACGAGGCTATTTTCACTTAGTCTGCCACTTGAGCTATGGCCCTGGGTGGGAAGCGGATTGCGTACTGAGTAACGTGCGGAGTAAACTCTGTGGGGCCCACAGTGATTTACATATTTTATTCAATCCGTCCATCCATCTTAACAGAAAATTTTAGGTATGATGCCAAAAAGTGAAGCATATGAAAATCTAAAGTGGACCACACCACAAGAAAAGTGTGATATGAATGTCTACCATTGAAAAATTCTCGGAGAACACAGAAGTTTTGGATCAAGCTGATATTTGTGTTTTCCCTTCATCCATATCCATGTGATCTTATGAACAGGTTGGATGACAAATAAACATCACTGTAGGGCCTGGGAAGGTTTCAACGGTGGAAATCATTATTCCCACTGTTTCCTGTGGCATGATCCACTTGAGATTTGGATATGCTTAAATTTTGGGCTCAACCACTAAAATGAGCTGAAAAAACATATGGAGGGAATAGATAAAGCACATACATTCTAAGTGGGCCCAACTGAGTTTACTCCGCACGGTACTCCGCACGCAATCTGATTCCACCTGGGTGTGGATAGATGGCAACTCATATAGGATACTTGTACGCCAATTCAGACCATTGAAAGTCTTGATTTCCATTGGGACTCTATATGGAGAGGTTATCGATGGGATCAAATTGACTTTTAATTGTTAATTTGTTGGCCATCGGCTAAGATCATCCAATCAGAAAATTTAGGTTATGGCCCGTCAGCAGTTGGTCCATTTAGGCATGTGATCAATCTCTTTTCTAATTTATGGAATTATCATAAAATTCCCCATTTCTAAAAAAAAAAAAAAAAAAAAAAAACTCAGGAACAGGTAAAGGTTACTGAGGCGGTGGCGTGAGGAGCATCTCCTCTTAGGAGACATCTCCCACCATCTAGGAGCATTCTTTTGATGTATTTCTTAATGAGTGAGTTACTCTATAGAGGAAGAGTAAGAGAGAGGTAAGCCTAGCGGTTTTTTCTTTTTTTCTCGAAGAAGAAAGCTTCAATTGGCATGTTATCCAACCATGTAAATCTTCATGCCTTGTTTCTTATTTTTTACTTTTTTAACTTTTTGCCGGGAACTTTTTCGTTTGTGATTTTGTTGTGCTTTCATGGATCATGTGCGCGGATTTCTCCGCAACAAAAGTTCCCTACACCTACTCGACTTCTCCACATCTACTATATCTCAGCATAAATATAATTAAAAATTAACATAGTTTACCAATTCTGTGGTGATTTTTTTGTTGTTGTGGCCTATTTAGAATCAGATAGGGGTGACAATGGGCTGCGGTTTGGGCTGGTTATACAAGTACTCATACCACACCCATACCATATATAGGTCTACAGTTTCAAGATTGGGTGAATGGTTGAGTAACATATCTAGCCCGAGGAACTCGAACTTGGTAAATCCCGTTCGCAGATTCAAATGCTGGACATGATATGGCAGAATCTCTTCGTTGTCTTGAATAGTCAGCATCATATGCTTTGCACACAAGAAACAATGATATAAGTCAATAATTTGATCTCAAGAAAAAGATGGGAGAAAAACATTAGTCAAGATCCTCATCGAATCAGTAACCAATAATTTACAATCAATAAATCAAAGTAGTCAAGATTAATCACCCTGATATGACATGACTTGTATCCAACCTGTTATGTAACCTACTGGCAATTTGAAGCCTAAACAGTCAGTACGGATGTTTTTTCCTCCTCAAATGGCAACAGAGAATTTATTGAAAAAGGAAGAAATACAAAGAGGACTCAGAAAGCTGAAATAACCAACAGAGATGATGAGGAATCATCTTTCTTTCAACAGTGCATGAAAAGCCAACCACATTAAGTTGGGATGAGGGTTAGAGCAAACAGCAATAATGAGGAATCATCCAAACAGAAGGCCTGGGCTGCTCCACCGAAATTTATCAATTTGCTCCCTACCATTTGCAAACCGCTACTTTTAAGTCCATGCTACCCATTATGGCCATGGAAAATTTAAGCCCCATCTCATACTTTTTTAATCTTCCCTAGGACTTTCGAAGGTGACCTCTAATTGATTGTGCCAAATTCCAAAAACATCTATTGTTTCATTCCTTCCAAATCGACCATAACCCATGTGAAGAGTTTCCACAGCGACTCTTTCAGCATGAATGCTAAAGAAGGAAATCATCACTTTGGCTACTTCCACTTCCTTAGTCTAATAATAATGCTAACCCAAGCAATTGCATTTGTATCAATTACAAGAAGGATGTGAGTGAGTGGGACCTTACTCATGCCTCGTATCTTCCTTTTGTCTGACAATGCTCACCTCATATCTTGTATGAGAAAATTGACTCTGGAAAACTATGATGGTTGCTATGTGGAACCCACTGCAATTTTTGCTATCCAAACATAATGAAACATGTCATCATGGGAAAGTGTTTACTTTCACTTTCTTTTCTTCTGTTTGCCCTCAATCCAAACAGGCCCTTACATTGATTTACAAACAACTAAAGAAAACCTTAAAACTAGAACAATCATACCTATGAGACAACAATATTGTTTAGAAGCCCTCTTGATCTTCAATGAGGCATTGACTAAGTAAGCTAGAGTACTCTTATATAGTTGTATAATACCAACTAATCTATATATGATTCATCTAACAACATATACTCTACACTGCACTAGTCAATGTACTAGTGTACTACTCTCATAACTTGTAGACTTGTGTAATATACATACAATGACAAGTTTGACCATATGTTACTCATTTGTTTCTCACATTCACATATACATGTGATGAATGCATTAACAGATTGATAAACTACTAACTACATTAAAACCCTTAAAAATAAAGGTCACTGAAAAAATCAGAGCTCAACATATAAAGATGGGACAGGCTGCCACAAGCCATTCCACGAACTGGACCGATGCATGATTAAAAACTTGTTAAAGACACGAAATGAATATAAAAGGGGGCATTTCTTTTTCTTTTTGTTTTCCTGATTTGTCTATTTTTCATAATTCCCTTTAACTTAAAAAAAAGAAAAGGTCCAGACCAATTCAGCTGATACGATCATGAATGCAGCCAATATACATTGATATTATGATATGTATTGGCGAAAATTGATTTTTTTTGCCAACCAATACAGCTACCAAAACTGACATGTTGAACCTTGGACTCAGCTACATAAGATTGGCAATTGGGAACTGCAACATGAGGACTTCCTGCTCCCGTGGAGCAGTCGCCCTAGCCTGATTGATAAGCAAACCCACCCTTCCTACTTCCGGGAAGATAATGGGACAATATCACAATAGCATAAAGCCAAATCTACAGATATGGTGTTTTAGAAGCCAAAGGATATACACTTTTGTGGGCCATAGGGTTTCTTATTTTAAAGGCTGTAACATGGAAGACATAGATCTTTGTCTTTGTCAGCCATCTTAGACTAGTGGGATATCAGATTGACTGATTGACAATCCATCCTGTTTTTCATTGTAAGTTTTGTATGCACAAAAAAATAGCACAAGGTTGTACTATTATTTAACAATACAGAGAAAATAAGGGCACCTTTATCAGTCAGGGTTGATGCCAATATCAATGGTCCATTAAAATTACTTTTTATTGAAAGGCGAATTACGTATCAAAAGAAAAGGATAGAAAATATGTGGGAATCATATGATACTCAGGCAACGTATGATGCTTAATATGCAGCACCTAGAAATCGTACATGAGGCGTACATTAGCTCACCAACTAAAATCTATAACCCACTGTCCCCAAGTGAGTACCAAAATCAGATTTTTTTTTTTATTTTATTATTATTATTATTTTTTTTTTTATGGATCATCCCAAAGTTCATATTGGTTAAACAATCCTAACGTTTGATTCTTGTACATTTGCTCATTGAAATACAATTACTGATTTTTTTTTTCGGGGTGGGATTTTTAAATGTCCACCAATCCAGTAGTCAACTAATTGCACCCTTGAGATATAGATCTGTAGTGGTTGTTGCACGGGATATATAGTTTGTATCCTGTAATTTATTGCACTTTTTGGGAACCATGCGAAATTTCTCAATGAAACTTCAAGCATTATTAAAAAAAGATGTTAATACACAATTTTAAATCATAACATCTAAAAGTAGTTGCACATAATAAGCTTCCTTTGTATAAGGTCCTAAGATATCCGTTGCCTGACTAAACTAATGCAGCTATATTTAAATTGAATGCATCATATTAAAAAAAGTGGGCCCCACCTTCATTATGGGTCATTCATCATGTGGGCCCATCTTTGCTATCAACTGACCATCATATGGGTCCATGTTCAATGACCATCATCTATCATGTAGGTCCCACCTTTGACTTGGATTGTCCATCAAATGGGACCCACTTGATGTTCATGTTCCGTCACATTGGGCACACTTTGATGCAAGCCATCTATCATGTGGGGCCTATCTTTGATATGAACCTGTCATTACGTGGGCCCACCTTGATGTGGGCCCCACTTGAATATGAGCCGTTCATCATGAGGGGCCCATCTTTGATGTCCACCATCCATCATGTGGGTCCCACCTTTGCTGTGGACCACTATCATGTGGGGCCCACTTGACGTGGATATTCCATCATGTGGGACCCACCTTTGATGTCCACCATCCATCATGTGGTCCCACATTCAATATCCACCATCCATCACGTGGGTCATACCTTTGATGTGGACCATCCATCATGTGGGGCCCACTTGATGTGGATAGTCCAACATGTGGGACCCACCTTTGATGTCCACCATCCATCATGTAGGTCCCACCTTTCCTACGGACCGTCCATCATGTGGGGCCAACCTTCCCTATGGGCCATTCATCATCTGGGCCCACCTTTAATGTCAAGCTTCCATTATGTGGTGGCGATGGAGGGTTTGATGGACGAAGGATGAGAAGATCCAGCCGTCGATAGCCGTGGTGTTGGGAGCGATGAGGCGTGGGTGGAAGCGGAGAGTGGGGGAGTGGGCCCATAGGTATCGCCAGGCCTTTGATAGAGAGGAAGTGGCGACGGCGTCTTTAATGGGGAGGAAAGAGAGGATGTCGAGGCGCACGCTTTCGGGTAAATCGCAGAAGGTGGTGGTGGTGGAGACACTGGATCTTTGGGTGGTTTTCTCCATGACCGGCGGTGGGGTGGGGTGGGTTTCGTTCGTTTGGATGCCTTATGGTGGGGGAGCGAATTAGCTGTTACCAGATAACATCTTAGTGGGTGTTACCTCTACCGTGGGACCCACTTTGATGATTTTCTGTATATCCATGCCGTCCATCCGTTTCTCCGGATGATTTTAGGATGGCATAAAAAAATTTATACAGACAAAAATATCAGGTGGACCACACAACAGGAAGTAGTGTTCATTGAGTGCCTCACCATTAAAAATTCCAAAGGACCTATCATATTGTTTTCTTACTGTTTATTTTCAATCCAACCTGTTGATAATGTCAATAAAATCCTTTTGAAAATAAATTAAAAGAATCAGATTGATCCAAAACTTTTATGGCCCACAAATCTTTTTAATGGCTATTCATCTCTCTTTCTATTGGTATGGCCCACTTGGTATTTGGATCTTCTTATGATTTGGTATTGCTTCCTAAAATGAGATGGAAAAATAGATGGACGGTGTGTATATACAAAAACTATATCAAGGTAGGCCCCACACGGTAGGGGTAACACCCACTAACATGATGGCCGTGGATGGGAGTTGTTTAGTGTATTAGTGTCCCAGTCTACCCATTCCAACAAAAAGTCCAATTTCTAGTGAGGCACATCTTTTTTTAACCCTTAAGTGAGATCCATATTACTCAGAGAGACCCGCAATGCTCGGGGGTATTCACCGTGCAGCAAGTGGTCAAACTTGGGGGCTAAACTTGGGGGCTATTATACTAAAATTTCCCGGTAGGTAGTGTTTAGTTGAGAGTGATTAGGTGAGGCCCACCTTGATGTATGTATTATGTGTCCACGTCATCCATCTGTTTTTCCGTATCATTTTAGGGTATTGTCCCAAAAATGAAGCAGATCTAATCATCAGGTGGACCATACCATAAGAAACAGTGGTAATTGGTCGTCCTACCATTAAAAATTTCTTAGGGCACACCTTAATGTTTCCATAGTGGTTTTTTACCATCCAATTTGTTGATAAGGTCACATAAGCTTGGATTAAGGGAAAAACAAATATCAGCTTGACCCAAAAATTTTGTGGCCCATTAATGGTCAATCAACACTGTTTGGTGTGCTATGGTCCACCTGATAATTGGATTTGTTTCATTTTTTGGATAATGTTACAAAACGATCTGAAGAAAAAGGATAGACGACCTAGATACATAATACATACATCAAGGTGGGCCCCACCCTGACCCACAGTAAGAGTTGGCAGATTCAAAGCTCAAGTGGACTACACCATGGAAAGTAGTGGGACAATATAACAACCATCGTCAAAATTTTCCATGGTCCACCATGATGTTTATTTACCATCAACTTGTCAATATAGACCTGGACGAAGGTAGCAGATTAGGTGTTACCCAGGTAACAACTTAGTGGGTGTTAGCCTTACCAGGGGTTCTACATTGATGATTTTTTTGTGCATCCATGCATTTCTCTAGCCCATTTTAGGATGGGGTTCCAAAAATTATGAAAATCCAAATCTCAAGTAGACCACACCACAGGAAACAGTGGTGATTGAGTGCCTCACTGTTACAATTTTCAAATGGCTCGTTATAAGATTTTCATAATTTTGATTTAAAATCCAACCTGTTGATAATGTCAATAAGATTAGGCTGAAGGAAAAAAAAAAAAATAAACATCAGCTTAATCCAAAACTTTTGTAGCCCACAAAATGTTTTTAATGGTCATTCATCACTATTTCTGGTGGTATGGTCCACTTGAGATTTAGATCTTCTTAAGGTTTGGATCGCATCAGAAAATGAGATGGAAAAACATAACATTGATAGCATGTATATACAATAAATACATCAAGGTAGGCCCCACATAGTTTGGGTAGCACCTACTAAGCTATTACCCGGCTAATAGCTTATTAGGTGTTACCCTTACCGTCTGGCCCACAATGATGACTTTTTGTACATCCACGTTGTTCATGTGTTTCCCTAGCCCATTTTGAGTTTTGGATCCTCTTCTATTTTGGTCTCCCATCTAAAATTGAGCTTTCAAAACTGATGGATAAGTTAGATTTCTCACAAACATCACGGTGGGCTCCATGTAGCTTTCGAGTGGAGTAACTTACCCAGCTTTAGGGACCCCTCCACTACCAAGTCGGTGCTGAAAAATATGTGGGCCAACCTATAAATACTCCACTAAGGCTAGTAACTTGGTAAGGCATGAATGACTTTGAAGTACCCATTGCTGAAGCCCCTAAGCTATAAGCTATTTTCAAGCCTTAGCCATACTCAAGCCACTACCCAAGCCTTAGATATACCTTAGCCTCGCCATTACTAAAGCTAATAACCAAGCCTTAACCACTTTCCAACCCAAATTAAGTTTTACCCAAAAGCTCCAAATTTAGTTAAATTCAAGATAAATTTGAATTAAATCTCACCATAGACCACCCCAAATCTAGACCATAGTTCTTTTGAGATTACAAGGGTAACTAAGTGAGCTGACCAAATTCCAGAGTAAAACGAGGTGGCTGTAACACTCAAAGTGCCAACCACCCCAAACCTAAACGATAGTTTATTTTGAGTATTACAAGGATAACTGAGCCACCTGACCAAATTTCAAAGCAAACCAAGGTAGTTGCAACAGTTGAAGTGCCACTCTGGTCTATAACAAGTTCATACCAACCAATTGTTGCTCCTATAGATGAGACAACTGTATTAGAACCACACATACCACAAAACTTCTCATTATTTACTGTTTTACCATATTGATGCCCTAGTCCAAGATTCAAGTTGATCCATCCATCATGTGGGCTATATATTGCAAGACAAATATATGGCTAAAATTTATTAGCTCATCCAATTATTTCCAATATTAGCCCACAAGTTTAGCAAACCTGATTTACTTTTGGGAAAAAATTAATTACAAGGTAGGACTAGCCTGATGGATGGATTAGATCTCATATCTATGTGCCATGCTAGCACATGTGTGGAGTGTACATGAGCTTTTATTACACGTGTGTGTGTGCTTAGCAAACTTCCCCTTTTAACACTTAGGCAGAGTGCGATGGTTGATACACGTGCACTTAGATTTGGCCCCATGTTGACGTGTACAGGAGATCAAATCCATTCATTATGTGAATCTTGTGATGCCCTCTTAGAGCCCATAAAAATCAGGCTAATGATCAATCATGTTGGCCACATGACAGAAAATGGTAGCGATGGGATGTCACCTTTAAAGGAGTTGTATTATATTCAAGCTGTAGACACTCATATAACAATTGGTATTTGAATTCAAAGGTTGGGAAACATTTTAACACAAGTTCTAGTGATCGTACATGTCCTAAAATCTAGCATTTAGGCTGGTCAAACCCTCATCCCACATCCCAAGAGATAACTTATAATTTAAGCATTTACGTTTACAAATCAATAGATATCACATAATACCAAATCATATATTCATAAAATACATCCACTAGAACAAACCCATACATCACTAATACCAGTAAAACTTCGTAGAGAGCATGACCAAATTAAAGATAACCTTGAGCAGTTTCCAACTGAGTTTGCTATATGCTTTAAAGAAAATATCGGCAACATATGTGATACTTTCTGTCATAGATGGAGAAATGCCAATATCATTTCCCACTGAACATACATGCGAAAAGAAAACTACATACAGATAATATCCAGCTTGGTCCAGTTGTTTTGTACTCTCGCTCTCCAGAACAATCAGATGGAGTAATGGCTGGGGTAGGAGCAATTGTTGTGGCAGCTACAAAACAACTGTGTAAACATGGCTCATCAGTGTTGTTCCTATTAAAGCAGTTAATAGAGCAACTTACACTGTTTGTGCAGTACTGCTGGCAAAGGGTGTTCTGAGACAAACATGTTATGTTGGATTCACCAGCAAAGCAATTTTTCTCAGTTGCATTCTTCACGATATCACGGAATTGGCACCCAATGTCTGCTCCTCGTGCCGCATTACCAATCACGTTCTTGAATTTTGTTACAGGGATTCCACCAGAGCCTGGTTGCTCCATTTTGTGACCGTGCCCATTACCAACATAGATCGCCCATGCCCTTCACCTCTGCAAACAACTTGCGAAAATGAGCAATATTATAGCACTGTAAAAGCCGAAGTTTGCTATCCTAGGACACGTTACCTTCAAGAAAACACTTGGGTATTCTGCGCCAAGTACCTACCTGGGTTACTTTAACATAGGGTAAAGGAAAATCGAGTGAGTCTGAGTATTAGAATTTTTTTTATATATAAATTAAAAAAACTGCATGGATGCATACAAACTGCAATAGAGTTGGACATACATGCATGGATGCATACAAACTGCAATACAAATATTAACCGGCCACATGACCACACATATTGAGTAGATTCTGCAACCACATATATTCACCATGCATGAACTACAATTCTCACAAAAATGGTTCTTGTTTTCTCATTATAGTCATGTAGTCGTGTTTTAACGATGCACATATCTAGAATATCCGGGCATTGATTTGATTGGCAGGCATGTAATAAATTTAAGTTGCTCATCAAGTGCATTTCACTGATAGACAGTGCGTTTCAAGTTTCAATGCCGAGGTCACAGGTTCGAGTGCCATGTGGTGGGTGTGTTTAAAAAAAAAAAAAAAAAAAAGGCTGCTCATCAAGTGGGTTAAAAAAATTCTTTAAATCTTAAATCATAAAATGGTACCATATACCTTAATGGGTCACCTCCTGATGGGTACGAGTATGAATGCTAACTTCAGGCTCAACATGGGTATGGATACATGGATGTGGGTGCAATATCAACAGGTGGGTATGGATATAGGTATGGGTGTGGTATGAACATGAGTACCCCCATGTAGCCAGCCCAAACCCCAGCCCATTGTCACAGCTATCTGATTCTAAACAGGCCACAACAACAACAACAAAAATCATCACAGAATTGGTAAACTATGTTAATTTTTAATGAGAAATGCTCAGACGCAGCTAGTTGTATGTCCAACTAGTGGGCATGCGGGAGCTACTATGGTGTTTGTATGATATTTTGTCCGTACAGAAAGATTGTCTCACTATAAAAATAGGATGCACAAAAAATCAGAATGATCCAACTATGAAAATGTGATGCTCCAAGTGAATGTGGAGTTTATAGGTGTTGTTTCAAGGTTTCCTATGGTGTACCCCACCTAATAGTTGGATCAACCTGATTTTTTGGTCATCTCATTTTCGTGATGGGATAATATTAATGGACGGGTAAGATATTATACAAACATTATGGTGGGCCCCAAACGCCAACTAGTTGGACGTACAACTAGTGGCGCATGAGCATTACTCATTTTTTATTATATGTATGTCGAGAAGTCTAGCAGGTGTTGGGAACTTTTTTCTTTTTTTTTTTTACATTTGTAGGAAAAAAAAAAAAAAAAAACCCACGGATGATCCATGCAGGTACAATTAGAGACCAGCCACAAAGATTTAAATAGTTAATATGCCTACATCTACCGAAGATCAATATGAAGCTTTCTCTTCGTGAAAATAAGAGATAAAAATAAATGACTTATCTCTCTCTCTCTGACTAAGAAATGCATCAGAAGAATGCTCCTCGGCTTATGGGATGGCGAGGAGCATTCTTCCATCTGTTCGAGTTTTCTCGAAATGGGGAATTTTATGATAATTCCACGAATTTTATCCCTCTTGGAAGACTTCATTAGTTAGAGAGCTGCGAACGTTATTTGAAATTTGTTTGGGTGATGCCTTTGAAATTTTTATTTATTTTTTCTTATTTTGGCGCCCATTTCTACTATAGGCGAGCATTAGTTGCATGCGTGGCTGCCATTTTTCAAATAAGATGATTTATTAATACTCAAGTTAGGACTTTAATTCCCTGAAAAATCAGGCAACTAATTTGGTTGTGATTCCAATGATTCAAGGCTGACCTTATACACACGAATATGTTTGCTACTATCACACGTGTGAAAGATCCAACCTGTCCATCAGTTGCGTCACATCTCGTAGATGCTCTGGCCTAAACGTTAAGCTGATCGTTTGGACACTGAGCAGAACATCCTGACCATCAAATTGATGACTATCAGTGGGGTGGTTGAAACTAAGATAAAGAGCAATCCGAACAAACAACGATAAAAGTAGATAGTAAGCTGATCGTAATTTTTTCCTTTTTTATCTCCCCATTAGAATATTTGGTATGAGGAAATCTAATGCAGGTGCATCTCCACACTGGGGGTGGGGTGGCCTCTGAGGTTTGGGAGAGCAGACAAAATGGTATTGGCTAGAAAACAATGAACTAGAACTAGAAAAGAGATTGATCGGATGCCTTGAGCCATGTGGAACCAACGATTCATGATTGTAGACACCCAACTGGATCTAAGAGGCTACCTTAAACCAATTGGCAAAAACTTTTGATAAAACCACACCTAACCTCCTTGATTACCATTGGAAAACAAAGCCAATTTACAGATAGAAACCTTAGCTCGCCCCTGGCAAGATCAATGGGTCCGATTCATAGGATTGTCAACCATCGATCTCACAGCAGGGATGTTTAGGTAGCCATCCTTAAAACTCATAGCCCGAGCCCATTGCGATAAAACTGCACTTGCTAAAAGAACCACTGAAACCCCCCCCCCCCCCCCCCCCCCCCCCCCCCCCTCAATGACAGAAAAGCCACAAGAAGAGCAATGGGGAAGGAGACGAACGCTGGACCAGAAAAGGGGATAAGCCAACTGTCAGCCTGGCACCTCATTTTGCGTCTCCTAAGATTTTGATGCCTTCTGACAGTTCCTTCATGGTGGCAAATTTGTGTCAAATGTCCACCATCAAAGATCCACTGGCCGACTATTTTCTCCAATAAATATACCCCCAACCTCTCGTCTGGGGAGAGGCAGAAGGTAGAGAAAATATTGAAAGGGTTATGAAGAAAAAAAAACTCCCAAAAGAATCCAGTCTAGCCCCTCTCCAGTCAAAAGAAAACTTTGCCACTTTAGATACCCTCAAATGCTCGCACCTATTCAAGATTATGCCTCATTTAAGCTAGCTGCAGAAAACCAATCCATCAAGACAAGCCAGTCAACTTGAGAGTAGAATTAGGATTAGGGATGTCTGGCTATCCTTTTTTGTCAAAAAGGGTGTTTGACTTTCCTATTTCTTTCTCACATCTCAGTCAAGCTTAAACCATGGTCCATTCCACACATCCCATCATAATTAACTCATATACTCATTCATTTATTGCATTTTCTCTTTTGTTATGTTTATCCCCATTCTATCTACATGCTTATTGTCTTTTGACTTTGTGAAGTAAGACTATGATCTATTTATTTTCTTCTTCTTTGTCTGCCCACTTGCTTATAGAGTTATGCGAAACATGGCTAGACAATTCATATATTTTGGAGGTGAAGTATTCCCCTAATAATCACACATCCCTTAAAGTAGAGATTACCCTTGGTGTGGGCAGGGGAAGGTGCCTAACCCCTTCCTATTTTATAACTAAGGCCCTTACCCAAACCTCTAGGATCATAGGCCAATCACAAGAGTCTTTTTTAGTCGAAAGGGTTTCACAACTCTTCAACCCTACCAGGCAAGTTTTTTACTCTAGTCGACCGTGGAACATCACCTCATCGAATCGGCTAGTGGTGACTCCAAACGTTCAAACACACCATTCTGGCCACCTTAGAAAGGTATTGCAAAAAATCAGTGAAACCAAACCGAGATAAACAGAACATATACACCCTAGAACCATACCCTAAATAGTGACGAGTGTGTGAATCTCTCTACCACTCTATCCTTGAGCACAGGACAAAGGGGGATGGGGGCATCCCATGGGCGACATTCAAAATAACACTTCTATAGGCGATTTGACTTGATGATGAATGACTCTGATCGTTACCCCCTCATTCCTGCATGTGCCACAATTCTCTCTCAAGTGATTGCTTAGAAATAAGTAGGCCACACATTTTAAGCCTGGGATGTCAAGAGCGAAAAGTTTCTTTTATTTATAGGCTCTATCTTATTTATAAGCTTTGATCCCCTTTCCTTAGTAGAAATCAAGTCTTAGAACCAAGTTTTTTTTTATTTTATTTATTTATTTATTTAAAATCTCGTTAGAATTAGGATTTGCAAAACTATTTGAACTATATAAAATTAAAACAAGAAAAAGAGAAAACTTATCAAATTGTAGAAGTAGAAGCGTGACTTGGAATCACTTGACTTGAAATCAAATTTTCCCCCATTGATAGCATCCCAAGTGCAAATAGGATTCTCTGAGCAATTGACCTCCAATATACAACGATTATCACCCGATTTTAATGGTCCACTCACTATATACAGGCTCAATCTACTCGCAATCTTAACCTGAACAAAAAAAAAAAAAAAACAAAAAACAAAAAACAAAAAAACACTTAAGGCTCATTTGGCACCATGGATTTGGGGGGATTTGAGGGGGTTTCAAATCCCCTGATGTGTTTGGCACATAAAGCAACAGGGGGTTTCAAATCCCCTCAATGAGGGGGTTTCCAATCCAAGGTAGAAGCTTATATTACATCTAAAATCCTTCCAATAGTCACATATGTAACATGTGTGTCACTGGCTACTAATTTGTTGGGCACATGGCCCACTAAAGATACCCCAAAACAATTAGGTTATCAACTGCATCACAAAAATTACTTTAATATAATAATCTGCATTGTCCAAACATTGTCCAAGGAAATCAACGGTTAAAACTCATAGGTTAGTCACTTGGATGTGATCCTATGCTTGTGGGCCATTCGAAACTTAGAATTTCATTATTTTCGGCCAAAATATATATTTCAACGGGCTTATTACAATCATTGTGTCAAACATTACATGCTTATACTAATTAGGGATATTAAAGTTGATTTAGTAATTAAATTCAAACCCTTGTAAATATCATACTTTTGGACTAGAAGGGATTCCAAATTTAGGGTGTCAAACACAACTAGAGGGTTCCAAATCCGTGTTCCAAACAGACACTTAAACTACACTTTGAAAGAAAAATAAAACCTTTTCTTATTTTTTATTATAAAACAAAATGAGACGAATTCTATTTATAGACTTTATGTGGAGACTCTTAAGAGTAGGGCTGTAAATGGTCGGGTTCGGGGCGGGTTTGGCCAAAACCAGACCCGCCCATTTACTAAATGGGTCTAGGTCCAAATTTTAGACCTAGACCCTTTTACTAAATGAGCGAGTTCGAGTCAGGTCCGAGTCAACCCATCAGACCCATTTATAAATGGGTCCGAGTCTAGTAGAGGGAGATCCACCCAGACCCATTTATAAATGGGTTGGGTCTAATGGGTTAGGGTCTGGATCAAGTATGCAAGCATTTTATAAGGCTTAAAATCGGGTCTGGACTGGTCTGGGCTAGACGGGTCCCTTAAAACAAAGACCAAAACCGCCCACTTACTAAATGGGTTCGGGTTGGGCCTAATATAAAGGAAACCAGACCCAGGCCCGTTTAGCAATTGGGTCTGTTCTTGAACCCAGACCCATACCATTTAACAAATGGGTTGGGTCTAAATGGGTTGGGTCCGGGTACCCCATTGGGTCCGCTGACCCATTTACAGCCCTACTTAAGAGTGTAGAAATACCGTTTTGTAAAAGGTTATTGGTCCGACCCTTGGTTTGAAAAAATAAAAGGGTTGTTTTGAAGTGAAAGGGTGTAACCCTCGAACCTTCCAATGAATAGAAACATATGTGAAATACCATTATATTTTAAAAATAATTTAGAATACAACAACCTAAGGCCAAAATGGTCGAAAGCATGTATACGTACATGTGTGTGCATGTGGGACACTGTATAGAAGACATGATAATATTTTTTCACTTGGTAGGGCACTTATTTATTCAATTGATATTTTGGCCATTTTTAATATTTTCTTTGAATGTGTGTAGTACTTGACTTTCATGTGCTTGATCCGATCTATGTCTCCAAGATGAAGATAATGGCCCATGAACACAGGTAAGTCATTGTCATTGCCACCAACTCAACCTCCCAGGGCCCAATCTGGAATTGTGTGAACGGGCTCCATTGCCTAGAACTGTGGGCCCCATTGTGGATGGTGTACAGCCTGTCATTCTCTACAATTGGATAATCCTAACCATTTGGTTGGTGCCCATCAAATGGATGGCTAATGATTTGAATTCTGCTAGCTCATCCTTTGGTATTCTTGTTTGTAAATCCAGACCATCCAGATTAGAGACCAATTGCTGATGACCATAACCTAAATTTTCTGATTAGATGATCTTAGCCGTCTATGCAATGGCCAACAAATTAACTCTTTAGAGTCATTTTGATCCCATTGATGTCCTGTCCATATAGTCCCAATGGGGATCAAGACTTTCAACGCTCTGGATTGGAGTACAAGTATCTCAGATGAGTTGCTATCGATGGTAGAGATGAATATCAGCAACGGTCATCATCGAATGGGAAAAGATGAACCAAGCGGATGGGCAAGATCTACCACTACTTGCAATTGGTGTACAATCGTCCATTAATAGTGAGACTGATCTAATGAATGGACCAGATCATAGGGCTGTGTTGCTCAGTGTCCAATTTGAGTGCAGCACCATATAAGGGTGAAATTGGAGAGCAGTACGTTTAGAAAAAAAAAACTGGATCTATAGATTAGAAATGAGAATGGTATTATGAACCTAATCATCTGATTAATGGATGTATGTTTGTTGAATTAGGATGATCCAAGGTTCCATTAACCTTTTGATTAATGGCCAAAGTTGGGATGGTAAGCGTTTAATCCGCACTGTTCCATGTGACACGTACGACTTGAGTCTTGGAATTGTCTAATTATTGGATTTCTATACTATTGCGAGCTTCCAAAACTGATGGACGGATTGGATTTGTCATGGACATCATGGATTGGATTTGAGTCAGCGGAGCCCTGTTGGAGCTAGGCTCGTTTAATGACCACCCTAGCTCATGTTCGGCTTGGCTTGACCTTCCAATTGGACTTACATGTTTGAGCTAGCTTGACAGTCTTGTAGAAAACAAAATTTTAAATAAGCCTATCTTAAAAGCCAAGCTTAAAACGGTTTAAAATTAGGCCTAAAGGCAACCCAAGGCCCGTTAACACCCCCATTTACTTTTATAGAAAGTTTCATCTCTTATTTCTTTTATCACTTGCCCGACAAAAAAATATACTTTCTTAGTCTTTTACAAGCGAGTCAACCGAGTTGAGCTGAGCTGACCCAATTTGAGCTTCGATTGAGCTGAATCAAGCTTGGGTTAGCTCAAGTTTAACTTGAAAACCACTTCAAGCTTGGAAAAATGACCTGGCTTGATTTGAATCTAGCCTTTGAATCAGGCCGAATCAAGCCAGCTAACCCAGCTGGCTTGCCCGTGCTCAGCTCTAGATGCGACTCGCAGTGCCCCCAGCGGCAAGAAAATTCCTGTGGTCAGAAGCTATGTGGGCCAGAGAGAAGTTCGCGGCAAATCTACTCCGTCCATCAGTTTTTCAAAATCACAATAGGACAGAAATACAAAAATCAGGCAAATCAAAAACTCAAGTGGGCCACACCACACAAAAAAGCTAGAACTGAAACGTCCACTGTTGAAACCTTCATGGAGCCGACCATGATGTTAACATGCCATCGAAACCGTTCATGGGATTATTACTACTCAGATAAAATGCATGTATGAAAATTATCCTGATCTCCACTGTTTCGTGTGGTGGGGCCCACCTAAGCTTTTGATCCACCTGAATTTTAGAATATTGTCATATTGTAGTCTTTAGAAACTGATGGACGGAGTGGATTTGTTAAGGGAATCTCTGTGGGTACCACATAGCTTCTGAGACACGGAATTTCCTGTGGCGGAGGCACAGGCAAGAGCGGGTTAGATGTTACCCGGGTGACACGTTAGTAGGTATTTCTTTGACCATGGGGCCCACCTTGATGTATGTGTTGTATATCCACACCGTCCATAAAATTTTCTAGATCATTTTAGGGCATGTTTGAAAAACCAAGAAAATATAAATCTCAAGTGGACCAAGCAGTAGAGATTGAATGTCCACCATTAAAAACTTCTTAGGGGGCACAAAATTTTTGTATCAAGCTGATATCTATGTTTTACCTTCATGTCTTCGTAACCTTATCAACGGGTTGGATGGAAAATAAACATTACGGTGGGCCCTAAAATGTTTCTAATGGTGGACATTGACTGACCACTATTTCCTGAGATTTGGATCTTCTTCATTTTGTTGGATCATGCCATAAAATGAACTGGAAATACTGATGGACGGTGTGGATATACAATACATACATCAAGGTGGGCCCCACATTCAGCCCATTCGCTCCTGTAAAACTAGAAGCGATTTCTCTCTCTTTGGCGTTTCGGCATTTCCTAAACGGGAAAACGAATTAACTTCCATGAAATCCACACCGTCCATCATTACACTGCCTCTTATTTGGCTTTGATCCAAATAATCAAGCTCATTCATCTGTCATTGGTTAGCCAAGTCACAGGTCATGGTGATGGTCGAGTGGATTTTATTCATGGTGGGCCCTGTAAAATAAAAACGTGTGTACATCTCTCTCCCAATTGTTTCTTTCCGTGTGGTCCACTTGAATCACAGGTCAATCAAATTTTTATAACCCAAGCATATAGATGGATGAAAAACTCGATGGTTGGAATGGATTGTACATACACATAACGGTGGCCGCGTAAAAATCAAGGGTGGGCGTTCCTCTTCCGACTGTTCCATTGGTTTGGCCTATCTGAATTTTGAATCTGCCCGGGTTTTTAGCACTAGCCTTAACGCTGGGTCAAGATCCTGATAGACAGAGTGGATTTCAGAAACACATCACGGTGGGGCCCACCCGACCCACCCAGTCCTTTACTCGTACGAACGGAGTCAGAATCCGAGACCGTGGTCTCTCTCTCTCTCTCTCTCTCTGTGTGTAGAGTAATGATCCCCTCCGTACTGTGGCGTAGGAGAGATATATGCGCGCATGGAAGCTATGTGGGACTCACCATGATATATGTTATGGTGACCCAGTAGGGACTTTGCTGAAAATGAACGGTCCTTTTAGGTGCTCAGTAGGGTCCACCGTGGTGTATTTATTTTATTCCCAGCATCCATTCATTTTCAAAATTTTTCAAAATGATCTCACAGCATGAAATGAAAGATGGGGTAAATTAAATGATCCAGCAGACATACCACAACAACAGTGGATATTGAATGCCTACTACTGAAAACCTCTTGGAGGTCACGTCGTGGCGTTGTCTCTAGTTAGTCCCGTGGGGTAGTGCCCAATCGCGCGATTCGCTTCCATGTGGTGTCGAGGTCGATTACTGCGCATGGAAGCTATGTGGTACTCACCATGATATATGTTATAAATCTATTCTATCCACCTGTTTTGCAATATGATTTTAGGACATGCGACTAAAAATAAGGTGGATATAAGACTCAACTGGGCCACAAGAGAAGAAACAATGTGGATTGAAGGACCACTGTTGAAACATTCATATGGCTTCAAAAGTTTTGTACCAGGCTAATTTTTTGTGTGTTTTCAATTCATCCCACTTGGAATGACCTTATAAACAGTTTGGATGGCATATAAACATCAAGGTGGAGATCAGAAAAGTTTGAACGGTGGTCATTTCTTTCACCACTCTTTCCTCATGTGTGGCCCATTTAAATTTTGGATACTCCTCATTTTTTGTCACATGCCCTAAAATTAGCTAAGAAAACAAATGGGCGGAGTGAATTTCTAAGTAACATCACAGTTAGGCCCAGTTGAAAGCCTTTGATAGGAAATGATCGGTTGTGCAATAAACCCTTGTTCCCATCGCGCGCATATAGCTCCTTTATGCTACAGTGCGTGGGGGATCATTACTCTATATATACCTTGGCAATTTCAGCGCATCTCTCTCCCTCTCTCCGGCAAATTTTAACCCACCTCCTATACTTCTTTGCCCCAATAACCCAACTCCCTTTTCTCTCTCTTTCGAACAGCCCAACTCCCATCTCTCTCTTTCCAAGAACCCATCTCTCTCTCTCTCCAAGAACCCATCTCCCATCTCTCTATCTCTCTCTATCTCTCTCCCTCTCTCTCTCTCTCCCTCCAAGAACCCATCTCCCATCTCTAAACCAACCTGACGAGCCCATTGCAACACCAGGCAGCCTTTTGTGGATTACTTCAGGTTCGACTCTGAACTGTTTTAGCCCGCCAAGAAATGTACGAAACCATGGCAATGTGCATGATTTTGTTGTTATTCGATTCTTATTATTATTTAACTTATTTTTTATTTTTTTAATATTCCTGGTATTTGAATTTTATTAATAAATATTGATTGATTCATATGAAACTTGATCAGGTTCTTGAACAATCTTCCTTTGTTGAGCCCAATTGGACTCACCTATGATCAATAATAACAGTTGGATTGGAGAGGCCTACCTTAGATTGATCATGGATGAAATGATAATCGTGATTCAGTAATTACGGGCCGTACAATTTAGGGCATGTAAAACGTGCGGTAAGAGTAAAAGGGGTATAACTGTCCATTTTGCATGCCCACGTCCTTTTTATTGTATGGCTTGGATCGTCCCGTTGGGATGGTGATGGGGCAATGATCAATGCAAGGTGGATCCCTCCTTTCCAATGGTCTAGCTTATTGGTATGCGCACAACTTTTGGGCTCACATACATTGAGCAGTTTTCAATGGTAGGCATTCAATCACCACTGTTCCCTATGGTGTGGTCCACTTGAGCTTTGAATCTGTCTCATTTTTGGGCTCGTGCCCTAAAATGATCTGGCAAAATGGATGGACAGTTGTGGATATAACACGTACATCATGCTGGAGCCCACATTGCTTTGCCATGTCAACACAATACCGACCTTGGTGCTGTGTAGAGCTGGGCATCTAGTCGAGTCGGATCGAGTTGGGGCTGACTCGATCTGATCTGGCCAAGGACTGTGCCTGAACTGAGTCGGATCGGATTCAGGATCGAGTCGGTCAGCCCTGAACCGATCCAGATTGAGTTTGATCTGATCCGAGTCCAACCTGGTCATAGGGACCGAGTTGGATCGAGTCAGAACCGAGTCGGTTTGAGTTAGGGCTGAAATAAAAAAAAATTAAATCTGAAAATTGCAAAAATCCCCAAATTTCAACCCTAATAAATAAAAATCTTCAACCAATGGATTGCAATGAAAAAAAAAAAGAGAATCATCTATAAAAGGTATAATCTATACCTAGAAGGAGGAGGTGTGGAGGAGGAGGAGGAAGACCGAGACCAACAGGTGCGGGTGGGCAGCAGCAGCGCGACGATCGGATAGGGCAGGTGTCGGAGAAGATGTCCCCGGTCCCGGAGATGAGGAGGAGGAAAACTATCCAGCGCCGGAGGTGGAGGAGGCGGGTAGAGCAGCAGCCAGCAGCGGGTAGGGCCGACAGACGGGGCAGGGGCAGTTTCGTTTGGGTGGGGGTAGGGTAGAACAGAAAATTCCAAATTTAGTTTTTTTTTTTTTTTTACCTTATACCCAAACTCGGTTTAGATTGGGTTTCGGATTGAGTCGGATTCATTTCGTATCGGATTTGAGTCGAGTCGGTTCGGTTAAGGTGGAATCTGGACTCGACTCCATCTGGATTTGGATCCAATCCAGAATACTCAATTTGGGTCCGTCTGTTATAGTCGCATCAGTTCGAGTCGAGTCTAACTGGTTTGGACAAGTCAAGTCAACCGAGTTGACTCGACCCATGCCCAGCTCTACTGCTGTGTTCTACACTACGTAAACCAAGTCCCTCTAGCCCACGCTAGATGGACCCTTGTGATTTTGAAGGGCCCACACACATTGAAATGTTCTACATCACACAGTTGTTATTGTTGCTGCTACCGTTGTTTTCTTTCATTTTGAAGAATAATCTCAAAAGGTTTTGGTGTTTGTAGGTCAGCACAACAAAATAGAAAACTGGTATGGCCAATGTTGCAGGTGGAAGCTACGTTTGTGATAGAATTAGCAATTTACCTGATGAGATTATTCATATTGTGTTCTCTTTCCTTGGTGCCAAATCCGTCGTCCAAACGAGCGTTCTGTCAAAAAGATGGAGGGACCTTTGGATTTCTAATCAAAATCTCAACTTGGATGACACTGAATTTCTCATTCCTAAAACCAATAAGCGTAAGAGAGATAATGGATTTGTGGACTTCGTCAACTCTTTAATGATACTCCGTGATGGTTCAAACGTAGTAAAATTCAGTCTCTCCTGCAATGGATTCTGCTACCCCAAATCTGAAGTGGAGAAGTGGATAGGCTTCGCGATACGACATCACGTCCAAGATCTCGATCTCCAACTGACGACTCAGGTTGAGTTGCCTTTTAGCCTATTCACTTGCAAATCTCTGGTGAAGTTGAAGTTGAGCTCTTCGTTGACTTTCCTCAAACTTCAGTTGCCTTCGAATGTTCTTCAATATCTCAGAGTCTTGCATCTTCATCACATAAGATTCTCCGGTAATGCAGTCTTCTTGTGCTGTCCCATGCTTGAAAATATATGTATGAACAAGTGTGATTTAGGCTCCCTCAAGAGCCTCGACATCTCTACTCCAGAACTACAGAGATTGGTTTTAACCAGTTGTGACAATTTGAAGGGGTGTGAGATTTCTGTTTCCGCTCCAAAGCTACAGTCACTTGAATTTCAAGGCGGCCTCTCACATGGTATTTATCTGAAAAAGCCTGCACCATTCGAGGCGGTCATCGATTTCGAATATATGGATGCTGTACCGACTTTGAATGGCCATCCATCAAGTCCTTCATATCTAAGGATTAGCGATTTCTTAAGCGGGCTTGAGGGAGCAAAATCTCTAACATTGTCTACTAAGTTTCTCAAGGTACTGATTCCTATCTTTGCCATATATCTAGACGGGATGGTGGATCCAAACCATTCATCTAGTGGGCCATCTATCTTGGTCACTTCTACTTGGATCCAACAACACGAAAATCAACATCATACGATGACCACATCCATCCTACGATTCGTATGGGTCATTTGGCAACTTGGAATCTGTAGACTAGAATTCCTAAGCTGAAACTTGCAAGTTAGCCTCTCCTGAGGAATCGAAAAGGGGGCTTTACTTAGGAATCCAATTGCAACGTCTCAAATTCAAGGATGCCAAACACGAAAATTTGGGCTTTGCTTAGAAATCCAATTCCAAAAGCCCCAAATTGTGGGTTGCCAAATGACCCTTTACCTTGTTGGATTGACTTGATTATTCGATCATGTCGACTTTCTTAGCCATTTTGGCATTTTGGGGTCATACGATACACACCTCTTGTGAAATGGCCATTGTTGATCATAGCTGGGACTTGTCCTTGTTGCCGAATTTGTATTCGAATAAGAAGAATCCCTGTTTTATCATTGCTTTTGGGTTAAGAGTCGCTGCTGGCTCAATCAATTACAATTTAGGGTGGGGAGCTAGAGACTGCACCATTGTCAATGAAATCGACTACGAAAAATGGTCGAAACAAGCGATATAGGCAAGATACAGTGATTGCAGGTGGGAAGGCGTCATCATGATTCCTTGCCCAGATCTCTGGTTGGTTTCAACCATTTTTTGGGGGTCAATTTTGTTGAGGTTTTATGGTTTATAAGTACCCACACTAAAATGCAGTTGAATGGAGCAAGTGGTAATCCTTGAATCCATTTGATTTGAGATTGAATCAGACCACTGTCTTTGCTGCTGGCCTGGGCTGAAATACTAGGCCCAAGGGCCAGACCTGTGGCTAAAATTTAAGCCCGTTAGTTAATTGGGCTGCGCTAGAATTCCACCTTGTAGTCCGTCAGCCTGGACCGACCTATTTAAGGTTTCAAAGGAAAATTTGTCAATATCATGCATGATTGGGCATGCTGAACCAGTGGCCTAGACCTTGCACAAAAGAGGGTGATTGAGCTCAGGCTTGGGCCTGCACCATGGATATTCATCATGGGTGAGCTTGGGCCTGTCTATTTTCATCTGTCACGGAGTGCACTGGACAAGGCCTGTGTTTTACTTTGCAGGCTGGTGATTCATGAAGATTGCGGGAATCAGTTTCTCAATTGACATCTTACTCTTTGTTTCTCTATTTCATGTGCTCAGTTTCTCACGAAGCACAAATGGTCGATACCGCTGTTTGTTAATCTCAAGTATTTGAAGCTGGCCACATATTACATCATGCAATTTGACGCAGTTATAACTGGCCTACTCATGAACTCTCCCAGCTTAAAGACAATCGTTATAGATAGGAGCATGGTAATGGCCCACGCTTAACTTTTCAATCAAGAAATGAATCCAGGCTGTTCGTTTGGTTGGCCCCACCGTGTATGTGCTGTGTGTAAAGAACCAGTTTCATATCAGGGAGCTATAAGAAATTGATAGACTACCCATGTTTGCCTAATGCATGGGCCACAAGATGTTTCAAGCTTTCATGATGTGGCCCACCAGACCAGAGTCTGGATCTCTTAGGTGCAGCCCAAACCTAGCACTAAACAGGGCACACAAGTTCCCAAAACCCGAAGCTCTGTGTAGCCTACCGTGATATTCATGTGACATCCACTCTGTCCATCAGTTTTGCCAGTGTTAGGACGAGAGCCCAAAAATGAGGTATCCATTTCTCAAGTGGGTAACAACAAGAGAAACAGTGGGGATTGAACGCCCATAATTGAGACCCACTTGGGGTCCACAAAAGTTCTGCTTCAGGTAGATATTCACATTTTTCCCTTCATCCTGGGGAGAATTACCTGATGAACAGGTTGGAATGCATATGAAACATCATGGCGGGTCTCAAGAAAGTTTTCAATGATGGCCATCCAATCCCCCTTTTTTTTTCCTGTGGTGTTGCCCACTTGAGCCTTGGATCTGACTCATTTTTGGATTCTCATCTAAAACATGAACTGGCAAAATTGATTGATAGAGTGAATGTCATGCAGACATCATGGTGGGCCCCTGAGAGATTTGTGGTATAGGATCTCCCTATAACAAGGGTCATAAGAAACTTGTGTACCGAAACAAGACTAGGCTCAGGGTGGCTCAACTCAGTTACAACCGTATTTATAATTGTCCAATTTCACACTTAAACTCTCTTTTAGTCACATTATATTGAACTTGTTCGATTCAAGCTCTGATGATTGTATATGGATGTGCTTACAAGGGAGGAAGTAAGGAAGAAAAGAAATTGCCTTTGCAGTTTATCTTAAATCTTCCAATGAAAGCCAAGGCGGGACAGTTTGCAGGATGGAATAGCAATCTTGAATTCGTGAAATTTCTCCTTAGCGAAGGAAATGAAGTGGAAAGAATCACCTTAGTCCTGAATAAGACAACAATGCAATTTAATCTACAGCGGCTACAGATGACCCACACGGCCATGCAGATGTGTGACGGGACATATTTTGCTGAAGTTGTTGCATTTTTAGATGAGCAGTTGCACTTAGGTAAGTAATTATTACCTATTTGCACTTTTAGATTCTAATTTGAATGATGTTGGCATTGCATATCATGTATTTTAATTCAGACTCAACATAATCTGAATTTGCAATTTTGGTCTTTTCTCATTTCCTCTCTGTCAAGCTTTCCCACTATTCAAATTCTATTATCATTGTAGTGAATTTGTGATTCCATTTACTTTTCGCATCTTTCCACTCATCTCAAACTAGCAAAACTCGGCGGTTCTTGGGATCATAGATACTATGATCGGTCACATCTGTGATCATTTAGGTGATCAACTTGATTAGAAATCAAAGCAAACTCGGATGCGTGGGTCCACCCTCTCTCTATTCCCCTTGTTTCTTCATCATCATCGTTGTTGTAGCCATGCATCCTAGCAATTTGAGTCTGGATTGATGAATCTTGTTTGCCTCTCATGGGATTAATCTGATAAATTAGGCTATATTGCTGAATGCTTTGTATTGAGAAATCGTCAATTGTGGCTAAACGATATTGAGGTTGGAGTCTGAAGTTCCTCCGTTTTTTCTACAGAATGCTCAGTTGCCATTTTCATTCCATTAGCATTTTGCAAAACCTTGCAAACTCAACTAAACACGGCTAAAAAAAGAAAAAGAAGAAGAAGAAGCTAAGAAGCTAAAGCACATGGTCAGATAGGACCTGATCTAATGAATGAACCACACCATAAGACTGTTTTGCTCAGCGTCCAATTTGAGTGCAGCCCAGGTAAGGAAATTGGCCTGCAGTACTATTGACAGCTAGAGCACACACCACAATTGAAATGGTCCAAATCATGGGCCCTGTATGGGTGGTGTTTATAAATTAAAAATCAGAATGGTGGGATGATCCCAACTATCTGATCAATGGATGCATGCTTGTTGAATTAGGATTAACTCAAGTTCCATTAATCATTTGATCAACGGCCACTGATGGGATGGTTAGGTTCATTTAACAGGTGAGATTTTCGCCCCGCACCTGATTCAACCATGATTCACTGACCTTATTTTTGGCCACCCTGCATGGATGGTGGCGCCCCCCTTGATGGGTTATCCACATTTCCTGCTAAACATGTGAATTTCCTGTGCCCTTGCTCCTGGCCAAGAGGAAGTTTTTGTAGGTGGAAGCTATATTGGGCCCACAGCGATGTGCGTGGCTCATGTGGGTCACACGACAAGAAACTGTGAGAATGGGAAGGCCTCACCATTGATACCTTTCAGAGCCCAACATGATGCTTATATGCCATACAAAACGTGCATAAGGTTATTCCAAGGGGTGAACTGAAAAAAACAAGTATTAGCCTGATGTGAAACTTTTTCTTTTGTAGCCCATATAATAGGATGATGCCATATAATTGGAAACTTTTTCCAAGATAAATTTTTTCTTTTGCATCCTATTATATGGGGTCATGTGGCATTGCATCATGTCGCATTACATATAGGTACTCTACACTCTACATACAAGAGATGTACTCGCTGAGCTTTTCAAAGCTCATACTTTCTGTTATATTTTTCAAGCCAAGGCAGACAATAGGAGCAGCTTAGCACGGATTATATTACTGCACTCTTAATGTTTTGGATTTCTGCGGTTTATCTATGTAAATTGGGAATTGTGTATTCATTGTACTTGTGAATGTTACGTAGTGGAAATAAAAAAAAATTGGGTTGCTCTCTCTCTCTCTCTCTCTCTCTCTCTCTCTCTCTCACATCTCGTTTGCAATGTTGGTTATCATAATTAAGGAAAAACTTACCAACCTTATCATTGTTAAGGGACCTGGAAACATTATCAGGTCCCTACTCATGGCTTAGTAGTAGACTCACAAGAGTTTCAGCACTAAGGTCATGGGTTTGAGTACACATTATGATGTGAAAAAAGTGAAACATTACCAACTGTATAAAAAAAATTCCTGTGTCACATCGCAAGAGCAGTCACGGGCTTGGGCTCTGTTTTTGGAGCGTGATAGACTTGGTATTGTGGACCGAAGATGATATTAGTGGCGCTAGTGCTTTGGGTCCATGGGAATTAGTGCTTATGGGTCCACGGGAATGGTTGGATCTCAGTCTCAGAAACATGGGTATGGCTATTGATCGGGTAAAGGTTCATGAGGTTGAGCTCCGAGATCTATATGCCTCACTGTCATGTGTATTGGATGTCTACACTATTAATTAGATGCACCCTTCCATGGTAGGCCATGGGCCTAAAAATATGCCAATCCATGACTTGGGGGGCCACATCATAGACAACAGTTGAGAGCAGATACTCATCCATTGAAACCTTCCTGATTGTTTAGAGGGCTCATTGAGATGTGTTTCAGACTTCTAATCCATCCATTGCGTGTCTCAGTTGGATAAGCGTTCAATCTGTTTCATGTGGTGTGGTCCATCTGATATTTGGATCTGCTTCAATTTTGTGTTCATGTCCTAAAATGAGCCAATAAATGGATGGATGGCATGGATATACAATACATACATTAAGGTGTGCCCATTGTCAGGACCTCAGGTCCCGACTTGAATGAATCTGCTCCTCAAAACCTAGAAAGCACATTGAAGTGATGTTCCTGAACACAGAATTTTGTTCTTATGCATCCCATATGCGAATTTGGTTTTAATAAAGAGTTTCCTTTGTTGTTGTGCATCCCACATGATAATTTTGTTTTAACAAGGAGTTTCCTTTTGTGATTGGACTTTGAAACTTAAGTTTTTCAAAATCATGTCAGAATTGGGGATTGGAAAACTATATGAACTTGTATAAAATTAAAATAAGAAAAACAAAAAGAAAATTTATTGGATCGTGGAAGTCAAAGTGTGATTTGGGATTACTCAACTTGAAATCAAATTTACCCTCCGTGAACAATGTCTCTCAAGTACAACAAGATTCTTCAAGCAATTGACCTCAAGGATATAACGACTATCACCTGATTTCTACTATGCACTCGTTGTACATAGGGAGTTTCCTTTTGTGATTGGACTTTGAAATTTAGAGTCAAAGTTTTTCAAAATCTTGTTGGAATAGGGGTTTGGAAAACTATTTGAACTTGTATAAAAATAAAAGCTTATTGGACCGTAGAAGTCAAAGTGTGATTAGGAATCACTTGACTTGAAATCAAATTTGTCTCTCCTTAAACATTGTCTCAAGTATAACAAGATTCTTTAGTTAATCAACCTCCATGATACAATGACTATCACTTGGTCCCAATTATGCATTCACTATACACAAGCTTGAAGCACTTGCAATCTTAACCCAAACCAAAAAACACTTAAAACTAAACTTTAAAAGGAAAACAAAACTTTCTTATTTTTTATTATAAAAATCAGATAAGTATATTTATAGACTTTTGAGTATCATTTCACAAAAAGATTGTGATTGTTAAGTTTAAACCTAACTAATGCCATCCTTGGGTCTGATTATACACAACTTTTCAAAATGAATATTGAAGGAGTGCAACCTTTCAAACTCGTGTGAGGCCTGGCTCGACTGAAAATTTTGAAATACCAATATATTTTAAAAATAATTTAAAATACAACAAATCTTAGGCTAAAGTGGTCGTAAATACATGTATACACATGTGTGCCACTATACTAAATACACACTAACATCCTCCTACTTGGACTGCATGTGCTTTGATTTTTTTACATGTGGGCCATGCATATGTTGAATGATAATTTGAAATATTTTGCCATTTTTAGGTAAGAAAATTGATCCAGTGTTTTCAAGATGGAGATCATAATACATGAGTCATTGTCATTGCTTATATAGGAAGTCTTCATAACACATGAGTCATTGTCATTGCTACCAACTCAACTTTCTAGGATCCACTGTGGATTTGTGTTATATGCTCCATGCCGTAGAACTCTTGGCCCCATTTGTGGATGGTGTCCAGCCGGTAATTCTTGATAATTGGATAATCCTAACCATTTGGTTGGTGCCATTCAAATGGATGGCTAATGATTTGAATGCTGCCAGCTCATCCTGTGGCATTCTTTTTGTCAATCCAGACCATCCAAATCAAGGACCAACTGCTGATGGACCATAACCTAAATTTCGTGATTGGGTAATCTTAGCCGTCTATGCAATGGACAACAAATTAACACTTAAGGTGAATTCGATCCCATTGATATCCTGTCCATATCGAGTCCCAATGGGGATCAAGACTTTCAACGGTCTGGATTGGCGTACAAGTATCCCAGATGAGTTACCATCTCTCCCACGATCTAGATTGGCAGCTACACTTTCATCCGCTTGTTCACGTATGTCACATACAACCACACTCTTTCCTTCTTTTTTATTTATTTATTTTGAAGGTATTACTTACGGGAGCGGATTAGGTGTTTACCCGGGTAACACCTTAGTGGGTGTCACCCCTACCGTGGGGTCCACCTTGATGATGTGTTGTATATCCACACCGTCCATCCGTTTTTCCATCCCATTTTATAACATGGTTCAAAAAATTAAGCAGATCCAAATCTCAGGTGGACCCCACCACATGAAATAGTGGTGATTGAACGCCCACCATTAACAACTTCCTAAGGCCCATCGTAAGTAGATCCGCAATGTTTATTTTGCATCCAACTGGTTTACAAGGTCAAACAGACCTGGATGAAGCGAAACTACACAGATAAGCTTGATCCAAAACTTTTGTGGCCTAGAAAAAGCTTTTTAATGGTCATCCACCACTTGTTTTCAGTGGTATGATCCACACGGATGGGCCTGCTCTTAAAGAAACCTTGAGTGGAAGATTTCGATGGTAGAGATGAATATCAGCAACGGTCATCATCGAACGGGAAAAGATGAACCAACCAGATGGACAAGATCTTCCACTACTTGCAATTGATGTACAATCGTCCATTAATAGTGAGACTAATCAAATGAATGGACCATATCATAAGAATAAAAGGAATATATAACTGTCTATTTTGCACGCCCTTTTTATTGTGCGGCTTTGATCGTCCGATTGTGGTGGTTGTGGGCCAATGATCAATGCAAGGTGGATCCCTCCTTTCCAATGGTCTAGCTTAATGGTATGCACACAACTTGGGGTGCACGTAGGATCTACTTATTACTTGAGAAAATCTATTATGTGGGTCCCACCCTTATGTTGAATCAAACCGTTTACTTGAGTGGCTCTTTTCGAAGAAATTGTACTTATATAGGACTCCTGTAGCCATCTAGTTATTGGGCCTCCTTTTAATTGCCGAGGGTTGCGTAGTATAGAACACAACACGACCTCGGTAGTATCAAGTGTGTATACATTGCAAAGCTCTGTGGGCCCCACTATGATGTATGTGTTTTATCCACCCTGTCCTTCCATTTGGCTAGATCATTTTACGGTATGAGTCCAGAAATGAGGCAGATCCAAAGCTTAAGTGGACCACACCACAGGAAGCAGTGGGGACAATGACGACCATCACTGAAACCTTCCCAGGTCCCACCATGATGTTTATTTGCCATCCAACCTGTTCGTAAGGTCACACAGACCTGGATGAAGGGAAAACACAAATATCAGCTTAATCCAAAACTTCTGTGGCCCCCAAGCAGTTTTCAATGATTGGTATTCAATCCCCACTGTTTTCTATGGTGTGGTTCACTTGAGCTTTGGATCTGTCTCATTTTTGGGTGCGTGCCCTAAAATGATCTGGCAAAATGGATGTTCAAAATCTCAGAATCTTAGATCTTCATTACATAAGATTCTCTGGGAATTCGGTCTTCTTGTGCAAGTGTGTGAGATTTCTGTACAAGTGTGATTTTAAAATATATGTACAAGTGTGATTTGGGGGCCCTCACGAGCTTCTACATCTCCACTCCGGAACTACAGAGATTGGTTATAACCAGTTGCGATAATTTGAAGGGGTGTGAGATTTCTGTCTCCGCGCCAAGGCTACAGTCACTTGAATTTCGAGGCGGCCTCTCGTATGGTATTTATCTGAATAAACCTGCACCAGTTGAGGCGTTCATCGACTTCGAATATATGGACGATGTATCGACTTTGAATGGCCATGATGCATCAAGTCTATGCGGAAGGATTAGCAAGTTCTTAAGTGGGCTTGAGGAAGCAAAATCTCTAACATTGTCTACTAAGTTTCTTGAGGTACTGGTTCCTATCTTTACCAGATATGTAGATGGGATGGTAGATCCAAACCATTCATCTAGTGGGTCATCTATCTTGGTCACTTCTACTTGGATCCAACAACATGAAAATAACATCATAGGATGACCACATCTATCCTACCATTCATAGGGGTCATTTGGCAACTTGGAATCTGTAGACTAGAATTCCTAGGCTGAAATTTGCAAGCTAGCCTCTCCTGAGGAATCGAAAGGGGGCTTTACATAGGAATCCAAGTACAAAGTCTCAAATTCAAGGATGCCAAACACGAAAATTTGGCTGCGCTTAGAAATCCAATTCCAAAAGCTCCAAATTGCAGGTTGCCAAATGACCCCTTACCTTGTTGGATGAACTTGATTATTTGATCACGTCAACTTTCTTAGCCATTTTGTCATTTTGGGGCCATATGCAATCCATGGTGCACACCTCCTGTGAAATGGCCATTGGTGATCATAGCTGGGACTTTTATTCTTGTGGCTGAATTTGCATAAGAATAAGAAGAATCCCTGTTTGATCATTGCTCCAGGGCTGTCAATGGGCTGGCAAGTTGATGGGGTTTCGGGTTAAGAGTCACTGCTGGCTCAATCACGTAAGATTTACGGTGGGGAGCTAGAGAGCCCGCACTGATGTCAATGAAATCGAACACACACTAAAAAAAAAAAAAAAGGTCTAAACGGGCAATCTAGGCAAGATACTGTGATTGCAGGTGGGAAGGCGTCATCATGATTCCATCCCTAGATTGCTGGTTTAGCCCATTTTTTAGGGTCGATTTTGTTGAGGCTGTATGGTTTCTAAGTTCCCACACTAAACTGTAGTTGAATGGAGCAAGTGGTAACCCTTGAATCCGTTTGATTTGAGAATGAATCAGACTGCTGTCTTTGCAGCTGGCCTGGGCTGGAATACTAGGCCAAAGGGCCAGACCCGGGGCTAAAATTCCAACTAGGAGTCTGTCAGCCCGGCCCGGCTCGACCACCACATTTAAGGTTTCAAAGTCATTTTTGTCAATACATGCATGATTGGGCATGCTGAACTAGCCGCCTAGACCTTGCACAAAAGAGGGTGATCGGGCTCAGGCTTGGGATAGACTTGGGCCTGCACCATTGATAATCATCATGAGCCAGGCTTGGGCCTGTTTATTTTCGCCCGTCATGAGCTTCACTGGACACCGCCTGTGTTTTACTTTGCAGGCTGGTGATTCGTGAAGATTGTGGGAATCAGTTTCTCAATTGATATCTTACTCTTTGTTTCTCTCGAAGCACCGATGGTCGATACCGCTGTTTGTTAAGTTTGTTAATCTCAAGTATTTGAAGCTGGCCACGTATTACATCAGGAAATATGACGCAGTTATAACTGGCCTACTCATGAACTGTCTCAGCTTAAAGACACTCGTTATAGAGAGGAGCATGGTAATGGCCCACGCTTAACTTTTCAATCAAGAAATGAACCCGGGCCATTCATTGGTTTACCCCACCACGTATGTGCTGTGTGTAAAGACCCAGTTTCTTATCAGGGAGCTATAAGAAATTGATAGACCGTCCATGTCTGCCAAATGCATGGCCCACAAGCTGTTTCTAGCATGCATGGTGTGGCCCACCTGACAAGAGTCTGGATCTCTTGGGTGCAGCCCAAACCTAGCACTGAACAGGGGACACAAGTTCCCGTAGCCCAAAGCTCTGTGTGGCCTTCTGTGATATCCATGTGACATACACAGTCCATCAGTTTTGCCAGCTTATGTTAGGATGAGAGCCAAAAAATGAGGCATCCATTTCTCAAGTGGGCCACAACACAAGAAACAGTGGGGATTGAACGCCCACGATTGAGACGCACTTGGGGTCCACAAAAGTTCTGCTTCAAGTAGATATTCGCATTTTCCCTTCATCCCAGGGAGAAGCACCTTATGAACAGGTTGGATGGCATATAAAACATCATGGTGGGCCCTAAGAAAGTCTTCAATGATGCGTCCAGTCCCCATTTTTCCTGTGGTGTCGCCCACTCGAGCCTTGAATCCAACTCATTTTTGGACTCTCATCTCAACACAAACTGGCAAAATTGATAGACAGAATGAATGTCCCAGGGACATCATGGTGGGCCCCTGAGAGCTCTGAGGTACAGGAACTTCCTATAACAGGGGTCATAGCAATCTCGCATCCAAAACAGGTCTAGGCTCGGGGCAGCCCAGCCCCAGTTACAACCATATTTATAACTATCCAATTTCATACTTAAACTGTCTCTCAGTCGCATTATATTCAACTTGTTCATTTCAAGCTCTGATGATTGTATATGATGTGTTTACAAGGGAAGAAGTGGTGAAGAAGAGAAGTTTTCTTTGGAGTTTATCTTAAATAAGAAAGACAAGGAGAGACAGCTTGCAGGATGGAATCGCAGGCCCGAATTCATGAAATTTATCTTGAGTGAAGCAATTGAAGTGGAAAGATTCACTTTAGTCCCTCATAAGACAACAATTCAATCTCATCTACGGTGGCTACAGAAGACCAACACAGTGACGCAGAATCTTTGTGGCCCACAGATTGTGACGACGTTGTTGCAATGAACATAGGGTGTGTTTGGATGCTCAGTCGAATTGAACTAGAGGAAACAAATGGAAAACAATCCCAAATCGGGTAATCATTATTTTTAATTTGAATGAGGCCAGCATTGCATATCGTGTATTTTAATTCTGGCTCCAAACAATCTGAATTTGCGATTTGGGTTGTTTCTCATTTCTTCTCTGTCAAGCTTAATTCCTGCGATTCAAATTCGATTATCATTCTACCTTAAAATATGTGACATTTGTGAACTTTGTTCTTGTGAATTTGTGATGCCATTTACTTTTTGCTTCCTTCTCTCCGCCCATCTCAAACTAGCAAAACAGTGGTTCTTGGTATCATAGACGCCATGAACGGTCACACGTGTGATAGGCCAAACTAGAGCCATGCCCTGTTGGGCCTAGCCCTGCCTTGGTTCCCTGAGCCTTGGTGCTGGGCTAGCACTAGCGTTAACCAGGCAGGCTGAAAAGGTGCTAGCCCTGGTCATCAAGTCTTTTCTTACCTCTTTGGGATGTCATGTTGCTGGGATTCATGATGGAAGTTATGGCATAGGTTTGATGCGGCTGCGAACCTGATGCAACCCTCCTTTATCCAAGCTTGGGACCGGCAATGAGAAAACAAAACTCTCACAGGCACAATGTAAGAGACTATTACATTAGTTGATTACAATCTAGGTAGATTACAATTGCTGAGTTTTTTTTTTTTATTTTTTTTATTTGTTGTTATCATCAACCTTAAAAAAAAAAATAATAAAAAAAAAAAAAACACAAACGAAAACAAAAACAAAAACAAAAACAAAAACAAAAACAAAAAACAAAAAACAAAAAACAAAAAAGAAAACAAAAAAGAAAAGAAGAAGAAGAAGTGGCTTCATGTAGGTTTCTATGAATTGGATTTTTGGAGTTTGGTTTCCTAGGATCCCTGTTCTTAGTTCCTCCCTCTTCTTTCAATCCTTTTATAGACTCCACAAATGCTGGATTTTATGCTGCTTGCAAAGAACCAGGTCTAATCTCATGTTCTTCTTTCCATCATGTACATACATGTAATTTTTTTTTCTCATTTTGTTCTTGGTACTCTTATCACTACTTTTTTCGCAAATGATTCCAGTTTCTCTCATGTTTTAGTAATAGAAATACCAAGATGGCCTAGGACGTGCATTCCTGGTCTAGCTATCATACAACCATGGCAATGCTTCCTTGACCTAATGCAAGCCAGTTTAAGAATAATAGTATGATCTGCTTTCACCATTTAGCTTGACCATGCCAAGAACATTTCAAGAGCAAAAAGGAATAATATATATGGAAAATGTGATGGAAACAAATACAAACACCCAAAAGATCTGATCACCAATAGATCTTGCTGATTAAAACAGACCTGAACTGCAGACTGTCCTGTCCCCCCTGCAGCTGCTGTAACAAGAACTACCTTTCCAGAATCCATCAGTGCTGCCTCCAAGTTGCACAGATCAGATAGTCAGAAACAAGTACTGCATACCAAAGATGCAAAGCAGTTAAATGAGGAGATACATGATGGAGAAAGATGCCAACAGTGAAAATTTTAATGAAATTTGGCACCCCTCTTCTAGGACAAACATTTTGTTCTCCATGTTGGTAGAGTGGCTAAGATCTTGCCGATGTTTTAATACTTAAGAGTGTTAGCCAGCCTGCTCTGTGCATCGGGATTCATTCCTAACCTCTTGAAGCTCTTCTTTAAAAAGGAAAAGGAAAAAAAAAAAAAAAAAAGGTCCTCTAAGAAAAAAAATTGCAACAAAAAAGAAAACCAGAAACTACTGTAAGCATAGCGGTGCTTTTGTACACACAAATAGCATGCACTTGATAAATTTAATCCAGTAAAAGTGATGTGTCTGACCAAAGACAACATGGCTTCTCTAAAGCAATAGATGCTGTGAGTCCAGATGTAAACATAGTCACCACCTCTGGATCTGGTCTAGCCACCATAAGAATGTGTTTCTTGTGAACCTACACTTGGAAGTACACAATAGCTGACACTCAAAGAATCTAACAGATCCCCAAACAATGACATAATTAATTAGCTAATGGAATTGAATCTTAGGTCATTAACCGAATCCCCTACCACAGCAATCAAGCCAACAGCCTGCAATACAGTAGTGTAGTAGGCTTCAATTCACTACAGGCAACAAAGTTGGTATTGTGTCTATCAAACTAAAGTCATCTGCTACAGTACGGAATTTATTTTTATTCAGACAGCTATTTCAAGCTTTATGTAGAGCTGGTTTGCCTTGTCCTTGACAGGCTGATGTTGATGGGAATGGAACTCTGGATTATGGAGAATTCATTGCCGTCTCAATTCATCTGAAAAAGATTGGCAACGATGACCACCTCCACAAAGCCTTCTCATATTTTGACAATAACCAAAGCGGATACATCGATATTGATGAGCTCACCGACTCAGCAGACACCTTAGGTTCAAACTATTAGGAAGTCATCAATGCCATTATCCATGACATGGACACAAATAAGATTTAGCTATACATTGTTATACCAAATCTTCTTCACCCGCAATACGTTTCTTCCATCACCGTACCATTGTTACTTATATTAACAATCTGATGTTGCATTATTTTGCAGGATGGGTGCATTAGCTGTGAGGATTGCAGTCATGATGGTGGGCAGGGACTGGAGGAAAGCTTCAAGACAATACTCGCGAGGGCGGTTGGATAATCTGAGCTTGAGGTTGATGAAGGATGGATCTTTACGGCAGCTAACCAATGAGGTTAGATGATTGGGGAAAAACAAAACAAATTGTGAAAATTAAAATCGAAAATTCCTTTTTGTTGGGTTTATAATTTTTTTTTAATGCTTCTTTTTATCATTTGGTACCTTAAATTCTTTTCTTTTCTTCTTTTTCTTTTTTACATTAGTAGGGGATTAAATGAGGGGTGTGTTCTGAATATTGTATGGTCTTGTTTTGTACCACTTGACTTTAAAAAGAGGGTGTGAAGAAAGGTGGGTTAGTGAGGCTCATGTTCTTTTTGTTTTTGTACATTAGCAATTCTGCTTATTAGAATTTATTCCATGTTTTGTGTTTCTTGAATATTTATCTATCAGGTGAAAGAAACACAAGAAAATTATTGCTGTATGTTTTTTTTAATGTAAGAAATTTTCTGACGGCTCCCGGCTCTCTATTTATGTAGAAACTGAAAATTACTGACGGTTTATAGCCGTCTCTAAATGTCATATTACTGGTGGATTAAGACCGTCGGTAAATGATTTTAAACATGGTTATGGACCGTCGTTTCTTTCGACGTTTTATAACCGTCATTTATGAATCACTTAGTCCAATATTTACTAATAATAGAAATTGGTTTTATTGTTTCATGCATGTTGTAGTTGAAATACATGTACAATTCATTCTATTCATTGAACTTGAACATATGCATGGAATACAAGAATAGAGAATCGTCAGGCCACTCATTACAATATTTATAAGATGCAAGGTCAACAGTTTGATGGTTGGCTTTTCAGGAAGTCTCACCATTTGGATTGGGTAACACTATCAGAAGAAGTTAAGAAATTGGCAAATGGTCCTAATAGTGTTGCAAAAAGATACAATGCTCACATCATTAATGATTTTAAGTTCCACACCAAAGGTTGCGAGCGTAAGAGAACTTGGAATAGCTGAGTCGTCGTGGTTGCAAATACATCTTTACAAGTGGTAGTGATAAAAACCCAATCTAAAGAGACATTACCTACTATGATGTATTAACTGATATTATAAAGCTTAATTATTATGGTTAGAAGTGTATTGTAGTGTTCAAGTGTGAGTGGGTTAATGTCACAAAAGGAATCAAGAATAATGAATTGGGGTTTGCACTTGTGAATTTCACACATCTCTCAAATATTGGATTGAATGACTACGATGAACTTTTTGTGCTAGCATCTCAAGCAACGTAAGTCTTTTATGTCAAAGACCACAATGATTCAAACTCGTATGTAACTGTGCAGGTAAAACTAATGGACTTGTTTGAAATGGGGGTGAGAGATTTTTTAGAAAATATTAATGATTATTTGCAAAGATGGCCTTGTGATGATTGAAGCGTGATTTATACCTTAAACGACGTAACTTGGGATATGTCAAATGTGTCTGGAACAACGATCAATGCACCTCTGGTTACCACGAATGAGATTAGGGAGGACGTCATAGACAGGTCGGATTATAGTATTGATGAGAACATTGACTTTGTATAATACCTATTATAAGGAAAAACATATATTTATTTAATTGTATGGTTTCAACATGATCTTCCTTTTTTTACACATGACCAACATCTCTATGTTGCATATGCTCATTATTATTATTATTATTATTATTATTATTATTATTATATATATATATATATATATATATATATATATATATATATATATATATATATATATATATATATATATATATATATATATATATATTGTATGATGCCTCCTCGACATTAGAGGGATGAGACTATAGGTGCTCCAGGTAAGGCAGATGCTTCCACTACAGGTAAGAATTAATAATCTTGTTTAAGTTAATAATTTGATTGGAACACCATATTAGGAAATTGGAGTGCAGTACTCATGACAACCAGAGCATGTACAAATCATAGGCCCTGGATGTATAGATTAGAAATGAGAATGGTGGGATGATCCTAACCATCTGATTAATGGATGTATGCTTGTTGGATTAGGACGATCCAAGTTTACATTAACCATCTAATCAATGGCCAAAGTTGGGAGTGGGCCATACGGCAGGAAACTGAGAATGGAAACATGCACCGTTTAAACCTTCCCGGAGCCCAACATGATCGAACCATTCATAAGGTTACTAGCGCTGGGAAAAACTGAAAAAACAAATATTAGCCAGATCCAAAACTTTTGTGGCCCACAAGAGTTTTAATGGTAAGCGTTTAATCCCCACTGTTTCATGTGACATGGACAACCGGAGTCTTGGATCAGCCTAATTATTCGATTTCTGTATTATTATGAGCTTCCAAAACTGATGGACGGATTGGATTTCTCACTGATTTCACAGTGGGCCCTACATAACTTCAACCCACGGGCCACGTTCTTGTAAATTTTGTGAGCTCCCTCACATGTGTTATATCCATACCTTTCTTTCATCTTGCCGGGTTATTTTGTAAAAAGATTAAAAAAAGAAAAGAAATTGAGCTACATCCAAAATGAAAATGGATGGATTGCCTGCTATTAAAAGCTTTTTGTGACACATAGAAGTGTGGACAGTGTGAATACATATTATGCAAGTTATATCCACATGTAACTAATCACTTGAAATTATATGGATATTAAAAATTTATAAGTTTTAAGGTAATATTGGTAATGCATACGGCATTAATTTGGACTACTGTGATAATCATTTCATATTTACAGTGGACCGCACTCAATTATAGTGGATTCCTTCCATTCGAACAGGTTTAACGGAAAACGACTTTTGACTTCTTCTCCTTCTCTCTCTTACACACGCACTCACACACCCATGCTTAACTTGCATGAAATCCACACCGTCCATCAGTCACGGTCTCTTATTTGGTCTTGGTTCCTATATATAATCAGGCTCATTCATCTTTCATTGGTTAGCCAAGACAAGGTCATCAGGAGTGGATTTCACATGTTCATCACAGTGGTGGGTCCTGTACAAATCAAAGGTGGACGGACGTCTCTCTCAACAGTTTCTCTCGGTGTAGCCTTTTTGAATAACAGGTCGGCCTAATTTTTGGAGCCTGAGCCTAAAGATGGATGAAAAACTGATGGTCGGAGTGGATTGTATATACACATCACGGTGGGCCACCTAAAAATCAAGGGTGGGCGTTCCTCTTCCGACTGTTTCCCTTGTTATGGCCCACCCAAATAACGAATCTGCATGAGCTTTTAAATCTAGTCTTAAGACTGGGTCACGCTCCTGATAGACAGAGTGGATTTCAGAAACACATCACGGTGGGCCTACCCGAGCCACCCATCCCTTTTGTCGCACGGACGGAGTCTGAGAGCTCGAGACCGGTGATTCTCTCCTCCTCCTCTTCTTCTTCTTCTTCTGCTTCTCTCTCTCTGCATAAAAACCCTGTCAAATTTCAACATTTCAGCCCATCTCTCATCTCTCTTTATATAAAAACCCAGGCAAATTTCAACCCATCTCCCATCTTTCTTTCTCTCTCCAACAACCCATCTCCCATTTCTCTCTCTTTCGAACAATCTCCCATATCTCTCTCCAAGAAGCCATCTCCCATCTTTCTTTCTCTCTCCAACAAACCCATCTCTCATTTCTCTCTTTCGGACAATCTCCCATCTCTCGCCCTCTCTTTCCAAGAACCCATCTACCATCTCTCTCTCTCTCTCTCTCTCCAATCCATACTGACGAACCCATTGCAACACCGGGCAGCCTTCTGTGCATTACTGCAGGTTCGACTCTGAACTGTTTTGGCCCACCAAGAAATGTACCAAACCAGGGCAATGTGCATGATTTTCTTGTTATTTTATTATTATTATTATTTAACTTAATTATTTTTGAAAATTTTTAATATTCCTGGTATTTAAATTTTATTAATAAATATTGATTGAGTCATATGAAACTCGATCAGGTTCTTGAACCATCTTCCTTTGTGGGGTCCAAGAGGACTCACCTATGATCAACAATAACCGTTGGATAGGAGAGGCCTACCTTAGATTGATCATGGATGTAATGATAATTGTGATTCAGTAATTACGTCCGTACCATTTTCCACACCCCATGCCTTTTTATTGTACGGCTTTGATCGTCCGGTTGGGGTGGTGGTGAGGCAATGATCAATAGAAGGTGGATCCCTCCTTTCCAATGGTCTAGCTTATTGGTATGCGCACATATAATCTACTTATTTAGTTTGTTTAGTCCTTGAAAAAATCCACTACTTGGTTCCCACCCTTATGTTGAATCCAACCGTTTCATTGGTGGTCCAGAACTGAGGGGTTCTTTTTCGAAGAAATTGTACTCATAGGACTCCTATAGCCATCTAGTTATTGGACCTTTTGATTGCGAAGGGTCCACACGCATTGAAATTTTTTGATTCACGGACCTCAGTACTGTGTATACATAGCAAAGCTCTGTAAGCCCCATTATGATGTATGTGTTTTATCCACCCTGTCCTTCCGTTTTGTCAGATCATTGTAGGATATGAGGCCAAAAAATGAGGTAGATCCAAAGCTTAAGTGGACCACACCACAGGAAGTCATGGGGACGATGACTGCCATTGTTGAAACCTTCCTAGGTCCCACCATGATGCTTATTTGCCATCCAACTTGTTCATAAGGTCACACAGACTTGGATGTAGGGAAAACACAAATTTCAGCCTGATCCAAAGCTTCCATGGCCCTCGAGCAGTTTTCAATGGTAGGCATTCAATCCCCATTGTTCCCTATGGTGTGGTCCACTTGAGCTTTGGATCAGCCTCATTTTTGGGCTCGATCCCTAAAATGATCTGGCAAAATAAATGGACAGTTGTGGATATAACACATACATCATGCTGGAGCCCCACATAGCTTTGCCATGTCAACACAATACCAACCTTGGTGCTGTGTTCTACACTACGTAATCCCAGTCCCTCTACCCCACACCAGACAGACCCTTTTGATTGCAAATCGTCCACACATTGAAATGTTCTACATCACACATTTGTTGTTGTTGCTGCTGCTGTTGTTGTTGTTTTCTTTGGTATTGAAGAATAATCTCAAAAGGTTTTGGCGTTTGTAGGTCAGCACAATAAAAAAGAAAACCGATATGGCCATTTGTTGCAGGTGGAAGCTATGGTTGTGATAGAATTAGCAGTTTACCCGACAAGATTCTTCATATTGTGTTCTCTTTACTTGGCGCCAAATCCGTTGTCCAAATGAGTGTTCTGTCAAAAAGATGGAGGGACTTTTGGATTTCTAGCCCAAATCTGAACTTGGACGACTTCGAATTTCTCATTCCTAATACCAATAAGCGTAAGAGAGATAATGGATTTGTGGACTTTGTCAATTCTCTATTGATACTCCGGGACGGTTCGAACATACAAAAACTCCGTCTCTCCTGCAATAGAAACTGCTACAACAAATCCGAACTGGAGAAGTGGATAGGCTTTGCGATACGACATTACGTCCAAGATCTCGATCTCCAACTTAAGACTCAGATTGAGTTTCCTTCTAGCCTATTCACTTGCAAATCTCTGGTGAAGTTGAAGTTGAGCTCTTCATGGACTTTCTTCGAACTTAAGTTGCGTCCGAAGGTTTTTCAATATCTCAGAGTCTTGCTTCTTCATCGCATAAGATTCTCCGGGAAAGCACTCTTCTTGGACTGTCCCTTGCTTGAAAATTTGACTATGAACCAGTGTGATTTGGGCGCCCTCAATTTCCTCATCATCCGTGCTCCAGAACTACAGAGATTGGTTATAACCAGTTGTGAAAATTTGAAGGGGTGTGAGATTTCTGTTTCCGCACCAAAGCTTCAGTCACTTGAATTTCAAGTCGGCCTCTCGCGTGGTATTTTTCTGAATAAACCTGCACCAGTTGAGGCGATCATTGACTTCGAATATATGGACGATGTATCGACTATGAATGGCCATCCATCATGTCTTTCATATAGAAGGATTAGCGAGTTCTTAAGTGGGCTTGAGGGAGCAAAATCTCTAACATTGTCTACTAAGTTTCTCAAGGTACCAATTCCTATCTTTACCGTATATATAGGTGGGATGGTGGATCCAAACCATTCATCTAGTGGGTCATCTATCTTGGTCACTTTTACTTAGATCCAACAACATAAAAATCAAACTGGCACGATGAACACATCCATCCTACTATTCATATGGGTCATTTGGCAACTTGGGATTTGTAGAGTAGAATTTCTAAGCTGAAATTTGCAAGCTAAACTCTCCTGAGGAATTGAAAGGCGGGCTTTACTTAGGAATCCAAGTGCAAAGTCTACAATTCAACGATGCCAAACATGACAATTTGGGCTTTGCTTAGAAATCCAATTCCAAGAGCCCCAAATTGCGGGTTACCAAACGACTCCTTGTCTTGTTGAATGGACTTGATTATTCGATCGGGTCGACTTCCTTTGACATTTTGGCACTTTGGGGCCATATGCGAGACATGCTACACACCTCTTGTGAAGTGGCCATTGGTGATCATAGCTGGGACTTGGCCTTGTGTCTGAATTTGTATAAGAATAAGAAGAATCCCTGTTTGATCATTGCTCTAGGGCTGTCAATGGGCCAGGCAAGTTGATGGACTTTCAGGTTAAGGGTGGCAGCTGGTTCAATTAAGTACTGTTTAGGTTGGGGAGCTAGAGACTGCACCAATGTCAACGAAATCAACCCCAAAAAATGGTCTAAACAAGCGATCTAGGCAAGATACTGTGATTGCGGGTGGGAAGGTGTCATCATGATTCCTTACCTAGATCGCTGGTTTATTGAGGTTGTATGGTTTTACTGGACACAGCCTGTGTTTTAATTTGTGGGCTGCTGATTGCGGTAATCAGTTTCTCAATTGATATCTTACTCTTTGTTTCTCTATTTCATGTGCTCAGTTCCTTGCGAAGCACCACCGGTCGATACCACTGTTTGTTAATCTCAAGTATTTGAAGCTGGACACGTATCACACCTGGCAATATGATGCAGTTATAACTGGGCTACTCAAGAACTTGCCCAGCTTAAAGACATTTGTTATAGACAGGAGCACGGTAATGGCCTGAGCTTAACTTTTCAATCAATAAATCAATCCGGGCTGTTCGTTTGGTTTTCCCCACCATGTATTTGCTGTGTGTAAAGACCCAGTTTCGTATCAGGGAGCTATAAGAAATTGATAGACTGTCCATGTTTGCCTAATGCATGGCCCACAAGAGGTTTCTAGCATGCATTGTGTGGCCCACCTGACAAGAGTCCGGATCTCTTAAGTGCAGCCCAGACCTAGCACTAAACAGGGGACACAAGTTCCTGTAACCCAAAGCTCTGTGTGGCCTACCATGATATCCATGTGACATCCACTCTGTCCATCAGTTTCGCCAGCTTATGTTAGGATGAGAGCCCAAAAATGTGGCATCCATTTCTCAAGTGGGTCACAGCACGAGAAACAGTGGGGATTGAACGCCCATGATTGAGACGCACTTGGGGTCCAAATAAGTTCCGCTTCAGGTAGATATACACATTTTCCCTTCATCCCGGGGAGAATCACCTGGTCAATAGGTTGGAATGCATATAAAACATCATGGTAGGGCCCAAGAAAGTTTTCAATGATGGCAATCCAATCCCCATTTTTTTGTGAGGTGTTGCTCACTTGAGCCTTGGATCTGACTCATTTTTGGACTCTCATCTCAACACGAACAGGCAAAATTGATAGATAGATTGAATGTCACACAGACATCATGGTGGGCCCACAGGACTAGGTTCTGGGCGACTCGTCCCAGTTACAACCATATTTACAACTGTCCAATTTCACACTTAAAACTGTCTTTCGGTCACATTATATTGAAAATGTTCAATTCAAGCTCTGATGATTGTATATGGATGTGCTTACAAGGAAGGAAGTGGGGAAGAAGAGAAATTATCTTTTGAGTTAATCTTAGATGTTCAAACGAAAGCCAGACTGTCCATGCTTGCAGGATGGAACAGCAAGCCCGAATTCATGAAATTTCTCCTGAGTGAAGCAAATGCAGTGGACAGATTCATTTTAGTCAGTCATAATTAGACAACAATGCAATCTCGTCTATGGCCATTACAGCAGATCCACACGGACGATGCAGAATCTTTGTGAGCCACAGATTGATATGATGTTGTTGCAATAAACGGAGGGCATGCTTGGATGCTCGGTTGAATTGACAAAATGAAACGAACGGAAAACAGTCCGAATTGGGTATCATTATTTCAATTTGAATGAGGTTGGCATTGCATATCATGTATTTTAATTCAGACTCAAAAATAATCTGAATTTGCAATTTTGGTCTTTTCTCATTTCCTCTCTGTCAAGCTTAATTCCCACTATTCAAATTCAATTATCATTCTTCCTTTAAATATGACATTTGTGGACTTCATTGTAGTGAATTTGCGAAGCCATTTAATTTTCACTTCTCTCCACGTATCTCAAACTCATGTGTGTGTGGGATCACAGACGCTATGATCGGGCACATCTGTGATCATTTAGGTGATCAGCTTGATAGAAAATCAGAGCAAACTTGGATGTGTGGGTCCACCCTTTCTGTGTCCCCCTTATTTCTTAATTATCATCGTTGTTGACGCCATGCGGCCTGGCGATTTGAGGCTGGATTGATGAATATTGTTTGCCAATCATGGGATTAATCTGATAAATTAGGCTATATTAGTTGCTGAATGATTTGTATTGAGAAATTGTCAATTGTCGCCAAATGATATTGAGGTTGGAATCCAAAGTTCCCCCATTGTTTCTACAGAATTCTCAGTTGCCATTGTCATTTCCATCAGCATTTTGTAAAACCCTGAAAACTAACAAAACCCGCAACAAAAATAAAAAATAAGAAACAAGAAGAAGAAGAAGCTAGAACATACATTTTATCATGCAGATTCTGTTAAGAAGCTAAATGGATGGTAAAAACTAAAAATGGCAGGTGCTTCACATTCTACAGGAAAAAGTCCTGTAACCAAGAAGCTAAAGCACATGGTCCGATGGGACCTGATCTAATGAATGGATCAGACCATAACACTGTTTTGCTCTGTGTACAATTTGAGTGCAGCCCAGATAAGGAAATTGGCCTGCAGTACTCATGATAGCTAGAGTATACACCTCAATTGAAACTGTCCAAATCATGGGCCATGTATGGGTGGTGTTTATAAATTAGAAATCAGAATGGTGGATGATCCCAACTATCTGATCAATGGATGCATGCTTGCTGATGAGCTCAAGTTCCATTAACATTTGATCGATGGCGACAGATGGGATGGTTAGGATCATCTGAAAGGTGTGATTTTTATCCCACACCTGGTTCAACCCTGATCCACTGACCTTATTTTTGGCCACCTCGCATGGACGGTGACACCCAGGTGATGGGGTATCCGTGGGCCACCATGAGGAAGTTTCTGAGGCAGAAGCTATGTTGGGCCCACCATGATGTGTGTGAGAAATCCAGTTTGTCCATTGATTGGAAAACTCACAATAAGACAACAACCCAAATATTAGGGAGACCCAAAGCTCAAGTGGGTCACAAGACAATAAACGGTGAGACTGGAAAGGCCCACCATTGAAACCTTTCAGAGACTAACATGATGTTTATATGCCATACAAAACCTGCATAAGGTTATTCCCAAGGGATAAACTCAGAAAACAAGTATTAACCTGATTGGAAACTTCTGCTTTCGTGGCCCCACGAAAGTTCAATGGTGAGACTTCATTCCCCACTATTTCCTGTGGCTGGGAAGCTTGGTAGGGCCCACCGTGATGTTTGTGATAAATCCACTCTGTCCATCCATTTTTCCAGCTCATTACTGGACATGAGACAAAAAAAATGAGTTGGATCCTAAACTTAAGGAGGCTACATGAGAGGGAAAATGAGGGAAAGAAATGCTGACTGTTGAAACCTTCCTGGGTCTACCTTGATGTTTATATGTCATCCATATACCGTCTACAAGGTCATTCCCACTGGGATGAACTAAAAGAACAAAAAAAAACTTAGCCTGATGCAAACTTCTATGGCCATATGAATGTTTCAACGGTGGCCATTCAATCATCACGGTGGGCCCTGTACAAGTCAAAGGTGGACGGACGTATCTCTCAACAGTTTCTCTCGGTGTAGCCTTTTTGAATGACAGGTGAGCCTAATTTTTGGACCCTGAGCAAAACTGATGGTCGGAGTGGATTGTATATACACATCACTGGTGGGCCACCTAAAAATCAAGGGTGGGCGTTCCTTTTCCGACTGTTTCCCTTGTTGTGCCCTACTAAAATTACGAATCTGCATGAGGTTTTAAGGCTAGGCTTAAGACTGGGTCACGCTCCTGATAGACAGAGTGGATTTCAGAAACATGACGGTGGGGTCCACCCGAGCCACCCATCCCTTTTGTCGCACGGACGGATTCAGAGAGCTCGAGACCGGTGACTCTCTCCTCTTCTTCTTCTGCTTCTCTCTCTCCATAAAAACCCTGCCAAATTTGGGCGCGAATTAGGTGTTTCCCCGGGAACAGCTTAGTGGGTGTTACCCCTACCGTATGGCCCACATGGATGATATTTTGTATATCCACTCCGTCCATCCGTTTCTGCAGCCCATTTTTGGATGAGGTTCCAAAAATTATGCAGATCAAAATCTCAAGTGGACCATACCACTTGAAACAGTGTGATTGAGTGATCCACCATTAAAAATTCCAAAGAGTCCATCGTAAGGTTTTGGTAATGTTTATTTGAAATCCAAGATCTTGATAATGTCAAGAAGGTCTTGATGAAAGGAAAATACAAATATTAGATTGATCTAAAACTTTTGTGGCCCACAAAACGTTTTTAATAGTTATTCATCACTGTTTCTAATGGTATGGTTCATATGAGACTTGGATATTCTTATGGTTTTGGATCACATCTTAAAATGATATGAAAAAACAGATAGACGGTGTGGATATATAAAAAAATACATTAATATGGGCTCCGCACGGTTAGGGTAACACCCACTAAGCTGTTCCCGGGGTAACACCTAATTCGCGCCCGTCAAATTTCAACATTTCAACCCATCTCTCATCTCTCTTTTTATAAAAACCCAGGCAAATTTCAACCCATCTCCCATCTTTCTCTCTCTCCAACGAGCCATCTCCCATTTCTCTCTCTTTCGAACACTCTCCCATCTCTCGCTCTCTCTCTCTCTCCAAGAACCCATCTCTCATTTCTCTCTTTCGGACAATCTCCCATCTTTCGCTCTCTCTCTCTCTCTCTCTCTCTCTCTCTCTCTCTCTCTCTCTCTCTCTCTCTCTCTCTCTCTCTCCAATCCAAACTGACGAACCCATTGCAACACCGGGCAGCCTTTTGTGCATTACTGCAGGTTCGACTCTGAACTTTTTTGGCTCGCCAAGAAATGTACCAAACCACGGCAATGTGCATGATTTTCTTGTTATTTTTTTATTATTATTTAACTTACTTATTTTTAAAAAAATTTAATATAGCCGGTATTTAAATTTTATTAATGAATATTGATCGAGTCATATGAAACTCGATCAGGTTCTTGAACCATCTTCCTTTGTGGGGTCCAAGAGGACTCACCTATGATCAACAATAACCGTTGGATAGGAGATGCCTACCTTAGATTGATCATGGATGAAATGATAATCGTGATTCAGTAATTACAGCCCTACAATTTAGGGCATGTAAAACGGACAGTAAGATTAAAAGGGGTATAATTGTTCATTTTCCACGCCCACTCCTTTTATTGGACGGCTTTGATCGTCCGGTTGGGGTGGTGGTGGGGCAATGATCAATGCAATGTGGAACCCTTCTCTCCAATGGTATACTTATTTAGTTTGATTAGTTCTTGAGAAAATCCACTACGTGGGTCCCACCCTTATGTTGAATCAAACCGTTTAATTGGTGGTCCAGAACTGTGAGTGGTTCTTTTTTGAAGAAATTGTACCGATAGGACTCCTATAGCCATCTAATTATTGGACCTTTTGATTGCGAAGGGTCCACATGCAATGAAATTTTCTGATTCATGGACCTCGGGGTACTGGAAGCGGATTGCGTACTGAGTAACTCGGTATGCTTAGCGTACTGAGTAAACTCTGTGGGGTCACCATGATTTATGTATTTTATCTACTCCGTCCATCCATTTTATCAGATAATTTCAGGGCTTGATACCAAAACTGAAGCATCTCCAAAGCCCAACTGGAACACACAACAAGAAATAGTGTGAATTGAACGCATACTGTTGAAATTTTTTTGGGAGCCACCGAAGGTTTTGATTAATCTGAAATTTTTATTTTCCCTTCATCCATGTCTTTGTGATCTTATGAACAGGTTGGATGACTAATAAAGATCATTGTGGGCCCAAGCAAGGTTTCAACAGTCGAAATCATTACTCCCACTGTTTCCTGTGGTATGGTCCGCTTGAGATTTGGATATGCTTCGATTTTTGGCTGAACTCCTAAAATGAGCTGGAAAAACGGATGGACAGTGGATAAAACATATACATTCACGGTGGGCCCAACCGAGTTTACTCGGTACATAAGATTGTGATCAGTAACTCAGGATGCAATCCGATTTCCTCAGTAATGGGTATACATGGCAAAGCTCTGTAGGCCCCACTATCATGTATGTGTTTTATCCACCCTGTCCGTCCATTTTATCAACCATTGTAAGGATGTGAGCTCAAAAAATGAGGTAGATCGAAAGCTTAAGTGGACCACACCACAGGAAGCAGTGGGGACAAAGAAGGCCATTGTTGAAACCTTCTAAGGTCCCACCATGATGTTTATTTGCCATCCAACTTGTTCATAAGGTCACACTGACTTGGATGAAGGGAAAACTCAAATATCAGCCTGATCCAAAGCTTTTGTGGCCCTCAAGCAGTTTTCAATGGTAGGCGTTCAATCCACACTGTTCCCTATGGTGTGGTCCACTTGAGTTTTGGATCTGTTTCATTTTTGGGCTCGTCCCCTAGAATGATCTGGCAAAATGAATGGACACTTCTGGATATAACACATACATCATGCTGGAGCCCCACATAGCTTTGCCATGTCAACACAATATCAACCTTGGTGCTCTGTTCTACACTACGTAATCCGACTCCCTCTAGCCCACACCACACACCAGACAGACCCTTTTGATTGCAAAGGGTCCACACGTTGAAATGTTCTACATCACACAGTTGTTGTTGCTGCTGCTGATGTTGTTGTTTTCTTTGGTTTTGAAGAATAATCTCAAAAGGTTTTGGTGTTTGTAGGTCAGCACAACAAAAAGAAAACCGATATGGCCAATGTTCCAGGTGGTAGCTATGGTTGTGATAGAATTAGCAGTTTACCTGACGAGATTCTTCATAATGTGTTCTCTTTCCTTGGCGCCAAATCCGTCGTCCAAACGAGCGTTCTGTCAAAAAGATGGAGGGACCTTTGGATTTCTAACCCAAATCTGAACTTGGACGATGCTGAATTTCTCATTCCTAATACCAATAAGAGTAAGAGAGAGAAAGGATTTGTGGACTTTGTCAATTCTCTATTGATACTCCGTGACGGTTCGAACATACAAAAACTCCGTCTCTCCTGCAATAGAACCAGCTGCTACAACAAATCCAAATTGGAGAAGTGGATAGGCTTTGCGATACAACATCACATCCAAGATCTCGATCTCCAACTGAAGACTCAGATTGATTTGCCTTCTAGCCTATTCACTTGCAAATCTCTGGTGAAGTTGAAGTTGAGCTCTTCGTGGACTTTCTTTGAACTTAAGTTGCGTCCGAAGTTTCTTCAATATCTCAGAGTCTTGCATCTTCATCACATAAGATTCTCAGGGAAAGTACTCTTCTTGGACTGTCCCTTGCTTGAAAATTTGAGTATGAACAAGTGTGATTTGGGCACCCTCGAGAGCCTCAACATCTGTGCTCCAGAACTACAGAGATTGGTTATAACCAGTTGTAAACATTTGAAGGAGAATGAGATTTTGGTTTCCGCGCCAAGGCTACAGTCACTTGAATTTCGAGGCGGTCCCTCGTATGGTATTTATTTGGTTACACCTCCACCAGTTGATGCGGTCATTGACGTCGAATGTATGGACAATGTATCAACTTTGAATGGCTGTGATGCATCAAGTCCATATGGAAGGATTAGCAAGTTCTTAAGTGGGCTTGAGGGAGCAAAATCTCTAACATTGTCTACTAAGTTTCTCAAGGTACCGATTCCTATCTTTACCGTATATGTAGGTGAGATGGTGGATCCAAACCATTCATCTAGTGGGTCATCTATCTTGGTCACTTTAATTAACTTATATCCAACAACATAAAAATCAACCTGGTACGATGACCACATTCATCCTACTACTCATATGGGTCATTTGGCAACTTGGGATCTGTAGACTAGAATTTCTAAGCTGAAATTTGCAAGCTAAACTCTCCTGAGGAATCGAAAGGCGGGCTTTACTTAAGAATCCAAGTGCAAAGTCTCAAATTCAAGGATGCCAAACATGAAATTTTGGGCTTTGCTTAGAAATCCAATTCCAAGAGCCCCAAATTGCAGGTTACCAAACGACTCCTTATCTTGTTGAATGGACTTGATTATTTGATCAGGTCAACTTCCTTTGACATTTTGGCATTTTGGGGCCATATGCGAGACATGATACACACCTCCTGTGAAGTGGCCATTGGTGATCATAGCTGGGACTTGTCCTTGGGGCTGAATTTGTATAAGAATAAGAAGAATCCCAGTTTGATCATTACTCTTAGGCTGTCAATAGGCCAGGCAAGTTGATGGACTTTCAGGTTAAGGGTCGCTGCTGCCTCAATCAAGTTCTGTTTAGGGTGGGGAGCTAGAGACTGCACCAATGTCAACAAAATCAACTACGAAAAATGGTCTAAACAAGCAATCTAGGCAAGATACTGTGATTGTGGGTGGGAAGGCGTCATCATGATTCCTTGCCTAGATCGCTGGTTTGTTGAGGTTGTATGGTTTTACTGGACATGGCCCGCGTTTTACTTTGTGGGCTGCTGATTCATGAAGATTGCGGGAATCAGTTTCTCAGTTGATATCTTACTATTTGTTTCTCTATTCCATGTGGTCAGTTCCTTGCGAAGCACCACCGATGGTCGATACCGCTGTTTGTTAATCTCAAGTATTTGAAGCTGGACACGTATTACACCAGGCAATATGATGCAGTCATAACTGGCCTACTCAAGAACTGTCCCAGCTTAAAGACATTTGTTATAGACAGGAGCACGGTAATGGCCTGCACTTAACTTTTCAATCAATAAATCAATCCGGGCTGTTCGTTTGGTTTGCCCCACCATGTATGTGCTGTGTAAAGACCCAGTTTCGTATCAGGGAGCTATAATAAATGGATAGACTGTCCATGTTTGCCTAATGCATGGCCCACAAGAAGCTTCTAGCATGCATTGTGTGGCCCGCCTGACAAGAGTCCGGATCTCTTAAGTGCATTCCAGACCTAGTATTAAACAGGGGACACAAGTTCCTGTAACCCAAAGCTCTGTGTGGCCTACCATGATATCCATGTGACATCCACTCTGTCCATCAGTTTCGACAGCTTATGTTAGGATGAGAGCCCAAAAATGTCGCATACATTTCTCGAGTGGGTCACAACACGAGAAACAGTGGGGATTGAACGCCCATGATTGAGACCCACTTGGGGTCCACAAAAGTTCCGCTTCAGCTAGATATACACATTTTCCCTTCATCCTGGGGAGAATCACCTGATCAATAGGTTGGAATGCATATAAAACATCACAGTGGGGCCCAAGAAAGTTTTCAATGATGGCCATCCAATCCCCATTTTTTCGTGAGGTGTTGCTCACTTGAGCCTTGGATCTGACTCATTTTTGGATCCTCATCTCAACATGAACCGGCAAAAATTGATAGGTAGAGTGAATGTCACACAGACATCATGGTGGACCCACAGGACTAGGTTCAGGGCGGCTCATCCCAGTTACAACCATATTTACAACTGTCCAATTTCACACTTAAAACTGTCTCTCAGTCACTTTAGATTGAAAATGTTCAATTCAATATCTGATGATTGTATGTGGATGTGCTTACAAGGGAGGAAGTGGGGAAGAAAAGAAATTTTCTTTGGAGTTTATCTTGGATGTTCAAAGGAAAGCCAGAGAGAAACAGCTTGCAGGATGGAATAGCAAGCCCGAATTCATGAAATTTCTCCTGAGTGAAGCAAATGAAGTGGACAGATTCATTTTAGTCAGTCATAAGACAACAATGCAATCTCATCTATGGCCGCTACAGCAGATCCACACGGGCGATGCAGAATCTTTGTGAGCCACAGATACAGACGACGTTGTTGCAACAAACGGAGGGCATGCTTGGATGTTCAGTTGAAGTGACAAAAGCAAACAAATGGAAAACAGTCCCAAATCGGGTATCATTATTTCAATTTGAATGAGGTGGGCATTGCATGTCATGTATTTTAATTCAGACTCAAAAATAATCTGAATTTTCAATTTCGATCTTTTCTCATTTCCTCTCTGTCAAGCTTAATTCCCACTATTCAAATTCAATTATCATTCTTCCCTTAAATATGACATTTGTGGACTTCATTGTAGTGAATTCGTGAAGCCATTTATTTTTCGCTTCTCTTCACCTATCTCAAACTCGTGTGTGTGGAATCACGGACGCTATGATTGGGAACATGTGTGATCATTTAGGTGATCAACTTGATTGGAAATCAGAGCAAACTTGGATGTGTGGGTCCACCCTTTCTGTGTCCCCCTTATTTCTTCATTATCATCGTTGTTGTAGCCATGCGGCCCAGCGATTTGAGGCTGGATTGATGAATTTTGTTTGCCAATCATGGGATTAATCAGATAAATTAGGCTATATTAATTGCTGAATGATTTGTATTGAGAAATTGTCAATTGTCACCAAATGATATTGAGGTTGGAATCCAAAGTTTCCCCATTTCTTCTACAGAATGCTCAGTTGCCATTGTCACTTCCATCAGCATTTTGTAAAACCCTGGAAACTAACGAAACCTGCAAATAAATAAATAAATAAATAAATAAGAAAGAAGAAGAAGACGAAGCAGCAGCAGCAGCAGCAGCTAGAACATACATTGTATCATGCAGATTCTGTTAAGAAGCTAAATGGATGGTTAAAACTAAAAATGCAGTTGCGTCACATTCTACAGGAAAAAGTCCAGTAACGAAGAAGCTAAAGCACATGGTCAGATGGGACCTGATCTAGTGAATGAACCAGAACATAACACTGTTTTGCTCAGTGTACAATTTGAGTGCAGCCCAGATAAGGAAATTGGCCTGCAGTACTCATGATAGCTAGAGCATACACCACAATCAAAACAGCCCAAATCATGGGCCATGTATGGGAGGTGTTTATAAATTAGAAATCAAAATGGTGGATGATCCCAACTATCTGATCAATGGATGCTTGCTTGTTGATGAGCTCAAGTTTCATTAACATTTGATCAATGGCCACAGATGGGATGGTTAGGATCATCTGAAAGGTGTGATTTTTTCCCACACCTGGTTCAACCCTGATCCACTGACCTTATTTTTGGCCACCTCGCATGGAGGTGACACCCAAGTGATGGGGTATCCATGGGCCTCCATGAGGAAGTTTCTGTAATTAGAAGCTATGTTAGGCCTACCATGATATGCCTGTGAGAAATCCAGTTTGTCCATCAATGGCCACAGATGGGATGGTTAGGATCATCAGAAAAGTGTGATTTTCATCCCGCACGTGATTCAACTGTGATCCACTGACCTTATTTTTTGTCACCTTGCATGGACAGTGATGCCCATGTGATGGGGTATTTGTGGGCTGCCACAAGTAAGTTTCTATAGGTAGAAGCTATGTTGGGCCTACCATGACTGTGAGAAATCCAATTTGTCCATCAGTTTGGAAGCTCACAATAAGACAACAACCCAAATATTAGGCAGACCCAAAGCTCAAGTGGGTCACACGACAATAAACGGTGAGAATGGGAAGGCAAACCATTGAAGCCTTTCGGAGCCTAACATGACGTTTATATGTCATACTGCAAGAAAGTGCGGCATTGCCGGCACATCTTTTCCGGCGTACAGAATTTTCCGCCCATGAATATAAGAATCGCCGGCGGATCGTGTGTTTGCCGGCGATTAAAAGAAACGAGTTCCCTATATGGGGTGACCTTGGCCGGCAGAAAGTAAGACTGTCTGCAGGCTAAGGGTCCCTAAAACCTTAAAAAATAAATTAAAAAAAGGCCCCAAACCAAATCTCTTATGCACTTTATGTCCTAGTGCCACCCTTGCATGAAGGTAAAAAGGGACAATATGTTACAAGTGGACTGTTTGGGATTGCCTACAAGTGGACTATTTGGGATTGCCTACCAAAGGCTTTTGCAGGAACTTCCTACACTGGGAAGCTAAGTAGAGTCCACTGTGATGTTTGTGATAAATCCACCCCGTCCATCCATTTTTCCAGCTCATTATAGGACATGAGACAAAAAATGAGGCGGATCTTAAACTTAAGGAGGCTACACTAGAGGGAAAATGAGGGAAATAAATGCCCACTATTGAAACCTTCCTATGTCCACCTTATGTTTATATGTCATCTATATCATTTGTAAGGTCATTACCAGTGGGATGAATTGAAAGAACAAAAAACTTAGCTTGATGCAAACTTCTATGGCCATATGAATGTTTCAATAGTGGCCATTCAATCCCCACTTTTCCCCTCGTGTGGCCTGCTTTAATTTTGGATCTAGATTACTTTTTCATTTTTTATTGATGTCCTAAAATAATCTGGCAGAAATTTATTTCTAGTTCTAATGTACTTTAGCAAGAGCCACTAGGTAATAGCGATGTAAATTACACTAGGCTAGGCTGTGCTAAGAAAGATAAATTGAAAAATAATCTAAATGATAGATTGATGTGTTTGGCATAGGGATTCTAGTTCTTCTTTGAATGCTTTTTTTACAAATTATTGAGGTAGTTAAACTGTCGCTGAGGTTTCCTTGTTGATCCTGGATCATTCACACTTATGTTATAGTTTTGAATATGGGAATCTCCTTGATTGATTTTTAACCAGCGTCTTGTATTGGAAAGAAAAAAACCCTGGCTAGATTTAGACTTGTTAGCGTCTTAAAATTTCTTCTCATGGTTGATCCTTCACAAAGATTTTCTTGACCCATTACATAGATCAAGCTTTGGACCACCAAAGTTTCTTTTCCAAAGACCACCAAGTTGAGATCCGTAGACTTGAGGGGTTGATCCAAGTGTTAGATCGATAATGACCCACTCATCTAGTGGTCCACTTCTTCCACTTTGAGGTATTGGATGGTCCACTTCTTCCATTGATGGTTTAGAGTATTGAAGGAATTTGACAACTGATACAGATCTGTCATCAGACCAAATTTGCTCTAGTTCCCCCATTCTCTTTATTCTGATTAATGCACGGCGAGGGACACCTAATCAAGTTGATATGTTTGCTTCTCCCAACTTATGTCCAAACCATGGTTAGGTTCGCTTGAGCGTTGATCCGATTTTTTTATCTTAAGAATTTTTTTTTAAACGCTAGTCTCTCCGAACATTTCTGCGAACATTTCTGGAAAGATCTCTTATTTTAAAAGGACTGAGAGACAGCTTCATTGAAAATATCATAGATAGAGACATGATTATATCAATTCTCTGGGTGGGACTTTTATAAGTGTGTTGGGTACACATCTTCATTATTTGGCACAATAAACTTGGTCATGTGACCTTGTTAATTCATTCTCCTAAGGATTCTTGCCTTTGCATTTATGACCAAATATGTATCATTGAAAGAAGATCAAATAAAGATACTCTCCAATGACAGTAGATTTCATGCCAGTTACTGTCATGTCAACACATGACAGCCTTTGATTGATCCATGTCATGAGCCGTAAATAAATGTAAACAATTGCACCACCAATTCTAAGCGGTCTTTTAAGGTGAAGAACATGAGTATTATTATTGCAGCCAACTCTATCCTCAATGTAGATTTGTGTTACATGCTCCATGCGGTAAAACTCTGAGCCCTGCTGTGGATGGTCTATGCCCTGTAATTCTGATCCTAACCAAATGGTTGGTGGCCGTGAAATGGATGGCTAATGATTTGAATGCTCCGAGCTCATCCTATGGCATTCTTGTTTGTCAATCCAGACCATCCAAACCAGGGATCAACTGCTGACGGACCATAACTTAAATTTTCTGATTGGATGATCTTAGCCATCTATGTCGGTGACAAATCCACTCAGTAAATTAGTTTTTTAAGATTACAACAGGATAGGAATCAAAAAAATCAGGAAGATCCAAAACTCAGGTGGGCCAAACCACATGAAAAAGTTAAAACCGAAACGCACACCATTGAAACATTCATGGAGCAAACCATGATGTTTACATGCCATCAAAACCGTTCATAAGGTTTCTACCATTCAGATAAAATTAAAGTATAAATATTACCATGATACAAAACTTCCGTAGCCTCCGCAAAGTTTACAATGGTAGACATTCAATCCCCACCATCTCGTGTGATGTGGTCCACCTAAATTTTGGATCTTCCTGAACTCTGAATCATGAAGTATTGTTGTCTTTTGAAACTGATGGACAGAGTGGATTTGTCATAAGAATCTCTGTTGGCCCCACATGCACAGGCAAGCTGCGTCTTCTAAAATTGTATATCCACTCCGTCCATAAAAAATTTCCACTCATTTTAAGGCATGGTAAAAAAGAAGCAGGTCCAGATCTCAAGTGGGCCACACAGTAAAGATTGAATGGCCACCATTAAAACTTCTTGGGGCCACAAAAGTTTTGGATCAAGCTAATATTTGTGTTTTCAGTTCATCAAGGTCTTGGTAACCTTGGCAACAGGTTGGATGGCAAATATAGATTACCATGGGCCTAAGAAGTTTTTATTAATGGTGGACCTTCAGTGAAGACTATTTCTTGTGGTATGGTCCACTTGAGATTGGGATATGCTGCATTTTTTAGGCCATGTGCTAAAATGAGCTGGAAATAGTGATGGACAGCCTGGATATACAACACATACATGAAGGTGTGGGCCCATAGTGAGGGAAACGCCCACCAATGGAAACATTTTTTCACTTGGGGATTTACATTTGCCTTTCACCTCGCTATGGCCCACCAGATATTTGGATCAAGCCAAGAACTTAGCCTAGGGTTTTCATGAGGTGACGTACCTCTAGGATGATCCGGATTTTAGAATCAAGCATATTTGTGTTTTCCATTCATCCAGGTCCCTGTGACCTTATCAACAGGTTGGATGGTAAATAAACATCATGGTGGACCTTAGGAAGGTTTTAATGGTGAGCATTCAATGACCACTGTTTCCTATGGTTTGGTCCACCTGAGATTTGTATTTGCTTCATTTTTTGGACCATACTATAAAATGATCTAGGAAAACGGATAGGCGGCATGGATGTACAATCCATGCATCAAGGTGGACCATACCACAGAAACAGTCGTGATTGAATCGCTACCATTAAAAACTTCATGTATTCCACTGGAATGTTTATTTGCCATCCAATCTGTTGATGAAGTCACAAACACTTAGATGAAGAGACCACATGAATATCATCTTGATCAAAATATTTTGTGGCCACAGGAAGTTTTTAATGACCAATCACCACTGTTTCCTGTATTATGGCCTATCTGGGATTTGAAATTGCTTTATTTTTTGGATCATCTCCTAAAATGAAATTTCAATACGGATGGACGGCGTGGATGTAGTCACATACCTCACGGTCGCCCCACAGTCAGGGTTCCGGCCCACCTCGGTGGATCCGGGGTCTCACCTAATCCGCTCCCGGATTTTAGAGACCGAGACCGGTGACCTCTCTCACCGTCTCCCTATCTTCTCTGTCTATGAAAACCCAGGAAAATTTCAACCCATCTCCCATCTTTCTTTCTCTCTTCAACAACCCATCTCCCATTTCTCTCTCTTTCGAACAATCTCCCATCTCTCTCTCTCTCTCTCTCTCTCTCTCTCCAAGAACCCATCTCCCCATCTCCCATTTCTCTCTCTTTCGGACAATCTCCCATCTATCGCTCTCTTTCCAAGAACCCATCTCTCTCTCTCTCTCTCTCTCTCTCTCTCTCTCTCTCTCTCTCTCTCCCCAATCCAACCTGACGAACCCATTGCAACACCGGGGGCGGGCAGCCTTTTGTGCATTACTGCAGGTTCGACTCTGAACTGTTTTGGCCCGCCAAGAAATGTACCAAACCACGGCAATGTGCATGATTTTCTTGTTATTTTTTTTTTATTATTACTAAACTTATTTTTGAATTTTTAATATTCTTGGTATTTGAATTTTATTTATAAATATCGATTTGAGTCACGTAAAACTCGATCAGGTTCTTGAACCATCTTTGTGGGGTCCAAGAGGACTCACCTATGATCAACAATAACCGTTGGATTGGAGAGGCCTACCTTAGATTGATCATGGATGAAATGATAATCGTGATTCAGTAATTACAGCCCTACAATTTAGGGCATGTAAAAGGGATGGTAAGACTAAAAGGGGTATAACTGTTTTGCAAGCCCTTTTATTGTATGGCTTTGATTGTCCAGTTAGTGGGCCAATGATCAATGTAAGGTGGATCCCTCCTTTCCAATGGTCTAGCTTAATCTTAGGGTGTGCGAATGATCTACTTATTTAGTTTGATTATTTCTTGCGAAAATCCACTATGTGGGTCCCCACTTCCCACCCTTACATTGAATCGGACCGTTTATCTGGTGGTCCATAACTGTCAGTGGTTCTTTTCGAAGAAATTGTACTGGTAGGACTCCTGTAGCCATCTAGTTATTGGACCTCCTTTTGATTACCAAGGGTCCACACACATTGAAATTTTCTGATTCGGATTTTGTAGTGTTGAACACATCACTGACCTCGGTATTGTGTATACATGGCTAAGCTTTGTGGGCCCCACTACGATGTATGTGTTTTATCCACCCTTTCCTTCAATTTTGCCAGATCATTGTAGGGCATGAGCCAAAAAATGAGGCAGATCAAAAGCTTAAGTGGACCACACCATGGGGAAGCCGTGGGGACAATGACGGTCATTGTTGAAACCTTCCTAGGTCACACCATGATGTTTATTTGCCATCCAACCTGTTCATAAGGTCACACAGACCTGGATGAAGGGAAAATATCAGGCTGATCCAAAACTTCTGTGGCCCTTGAGCAACTTTCAATGGTAGGCAATTCAATCCCCACTATTGCCTATGGTGTGGTCCACTTGTGCTTCGGATCTGCCTCATTTTTGAGCTTGTGCCCTAAAATGATCAGGCAAAATGGATGGACAGTTTTGGAGATAACACATACATCATTCTGGAGCCCACATCGCTTTGCCATGTCAACACAATACTGACCACGGTGCTGTGCTCTACACTACGCAATCCAAGTCCCTCTAGCCCACTCCAGACTGACCCTTTTGATTGCGAAGGGTCCACACATTGAAATGTTCTACATCACACAGTTGCTGCTGCTGCTGTTGTTTTCTTTGGTTTTGAAGAACAATCTCAAAAGGTTTTGGTGTTTGTAGGTCAGCACAACAAAAAAGAGAACTTTTATGGCCAATGTTGCAGGGGGAAGCTACGTTTGTGATAGAATTAGCAATTTGCCCGACGAGATTCTTCATATTGTGTTTTCTTTCCTTTGTGCCAAATCCGTCGTCCAAACAAGTGTTCTGTCAAAAAGATGGAGGGACCTTTGGATTTCTAACCCAAATCTATATTTGGACGACACTGAATTTCTCATTCCTAAAACCAATAAGCGTAAGAGAAATAATGGATTTGTGGACTTTGTCAATTCTCTAATGATACTCCGTGATGGTTCAAACGTGCAAAAATTCTCTCTCTCCTGCAATGGATCCTGCTACGACAAATCTAAAGTGGAGAAGTGGATACGCTTTGCGATACGACATCATGTTCAATATCTCGATCTCGTACTGAAGACTAAGGTTGAGTTTCCTTTTAGCCTATTCACTTGCAAATCTCTGGTGAAGTTGAAGTTGAGTTCTCCATTGACTTTCCTCGAACTTAAGTTGCCTTCGAATGGTCTTCAAAATCTTAGAGTCTTGCATCTTCATCACATAAGATTCTCCGGGAATGCAGTCTTCTTGTGCTGTCCCTTGCTTAAAAATATGAGTATGAACAAGTGTGATTTGGGCGCCCTCAAGAGCCTCGACATCTCTACTCCAGAACTACAGAGATTGGTTATAACCAGTTGTGAAAATTTGAAGGGGTGTGAGATTTCTGTTTCCGCATCAAAGCTTCAGTCACTTGAATTTTAAGGTGGCCTCTCGCGTGGTATTTATCTGAATAAACCTGCACCAGTCGAGGCGATCATTGACTTCGAATATATGGACGATGTATCGACTATGAATGGCCGTCCATCATGTCCTTCATATGGAAGGATTAGCAAGTTCTTAAGGGGGATTGAGGGAGCAAAATCTCTAACATTGTCTACTAAGTTTCTCGAGGTACTGATTCCTATCTTCACGGTTTATGTTGATGGGATGGTGGATCCAAACCATCTCTCTAGTGGGTCATCTATCTTGGTCACTTCTACTTGGATCCAACAACATGAAAATCCACCTCATACAATGACTGCATCCATACAATGACTGCATCCATCCTAGGGATATGTAGGCTAGAATTTGGCAACTAGGGATATGTAGACTAGAATTTCTAAGCTGAAATTTTCAAGCTGGCCTCTCCCGAGGAATCAAAAAGAGGGCTTTACTTAGGAATCCAACTGCAAAGTCTCAAATTCAAGGATGCCAAACAAGAAAATATGGACTTTGCTTAGAAATTCAATTCCAAAAGCCCCAAATTGCAGGTTGCCAAATGACCCCTTGTTGGGTGGACTTGATTATTTGATCACGTGGCCTTTTTAGCCATTTTGGCATTTTTAGGGCCACATGCAATCCATGGTACAGACCTCCTGTGAAATGCCCATTGGGGATCATAGCTGGGACTTGTCTTTGTGGCTGAAAATTTGTATAAGAATAAGAAGAATTGCTTTATGATAATTGCTCTAGGGCTGTCAATGGGCTGGGTAAGTTGGACTTTCAGGTTAAGAGTCACGGCTAGCTCAATCAAGTACCATTTAGGGTGGGGAGCTAGAGAACACATCGATGTCAATGAAACTGACTATGAGAAATGGTCTAAACAAGCAATCTGCCTAAGCAATCTAGGCAGAATACTGTGATTGCAGCTGGGTAGGTGTCATCATGATTCCTTGCATATGTTGCTTGTTTAGACCATTTTCGGGTTGATTTTATTGAGGTTGTATGGTTTCTAGGTATCCACATGGTTTCTAACCCAGATCTGTACTTGGACAACAATGGAGCAAGTGGTCACCCTTGAATCTATTTGATTTGAGATTGAATCAGGACCAGTGTCTTTGCAGCTGGCCTGGGCTGAAGTACAAGGAGTGAGGGCCAGACCTGGGTCTAAAATTTAAGCCCGTTAGTTTATCAGGCTGCACTAGAATTCCACCTAGAAGTCTGTCAGCCCAACCTGGTCCGACCACCCCCTTGAGTTTTCAAAGGCATTTTTATCAATATCATGCATGATTGGGCATGCTGAACTAGCAGCCTAGACCTTTCACAAAAGAGGGTGATTGGGCTTAGAGTTGGCCCTGCACGCTGGATAATCATCATGGCCTAGGCTTGAGCCTACTTATTTTTGCCCGTCATGGACTGCACTGGACACGGCCTGTGTTTTGCCTTGCGGGCTGGTGATTCGTGAAGATTGTGGGAATCAGTTTCTCAATTGATATCTTACTCTTTGTTTCTCTATTTCATGTGCTCAGTTCCTCGCGAAGCACCGATGGTCGATACCGCTGTTTGTTAATCTTAAGTATTTGAAACTGTCCACATTTTACATCGTGCAATATGACGCAGTTATAGCTGGCCTACTCATGAACTCTCCAAGCTTAAAGACATTCGTTATAGATAGGAGCATGGTAATGGCCCAGGCTTAATTTTCAATCAAGAAATGAATCCGGGCTGCTTGTTTGGTTTGCCCAACCATGTATGTGCTGCGTGTAAAGACCCAGTTTCGAATCAGGGAGCTATAAGAAATTGATAGACTATCCATGTTTGCCTAATGCATGGGCCACAAGATGTTTCAAGCATGCATGGTGTGGACCACTTGACAAGATTCCAGATCTCTTAGGTGCAGCCCAAACCTTGCACCACACAGGGGACACAAGTTCCTGTAACCCAAAGCTCAGTGGCCTACCATGATGTCCATGAGACATCCACTGTGTCCATCATTTTCGCCAGCTTAAATTAGGATGAGAGCAAAAACATGAGGCATCCATTTCTCATGTGAGCTATAACACAAGAAACAGTGGGGATTGAACGCTCATGAATGAAACCAACTTGGGGTAAATGAAAGTTCTGCTTCAGGTAGATATTCACATTTTCCCTTCATCCCAGGGAGAATCACCTTATGAACAGGTTGGAAGGCATGTAAAACATCACGGTGGGACTCAAGAAAGTTTTCAATGATGACCATCCAATCCCCATTTTTTCCTGTGGTGTCGCCCACTTGAGCCTGGGGACTGACTCATTTCTGGACTCTCATCTCAACAGGAACTGGCAAAATTGATAGATAAGAGTGAATGTCACACAGACATCATGGTGGGCCCGTGAGAGCTTTGTGGTACAGGATCTCCCTATAACAAGGGTCATAGGAAACTTGTGTCCCAAAACAGGACTAGGCTCAGCGTGGTGCAGCCTGGTTACAACCATATTTATAACTGTCCAATTTCACACTTAAATTGTCTTTCAGTCACATTATATTGAACATGTTCAATTCAAGCTCTGATGATTGTATATAGATGTGCTTAAAGGGAGGAAGTGGAGAAGAAAAGAAATGTTCTTTGGAGTTCATCTTAAATCTTCAAATAAAAGCCAAGGTGAGACAGTTTGCAGGATGTGATAGCAACCTCAAATTCATGAAATTTCTCCTTAGCAAAGGCAATGAAGTGGAAAGATTCACTTTAGTCCCACATAAGACAACAATGCAATCTCGTATACAGTGGCTACAGAGGACCCACACGGTGATGCAGATGTGTTACGGGCCACAGATTTTGGCGACATTTTTGTCCTAAATGGAAGGCGTATTTGGATGCTCAGTTGAATTGAACGAAAGGAAACAAAGAAAAATGGAAAAACAATCCTGAATCAGGTATCATTATTCTAATTTAAATGAAGTCGGCATTGCATATCAGGTATTTTAATTCAGACTTAAAATAATCTGAATTTGCAATTTTGGTCTTTTCTCAATTCCTCTCTGTCAAGCTTTACTTCCTGCTATTCATATTCAATTATGATTCTGTCCATCAGTTTCACCAGCTTATGTTAGGATGAGAGCCCAAAAATGAAGCATCCATTTCTCAAGTGGGCCACAACACAAGAAACAGCGGGGAGTGAATGCCCATGATCAAGACCCACTCTGTGTCTACAAAAGTTCTGTTTCAGGTAGAAATTTGCATTTTCCCTTCATCCTAGGGAGGAGGACCTTGTGAACAGGTTGGATGGCATATAAAACATCAGATTGGGCCCTAAGAAAGTTTTCAATGATGGCCGTCCAATCCCCATTTTTCCTGTGGTTTCACCCACTTGAGCCTTGAATCCAACTCATTTGTGGACTCTCATCTCAACATGAACTGGCAAAATTGATACACAGAGTGAATGTCACAGGGACATCATGGTGAGACCCTGAGAGCTCTGTGGTACAGGAACTTCCTATCACAGGGGTCATAGCAATCTCACATCCGGAAACAGGATTACGCTCAGGGCTACCCAGACCCAATGACAACCGTATTTAGAACTGTCCAATTTCACACTTAAAAACTGTCTTTCAGTTGCATTATATTGAACTTGTTGAATTCAACCTCTGATGATTGTATATGTTGTGTTTACAGGGGACGAAGTGGTGAAGAAGGAAATTTTCTTTGGAGTTTATCTTAAATAAGATAGCCAAGGTGAGAGAGCTTGCAGAATGGAATCGCAGGCCTGAATTCTTGAAATTTCTTCCGAGTGATGCAATTGAAGTGGAAAGATTCACTTTATTCCCTCAAAAAACAACAATTCAATCTGATCTACGGAGGCTACAGAAGACCCACACAGCGATGCAGAATCTTTGTAGGCCATAGATTGTGACGACAATGTTGCAATAAGCGGACGAGGGTGTGTTTGGATGCTCAGTTGAATTGAGCTTAAGGAATGAGGTTGGCATTGCATATCTTGTATTTTAATTCGGGCTCCAAACAATCTAAATTTGCTATCTGGGTCATTTCTCATATCCTCTCTGTCGAGCTTAATACCCGTGATTCAAATTCGATTATCATTCTACCTTAAAATATTTGACATTTGTCAACTTTGTTCTAGTGAATCTGTGATGCCATTTACTTTTCGCTTCTCCGCACCCATCTCTAACTAGCAAAATTCTGCGGTTCTTGGGATTATAGATGCAATGAACGGTCGCATGCTTAATCAACTTGATTAGAAATCAGAGCAAACTTGGATGTGGGGGTCCACCCGCTCTGTGTCCCCCTTATTTCTCCATCATCATTGATGTTGTAGCCAGCCATGCGTCCCAGCGATTTGAGGCTGGATTGACGAATCTTGTTTGTCAATCATGGGATTAATCTGATAAATCAGTCTATATTGCTGAATGCTTTGATTGTGGCCAAAGGATATTGGGGATGGAATCCAAGTTCATGGTTAAAACTAAAAATGCAGTTGTTTCACATTCTACAGGAAAAAGTCCAGTAACTAAGAAGCTAAAGCACATGGTCAGATGGGACCTGATCTAATGAATGAACCAGACCATAACACTGTTTTGCTCAGTGTACAATTTGAGTGTAGCCCAGATAAGGAAATTGGCCTGCAGTACTCATGACAGCTTAGAGCACACCCCACAATTGAAACGGTCCAAATCATGGGCCCTGTATGGGTGGTGTTTATAAATTATAAATCAGAACGGTGGGATGATCCCAACTATCTGATCAATGGGTTCATCTTGTTGAGTTAGGGCGAGCTCAAGTTCCATTAACATTTGATCAATGGCCAAAGATGGGATGGTTAGGATCATCTGAAAGGTGTGATTTTTGTCCCGCACCTGATTCAACCATGATTCACTGACCTTATTTTTGGGCACCTCGCATGGACGGTGATGCACAATTGATGGGGAATCTGTGGGCCACCCTGAGGAAGTTTCTGTTGGCAGAAGCTATGTTGGGCCCGCCATGATATGCGTGTGAGAAATTCAGTTTGTCCATCAGTTGGGAAGCTCACAACCCAAATATTAGGCAGACCCGAAGCTCAAGTGGGTCACACGACAATAAAACAGTGAGAATGGGAAGGCCCACCATTGAAAGGAGCCTAACATGATGTTTATATGCGATCCAAAACGTGCAGGCTATTGCCAAGGGATGAACTGAGAAAACAAGTATTAGCCTGATTGGAAACGTTTGCTTTTCAGCCCCACGAAAATTCAATGGTTAGCATAAAATCCCCACTATTTCCCATGGTGTGTCCCACTTAGAATTTTGGATCTACCTAATTAGCAGCTCTCTGTCCTATTGGCACCCTTGTGCGAAGGTAAGAAAGGACAACAAGCTACAGACGGGGATTGCCTGCAAAAAGGCCTTTGGAGGAAGTTCCTGTGCTGGGAAGATAGGTGGGGCCATTGTAATGTTTGTGATAAATCCACCCCATCCATCCATTTTTTCAGCTCATTATAGGGTATGAGACAAAAAATGAGGCTGATACAAAACTTGAGAAGGCTCCACGAGAGGGAAAGGGGAAAAAATGCCTACCATTGAAACCTTTTTGGTCCACCTTGATTTTTATATGCCATCCAAATCATTTATGAAGGTCATCCTCATTGGGATGAATTGAAAGAACAAAAGACTTAGTCAATGCAAGGTTCTATGGCCATATGAATGTTTCAACGGTGGTCATTCAATCCCCGCTTTTCCTTTTCGTGTGTCCTCCTTGAGTTTTGGATCTAGTTCGTGTTTTCATTATTTGGTCTAGTGTCTTAAAATGAGCCGGCAGAGATTTACTTATACTCCCAATGTACTATAGTGGGAGCCGCTTAACAGCAGTGATGTAAACTAGAGTGGGTTAGGTTATGCTCAAAAAAAAAATTGAAAGATAATTTAAAAAACAGATTAATGTATTTTATATAAGGCCATGAGTAGTTCTTTTTTAAATGCTCATTTTATAGATTGTTGAAGTGGTGTAACTCTCGCTGGGTTTCCCTTGCTGATCATGGATACTTCATGCTCACGCCATAATTCTGGATATGATAATCTCCTTTATTTATATGGAATTACCGGATTGCATTAAAAAAAAAAAGATTCCAGCTAGATCTAGACTTGTTGGTTTATTGGATCTTCGTCTTGTGGTTGGTTGTTCATGGAGATTTTCGTAACTCATTACATAGATGAAGCCTAGGACCACCAAAGTTTCTTTGATGAAGACCACCAAGTCGAGATCCAGGTATTAGATCGATCATGGCTACTCATCTAGTGGTCCACTTCAAGTTGTTGGACAATTTGAATCAAGCATTTTTCTACATTTAATCATCCGTAAGGTAATGGTTTGAAGTGTTAGAGTGATTTAACACCCGATACAGATATGTCATTAGACCAGATCCACTCTAGTTCCCCATACTCTTTATTCTAAAAAATTTACGACATGGGAGGCTTGATCAAGCCACTGTTTATTTCTCCCGACTTAGGTTCAAACCATGGCTGGGTTCACTTGTGCATTGGTCTGATCTTCGAAATATTCTTGAATACTACAATATCTTCGAATGTCTCTGGGAAGATTTTCTATTTTAAAAGGACTATGAAAGACAACTTCATCGAGAATACCACAGCTAAATAAGTGACTAGATCCATTTTATTGACAAATCTTTTACATGTGTGCCGGGTACACTACCTCATTAACTAACACGATATGCATTAATTTATCGTTTTAAAGGCAGGTGTAAAGGTTTTTAGCCTCCACATTTATGACAGAATGCATATCCCGTGAGGAAGATCAAACAAAAATACTTTAAAATTACGTATCTGTCATTGGACCAGTCATATAGTGTTGACGCGTGCGCCTTTGATTGGTCGATGCCAAGGTGCCAAAAATGATGTAAACAACTACCTCTAAGTCTCTCGAAAGATCATAACACATGAGCCATTGTCATTGCAACCAACTCCAACCTCTATATTCCAATGTGGATTTGTGTTACATGCCGTAGAACTCTGGCCCATTGTAGATAGTGTACGCCCTGTAATTCTCAGCAATTGGATAATCCTAACCATTTGGTTGGTGCCCATCAAATGGATGGTGCTGCCAGCTCATCCTGTGGCATTCTTGTTTGTCAATCCAGACCATCCAAACCAGGGACCAACTACCAAAGGACCATAACCTAAATTTTCTGACTGAATGATCTTAGCCGTCTATGTGATGGCCAGCAAATTAACACTTAAAAGTCAATTCGATCCCATTGTTATCCTGTCCATATAGTTCCAATGGGGATCAAGTCTTTCAACGGTCTGGATTGGCATACAAGTGTCCTAGATGAATTGTCATCTCTCCCACGTTCTAAATTGGCAGCTCGAACTCGGCTCGAAAGTCTTAGAGCTGGAAAAAAAGTGGCCTGACTCCGTTTGAACCAGCGTCCGAACCGACGCGAACCGAGCGGGTTCGAACCGAGTGAGCCTACTCGGTTCTACGTGTACAGCTCTACATGTACCACAATCTAAACCGTCCAGATCATGGCTCTGCATGTATAGATTAGAAATGAGATGATGGGATGATCCTAACCATCTGATTAATGGACCTATGCTTGTTGAATTAGGACGATCCAAGGTTCCATTAACCATTTGATCAATGGCCAAAGTTGGGATGGTTAGAATCATCTGACGGGTGCGATTTAATAACCCCAACTCCAAGTTCCTCTAGCGGAAGCCATATGAAGTCCATGCTGAATTCAGTGGGAAATCCAGTCCGTCCTTCAGTTTCAGAACCTCACAATAGGAAAGCAACCCAAAAATTAGGCAGATCCAAATCTCAAGTGGGCCACACGACAGGAAACAGTGAGAATGGAAATACCCACCATTGAAACCTTTCCAGAGCTCAACGTGATGTTTATACGAACCGTTCATAAGTTTCAATGGCAAGCGTTTATTCCTCACTGTTCTTGTGACACCGATGATGATCTGCTTAATTATTGAATTTCTGCCCTATTGTGAGCTTCCAAAAATGATGGACGGATTGGATTTTTCAGAGACATCACGTGGGCCCCACATAGCTTCATCCCACATGCCACGTCCTCGTGAAATGGGACGCCACTGGAGGGTCTTTGGTCGGAAGCTGCGTGGGGCCCACAGAGATGTCCGTGACAAATCCACTCAGTAAATCAGTTTTGCAAGATTACAATAGGACAGGAATCCAAAAATCTGGTAGATCCAAAACTCAGTTGGGCCACACCACATCAAAAGGTTAGAACGGAACGCCAACCGTTGAAACGTTGAAGGAGCCCACCATGATGTTTACATGCCATCGAAACCGTTCATAGGGTTATTTCCACTCAGATAAACTGTATGTATACATGCCATCGAAACCTTTCATAGTGGGCCCTAAGAAGTGTTTAATGGTCGACGTTCAGTGACCACTATTTCTTGTGGTATGGTCCACTTGAGATTTTGATCTGCTGCATTTTTAAGACCATGGGCTAAAATGAGCTGGAAATACTGATGGACGGCCTGGATACACAAGACATACATCAAGGTGGGCCCGACCGTGACAGTGAGGGAAACACCCGCTAACCTGTTCCAATGAGGGGGTGGGATCCCTGAACGTGGGTCCCACCTTGATGTATTTTCCTTATATCTAAGCCGTCCATTAGGTTTGAAAAATCATTTTAGGGAATTATTCCAAAAATGAATCAGATCCAAATTCAGGTGGACCATAATATCGGAAACAGTGGTAATCGACCATTAAAAACTTTTTATGGGCCACAGAAGTCTTGGATCAAGCTGATATTTGTGTGTCTCTTCATCCATTTCTTTGTGACCTTATCAACAGGTTGGATGGAAAATAAACATTCCAATGGACCCCATGATTTTTTTTTTATTATTATTAATGGGGATTCAATCCCGACTGTTTCCAGTGGTATGATCCACCTAAGATTTACATCTGCTTCATTTTAGAATAATGCCATAAAACGAGCCGTAAAAATGGATGGACGGTGTGGATTTTAAATCACATACATCAAAGTGGCCCCACAGCTAGGTATCCACCCACGAGATTATTCATACTTCTCTCTCTCTCTCTCTCTCTCTCTCTCTCTCTCAACGACTCAACTTGCATGAAATCCACACCGTCCACCAGTAGATTGCCTCTCATTTGGCCTTGATCCCAAGAATCAGGTTCATTCATCTCTCATTGGTTATCCAAGTCAAGGTCATGGTGATGGTCGAGTGGATTTTACCAATCATCACGGTGGGCCCTGTAAAACTCAAAGGTGGACGGACGTCTCTCTCAACTGTTTCTTTTGGTATAGCCCATTTGAATAACAGGTCAGCCTAATTTTTAGACCCCGGGCCTAAGTATGGATGAAAAAACTGATGGTTGGAGTGGATTGTACAGACACATCATGTTGTGCCTCGTAAAAATGAAGGGTGAGCGTTCCTCGTCCGATTGTTTCCCTTGATATGGCCCACTAATGGCCCACTAGAATCGTGAATCTGCCTGAGTTCTTTATCATAACCTTAACAGTGGGTCAAGCTCCTGAAATAGACAAAGTGGATTTGCGAAACACATCACGGTAGGGCCCACCGACTCAGACATTTTCTCGCACGGGTGAGTCAAGAGAGTCCGAGACCGGGTGACTCTTCCCTCTCTCCCTCCCTCCCTCCCTCGTCGATAAAACCCCGGCGAATTTCAACCCATCTCCTACCCTCCTCCGCCCCAATAAGCCCACTCCCATCTCTCTCTCCAAGAACCCAACTCCCATCTCGCTCTCTCTCTCTCTCTCTCTCTCTCGAACAACCCATCTCCCTCCCTCTCTCTCTCTCTCTCTCTCTCTCTCTCTCCAAGAGCCCATCTCCCATCTCTCTTTCTCATCCAACCTGACGAACCCATTGCAACACCGGGCAGCCTTTTGTGCATTACCGCAGGTTCGACTCTGAACTGTTTTGGCCCGCCAAGAAATGTACCAAACCAGGGCAATGTGCATGATTTTCTTGTTATTTATTATTTATTATTATTAAACTTATTTTTGAAATTTTTTAATATTCCTGTTATTTAAATTTTATTAATAAATATTGATTGAGTCATATGAAACTCGATCAGGTTCTTGAACCATCTTCCTTTGTGGGGCCCAAGAGGACTCACCTATGATCAACAATAACCGTTGGATAGGAGAGGCCTACCTCAGTGCAAGGTGGATCCCTCCTTTCCAATGGTCTAGCTTAATGCTATGCACCTGACTTGGGGCGTGACCCTTACGTGAAATCGAACCGTTTATCTGGTGGTCCAGAACTGTGAGTGGTCCTTTTCAAAGAAATTGGACTGGTACGACTCCTGTAGCCATCTAGTTAGTGGACCTCCTTTTGATTGCGAAGGGTCCACACAAACTGAAATTTTTGGACTCGGATTGCATAGTGTAGAACACAGCACCAACCACAAATTGAAATTTTTGGACTCGTATTGCATAGTTTGAACTCGTATTGCATAGTGTAGAACACAGCACCAACCTCAGTACTGCGCATACATGGCAAAGCTCTGTGGGACCCACTATGATGTATCTGTGTTATCCACACCGTCCTTACATTTTGCCATATCATTTTAGGGATGAGCCAAAAAATGAGGCAGATCCAAAGTTCAAGTGGACTACATCACAGGAAGTAGTGGAGACAATGACTGCCATCATTGAAACTTTCTTAGGGCCCATATGATGTTTATTTGTCATCCAACCTCTTCGTAAGATCGCACACACAGACCTGGATGTAAGGAAAACACAAATCAGCTTGATCCAAAACTTCTATGGCCCTTAAAGAGTGTTCAATTGTAGGCGTTCAATCCCCACTGCTCCCTGTGGTGTGGTCCGCTTGAGCTTTGGATCTGCCTCTTTTTTGGGCTCGTGCCCTAAAATGATTTGGAAAAATGTATGGAGGTGTGGATATAACACATAATTCATGGGAGGACCCACATGGCTTTGCCACGTCAGCACAGTACCGACCTCAGTGCTGTGCTCTAGACTACACAACCCGAGTCCCTCCAGCCCACACTAGATGGACCCTTTTGATCGCAAAGGGTCCACACACATTGAAATGTTCTACATCACACAATTGTTGCTGCTGCTGCTGCTGCTGCTGCTGTGGTTGTTGTTGTTGTTGATGATGTTGTTGTTTTCTTTGTTTTCGAGGAATAATTTCTAAAGGTTTTGGTGTTTGTAGGTTAGCACAACAAAAAAAGAAAACTGGAATGGCCAATGTTGCAGGTGGAAGCTACGGTTGTGATAGAATTAGCAATTTACCCGACGAGATTATTCATACTGTGTTCTCTTTCCTTGGCGCAAAATCAGTTGTCCAAACGAGCGTTCTGTCAAAAAGATGGAGGGACCTTTGGATTTCTAACCCAAATCTGTACTTGGACGATGCTGAATTTCTCATTCCTAATACCAATAAGCGAAAGAGAGATAATGGATTTGTGGACTTCATCAACTATCTATTGATACTCCGTGACGGTTCGAACATACAAAAACTCCGTCTCTCCTGCAATAGATTCTACTACGACAAATCTGAAGTGCAGAAGTGGATAGGCTTCGCGATACGACATCATGTCCAAGATCTCGATCTCCAACTGAATGCTCAGGTTGAGCTGCCCTTTAGCCTATTCACTTGCAAATCTCTAGTGAAGTTGAAGTTGAGTTGTTCGTTGACTTTCCTCAAACTTAAGTTGCCTTCGAATGTTCTTCAAAATGTCAGAGTCTTGCATCTTAATCACATAAGATTCTCCGGGAATGAGGTCTTCTTGTGCTGCCCCTTGCTTGAAAATATGAGTATGAACAAGTGTGATTTGGGCGCCCTCAAGAGCCTTTACATCTCTACTCCAGAACTACTGATATTGGTTATAACCAGTTGCTATAATTTGAAGGGGTGTGAGATTTCTGTCTCCGCGCCAAGGCTACAGTCACTTGAATTTCGAGGTGGCCTCTCGAATGGAATTTATCTGAATAAACCTGCACCAGTCGAGGCGATCATCGATTTCGTATATATGGATGATGTATCGACTATGAATGGCCAACCATCATGTCCTTCGTATGGAAGGATTTGTGAGTTCTTAAGTGGGCTTGAGGGAGCAAAATCTCTAACAGTGTCTACTAATTTTCTCAAGGTACTGATTCCTATCTTTCTAGTATATGTAGATGGGATGGTGGATCCGAACCATTCATCTAGTGGGTCATCTATCTTGGTCACTTCTGCTTGGATCCAACAACATGAAAATCAACATCATACGATGACCACATCCATCCTACCATTCATAGGGGTCATTTGGGAACTTGGAATCTGTAGACTAGAATTCCTAAGCTGGAACTTGCGAGTTAGCCTCTCCTGAGGAATCAAAAAGGGGGCTTTACTTAGGAATCCAATTGCAAAGTTGCGAATTCAAGGATGCCAAACACAAAAATTTTGGGCTTTGCTTAGAAATCCAATTCCAAAAGCCCCAAATTGCAGGTTGCCAAATGACCCTTTTTACCTTGTTGGATGGACTTGATTATTCGATCATGTTGACATTTTTAGCCATTCTAGTATTTTGGGGTCATATGCAATCCATGGCACACACCTCCTGTGAAATGGCCATTGGTGATCCTAGCTGGGACCTGTCCTTTCGGTCGAATTTGTATACAAATAAGAAGAATCCCTGTTTGATCATTGCTTTCGGGTTAAGAGTTGCTGCTGGTTCAATCAAGTACCGTTTAGGGCGCCGAGCTAGAGACCACACCAATATCAATGAAATCGACTACGAAAAATGGTCGAAGCAAGCGATCTAGCTAAGATACTGTGATTGTGGGTGGGAAGGCATCATCATGGTTCCTTGCCTAGATCTCTGGTTTAGACCATTATTCTGGTCGATTTTGTTGAGGTTGTATGGTTTCTAGGTACCCATGCTAAAATGTAGTTGAATGGAGCAAGTTGTAACCTTGAATCCATTTGATTTTAGATTGAATCATACCGCTGTCTTTGCAGCTGGCCTAGTAGGCCTTGGCTGAAAAACTAGGCCTGAGGGCCAGACCCGGGCCTAAAATTTAAGCCCGTTGGTTAATCGGGCTGCGCTAGAATTCCACCTAGGAGTCTATCAGCCTGGCCCGACCACCCCTTTTAAGGTTTCAAAGGTAATTTTGTCAATATCATGCAGGATTGGGCATGCTGAACTAGCGGCCTAGACCTTGCACAGAAGAGGGTGATTGGGCTCAGGGTTGGGCCTGTTCCATTGATAATATCATGGCCCGACTTGAGCCTGTTTATTTTAGCCCATATGGGCTGCATTGGACACGGCCTGTGTTTTACTTTTGGGCTGGTGATTCTTGAAGATTGCGGGAATCAGTTTCTCAATTGATATCTTACTCTTTGTTTTTCTATTTCATGTGCTCAGTTTCTTGCGAAGCACCGATGGTCGACGCTGTTTGTTAATCTTAAGTATTTGAAGCTGGTCACATATTCCATCGTGCAATATGATGCGGTTATTACTGGCCTACTCATGAGCTCTCCCAGCTTAAAGACATTCATTATAGATAGGAGCATGGTAATGGCCCACACTAAACTTTTCAATCAAGAAATGAATCCAGGCTGTTTGTTTGGTTGGCTCCACCATGTATGTGCTGTGTGTAAAGAACCAGTTTTGAATCAGGAAACTATAAGAAATTGATAGACTGTCCACTTTTGCCTAATGCATGGGCCACAAGAGGTTTCAAGCATGCATGGTGTGGCTCACCTGACAAGAGTCCGGATCTCTTAGGTGCAGCCCAAACCTAGCACTAAACAGGGGACACAAGTTCTTGTAACCGAAAGCTCTGTGTGGCCTACTGTGATATCCTTGTGACATCCACTCTGTCCATCAGTTTCACCAGCTTATGTTAGGATGAGAGCCCAAAAATGAGGCATGCATTTGTCAAGTAGGTCACAACACGAGAAACAGTAGGAATTGAACACTCATGATTGATACCCACTTGGGGTCCACAAAAGTTCCGCTTCAGGTAGATATATACATTTTGCTTTCATCCTGGGGAGAATCACCTGATGAACAGGTTGGAATGCATATAAAACATCACAGTAGGTCACAACACGAGAAACAGTGGGAATTGAACGCTCACGATTGATACCCACTTGGGGTCCACAAAAGTTCCGCTTCAGGTAGATATATACATTTTCCTTTCATCCTCGGGAGAATCACCTGATGAACAGGTTGGAATGCATATAAAACATCACGGTAGGGCCTAAGAAAGTTTTCAATGATGGCCAACCAATCCGCATGTTTTCATGAGGTGTTTCTCACTTGAGCCTTGGATCTGACTTATTTCTGGACTCTCATCTCAACATGAACTGGCAAAATTGATAGATAGAGTGAATGTCACACAGACATCATGGTGGGCCCCTGAGAGCTTTGTGGTACAGGATCTCCCAATTTCACACTTAAAACTCTCTTTCAGTCACATTATATTGAAAATGTTCAATTCAAGCATTGATGATTGTATATGGATGTGCTTACAAGGGAGGAAGTGGAGAAGAAAAGAAATTTTCTTTGGAGTTCATCTTAAATCTTCAAATAAAAGCCAAGGTGAGGCAGTATGCAAGATGTGATAGCAAGCCCGAATTCGTGAAATTTCTCTGTAGTGAAGGCAATGAAGTGGAAAGATTCACTTTAGTCCCGCATAAGACAACAATGCAATATCATCTACAGTGGCTACAGAGGACTCACAAGGCGATGCAGATGTGTTATGGGGCACAGGATTTGGTAATGTTGTTGTACTAAAAGTAAGGGGCTGCTCAGTTGAATTGAACTAAAGGAAACAAAGAAAAATGGAAAAAAATACTGTATCTGGTATCATTGTTCTAATTTGAATGAGGTCGGCATTGCATATCATGTATTTTAATTCAGACTTAAAATCATCTGAATTTGCAATTTTGGTCTTTTCTCATTTGGTCTCTGTGAAGCTTTAATTCCTGCGATTCAAATTCAATTATCATTCTACCTTAAACTATTTGACATTTGTGGACTTTATTGTAGTGAATCTGTGATGCCATTTACTTTTCGCTTCTCTCCACCCATCTCAAACTAGCAAAACTCAGTGGTTCTTGAGATCATAGATGCTATGAATGGTCGCATGTGTGATCATTCAGGCGATCAACTTGATTAGAAATCAGAGCAAACTTGGACGTGTGGGTCCACCCTCTTGTCTCCCCCTCATTTCTTCATCATCATCATTGTTGTAGCCATGCGTCCCCAGCGATTTGAGTCTGGATTGACAAATCTTGTTTGCCAATCTTGGGATTAATCTGATAAATTAGGCTATATTGCTGAATGCTTTGTATTGAGAAATCATCAATTGTGGCCAAACGATGTGGAGGCTAGAATCTGAAGTTCCCCCATTTTTTCTACAGAATGCGAAAGCTTGGAAACTCAACGAAAAACCCAAAAAACAAGAAGAAGAAGGAGAAGCTAAATGCTGTTAAGAACTACATACATTGTATCATGCAAATTCTGTTGAGAAGCTAAATGCTTTGTTAAAACTAAAAATGCTGTTTGTTTCACATTCTACAGGAAAAAAGTCCAGTAACTAAGAAGCTGAAGCACATGGTTCGATGGAACCTGATCTAATGAATGAATCAGGCCATAAGGCTGTTTTGCTCAGTGTACAATTTGAGTGCAGCCCAGATGAGGAAATTGGTTTGCAGTACTACTCATGACAGCTAGAGCACACGCCAGAATTGAAACGGTCCAAATCATGGGCCCTGTATGGATGGTGTTTATAAATTAGAATCATAATGTTGGGATGATCCCAACTATCTGATCAATGGATGCATGCTTGTTGAATTAGGACGATCTCAAGTTCCATAAACCATTTGAGCAATGGCCACAGATGGGATGGTTAGCATCATCTGACAGGTGTGATTTTCGTCCCGCACCTGATTCGACCAGGATTCTCTGACCTTATTTTTGGCCACCCTACATGGACGGTGCTGCCCCCTTGATGGGGTATCTGTGTCACAAGTTTCCTGCTAAAGATGTGAATTTCCCGTGCCTTTGCCCCTGGCCAAGATGAAGTTTTTGTAGGTGGAAGTTATGTTGGGCCCACAGCAATGTGTGTGAGAAATTCAGTTTGTCCATCAATTTGAAGCTCACAATAGGATAACAACCCAAATATTAATCTGGCCCAAAGCTCATGTCGGTAAGGGTGGTTAACGAGCCAAACTATTTGTGAATGGTTTGAGTTCAGTTCGATTAAAGCTCGTTTGAGTTCGTTTGATTACTAAACAAACCAAATTCAAACCTTGTTTTTAGGTTCGATTAGTAATCAAACCAAACTCAAACAGGCATGAGTTCGATTCAGTTAGGCTCGATAGGGTTTGTTTATAGCTAAAAAAGCATTGTTTTCTATAATATTGTCCACCTAAGATTTGGATCTACTTCATTTTTTTAGCTCCTGCCATGAAATGTATGAATGGAGTAGATATGGAATATATGCATCAAGGTGGGCCCCATAGTAAGAGTCTCACCGTCTTGACTTTTCTTATATGGAATGTATGTTGGATGTGGAATATATGTTACATGGTGGGCCCCACAATAAGCCTATCCAAAGCTCAAGTGGACCATACCACGTGGTCCAACCTACAATGAATTCTGAAGGTGCACCATCTCATTTACACAGGCATTTAAAATGTTGCATATAGGGGTGGTTGATGAACCAAACTATTTGTGAACGGTTTGAGTTCGGTTTGATTAAAGCTCGTTTGAGTTCATTTGATTAGTAAACAAACCAAACCCAAACTCAAACTTGAGTTTTGGTTATCAAATTCAAACCAAACGCGGTGGTATTCGGTTTGGTTCGGCTTGGTTCATTTACACCCCTACATGTGGGTCACACGAGAAGAAACAGTGAGAATGGGAAGGCACCATCATTGAAATCTTTCAGAGCCCAACATGATGTTTATACGCCGTACACACAAGAAATGTACTCATCGAGCTTTTGGAAGCTCATACTTTCTTCTGTTATATGTTTCAAGACGAGGAAGGCAGTAGGAGTAGCTTAGCACGGATTATATTATCGCACGCTTAATGTTTTGGATTTCTGCGGTGTTTGGAAATTGAGTATTCATTGTATTTGTGAATGTTACGCGGTGGAATAAAAAAATTGGGGTTGGTCTCTCTCCCTAAAAAAAAATAAAAAAAAATCGTGGAGTCTCATGCTTGGGCTCCATTTTTTGAGCGTGAAAGAGTTGGTATTGTGGAGAGAAGATGCTATTGGTGGTACGCTCATGGGACCACGGGAAGGGCTGGATCTTGGTCTTAGAAGCATGGGTCCGGGTATAGATCACGAGGGTCTAGACAGGGGTCTCAATCAGGATATGGGTCTCGAACAAAAAATCAGTCTACACACATACACAAGGGGACACCCAGACCATCAATTAGATGCACCCTTCCATGGTAGGCCGTGGGCTTAAAAATCAGGCCAATCCAAACAACAGTTGAGAGTGGATACCCATCCATTGAAACCTTCCTGATTGTTTATAGGGATAACTGAGTTGTGTTTCAGACTTCTAATCGATCCATTGTGGTCTCAGTTGGAGAAGCATTCAATCACCACTGTTTCCTCTGGTGTGGTCCACCTGAGATTTGGATCTAGTTAAGTCCTAAAATGAGCTGATAAATGAATGGATGGTGTGGATATACAACACAAAGGTGGGCCCATTGTCAGGACCTGACCTGACAAAACTCGGTCAGGCCCTGACCTGAATGAATCCACTTCCCAAAACCTGGAAAACACGTTGAAGTGATGTTCCTAAGCAAGGAGAGTTTTCTTGCTATGCATCCCATCTCCATCACATGAAACTCCAAGAAATTTTCCTCCACACATATGTGGGCCACCAAGAAATTTTAAAGATGCTTAGCCCATCTTATTTATTATCATACCAAGAAAATTCAAGGAACCTTAGCCCAAATTATGTTTTATTATGCTACAAAGAGGTATGCCATTTTACAACCCTCCACGTCGTCTTCTTTTATTTCTTCTTCCTCTTTTGATCGAAATATGACTTTCTATGCTTCCCTTCTCTTCCACTTCCTGCTTTTTGCTGCTTAATTAGGAAAACGCAGTGAGGTATGATTATTCAGATTCTTACTTAGTCTTTAGAACATATAACACCCACACTTGGATTTGGTAGTAAGTTACTTTGGGCCCCACCATGATGTATGTGTTTTATCCATCCTGTCCATCCATTTTTGACAGCTCATTTTAGGGCGTTAGCCCAAAATTGAGGCAGATCCAAATCTTAAGTGGACCACACCACAGAAACAGTGGTGATTGAACTTCCTAGGGCCCATTGTAATGTTTATTTGCCGTCTAACCTGTTGATTACGTCACACAGACCTGGGTGAAGGGAAAACACAAATATAAGGTTGATCCAAGACTTTTGTAGTCCCAAGAAGTTTTTAATTGTGGACTTTCAATCACCACTCTTTCCTATAATGTGGTCCACGTGAGATTTGGATCTAGCTCATGACCTAAAATGATCCGGAAAAATGGATGGATGGTGTGGATAAAACACGCACATCATAGCGGTGTCCACGGATCTTTTCCAGAGCCCCCAATACCGGTGCTGTGTGCCACACCACGCAATCCAGTGGAAGTTCTTGATCAAAATCTCCGTACAATTGCATGAGTTAGGGATTTTGGTAGAGAAGTCCGTTGGAAATTTGGAATACATCCGTTACTATACCAAATAGTACACTCCCAACCATTAGACCCCACACTAAAATGTAAGCTTGGGGATCAAATTTTAGGTCCACATGTGATTCAAGTAGGCCATACAAAGGAAAAAGGTTTCGAGGGTAAGCTTTTCACTTACGCTATTTCGGATCATGCGGTGTACTTGAATCACAGATGACACTGATTTTCAAGCCCTGTCTAAACTGGGACGGTGTTCAGGGTGGATTTAACATTAGAGAATTTTACAAAGAACTATCTAATTGAGATGGAATTTACATTCTAGTGCCTTTTCCAAGAAAAAAAAAAAAAAAAAAAGCTATCTCATTAATAGATATAATTATGATTCCACTACCTTCTGTCATGGCCTCATGAGAAATGAGTGGGTGGATCAAGTAGGCCCCTCTTTGATGTTTACGGTAAAATTTATCATGACCATGAGGTTAGTAACCCCATTTTAGGTCAAGAGCCCAAAAAATCAGCTCCATTTGTGGTTCAAGTGGACCACATGATTGGAAAATAAGATACAGGGCAACGCTCACCCTTTAAACTATTACAATTAATGTGGCCCTAAGTAATAAAAAAAATGGGCATGATTTTTGAGATAGAGACCTTGATGTGCTGCACAAAGCAACCCTTGCCATCAGTACTGCACACAAAAAAATGTGCTCACCCCCATTTACTGCTACAAGAGAAGCCAGGATGATTAGACGGGTTCACACGGATGGTTTGTAAACACAACAGTTGCTCCAAACCAAGGCTCGACCCCAGATCCCACAGGTCACTTACACCCGGCCCAACTCAACTAGCTAGGCACGACCTCATATGAAGCTTTTGGAGAGCGCGACGATAAAACAGCGGGATGGAGCTGGGTATCATCTATATATATGTATAGATATGCTATTCTTTTTGTATGTATGTTTAGGGAATGATGATATTGGCATTTTCCATTTATGATAGAAAGTATCACATATGTTGTTGGTAGGAAAGCTAAATCTTTTATCATAGACTATACAAAGCATGATGTGCATGTCCTTGATAAGAAACCTCAAGCTTCTTATCATGAATCTTAGTTAATTCAATCTTTATTAGGAAAGTTGTGTGTTGGACACATTTCATTTTATTTCTTTAATTATGAGTTGTACATTTCAAACAGTTTTATAAATATACAATATTATTGTGCATCTCCTCATGAATTGTGAGAAAGAAAAATTCTTCCAAAATTTAATAATTGCAATTGAAATATCTTTTTAGCTGATGTGTGCTTTAGAGCCTATAGAAAATTTAGTTTTGTAACTATTCAAGACTATGTTTTGACCTTATCCAACCTGTTGATAAGGTCGAACAGACCATAATGAAGGGAAGATACAAGGCCCCACTGTCAAGACCTGACCGAACATGGCCAGGTCGATCCTGACCTAACTGAATCTGCACCATGCCCAGAAACATAGTACGTAAATGCGTGTGTGTGTGTGTGCGCGCGTGCGTGCGTGTGTGTGTTTCTGAAAATGGACAACTCTTTGTTGCACAGCACGCCAACAACGCCAGTGAACCGAGATCCAATCTCTGGTCTCACCCACAAACGATAAACAGGAAGAAAAATAATAACTAGAAAAGAATCACACAAACCAACAATCCACAAGACAGAGATTTACGTGGAAAAACCCCAACAAGGGTAAAAAACCACGGGTGCAAACTTCACTATGAAGAAAAACGAAGTTACAAGCAATGTACTTACCTTCTCCTATGCTCCTATGCACAGAGATGGCCCTTTTGCTAATCCTCTCGCCTTTTTCTCACCTTGGACCTATAGAAGCCCTAATCCCTATCTCTAATCCCGGTTTACACCCCTTTATATAGTAAACCATGCAATTAGAACATAAAATAGGAAACCCGCACTTAAGCCCGCGGCCGGTCGGGCGCCCGGAATAACTGGGTCGGGCGCCCGGCCAATACAAAATACGTCCAGCAATAAAAAACAAAAAACAGATAAATATCGGGCGCCGGGACACTTTGACCGTCGGGCGCCCGGATGCTCACAAAACAGTCCAGTGGACTGAACAGCAAATGGCTAAATTTCGAGCGCCTGATCCAAAGACCGTCCGGGCGCCCGGCCAAGCTCAGTGGAGTTTTTTTTTTTGTCTCCACACTCAACAATCTCCCACTTGGAGACAATCACCACCTGATCCTTCGTCTTTTACATCCGGAGTGCACCACCTCCCAGTCTTCAGGCCTGAAGACCAATCAAAGCTGAACAGAGCTTCAGCTTCTCCCGTATGACCGCCTTGGTCAATATATATATCTACAGGATTCTCACTTGTATGAATCTTCTCCAAAGCAATCGATCCATCTTCCAGTAACGAACGTGTGAAGTGATATCTGATGTCAATATGCTTGGTCCTCGAATGAAAGGCTGAATTCTTAGCCAAGTGTATTGCACTCTTACTGTCACTGTACAGCTTGCAATCTGCTTGCTTCTTCCCCAACTCTTCCATAAAACCTTGCATCCACACCATCTCCTTGCACGCTTCTGTAGCTGCAACATATTCTGCTTCCGTTGTACTGATGGATACTATCTTCTGCAACTGAGAGATCCAACTGACTGCAGCACTACCCAGGGTAAAGACATACCCTGTAGTGCTCCTTCTGCTGTCGATATCTTCTGCCAAATCTGAGTCGACGTAGCCTTGTAGCTTGATTTTTGATCCTCCATAACACAACCCTACATCCACAGTACCTACCAGGTATCTGAAGATCCACTTCACAGCTTCCCAATGTTCCTTCCCGGGGTTGTTCATGTACCTGCTAACAACTCCCACTGCTTGAGCAATGTCTGGCCTCGTGCTAACCATATCATACATGAGGCTCCCTATGGCTGACGCATAAGGGACTTTAGCTATGTAGTCCCGTTCCTCCTGCGTTTTAGCTCCTTGCTCCTTAGAAAGCTTGAAATGGTTGGCTAATGGAGTGCTAACCGGCTTAGCACCTCCCATGCTGAATCGATCAAGTACCTTGGCTATGTACTCTGCCTGTGACAAAACCAGCTTCTTGTTTTTCCTGTCACGCTTTATCCTAATGCTTAGGATTTGTTTTGCAGCTCTTAAATACTTCATGGCAAACTCTCTAGACAGTTGTCTTTTGAGATCTGAGATGTCCTTCATTCTTGATCCGGCCACAAGCATATCATCAACATACAAAAGAAGAATGATATACGACGTATGAAACTTCTTTAAGTAGCAACAGTGGTCTGCATAACATCTCCTATACCCGTTTCCCAACATGAAACTATCAAACTTCTTGTACCACTGCCTTGGGGCCTGCTTCAAACCATATAGACTCTTCTTCAGTCTACACACCTTGTTCTCCTTTCCTGGTGCCACATATCCTGTCGGCTGATGCATATATATCACTTCTTCAAGGTCTCCATGAAGAAAGGCTGTCTTAACATCTAGCTACTCTAGATGTAAGTCCTCTGTAGCCACTATACTCAAGACCATGCGAATCGTAGACATCTTCACCACAAGTGAAAATATCTCTGTGAAATCGATACCTGCCTTTTGTTGGAACCCTTTCACAACCAGTCTAGCCTTGTACCGTTTCGAACCATCGTGCTCCTCCTTCAGTCTGTAAACCCACTTGTTATGAAGAGCTTTCTTGCCCTTGGGTAGAGTGACTAGCTCCCACGTACCATTAGACTCAAGAGAGTCCATCTCATCTTCCATGGCTTGCTCCCACTTAACCCGCATATCTGACCGTAACGCCTCTTCAAAACACTCTGGCTCACCATTATCTGTCAGCAGTAGATAATGTAAGGAGGGTGAGTATCGGACCTTGGGTCTCATTTTCCGAGTAGACCTCCTCACAACCGGTGTCTGCAGCTCTACCTCATCATGCTCCTGTGCATGCTCATCCTGTGGCACTGTAACACCCGTGTCCGGTAACTCTTCCAACTCTACGAATTCTTTCTCATCGGCCTTGTTCTGCTTTTGCTGCACACTGTCCTTATGCATCACCTTTTCATTGAAGACTACATCCTTGCTTCTGATAATTTTTCGGTTCTCTGCATCCTAAAACCGGTAGCCAAAATTATTCTGCCCGTAGCCTATAAACGTGCACCTCCTGGACTTCTCATCCAGCTTGTTTCTGTGCTCTGCATCAATGTGAACATAAGAAGTGCAACCAAACACTCTGAGATGTGCAAGGTTCACCTCTTTCCCAGTCTACGTTTCTTCTGGTAGCCCACCATCCAATGGTGCTGAGGGACTTCTATTGATGAGATATACGGCAGTATTCACAGCAACTGCCCAAAAGGTCTAGGGCAACCCTGCATATAGCCTCATGCTCCTAGCGCGCTCAAGGATGGTCCTGTTAATGCGCTCGGCCACACCGTTCTGCTGCGGTGTCCCTGGAATCGTTTTCTGATGTTTGATTCCATTTGCTGCACAATACTCCTCAAACCTCTTATCACAATATTCTCCCCCATTATCTGATCTGAGACACTTCACAGTTTTACCGGTCTCATTTTCTATCATAACCTTCCACTTCTTAAATACATCGAATACATCTGATTTGTGTTTTAAGAAGTAGACCCACAGTTTTCTACTAGCATCATCAATAAAGGAAACAAAATAACGTGAGCCACCAAGAGATGATACCTGTGCCGGTCCCCACACATCAGTGTGTACAAGCTCCAATAGATGCGTCTTTGGAGCGCGTCCTGTCTTCTTGAAGCTAACTTTCTTCTGCTTGCCATACACGCAGTCCTCACAGAATTCCAGATCGATTGCCTTCAACCCTGGTAGCTTCCCCTTTGACAATAGCACTTTCATCCCCTTCTCACTCATATGTCCCAACCTCTGATGCCATAACTGCTCGTTCATTCCAGTTGATACAACTGCGAGTGAACAATACGATCCGAAAGTCACATACAAAGTACCTTCCTTCTTGCCTCGAGATATAACCAAGGCACCTTTTGTGACCTTCCATGCATCGCTCGTGAATGTCGTCACATATCCGGTATCGGCCAACTGCCCCACTGAGATCAAATTCCGTCTCAAACTCGGTACATGTCTGACATCCTTCAGCTTCAAGACCGTTCCGTCTTTCTGACTTAAATGAACGTCTCATTTGCCAACAATACTGCATGGCTCATCATCACTCAGGTAGACTCTTCCAAAGTTACCTGAAACATAATCACGAAGAACTATCTTTTGATGAAGTGGCATGAAACGAAGCACCCGAGTCTATAACCTAAGACTCATTCCGCGCATCAAGAGACAAGATCAACGCCTCTGTGTCACTCTCCTCAGATAGATTCACTGAGTCCTTCCCACCTTGAGAGGTTCCTTCTTGTTTCTTAAGCGCCTTGCAATCACGCTTCATGTGCCCCTTCTTCCCGCAATGCCAACACCCGTCCTTGTCTTTCGGTCCCTTGGACTTATTCCTCGACTTAGAACGCCCGTGTTTATTGCCACCTTTGTTTGAAGATCTTCCTCTTCCTTCAACGTTTAGAGCATTTCCTGAATCCCCTGAAGTTCCTGATGTCTTCCTTCTAGATTCTTCGCTTAGAATTAGACCGGCCACATCATCGAATTTCAACTTCGCAGATCCTGAAGAATTGCTCACGGCAATCACCAAACCATCCCAGCTGTCTGGCAAACTTGACAAGATCAATAGGGCCCTGACCTCGTCATCAAAAGTGATGTCAATGGATTCCAATTGGCTCGTGACTGTATTGAACTCGTTTAGATGTTCAGCCACGCCCCCACCATCTGACATCTTCATGTTGAATAGCCGTTTCATGAGATGAACCTTATTTGACGCCGAGGGTTTCTCATACATCGTAGCCAAAGCCTGCATCAATTCTTTTGTGGTCTTTACTTTGGATATGTTGAAGGCGACGCTCTTAGACAAAGAGAGTCGGATCGTTCCTAAAGCTTTCCGATCCATTAAAGCCCATTCATCATCTGTCATCTTCTCTGGTTTCTTCTCTTTTCCTTCTAGAGGAATGTAGAGGTCCTTCTGATACAGATAATCCTCCATCTGCATCTTCCAGAAGGCAAAGTTTGAACCATCAAACTTCTCAATTCTAGTTTTCCCATCTTTCGCCATCGCTCCCAGTTGAACTAAACCAATAGCTCTGATACCGGTTGTTGCGCAGCACGCCAACAACGCCGGTGAACCGAGATCCAATCTCCGGTCTCACCCACAAACGATAAACAGGAAGAAAAATAATAACTAGAAAAGAATCACACAAACCAACAATCCACAAGACAGAGATTTACGTGGAAAAACCCCAACAAGGGTAAAAAACCACGGGTGCAAACTTCACTATGAAGAAAAACGAAGTTACAAGCAATGTACTTACCTTCTCTTATGCTCCCATGCACAGAGATGGCCCTTTTGCTAATCCTCTCGCCTTTTTCTCACCTTGGACGTATAGAAGCCCTAATCCCTATCTCTAATCCCGGTTTACACTCTTTTATATAGTAAACCACGCAATTAGAACACAAAGTAGGAAACCCGCACTTAAGCCCGCGGCCGGTCAGGCGCCCGGACATAACCGGGTCGGGCGCCCGGCCAATACAAAATACGTCCAGCAACAAAAAACAAAAAACAGATAAATATCGGGCGCCTGGACACTTTGACCGTCAGGTGCCCGGATGCTCACAAAACAGTCCAGTGGACTGAACAGCAAATGGCTGAATTTCGGGCGCCCAGTCCACAGACCGTCCGGGCGCCCGGCCAAGCTCAATGGAGTTTTTTTTGTCTCCACACTCAACACTCTTTAAGTTCTCTAAAACCACAATGCAACAGACACTACCCCTATGTCCATAAACAAGACACCAATCAAATCTCGAAAAGCAGCAACAGCCCCAACCTCAATTCTATAAAATCAGCAAGAACAATTTCCACAATGTCGTCCAACAACTCACTGGATCACCTCCCAACACGATTCTTTTCTTCCTCCTCACAACCCTCATAAGAAGCAGTTTAGGAATGACTAAATATGAGACCTGCGAGGTGGATTCAACAGTCAAAAATGAGGATTTGATAAATACCAAATTCAAGTAGATAGATTTTTTTTGTCATCTCTGAAGAAGTTAATATCTTACCCGGTTCTTCACCCATATTAATGGTATGGAACAATAGTCTCATTTGGAGTATATACACTAATCGCTTTGAGTACGAGAACCCTATTAGGTGGATTGGTCTGAGTGGAGAGAGAAAAAAAGGCTTGAACTTCAAATCTTTCCGAATAAATCCAATATTGGATAGTCCTCGATGCCACATTGGGCTCCAATTAAGTATCGTCAGGAGCTTAACTAAAGAGAGGTGCATTGCGGTATACTTGTGTGTTTGGTGGGTCATGAGATTCTCTCGAAAGTCGACAGGGTGGTTATACACCTCGATTTACTTGAAGGCTTGTGGGCAAGTCAAAAACCCCTTCCTTGCAACTGTAGATAGGATCCATCCGAATTCGAGTTGTAAGGTTGAGAATTCGGATTCCTATGAGGATTTGGATTGTTCCAGTAATTAAGTGAGCCCATGCTCCCAAATGGTTGGGTTGGGGCTCAAGCCTAGCCCTATATATGTATTTGGACCAAGCTTGAGTTAAACTATTTTAGCCTGTCACACGCCCAGCTGGGTTTGGGCATACTTTGAAGAATACAGGCTGAGTTTGCACAAAGCTTGGCCCAACCCTAATCGCCCTGGTTAACACCCCTAGGACTAAAATGAGTTTAGCCAAAGCCCAACCTGAAAATTGACAAGGCCATGCATCCCAAACACAAGCTCTGCCATGAACCCCAAACATAAATGTTTGTACATAAGCTAGTTGTGTGTGAGCGTTTCATTAATCAAGTAGTTGTACGTGCAACTAGTTGGTGTTTGTGTGACATCTCTCCATCCGATAATGTTGTCTTACCATGAAAATTGGACGCCCGATACATATATGGCCCACCCATCAGAACAAGCACCCAATCCAATTTTGGCCTAGCTGGTCTCTCCTGTTGAGCCTTATTCTCCAAGCCCGGCTCAAACAAAAGCACAAAAGAAAATGCCCAGGCCCAGACCATTGGCTTTTAGCTTCAACCCAAAGCGGGCTGGTTCTTGATGAGGCTGCGGCCATTGTGGGGATTTCAAAGTTTCTATCTCATGCAAGTTACTACCATGCAATGGGTTGTAGGTGAACATTCTTCTCCATGAATCTAAGAAATTAAACAAGTACTGTATCTCACTCATGAAACTCTAATTACATTTTATTCTCTCCTTCTCATGGACTAATCAGCTTCTGTTGACGTCACAAGATTTATTGCAATGGCGGCCCACTCAATCCATTAATCTCAAATGGTTGAACCAAATTATAACATATCTAAGTAGAGAATGTTTTGTAGCGATAGCAAGGCTTACTCGAGATCTGTCCTAATCTCAAAAAGCTTGTTATAGAAGAGCTCGAGGCAATTACTAAGCCCTTATTATCTCAATTATCATATTTTAAGCCGCTAATTTAGGTCTCCAGGTGCTGATTGAACACATGGACCACATGTAATTTGTGGGGCCCTTCACAGATGGAGTATGGCCCACGACACATTATCAGACAATCTTAATCATCTGATATTACCTGTTAAATTTGCACATGATCATTTGTCGCTTATTTCCGTTATCTGTGGCCACCATTTAATCAATTGGCCAGGATCATCAGACCAGCCTGATTTTTGGGCATATGCTCTATCCATGAAGAGTCTAAAATTTGGGCCATTTTGGATTGGCCCACCAATACAGTGAATATCTCTTAAAGCACCCTAGTGAGTTTCAGTTGGCCAGATTTCAAATTTTCACTTATGTTTGGGAAGGTGGAAAACATGGAAAGGGAATATGAATTCCCAGACAATTTCTTCTGTTTGGCAAACCAAGAAATAGGGGAAAGTTCATTTCCTTTTCTTAGCTCTTCCTCAGGGCCTGTTTGGATTCGTTTGAAGTTGAAAAGAGGAAAATTGATTCTTTTGAAAATAAAAATTTCTAGTAAAATTGGTGGAAATTAAACTCTTTTTTTACTATTTGTTTTCTCACCAATTTTTTCAAGGAAAAATTGGTCTGATATTCCATTTTGGTTGTTTGTAATCCACTTCTATGACTTGGTGAGGAACGACTAAGGTGGGCCCCGCGTAGTTAAGATCATCCAACATTGGACCCATGTGGAAATATACATGGTTGGGCTCTGCTAATGATCGGCCTAGGTGAAAATAGGCACAACTAGGATCAATTAACAATGGGGCACCCCACATGTCATGGTTAAGCCCCACATGGAAATACACATGGTTATATTGATTAGCAATTTTCCTATGTAATTAAGATCATCTAACAATGGGCCCAATATGGAAATCACATGGTTAAGATAACAATGGGACCACATTGTTGACATCAATGGGCACATGCAGAAATACACATTGTTAGAATCAACTAAAAATGGCCTTGGCTGCAAGGCTCTAAGGGCCCGTTTGGATACCACCAAATAAGTTACTTTTTCTACTTACAACAGTAGATAAGTAACTTATTTCAGATAAGTCAGTTTGGTTTATGATTATGATTAGCAATAAGTAGCTTTTTTTACTTAAAAGTATATAATCACTTCAGCTAATTTTTTTAGCTTTTTAACTTTTCTGAATAGATGAAAGAGAAAAAAAAGCTGATAAGTATGTTGTTTACCAAACATACTTATTTTCTCACTAAGTAGAAACTAAGATAAGTTACTTATGGCATAAGTAACTTACCTTAAGCAACTTACTATCCAAACGGGTCCTAAAAAACAAGTAAAACCATCTCATTAAAAGAAAAGAATAAAAAAATAAATATTTAAATATATACTATCATAAGGTATGGTTGTTGTTTCCTTGCCTATTGACCTTTTATCATTTCCATGAAAAACTACTCTAATTTAAATAATAATATAACGACAATGGGATTCTCTAGTTTCAAATTTGTGAGGATTCACATCAACTTTTCCATGTCCATGTTTTGGATTGAAACTTTTACTGCCAAATTCCTAAGGAATTTGAACTTACAAAATAATACCTCCAATAATATATTTGTTTGAAGGTCTCTTTAGGGGTTGAAATTATAAAATTGGTCTTTGTTCTTTAAAAGGTGATAAAGTCAAGAATTGTGGGGCCCATATTGCAGTGTATAACATCCAACCTGTCCAATAGAAGAATCTTAGTATCTTACCATAAAAATCAAAAGAATGGATTGGAATTTTTTACTGCCAAATTCCTCAGGAGCTCAAACTGACAAAATAATGCCTCTAATGATATATATATTTTTTTAAAGGTCACTTTAGAGGGCTGAAATTATAAAGTTCGCCTCATTTATTTGTCCCGTAAAAAGTGATAAAGTCAAGAATTGTGGGGCCCATGTTGTATGTGTATAACATCTAACCTGTCCAATAGAAGAATCTTACCATAAAGATTGGAAGAATGAAAATTCTGGTGGATCCAACCAAAAGGTGGGCCACACCATAGAAAATAATATACACTATCCAAAATCATCCAAATGCATGTCTAGCCCATGTGATTATTCAATCTACCATACTCTTTTTTTTTTCCCAGTGATCATCATGGTGAGAAAAGGTTGGATGTCATACACATACCATGAGGGCCCACGATTCTAAACAATACCGCTTTAAAAAGTACATAAAAATAATTTAGTAATTTTATTCCCTAAGAATCACTACATTGGAAATTGAGTTGGGTGAGGCATTATTTGGTAAAATCTGCATTATGGAAGGATTTTGTGGTAAAAAACCCGGATTCTCCCTGTCCAAATGGGCCAATTTCTCCCAAGTGATCCAATCTTGTAATCTCATATTGTACTTGTTATCTAGGAATGAGGATACCAGAGAGAGTTATGAGGCTGAGACATTGCCTTTCTGGTGCCCACTGGGGTTATGAGGCTGACCAATTAGGTGATCAGATGTAATCAGTGGCCAGAAGAGTCAGTGATTCTGTAAGGACCTGAAGACGGTCCACATTCAACAGGCTAAAAACTAGCATCGACTTGTTGATTACACTGAATGTTCACAATCCAGTTACTTGTGCATACAAATGCATTTGGTAGGTTCAATAGGCAGCATTGGTTTGCTGCTTCTGGGCTTGACCCACAAGATGGATGGCTTGGGCCTCATGTTAGGCTCATGGCCTAGTCCTGGGCCTGATTTTAATCACTAAAAAAATAAAGGGATGAGGCTTAATCTTTGAGGTCTGCATTTTGGGTTGGCCCCGAATTTCATGCCTGACGCAATGAGCTGAGCTTGTGCTGATCCAAACCTGGCCTGAACCCAGATCATACTACAATTTGCTTCGTTGCAAAAGAATGAGAGAGAGTTTCAACCGTTAATCTGCATAGCCCAACATAGACAATCTTGGGTTGCACATTGGGCATATCATGGAGATCTCCAGACCCATTTCTTACTTGGGCTTGGACCACATGATGTAATTTCGGGCCGAAATGAGACCAGTTTGGCTTACTTGGGCCCACGAAATTCATCCACAATAAAAAAAGAAGCAATTTGTAAAACGAAGCTTTGGTGAGCCCACAAGCCTTTAAAATGCGGCCCACCATGTACACTCTAGCACACAGGTACAAGATCCACTCGTCCATTAGGTGGACCCCACTTTGAAGATGCATTTGGTAAATAAAAAAATCAATCCAATCCATTCGTTAGGTTGGCAAAGAGTATAAAAAAACTTAGGAAACTTTTTATTAGGCGATCCACCTATTTCTATCATTGTGGCCCACCTGGATAGTGAAGCAGCACGAACTTTGTACCATGAGATATAAATGACTAGACCCACCTGGAGACAACCTGGATCATGCTCTCACATGCAATTTTGGCTCATACCGTGGCGTGTAGCTAGGATCCCTTCTACTAGATGTAGGCCTAACTTGAACGGCCTGATTTTTACGGTTGGACAATCTTGCTGGATAGGTTCGATACTGTATACATATACCGACGCGGAATGAGTACTGACCCCGACTATCCCTATCTAGGAACGGACAGGGGACCAGAGGTGCCACCGTGATGTATGGGTTTTATCCACACCGTCCATCCATTTTGTCATATCATTTTAGGGCACAGTCGTGGAAATGAGGCAGTTCCAAGGCTCATGTGGACCAAACAGTATGGATTAAACAAATACTTGGATCTAGCTGATATTTGTGTTTTCCCTTCATCCAGGTCTATTTGACCTTATGAACAGGTTGGATGGCTCTTGGAAGGTTTCAACGGTGGGTTTCATTGTCAACACTGCTTCCTGTGGTGTGGTCTACTTGAGCCTTGGATATGTCTCATTTTTGGGCTTGTATACTTAAAATGATATGAAAAAAAATGGATGGACGGTGTGGATGAAACCCATACGTTACGGTGGTCCCTCAGTGACATGTCCAATCCGCATCCTACATATACAGGAAATGGTGGTCCCACCACGTGCACCCTACAGTGACTTGTAAAGGAACTGACCTCTTAATGAGAACGGATTCGGGCGCGGATTTCCTGCCAAAGCCTTGCGCAGGAAGTTCCTGCGCTGGGAACCAAGGTGGGGCCCACAGTGATGTTTTTTGATAAATCCACTCCGTCCATCCGTTTTGGGAGATCATTTTAGGAGATGAGAACAAAAATGAACCGGATCCAAGACTCAAGTGGACCTTACGAAAGCAAGAAAAACCTTACGAAAGCTGCACCCTATCCACTGAAGATGCGAAAAGGCATGCGTGACTACGAGTGGTCATGCAGGGGATGGAATACTTCATGGATAAGATCCACACCGTCCATCAGGTGCTTCATCCCATCTGAGCCTTTCATTCCGAACATTACACTGACCCACAACCCAGGTGGGCCTCCACCGCAGGAAACAATGCAAAATTTACCTAAGACTTCTAAATTCACATGGTGTGGTCGATTTGAGTTTTCAGGGACGCAGATTGCCTGGCGGCCCCTGTTGATGTATGTGTTTTATCCAGATCGTCGGTCCATTTTGCCACATCATTTTAAGGCATGAGCCAATATCCAAAGCTCAAGTACACCATGCCACGAGATATAGTGGGTATTGAACGCTTACTGTTGAAACTTCCTAATGGCCACAAAAGTTTTGGATCAAGCTGATATTTGTGCTTTCCCTTCATCCAGTTTTAGGTGGCCTTATGAACAGGTTGGATGATAAATAAACATCACTGTGTGCCCTAGGAAGGTTTTAACGGTGGACATCATTATCCCACTGTTTCCTTTGGTGTGGTCCACCTGAGCTTTGGATGTGCTTCAATTTTGGGCTCATGGCATAAAATCAGCTGGCAAAATGGATAGCTGGCATGGATAAAATACATACATCACGGTGGGTGGGCCTCACAGAGTCCAATAACTGGCTAGCTACGTGGTATTGGAGTCACCAAACAATCTCCACTATAAATGACATAATTTTAAAAAAAAAATGTAATAGTTTTCATGAAAAGACTTATATGAATGAATTGGATAACATATTCAAACCACAATAAATTTAATAAACATATTTAAACTATAAGAAACCTAATACACATTGTAAGATGAGCATCCCATCCTAACTTTTTCTTGTAGTGTGGCCTACTTGAGCTTTGGATTGACCTTAACACCAAGTAGCTATGTGGTGTTAGGGACAACAAGCAATCCCCATCTATAATTGCGTGATTTTAGAAGCCATCATTTTTGTGAGAAGAGCTATACGAATGATTTGGGCAGAATATTCAAACCATAATGGACCTAATACACAACTTATGGTGGGCATCCCATCTTAACCATTTCTTATGGTGTGGCCAACTTGAGCTTTGGTCAACCAAAACAGTAGGCAACTATGTAGTGTTGGAGTCACCAATCGATCCGTATCTATAATAACATGATTTTAGAAGCCATCATTTTCATGAGAAGAGATATGAATGAATTGAACAACATATTAAAACCTCGATGGGTGTAATACACAACTAACAATAGGCATATCAGCCTAACTTTTTTTCTTGTAGCACGGCTTACTTGAGTTTGAGATCAACCTAAACATAATATAGCTATTTGTTGTTAGGGTCATTAGGCAATCTCTGGTTAGCTATATTATCATGAGTTTTGAAAAATGTCATAGTTTTCGTGAAAAGAGTCATATGTATGAACTGGACAATATATTCAAATCATGGTAAGCGTAATATGCAACTAAGAATGAGCATCACATCTTAACTTTTTCTTATAGTGTGGCCTACTTTAGATTTAGACCAACCTAAACACCACACAGCTATGTGGTGTTGGGTCATTAGGTAATCATCATCTATAATAGCAAGAATTTTTTTTTCGATACTATCTTTTTCATGAGAATAGTCATATAAATGAACTGGACAACATATTTCAACCACTATGGTCCTAATTATACGCAACCAATAGTAGGTATCTTGTCCTAACTTTTTCTGATAGTGTGACCTACTTGAGTTTTAGACCGACCTAACACGGTGTAACTATGTGGTGCTGGGGTCATCAAGCAACCCCTGTCTATAATAGCATGATGTTTGGAAATGCTATCATTTTCATGAAAAGAGTCACACCAATGAATTGGACATCATATTCAAACCACGGTGGGCTTAGTACACAACTAACAATGGGTATCTCATTTTAACATTTTCTTATAGTGTGGCCTACTTGAATTTTAGACCAACCTAAACAGGGTGTAGCTATGTGGTATTGGGGTCACTAGGCAATCTCCGTCTATAATAGCATGATTTTTAAAAAAAATGTCATCATTTTCATGAAAAAAGTCATATAAATGAATTGGACGACATATTCAAACTATGGTGGGTGTAATACGCAACTAATAGTGGGCATCCCATCTTAACTTTTTCTTATGGCGTGACTTACTTGTGATTTAGACTAACCTAAATACCGCGCAGCTATGTGGCATTGGGTCACTAAGTAATCATTACCTATAATAACAAGATTTTTTTCAATGCTATCGTTTTCACGAGAATAGTCATATGAATGAACTGGATAACATATTCCAACCACTATGGTCCTAATACGCAACCAATAGTAGGTATTTTGTCCTAACTTTTTTCTGATGGTGTGGCTTACTTGAGTTTTGGACCAACCTAACACGATGTAGCTATATGGCGTTGGAGTCACCAAGAAGCCCCTATCTATAATAGCATGATGTTTGGAAAATGCTATCATTTTCATGAAAAGAGTCACATCAATGAATTGGACATCATATCCAAACTGCAGTGGGCCTAGTACACAACTAATAATAGGTATTTCATCTTAACATTTTCTTATGGTATGGCCTCCTTGAATTTTAGACCAACCTAAACAGACTGTAGCTATGTAGTGTTGGGGTCACTAGGCAATCTCCGTCCATAATAGCATAATTTTTAAAAAATGTCATCGTTTTCATGAAAAGAATCATATAAATGAATTGGACAACATATTCAAACCATGGTAGGTGTAATATGCAACTAATAGTGGGCATCCCGTCTTAACTTTTTTTTTTATGGTGTGGCCTACTTATGATTTAGACCAACCTAAGCACCACATAACTATGTGGCGTTGGGTCACTAGGAAATTATCATCTATAATAACACGATTTTTTTAAATGTCATCATTTTCATGAAAATGTCATATGAATGCATTGGATAGTATATTCAAATCACGGTGAGCCTAATACACACCTAATAGTAAGTATCCATCCTATCATTTTCTTATGGTGTGGCCTACTTGAGTTTTAGATATACCTAAACACGACGTAACTATGTGGTGTTGAGGTCACTAGGCAACCCCTATCTATAATAGCATGATTTTTTTTAAATGCAATTATTTTCATAAAAGAGTCATATGAATGAATTAGACAGCATATTCAAACTACGGTAGGCCTGAGACACATCTAACAGTGATTATCTTTCTTAACTTTTTTCTTATAGTGTGGCCTACTTGAATTTTTTACCGACTTAAATAAGGAGTAACTATGTACTGTTAGGGTCGATCACCAGGTAATCCCTATCTATAATAATAATATGATTGTTGAAAAATGTCATCATTTTTTTATGAAAAAGAGTCACATGAATGAATTGGACAGCGTATTCAAACCATAGCCGACTAACACACAACTAACAATGAGTATCTCATCTTACTTTTTCTCATGGTCTGGCTTACATGAGTTTGGGACTGACTTGAATACTGCATAGTTAAGTTGTGTTAGGGTCATCAAGCAATCATTGTCTATAATAGCATAATTTTTTAAAAAATGCTATCATTTTCATGAAAATAGTCATATGAATGAATTGGATAGTATATTCAAAGCACGATGGCCAGCTTAATACGCAACCAATAGTATGTATCTCCTATTAACTTTTTCTTATAGTGTGGCTTACTTGAGTTTTGAACAAACTTAAACATCTTGCAGCTATGTGGTATTGAGTCACCAAGTAATCACTATATATAATAGTGTAATTTTTTTTAAATGTCATTGTTTTCATGAGAAAGTCATGTGAATAAACTAGACGTACGACATATTCCAGCCACTGCGTGTCACACCCCGAAATCTAGATATTAAGTGTGCACCCTTAGACTCGTACACTAAGTGTACTAAAATCTGTCAATTCTATAGTTAGTAACTAGGCATCATTTATATGCACTCTAAGTTCCATTTACATTTATCTATTAAATATTTACACAACCATTTAACATTAACATCCACACAATTCTAACATTCATAGACCACATAGCTTTATTCACTAGATTCCATCCATTAAATTAACACGGTTCACCCATTTGGGACCTTATTTATAATAATTATTAATAATCAAATAAAAAAATTATATTCAATGAAATTAGCAAAATTAACTAAAATATAAAAATTTCAAAATAATAAAATATTCAAATAACTAATAACATGTTCCAATGTCAATAAATGATAAGTTATTCCAAATTCAGATTTACTAAAATTCAATAATATTCATTCTAAAGCAATGGCTCATCTTCAATCAAATAGGGTCACGTTTTTCGTGGATCATTCACTGGCTCGATAACATCCTATTTTTTTGTGCCAATGATTCAGCCTCTATCACATCTGTACAGTTTTTCATTAACAGCCATAAGCTAGTTAGGTTTAGTGAGAATTTCTAATATGGTTCATTGCATCAAAATTCAAATAGAACAATACAGTAGTACATAAGTAATAATCCAATAAAGTAAATGCAGGTAATGAATAAATGTATAAATGTCACACAATGCGTAAATGCATGAATGCATTAAGTAGGAAACCGTCCACTTGCTTGAGTTTGAAACTCATCAACTCGCATCTGCCGCTTGGAAGGCTTCTATCATTTTGGTAGGCATGGGCAAGGCCCGCATCTACTCCTTAAGTAGGCTTCCACTAGTATAGTGAGCATCCGACAGTAATTCTACCAGGTACACTATCCAGGGAGATTCCACATGGATTCAAGCACATATTTTGTATGCAAGAGATGAATGCACAATTATAGCAATGCAGTTGTAAACCATGGATTGTATACAACAAATTAACTTGTAGGTTACATCAATACAACAAGTCAAATAATGAGTTCAACCATAAATAAATCAAGTAATTCTAAAATAAGATAATATGACAGCAAAATTAGAGTAAGCACATCAAAGTAATCAATTACTTTAATTCCAATAAAGAAAAAACATATTGGGATCACTCATATGTATCCGATATAGATGATTCCGTAAAGTAATCAGATCAGTCCAAATTAAAATTTTCTAATGTTCATATAAATGAAATTATTAACTGATTCTATTAATTCACATGGTGGGGTCTATTTTTAATTAATCAAGATTTTACAATGGTGTCTATAAGAAAGATCATATGCTGTTAAATTTAATTTTTTCGGACCGAACCCTTAACACAAGATTTTTAATCATCACAGGTCAATGTGGGACCCACTTGATCACATCAAAGTGATTGACCACTTTTTAGTGACCTATAAATGGTCTAATATAGGTGAAGTATATATTCTAAGTCTATTTATCCAAATATTAAGGTTCAGATTAATTAAACAGATTTATTCAAGTGTCTGTCAATCGATTGGACCGTCAATTGAATCAACAACCTTTCAATTGAATCAATAAAATTAGAAATTCAATATTTTAGTCTCTGGACAGTTTTCAACCCTTTCAATCGAATTGACTTTGATCGAAAGTCGAATCAAGATAAGTCGAATTCGATATGTTTTGATAGATTAATTCAAAAAATTGAAAATCTTTCTATTTTAATAATATACGGTGCAATTAAACTTGATAGACGGATACAAACTATTCATCAGTTTTCTCTTGCCCAATTAAAAGAAACAATCGCTGATTAACTTGATCTGAATCATCCATAGTTTATTTTATTTAAGACTCCATAATTTTAATAATAAACATCGTTTGATTAATGCAGCCCACCAAACAATCAAATCAATCTTATTGTTTGGGATCTTAATGTAATTAACTCTTGGAATCAAATAGATCATTTAGATTTAGTCGAATTCCACATGTCTGGTGACCCGACATAACATTCAATATATGATTTATCATTTAAGAGTTCTTCTGATCAGTGTGGGCCATCTAATGGTCCTATCACCGTGATATTTGGGGTCCTGTCATATTTTGACCCTGACAAATACATAAACCATGTGGATCTAATCCCACATATCAGGTGGCCCTATCTCGATTCCCTACGCAATGTTGCAAAAGCAGTTGCGTAGAAATTTGATATCTCCTTATTGGACCTTCCAAACATCTCAATATAATAAACGTACGGTTAATTCAGACTGTTCATTATATCGATCTAGTAAAAATAACCTAAATAACCTATAATTAAGAGAAAAAATTGGATCTCCATCGATCAATATGGCCTATCAGATGATCGAATTGACCCGATCCTTGAGATCATGACATAACTTGAACCTAGAATATAGATGAACCGTATGGATTAAATTATCCATGTCCATATTATAAGAAAGAATCTCTTGCAAAAAAAGTCTAAGGCTATTACGTAAAGATTTAGATCTTTCTACGAGGACAAAGTAGATGCACACGAGACGTTTGGCTAATCTAAACCATCCATTATGTAGAGCAATATAGATTTACTTAAATTACAATAAAATAAGCAAAGTGAAAAAATTAAATCACCAACTTATATAGTTCAAGATTAGGGTTTTTTTCTCTCGTTCTCTCTTTCTCTCTCTCGTTCTCTTTTTCTCTCTCTCACTTTTAATTAGTATGATTTGTTTTATTTATTTTAGTCAGACGACTCTCTCTCTCTCTCTCTCTCTCTCTCTCACACACACACACATTTTCTCTCTTAAGAAGGAGAAGTCGTTGGAGGGGGACAGAAATGAGGGAGAGATAAGATAAATGAGATAAAAGATTTATTGGTTCTCTCCCGCTCTCTCCTTTTTGAAATTAAGTTTAATTTTAATTGATATCTTTCTTGTTATTATTATTATTATTATTATTATTATTATTATTATTATTTTGGGTTATTATATTATATGATCTGGATCTTAAGACATCGAGTGGTTCAGGAATAGGTGGTCGAGGTTGATGAAGTTTGGATGATTTAGGTATGTCAAATGAATTATTAGATAGTTGTGTTCCTTGATGACTTAGATGAACGGCCGAGATCCATTAGTATGGATGATTAGGATTAGAAAAACCATTCTTCCATTCATGTTGTATTGTTAAGAGAATTCAAATTTGAATGAAAAACGAAATGGAAGCAATAGTTTCCTATTTGAAATGTTTCATGTTTCTATCTCTGTATAACCATGGATGCGAGTTGATGCAAAGATTTGGTGGGGTTCATTGTAGGGTTTATGAGAGAAATCCGTTACAATATTCGTATGATTAGTCAGATCATGTTAGGGCATAAGTCTAAAACTGAGGCAGATCTAATACTTAGGTGAGTCATTCGATTAAAAACAGTAAGTAAGTAAACTTATCGTTGAAACTTCTTTTCTTTATTTTATATATATGTCTACCACAATCCTTTATATGTGTGTGCATACACACGCGAGTGATGGGAACCATACGTAATGTGTATGGATAAAATGGCAACGTTATTTCTCTCACCTCATGTTTTTAATTAAAATTTTCAAGTGCTCCTAACTCTCGCTCACACCATCCATTCGGGGTAAAATTTCACCATGGTTCCCTATTTTTGTGCTCTATTTATGGACCAATTTTGAGCATTGATTTTTCAATGATGAATAATATGTTTTTTTAATGGTATACGTCTAATCGTAATGCAAAATAACATGTATTAATATCTTATGTAAAAACTAACCAGTAGTTTAGATGTATACTCTATGATCTTTCAAATGAACAATTTATTTCGATATTTAGATGAGCCATTTAGTAAATACAAATATGATAGATAGTTAATGAAGAGATAAAATTAAAGTAATTAATTAGATGGTTAGGTATTTTATCTTGTATATGAGTTTTTTTACGATCGATTTTGTAAATGAATATATACGTACAAATTGATTTTTGGATGTAGCTTTCTATTAAGAATGCACACAATTAAATTCAAGTAACATGTTCACTTATATAAGTTATTTAGATCGTAGATTTGACGATTGGTTAAACATATTTATAGGTAACGAACAATATGAGCGGATTAGAATTTTAATTTGATATGTAAACGAGCATATATAAAAATCTGGTAATTAGTTTACCATGATTGAATGGTCTAAAATCAAAGTGGACGGTCATATATCTTTATCTAGTAATGAATGGTTGATTTAACGGTTGGTTTGATGAACTACGAATTATTTTAAAATATATGAAAGTTCAGAGTTCCCTACAATGTGTAGGTGCATATAAGTGTGTATTTGTGAGTCTAAGGGTACATACAAGTGTGTAACTTATTCAAAAGTTTATGGATATGCTACGTGGGTTCTCTCAGACATGTATACTTCTTAGGTTCTAATGGTAACACTTGAGAACTTTTAATATTCGATATTGAAAAGTTCGGGGTGTTACACTACGGGCCTAATATGCAATTAACAATGGGCATCCTATCTTAACTTTTTCTTATAGTGTAACTTTTTTGAGTTTTAAATCGATTAAGATATGACCTAGTTATTTAGTTTTGGGCACTAGGCAGCCCCTGTCTATAATAGCATGATTTTTTTTTAAATATCGTCATTTTCATAAATAGTTATATGAATGAATAGGACAACATATTAAAACCATGGTGGGCCTAATATGCAATTAACATTGGACATCTCATCTTCATTGATTCTTTTTATGGTATGGCCTGCTTAAGTTTTAAAATGACCTAAACATGTTGTATCTATGTGGTGTTGGGGTCACTAGACAATCTGATGTAGGCCCAATTCAAGGGGAAAGCTCAATCCATCAACTAGGCCCCAGCATTAGTATTTAGCTCATTATTTTTAACCTAGTACATTCATAATGCATGGCTTGGGAATTATGTTACCTTCTTAGAAATGGAAAGAGTTTGGAATTGAAGTATATTTTTGAAATATAATCAACATTATTTTGGAAGTTGTTTATTTATTTTGAAAATATATAATAATACATTGCAAACGTGTAGTTGTTATTAATGTATTTATGAATGGGGGGGTGTAATTGGTCTATATAAAATAATAAGAAAAATATCTAATCTTTTTGTTATTCTCTATAAATTGTGATTCAAATTGTAGCAACAAAATTCTCCTTTTTTTATTTTTATTGCATTTTTTTATTTTACTTTAAGCGGTATCAGAGCAAGATCGATTCTTGGATTGTGCTTGATTTCTTATGGCAAGAGGAAGGGGATGCCGGGTCGAACTAATGGCTTCAATTCAAGATGTCCACCTTCATGAAGAAATTGAAAAATTGAAGCATGCCAACAACAATCTACAATGTATAATGGAGGAGATTTTGTGAAGACTTTCCACACAAGCCTTTACAAGTATATTATAATTTATGATAAAGACACCCATGAAATACTTAATAAAATGATCAAACTAAATGAAGGTGAAATGAATGAAAACTATATTGAATTTTATGATGAACAAATTTATGACAAAGATGCGTATAGAATGTTTGATGAAATGACCGAACTAAATGAAAGTAAAGTGAATGAAGACCACAGTGAATTTGATGATGACGATCTAATTTATGATGAAGATGTCAAAGAAGTTCTTATTGAAATGACCAGATCGAATAAAGGTAAAATCCTATTATTCTCAAAGTTTTGACTGCTCCTTAAGCAATCGAGGACGATTTCTTTTGTACTTGTATTTTTCATACATGTTGCAGATGTGGTAAGAAGGTATGTGATGGCATCATAAATTGGGAGTGTCGAAATTCAGTTTCTAAAGAGATGATGGACAAGTTTCACTTGAAAGTAGATGAACATCATAAGCCTTACAAGATATTTTAATTCAAAAGAGAGAAAAATGAAAACCAAAACATGGTGAATTATTAGACTACACCATCTATTACAGAAGAAGTCAATTCTAAAATGTATCATATTTCAAACTCAAGGACAAGTTCTTTCAAAGAAGGGTAGAATGATACAGGCCCCCAATTTAAGGAGAGAGCCAAATCCATCAACCAGGCCTAAGTCTTAGTATTCAGCCCATTATTTATAACCCAAGTATTTTCATGATGCATGTTTTGAACTATATTGCATGTTTGAAAAATGGAGGAGGTTTGAAATTGAAGTATGTCTTCGGAATATATTTGACATTATTTTAAAAATTATTTCTTTATTTTGAAAATATATAGCAATACACCGAAAATACATGGTTATTATAACGTATTTATGACGGGGTGGGTGTGTATAATTGATATATATATATATATATATATATATATATATATATATATATATATATTCTTTGAGTTATTTTCTACAAGTATTGTATTTTATTGTAATTTAAGTGATTCATCTCTTGCTGGGGTGAATGATTCCTCAACCCTCAAGTGAGTGAGTCCTTAAGCTATTCATTTGTTGGGTGAGTGATTTCCCAACTCCTTGAGTGTATGAGTCCCTTATTTATCTCATTTTTTTATTGTCATTCGGCCTATATACTCTTGATTCAAATTATAGCAACAAAGTTCTTCTTTTCATTCTTAACTGCATTTCTTTTGAGTTCTACATTACAATCCCTATTTATAATGACTTAATTTTTTGAAAACATTATCATTTTCATGAAAAGAGTCATATAAATAAATTGGACAACGTATTTAAATCACTGTGGGACACAACAATGGGCATTCATCTTATTTTTCTTGTGGTATGGCATATTTGAATTTTGGACCAACCTAAAACACCGTGAAGTAAAGTGGTGTTGGGTCGAGCAATCCTCATCTAGAATAGCATGATTTTTAGAAAATGCCATCATTTTGTGAGAAGAGTCATATAAATGATGTGGATAGGCATATTGAAACCTTAAAGGGGTAATACAAAACTACCTCCTTATGACATCCCATCCTAACTTTTTCTTTTATGGCGTCGTCTAATTGCGTTTTAAGCTTATCTAATTTTTTGTTTTCAATTGATCTTGCACCTTGATTGCCCACGTGGTACTCGCTTACTGAACGAATGCCCCAATGACACATGGAGTAAGAGCACGTGGTTCTCATAGAAAACAACATAATCAATTAAGATTTGGATGAAATTTTTCTGACGTCCAATTTCAATTATTAAAGTGTAAACACCTCCACCTTCATGCAACTATACACTACTGTTGATTTTAATAGCTTGGACTAGGTCCACTGTACGGTTAAAAATGTGCTCCCGAAGCAATGAATGACTCATATCAGTCCTAGGAAAAAGCATGAAAGCAGCAATGGCAGGTGGGCACACCCGTGCAAAGTGTGCCCGCCACTAGCAAATATTATAAAAGTGAATGAACACATATCCTAGTGGGCAACAAACACCATAATTAAAGTACTCTAAAAATGATCACAAGGTAACTGGATCCAAGGATACGAATTCCCTGACAGTGTTTCTGTGCAGATCCTATCCTCGCATCGACACCCGTTCTGCCGACATTTATCCTTGTTCAATCAATATTGCCAATGTGCCCTGCGATGAACCCACAAATTTGTCTAGCTGAGACGCTTTGTCCCTAAGACATCTATTTAAACAACACTTGAGACCTAAATCAAAGAGATAGAAAGACAGAGATGGGAGAAAGGGCAGAAAAATGGAGCAACAAATAGAGATATGGAGATTCTTTAAGATGGCAATCAACGAAGCTTTATCGAAAACTCTGCTCAATCACAGGAGTTTGAAAGCTTGGAAAGAAGGTCCACCGAAATCTATCGAACGATCACTTGATACTGGTAGGGCGAGGTCTCCTTCCTTCTGAAGCTTCGGACAACCGACAGTGTCTTTTTATCTCCATCTATTTTTCTATTGATAAGTCAAAAGCAACATCCTTAAAGTTAAAGTCACAATTAGGGTTAAAATCCCAAAACGGTCCGGTCATCCCTTCTCATTTCTACAGAAAAGAGTGTCTGACTTCCCTATTTCTCTTTCACATCTCGAAATCAAACCGTATTCCATTCCCGTGTAAGGGATGTAAGGGGTATGAACGTGAGTAAGTACCGAGTGAAACAAAAGTAAAAAATACCAAAATGGTTGGACTCGGGATATTTCAGACGCTTCAAACCGGATTGAAATAAATAAAATAATAAGATAAAACCATAAAACGGATTGGTACGGGATTCTTCGGACGTTTCACACCGGATTGGAATATTGTAACCTTCGAGGGATATTAGGAGGTTTACATGACATATTGGGTTGTTTCATCTCTGGTACGCGATGTGTCCACTATTTCCTCACGTATTGTAGAAGGGGAAAGCATTGGTACCGGGAATGGGTCTTAGTTGCCGCGTTTAGTTTATACCTCAGTAAATTTCTGGTTGCTAGGGAATCCGGTGAGAGCAGTAAATCAATCAAGGTGTCTGAGATCAGCTGGCATCTAAGACACCGGAGAGAAACCAATCACCACTGAGAGAGTTTGTGCGATGCATAGGTTCCTGCGATAAAACAGCTGGAACCTTTCCATAACGTGTTGGTTCCGTACTATTCGTCTGGTAATTGTGGTTCGTAGTGATGGTATTTGTTTTTTATCACTTGTGCACGTGCTCGTGCTAGACTGCAGATATATCCCACCGTTCCTATTAGTCTGATGATATTAAAAGATCCCATACTGGACAGGTGCCTTCCCAGTTATTTACTTACCAAATCTACAATATGTGCACGTGGTTTACATGTCTCTCATCAACTATACTCCTGGTTTTCTTTTAATAGTTTGAGATCCAGAAATGTACAATTATTAGTTCTCGTAAACCATGAGAAAGTGTGTCTACATGTTCTAGATCTGGCAAGTTAACAATTAGGAATGTCACTTACCCGGTGTAGGTTTTAAAATCTGGTGAGTTTACTAGAATTGGTTATTTGGTACCTGAAAACGTTTTACTTGCACCTAACAGATAACCTGAATGCAAATCACCAGGCAACATCAAGAAGTTAAGTTACTGTCCTAGTAGGTTGGTAACATGAAAAATACGTCTTGGTTAGGTGTAATTTCGGGATATATCTACGTACTATGTATACTTAGGATGATCCCTGATATATGAGTAATACACCCGACCGGTGCGAACATACAAAATAATACCGTACACCCCGGTACTAACATTAACATGAGTATGAACATGCACACCGAAATCGTTAACCGATCCTAGAAGAAACATTATATTATGGTATCTCAACAACATGACGTTAGAATTGGAAACTTAAACACTGGATGTCTGTCCGCCCGTACTTTACTTTATGCTGCTAAACCTAATAGTACCCACCTGTAAGGGTGCTACCCTAAATTGTGTAGTTACCAACTCTAATAGTTTGATATCTGGGGTGAAGAATAATCTCCACCGTTACCCAACCCAGTCCAGATCAGCCCAACCCAAGCCCAGCCCAGTTCAAACCCAACCTAGTAAAGGTGGAGTTGGGACTGGGCTGGGTTTAACTTAAGCCCAACCTAAAAGGGTTGGGAATGAGTTGGGTTTAATTTTGTCCAGTGGGCATAAAATTACTAGTTGATTGATAAAACATCTAATTTGATTTACGTATAATAATCCTTATCCCCGTGCCGTCACCTTCGACTTCGGCTTGTTGTGGTGTCGTTTATATTCTAGTTTACTCTTTGTGTTACATTAGTTTGGTGTGTTCGTAAGTTGGTGTTCTCTGTTAGGCTAAAATGCACTTTTTAGGGAGTTATCCATTTTTTGGATAAGCGAGGAGTTTACATCCCAACACTACACCATTATTAGAGCCATTCTGGCTCCAACTACGTGTCCCTTCCTCCATTTGTTAAGCTTGATAGGATTATTGATCTTAGAATACTCTCCTAATATTTTAGTTAAAATTTGTAGTTTGTCCTTTTTAGATTCTTATTTTTTCATATTGATTTTGTAGCTCCTAGGTGAATATCGAGAGGAACTACATATTAAACATATCCAGAAAGTTAAAGAATTGATCTTAGTTTTAGTTTAGGATAGATCGGCCTAATATCTCGTCAATATAATAGTTTTATTAGACAGTGTACACAACAAGTAGCTGTACTGAGGGAGTTAAATTCAATCCTGAACTCGTGTGAGTTAACGTATCCAGTTAGGATCAAGGTTATCTAATTCTAGTGTTGATACTATTTGTAGTTTGTAACAATGATCCGAATTGATTATAGTACCAAACTTGAACTAAGTTTAGTGTATTTGTTGGTTGTGTGTTAAGTCTAAAAGACCTTTTCTATCTTGTAACCAAACTTCAAGGGTGTACTTCTAGGTTCAAGATCTCACAGAACTTAAGCTAAAGAGCCTCGCATGTCCAGATCTAGAAACGTTTTGTTAATTTTTTGATTACATTAATAAGGTTTGTAGGTGCTCAATAGCATTCTAATTCTTTTTGATAAATCTTGAAGTAAGTCTGAATTCGTTTGGTTGCAAGTTATAATTTAAGTTTAAACTTTGGAATTTTTGCTTAATTTGGTGGATTCTTTTGATGTTCCAAGTGGAGAATCGAAATCGATTTTCCAATTGATTTCTTTTTGTATTTTTGTTTGATCTTGATCTTCTTCTTCTTTTGATCAACATTCTTCGGAGGATCCAGAACTTAGGAAACGAGGAGTGCAACGATCTACGGGACCCTTCTTTCACCTCCACAGAAAAATATCGAATCCAGACTCTTCAACACCTCTTCATGGCGTGAACGCGTCGCTTTAAGCTTTAATCTTCGAAGGAACGCATTAGTCCTGTGACCGGCTGGTTGGCCGGCCTCCAACGTGAAGTTATAAGTGCTAAGAAACCTCAAGAATAATGTGACCGGTGGACAGTCTTCTTAGACATAATCCCATATAAACAAAAAATTACCTTCGGGAGTGAAGCCTCAACTCTTTGGGTGTGATACCCAAAGCTGGTTTGGTGTAATGCTAACCATATCAAGGAACATTTCTAATGTTGAATAGCCAGAGGCTCATCATCCTACATCAGACTGCTTCTATCCTTATGAGGGAACAATACTTTTCATTAGAGTCATGTTAGAAAATTTTGGAGGTTTCATGCGGATTGGTCTAAAAACCACTAGACATAAACATGCTACCACACAAAAGAACCAGATCTTAAACCTTCTTCAATTCACATTCAATTAAAAAAAAGGATTGTAACCCAACTCATTTACAGACAAGATAAGATTCCTGCAACAAAACAAGCACCCATCTTTCAATGATAATGCAATTCGAACATCAATTCCATGGAAACAACCCAAATCTTTCAGGTTGAAAAGGAGAAATACAAATTTTAATGGTGAGTTGACCAGCCTAATTTTAGCACTAGGTTAACTTTCTGGGGAGGTCCACCTTATGCTACCGGTCAAATGTCCCACACATTAACCAGGTTTGCACCTATGCTACACGTAGAGAGTGCGTGTGATGCTTGCGAATTTCCAGTTTTACTTACATTCCAACAACTTTGCAATTTGAGTTGAATCCATGGAAAACAATTCACGATTCAAAAGTAATATGGATTTGCGTAAAAAAAAAACACCAACATGTGTGAGGAGACAATACTACCAATACAAGTGACTTACATATCCAGATGGAATCCCACTGAGACCATGTTTTCAGTCTTTGACTTAACAAAGGTAGGAGCTACAGATAATGGATGCAAATTATAATGTCCATAGATTAAGAGGGTGTGTTTGGGTGTCATTTTAAAATGAGCTCATGTCAACTATTAATTGATATTATATATTAGAGAACCACATCTTCGAGTAGAATCCAACCCACCACTTAGCTCGATGCAAAACTGTAGCAAAAGCATGTTGGGCAAATTGACCCACGATCTGACCCAATCCAATGCCATAGATACCAAGTAACAACTAGAAAATAAAAAAAGACATCCCAAACATTTGCTCACTCAAACTCATGAGGAAAACAAACAATCCACAAATTAGAACTCATTACATTTTAAATCATCATCTCTTACCTCTATATCTTTTCATGAATGACACCAAGACAACAGAGTGGGGTGATCTGGAAAAAATGAGTGATGTATGTAAGGAAATTGTTTCATCAGTATCTCATTCATAATGGAAGGAAATTGTTGAAAAGAAAATGAGTGATGTATGTACCTGTGAATCATTATATGATAGTTGGTCTTTATATGTACGAAGAACAAACCTGTGCAATAATGAGATTTTTGGACCATAAACTAAAATGAGTTGAAAAAACTTATGAACAGCTTGGATATACAACACATACATCAAGGTAAATGCCAAGGTTAGGGTGCTACGATCAAGGTAACACCCAGTAACTACTGGGGTGGGTTTAGTACAGATTGGGGTCGCAACAGGCTGAGATTGGTGTTATGTTTAAGTTGTTTTTTTTTTTTTTTTTTTTCAGTACTTGGGTGATTGGATCACCACGGGGCTGAAACAGGACTTGAAAATGGGAATATCACAAACCAAAAATTAAGATCATTTGCCTGATTGTTAGATTGATGGATATTTAAGGAAAAGCTAAAAATAAAAAATATCTAATGGTTCTATTTCAACAAACAAGCAAAACAGAGATTAGATTGTTCAACCAATCTGATTTTGCGACTCAGTTAGCAACAATGGATTCCACAATTTAGTTGGATTAATTTGAGCCAATGTATGCCACATATACATTTTCTGTGTCCCTGTGCATCACTTGTCGTATCTGGCCCAAGTATTAAATAGCTCTCTGAGTAATATTTTATTATGCATCAGTTCACTAGGACAGTCCAATCGATCGATCTGAATTGTACATCAGTACAGGAGAATTTTCAGGGGCTACCAATGAAAAATCTCACCAATCAAATGCTATAATCCATCCTTGGTTTGGCCTTATTTTCTATAGTTGTGCTTTTTCTAAGCCATGGATGGGATGGTTATCAACTTATCATTGGCTAACAAATGTGATTTTTTTTAATCTTAAGTTATCCATGATGGATTCTAATAAATATATGATAAATTTTATTGATTGGACCTATTTTTGTATAAATGATCTTGACCATCCATATTAAATGCCCTGCCCCTTGATCACATGGTTACCATTTGTCAAATCCATACATAAGAAACTCAGATGAATCCATTCATAAGAAACTCAGGTGGGCCACACCACGTGATCTTAGAGGTGTGTGTTAGGCATGATTTCACATGGTGTAGCCAACTTGAATTTTTTTATCAGCCTGATCTTTTGCCTCCAAGGAGACTTATGCGGGGGGGGGGGGGGGGGGGGGGGGGGGGGGGGCTCAAATCATGTCCAGATTAGATGTTGTGCACACATCAGAGTGGGCCCCACACAGGTAGCTGTACAATAAGCTTGCTAAACTAATAGGAAAATCATCAAACATGGTGAAAATCTGGAAAAAAAAAAAAAAGGTCTGATTGTTGGGCCGAGAGATGCGAGACCCATCACTCAAAACCTGTAAAGGTATCAGCACCTTCCAAATTGTTGGGCCCACGATGGATGAATCATATCACGGACCCCAACCATCTGATATTGTCCATCAATGAATCCGTTCCTGACAGATGGAACATGTAGCATTTGGACATATGGGGCCCATGTTTTGGTAATCCAGTTTTTTTTAAACCGGTGGGCCCTACCTTGGATCAATGGCCTTAAGAATAGATGGTTAGGAGATCATAGAGAAACAATAAGCATCTCGATCCCACATCAACAACTCCAAAAAATGCAACCAGAAGAAAAATAGAGCCGAGAGCTGTCTTTTACCTTAAACAGAGAGATGACAGAGGTGTGGAAGATGGCTGATGGGCGTTAACGTTGCTGGAGCGAGAGGGTTTGGTGAGGGTTTGCTGGCAGCGCGCGCGTGAGAGAGAGAGAGAGAGAGAGAGAGAGGGAGAGAGAGTGAGTGCTAGCTTTGGTAATGTCAGGCCTGGTGAGGTTTTGGTGGCAGAGATAGAGATGGGTCAGCAGCGACGCTTTGGTGGCGGCGGCAAGGGTTTGGTGTCAGAAATGCGGAAGAAGGGGGTGGTCGCTGTCTATTGTTGTCGCAAGTGGGTGCAGGTGGTGGCACTGAGACGGTGGCCCGAGCGTGATAGAGAAGAGAGGAGAGAGATGAGAGAGAGGACATATGAGAGACGAGAGAGCGTGAGAGATGCGAGAGAGAGGCGAGGGAGACCAGAGAGGGGGGCGAGGCAGCGGGAGGTCGAGAGGGGGCGAGGGTTTTTTGGATTAGGATTCTACCCTAAATGTTGTCATATAGGCTTTAAATCTCCACATTCATATGGTGTGGTCCACCTGAGATTTGGATCTACCCACTTTTTGGGACCAACGTCTAAAATGAGATAGAAAAACTTATGGATGGTGTGGATAACATAAAATCATCAAGGTCCACGGTAAGGGTATCACCGAATAAAGCATATAACTATAAGAACCCTTTTCCCCGATGGTTCTATGTGAATAGCCGAGTTCTATGTGAATAGCCGAGGGTTTATAGCCGCCGGAATTTGCGACGGTCCATAGCCGTCGGGGAAAGAGAGGCGGGGCCGTCGGGAAAGGTCATTTTTCCGGTAGTAAGTGGATATATTTTATGAATATATGATTTGGTATTATGTGATATCTATTGATTTGTAAACGTAAATGCTTAAATTATAAGTTACCTCTTGGGATGTGGGATTAGGGTTGACCAGCCTAAATGCTAGATTTTAGGACATGTACGATCACTAGAACTTGTGTTAAAATGTTTCCCAACCTTTGAATTCAAATACCAAATGTTATATGAGTGTCTACAGCTTGAATATAATACTACTCCTTTAAAGGTGACATCCCATCGCTACCATTTTCTGTCATGTGGCCAACATGACTGATCATTAGCCTGACTTTTATGGGCTCTAAGAGGGTATCACAAGATTCACATAATGAATGGATTTGATCTCCTGTACACGTCAACATGGGGCCAAATCTAAGTGCGCGTGTATCAACCATTGCACTCTGCCTAAGTGTTAAAAGGGGAAGTTTGCTAAGCACACACACGTGTAATAAAAGCTCATGTACACTCCACACATGTGCTAGCATGGCACATAGATATGAGATCTAATCCATCCATCAGGTTAGTCCTAACTTGTAATTAATTTTTTCCCAAAAACAAATCAGGTTTGCTAAACTTGTGGGCTAATATTGGAAATAATTGGATGAGCTAATAAATTTTAGCCATATATTTGTCTTGCAATATATAGCCCACATAAAGGGCATCAATATAGTAAAACAGTAAATAATGAGAAGTTTTGTGGTATGTGTGGTTCTAATGCTGTTGTCTCATCCATAGGACCAATAATTGGTTGGTATGAACTTGTTATTGACCAGAGTGGCACTTCAACTATTGCAACTACCTTGGTTTGCTTTGAAATTTGGTCAGGTGGCTTAGTTATCCTTGTAATACTCAAAATAAACTATGTTTTAGGTTTGGGGTGGTTGGCACTTTGAGTGTTACAGCCACCTCTTTTTACTCTGCAATTTGGTCAGCTCACTTAGTTAGCCTTGTAATCTCCAAAAGATCTATGGTCTAGATTTGGGGTGGTCTATGGTGAGATTTAATTCAAATTTATCTTGAATTTAACTAAATTTGAAGCTTTTGGGTAAAACTTAATTTGGGTTGGAAAGTGGTTAAGGCTTGGTTAATGGCTTTAGTAATGGCGAGGCTTAGGTATAGCTAAGGCTTGGTTAGTGGCTTGAGTATGGCTAAGGCTTGAGAATAGCTTATAGCTTAGGGGCTTCGGTAATGGGTACTTAAAAGTCATTCATGCCTTATCAAGTTACTAGCCTGAGTGGGGTGTTTATAGGTTGGCCCACATATTTTTCAGCACCGACTTGGTAGTGGAGGGGTCCCTAAAGCTGGGTAAGTTACTCCACTCGAAAGCTACATGGAGCCCACCATGATGTTTGTGAGAAATCCAACTTATCCATCAGTTTTGAAAGCTCAATTTTAGATGGGAGACCAAAATAGAAGAGGATCCAAAACTCAAAATGGGCTAGGGAAACACATGAACAACGTGGATGTACAAAAAGTCATCATTGTGGGCCAGACGGTAAGGGTAACACCTAATAAGCTATTAGCCGGGTAATAGCTTAGTAGGTGCTACCCAAACTATGTGGGGCCTACCTTGATGTATTTATTGTATATACATGCCATCAATATTATGTTTTTCCATCTCATTTTTTGATGCGATCCAAACCTTAAGAAGATCTAAATCTCAAGTGGACCATACCACCAGAAACAGTGATGAATGACCATTAAAAACATTTTCTGGGCTACAAAAGTTTTGGATTAAGCTGATGTTTATATATATATTTTTTTTCCTTCAGCGTAATCTTATTGACATTATCAACAGGTTGGATTTTAAATCAAAATTATGAAAATCTTATAACGAGCCATTTGAAAATTGTAACAGTGAGGCACTCAATCACCACTGTTTCCTGTGGTGTGGTTTACTTGAGATTTGGATTTTCATAATTTTTGGAACCCCATCCTAAAATGGGCTAGAGAAATGCATGGATGCACAAAAAAATCATCAATGTAGAACCCACGGTCAGTCTAACACCCACTAAGTTGTTACCTGGGTAACACCTAATCTGCTGCCTTCGTCCAGGTCTATATTGACAAGTTGATGGTAAATAAACATCATGGTGGACCATGGAAAATTTTGACGATGGTTGTTATATTGTCCCACTACTTTCCATGGTGTAGTCCACTTGAGCTTTGAATCTGCCAACTCTTACTGTGGGTCAGGGTGGGGCCCACCTTGATGTATGTATTATGTATCTAGGTCGTCTATCTTTTTTCTTCAGATCGTTTTGTAACATTATCCAAAAAATGAAACAAATCCAATTATCAGGTGGACCATAGCACACCAAACAGTGTGGATTGACCATTAATGGGCCACAAAATTTTTGGGTCAAGCTGATATTTGTTTTTCCCTTAATCCAAGCTTATGTGACCTTATCAACAAATTGGATGGTAAAAAAACAGTATGGAAACATTAAGGTGTGCCCTAAGAAATTTTTAATGGTAGGACGACCAATCACCACTGTTTCTTATGGTATGGTCCACCTGATGATTGGATCTGCTTCATTTTTGGGACAATAGAAAAACAGATGGATGACGTGGACACATAATACATACATCAAGGTGGGCCTCACCTAATCCACTCTCAACTAAACACTACCTACCGGGAAATTTTAGTATAATAGCCCCCAAGTTTAGCCCCCAAGTTTGACCACTTGCTGCACGGTGAATCCCCCCTGTGCATTGCGGGTCTCCCTGAGTAATATGGATCTCACTTAGGAGTTAAAAAGAAATGTGCCTCATTAGAAATTAGACTTTTTGTTAGGTTGGGTAGACTGGGACACTAATACACTAAACAACTCCTATCCACGGCCATCAAGTTAGTGGGTGCTACACCTACCGTGTGGGGCCTACCTTGATATAGTTTTTGTATATACACACCGTCCATCTATTTTTCCATCTCATTTTAGGAAGCAATACCAAATCATAAGAAGATCCAAATACCAGGTGGGCCATACCAATAGAAAGAGAGATGAATAGCCATTAAAAAGATTTGTGGGCCATAAAAGTTTTGGATCAATCTGATTCTTTTAATTTATCTTCAAAAGGATTTTATTGACATTATCAACAGGTTGGATTGAAAATAAACAGTAAGAAAACAATATGATAGGTCCTTTGGAATTTTTAATGGTGAGGCACTCAATGAACACTACTTCCTGTTGTGTGGTCCACCTGATATTTTTGTCTGTATAAATTTTTTAATGCCATCCTAAAATCATCCGGAGAAACGGATGGACGGCATGGATATACAGAAAATCATCAAAGTGGGTCCCACGGTAGAGGTAACACCCACTAAGATGTTATCTGGTAACAGCTAATTCGCTCCCCCACCATAAGGCATCCAAACGAACGAAACCCACCCCACCCCACCCCACCGCCGGTCATGGAGAAAACCACCCAAAGATCCAGTGTCTCCACCACCACCACCTTCTGCGATTTACCCGAAAGCGTGCGCCTCGACATCCTCTCTTTCCTCCCCATTAAAGACGCCGTCGCCACTTCCTCTCTATCAAAGGCCTGGCGATACCTATGGGCCCACTCCCCCACTCTCCGCTTCCACCACGCCTCATCGCTCCCAACACCACGGCTATCGACGGCTGGATCTTCTCATCCTTCGTCCATCAAACCCTCCATCGCCACCACATAATGGAAGCTTGACATTAAAGGTGGGCCCAGATGATGAATGGCCCATAGTGAAGGTTGGGCCCCACATGATGGACGGTCCGTAGGAAAGGTGGGACCTACATGATGGATGGTGGACATCAAAGGTGGGTCCCACATGTTGGACTATCCACATCAAGTGGGCCCCACATGATGGATGGTCCACATCAAAGGTATGACCCACGTGATGGATGGTGGATATTGAATGTGGGATCACATGATGGATGGTGGACATCAAAGGTGGGTCCCACATGATGGAATATCCACGTCAAGTGGGCCCCACATGATAGTGGTCCACAACAAAGGTGGGACCCACATGATGGATGGTGGACATCAAAGATGGGCCCCTAATGATGAACGGCTCATATTCAAGTGGGGCCCACATCAAGGTGGGCCCACGTAATGACAAGTTCATATCAAAGATAGGCCCCACATGATAGATGGCTTGCATCAAAGTGTGGCCCAATGTGACGGAACATGAACATCAAGTGGGTCCCATTTGATGGACAATCCAAGTCAAAGGTGGGACCTACATGATAGATGATGGTCATTGAACATGGACCCATATGATGGTCAGTTGATATCAAAGATGGGCCCACATGATGAATGACCCATAATGAAGGTGGGGCCCACATTTTTTAATATGATGCATTCAATTTAAATATAGCTGCATTAGTTTAGTCACGCAACGGATATCTTAGGACCTTATACAAAGGAAGCTTATTATGTGCAACTACTTTTAGATGTTATGATTTAAAATTGTGTATTAAAGTCTTTTTTTTAATAATGCTTGAAGTTTCATTGAGAAATTTCGCATGGTTCCCAGAAAGTGCAATAAATTACAGGATACAAACGATATATCCCGTGGAATAACCACTACATATCTATATCTCAAGGGTGCAATTAGTTGACTACTAGATTGGCGGACATTTAAAAATCCCACCCCGAAAAAAAAAATCAGTAATTGTATTTCAATGAGCAAATGTACAAGAGTCAAACGTTAGGATTGTTTAACCAATATGAACTTTGGGATGATCCATAAAAAATAAAAAATAAATAAAAAAATAAAAAAATAAAAAAAAATGATTTTGGTAGTCACTTGGGGACAGTGGGTTATAGATTTTAGTTGGTGAGCTAATGTACGCCTCATGTACGATTTCTAGGTGCTGCATATTAAGCATCATACGTTGCCTGAGTATCATATGATTCCCACATATTTTCTATCCTTTTCTTTTGATACGTAATTTGCCTTTCAATAAAAAGTAATTTTAATGGACCATTGATATTGGCATCAACCCTGACTGATAAAGGTTCCCTTATTTTCTCTGTATTGTTAAATAATAGTACAACCTTGTGCTATTTTTTTGTGCATACAAAACTTTCAATGAAAAACAGGATGGATTGTCAATCAGTCAATCTGATATCCCACTAGTCTAAGATGGCTGACAAAGACAAAGATCTATGTCTTCCATGTTACAGCCTTTAAAATAAGAAACCCTATGGCCCACAAAAGTGTATATCCTTTGGCTTCTAAAACACCATATCTGTAGATTTGGCTTTATGCTATTGTGATATTGTCCCATTATCTTCCCGGAAGTAGGAAGGGTGGGTTTGCTTATCAATCAGGCTAGGGCGACTGCTCCACGGGAGCAGGAAGTCCTCATGTTGCAGTTCCCAATTGCCAATCTTATGTAGCTGAGTCCAAGGTTCAACATGTCAGTTTTGGTAGCTGTATTGGTTGGCAAAAAAAATCAATTTTCGCCAATACATATCATAATATCAATGTATATTGGCTGCATTCATGATCGTATCAGCTGAATTGGTCTGGACCTTTTCTTTTCTTTTTTTTAAGTTAAAGGGAATTATGAAAAATAGACAAATCAGGAAAACAAAAAGAAAAAGAAATGCCCCCTTTTATATTCATTCCGTGTCTTTAACAAGTTTTTAATCATGCATCGGTCCAGTTCGTGGAATGGCTTGTGGCAGCCTGTCCCATCTTTATATGTTGAGCTCTGATTTTTTCAGTGACCTTTATTTTTAAGGGTTTTAATGTAGTTAGTAGTTTATCAATCTGTTAATGCATTCATCACATGTATATGTGAATGTGAGAAACAAATGAGTTACATATGGTCAAACTTGTCATTGTATGTATATTACACAAGTCTACAAGTTATGAGAGTAGTACACTAGTACATTGACTAGTGCAGTGTAGAGTATATGTTGTTAGATGAATCATATATAGATTAGTTGGTATTATACAACTATATAAGAGTACTCTAGCTTACTTAGTCAATGCCTCATTGAAGATCAAGAGGGCTTCTAAACAATATTGTTGTCTCATAGGTATGATTGTTCTAGTTTTAAGGTTTTCTTTTGTTGTTTGTAAATCAATGTAAGGGCCTGTTTGGATTGAGGGCAAACAGAAGAAAAGAAAGTGAAAGTAAACACTTTCCCATGATGACATGTTTCATTATGTTTGGATAGCAAAAATTGCAGTGGGTTCCACATAGCAACCATCATAGTTTTCCAGAGTCAATTTTCTCATACAAGATATGAGGTGAGCATTGTCAGACAAAAGGAAGATACGAGGCATGAGTAAGGTCCCACTCACTCACATCCTTCTTGTACTTGATACAAATGCAATTGCTTCGGTTAGCTATAAAATTGTATGCCCAAAATCTTCAGATGCACTATCAAATTGAATTTCAATTATTAGACTAAGTGGAAATAGCCAAAGTGATGATTTCCTTCTTTAGCATTCACGCTGAAAGAGTCGCTGTGGAAACTCTTCGTATGGGTAATGGTCGATTTGGAAGGAATGAAACAATAGATGTTTTTGGAATTTGGCACAATCAATTAGAGGTCACCTTCGAAAGTCCTAGGGAAGATTTAAAAAGTATGAGATGGGGCTTAAATTTTCCATGGCCATAATGGGTAGCATGGACTTAAAAGTAGCGGTTTGCAAATGGTAGGGAGCAAATAGATAAATTTCGGTGGAGCAGCCCAGGCCTTCTGTTTGGATGATTCCTCATTATTGCTGTTTGCTCTAACCCTCATCCCAACTTAATGTGGTTGGCTTTTCATGCACTGTTGAAAGAAAGATGATTCCTCATCATCTCTGTTGGTTATTTCAGCTTTCTGAGTCCTCTTTGTATTTCTTCCTTTTTCAATAAATTCTCTGTTGCCATTTGAGGAGGAAAAAACATCCGTACTGACTGTTTAGGCTTCAAATTGCCAGTGGGTTACATAACAGGTTGGATACAAGTCATGTCATATCAGGGTGATTAATCTTGACTACTTTGATTTATTGATTGTAAATTATTGGTTACTGATTCGATGAGGATCTTGACTAATGTTTTTCTCCCATCTTTTTCTTGAGATCAAATTATTGACTTATATCATTGTTTCTTGTGTGCAAAGCATATGATGCTGACTATTCAAGACAACGAAGAGATTCTGCCATATCATGTCCAGCATTTGAATCTGCGAACGGGATTTACCAAGTTCGAGTTCCTCAGGCTAGATCTGTTACTCAACCATTCACCCAATCTTGAAACTGTAGACCTATATATGGTATGGGTGTGGTATGAGTACTTGTATAACCAGCCCAAACCGCAGCCCATTGTCACCCCTATCTGATTCTAAATAGGCCACAACAACAAAAAATCATCACAGAGTTGGTAAACTATGTTAATTTTTAATTATATTTATGCTGAGATATAGTAGATGTGGAGAAGTCGAGTAGGTGTAGGGAACTTTTGTTGCGGAGAAATCCGCGCACATGATCCATGAAAGCACAACAAAATCACAAACGAAAAAGTTCCCGGCAAAAAGTTTAAAAAAGTAAAAAATAAGAAACAAGGCATGAAGATTTACATGGTTGGATAACATGCCAATTGAAGCTTTCTTCTTCGAGAAAAAAAGAAAAAACCGCTAGGCTTACCTCTCTCTTACTCTTCCTCTATAGAGTAACTCACTTATTAAGAAATACATCAAAAGAATGCTCCTAGATGGTGGGAGATGTCTCCTTAGAGGAGATGCTCCTCACGCCACCGCCTCAGCAACCTTTACCTGTTCCTGAGTTTTTTTTTTTTTTTTTTTTTTTTTTTTTTTTTTTTTTTTTTTTTTTTTTTTTTTTTCTAGAAATGGGGAATTTTATGATAATTCCATAAATTAGAAAAGAGATTGATCACATGCCTAAATGGACCAACTGCTGACGGGCCATAACCTAAATTTTCTGATTGGATGATCTTAGCCGATGGCCAACAAATTAACAATTAAAAGTCAATTTGATCCCATCGATAACCTCTCCATATAGAGTCCCAATGGAAATCAAGACTTTCAATGGTCTGAATTGGCGTACAAGTATCCTATATGAGTTGCCATCTATCCACACCCAGGTGGAATCGGATTGCGTGCGGAGTATCGTGCGGAGTAAACTCAGTTGGGCCCACTTAGAATGTATGTGCTTTATCTATTCCGTCCATATGATTTTTCAGCTCATTTTAGTGGTTGAGCCCAAAATTTAAGCATATCCAAATCTCAAGTGGATCATGCCACAGGAAACAGTGGGAATAATGATTTCCACCGTTGAAACCTTCCCAGGCCCTACAGTGATGTTTATTTGTCATCCAACCTGTTCATAAGATCACATGGATATGGATGAAGGGAAAACACAAATATCAGCTTGATCCAAAACTTCTGTGTCCTCCGAGAATTTTTCAATGGTAGACATTCATATCACACTTTTTTTGTGGTGTGGTCCACTTTAGATTTTCATCTGCTTAATTTTTTGACATCATAACTAAAATTTTCTGTTAAGATGGATGGACGGAGTGGATAAAATATGTAAATCACTGTGGGCCCCACAGAGTTTACTCCGCACGTTACTCAGTACGCAATCCGCTTCCCACCCACGTCCATAGCTCAAGTGGCAGACTAAGTGAGAATAGCCTCGTTTCTACAGTGAGGTCATGGTACGGAGTCCCCGTAGTGGGGGTGGCCAACATTGTGATGTGACTAACAAGGGTGGCTGGGTGTACTAAGTGTGTGAACTAAGCCATCAAGGTGTGCCCCCACAGTCAAGGATTCACCAACGTAGGTCAATCCGAGGGGAGCGGATTAGCTGTTACCATGTAAAAGCTTAGTGGGTGTTACCCTTTCCGTGGGGCCTACATTGATGATTTTTTATATATCCATGTCGTCCATTCATTTCTCCAGCCCATTTTAAGATGGATTCTAAAAACTATGCAGATTCAAATCTCAGGTGGACCACACCACAGGAAACAGTGGTGATTAAGTGCCTCACCCTTAAAAATTCCAAAGAAGCCCATCGTAGGATTTTAGTAGCATTTATTTGAAATCCAAACTCTTGATAATGTCAAGAAGATATTGATGAAGGAAAAACACAAACATCTACTTGATCCAAAACTTTTGTGGCCCATAAGAAGTTTTAACAGTCATTCATCAGTCTCTCTAGTGGTATGGTCCACTTGAGATTTGGATCTACTTAAGGCTTGGGATCTCGTCCTAAAATGAAATGGAAAACAGATGGACGGCATGGATATACAACAAATGCATCAAGTTGGGACCCACACGGCCAGGGTAACAACCACTATCCACTACGCTCTTCTTGAATCCGGGAATCCGCCTAAGCAAACGCAACGGCAGAATCCGAAACGCTCACCTCACGTTTCGAACAGAAGCATTGCATGCGTGCCGTACAACACGGGAGCGGATTAGGTGATACCAGGGATCCGCCAAGGTGGGTGGGCCTCTGACTGTGGGGCTCACAGTGATGTATGTCCCTTAAATCCACACCGTCCAACCATTTTTAATGCTCATTTTAGGTAACGATCCCAAAAATGGAGCTGACTAAAATCTTAGGTGGTCCACACCACAGGAAACAGTCATGATTATATCCTCACCATTAAAAACTTATTGGATTCTACCGGAATGTTTGGGCGCGGATTTCCTGCGAAAGCCTTGCGCAGGAATTTCTGCGCTGGGAACCAAGGTGGGGCCCACAGTGATTTTTTTTGATGAATCCACCCAGTCCATCCGTTTTGAGAGCTCATTTTAGGATGCTAAATTGAAAATGAACCGGATACAAAACTCAAGTGGGCCTCACTAAAGGAAAAGGTGGGTAGGTAAATTACTACCGTTGAAACCTCCCTGAGGTCCACAGTGATGTTTATACGACATCCATACCATTCATAACGTCACTACTACTGGGATGAACTGGAAACACAAATATTATCCTGATTCAAAACTCCTGTGGCTCCACAAATATTTCAACTGTAGACGTTTAATCCTCATGTTTTAGGCCCACTTGAGTCTTGGATCCGGTTCATTTTTGTTCTCATGTCCTAAAATGAGATCTCAAAACGGATGGACGGGGTGGATTCATCAAAAACATCACTGTGGGCCCCACCTTGGTTCCCAGCGCAGGAACTTCCTGCGCAAGGCTTTCGCAGGAAATCCGCGCCCGGAATGTTTATTTCTCATCCAACCGTTTTTAATGTTCAATCACCACTGTTTCCTGGTACATCTGGGATTTGTAACTACTTCATTTTTTTGTATCATCCACTAAAATAAGTTTTCAATACCGGTGGACAGTGTGGATGTATCCACGTACATCACAGTGGGACCCACAGTAAGGATCCGCGGTCTCACTTAATCTGCTCCCATACAACACGTCATCCATTTATGTGGGTCTTACATCATTAATGTTTTATATCCACAGGGTTCATTCATTTTCCAGGATCATTTTAAGCATGAGCAAAAATATGTAGCAGATTTAAAGCTCAAATGGACCACACGATAGAAACCATTGAAAACATTTTGAGGATCACAACAAATTTGAACAAAGTTGATATCTGTGTTTTCCCTTCATCCAGATGAAGAGAGGTTGGATGGTAAATAAATGGGAGCCGATTGCATGTGATGTGACCCGAGAGCATAGTCTAAGGAGATGTTTGTGACAAATTCACTCTGTCAACCTGTTTTGAAAGACCACTATCAAAAGAGAGGAAACAACAATGTCCCCGTTGAAACCTCTCTAGAGCCATGATGTTTATATGCTATCCAAGCCGATCATAAAATTATTACCTATAAGATAAATTGCAGGAACAAATATCATCCTCATACCAAACTTCTATCATCTTGAGGCATTCAACCCCCACTTTTCCAGTTGGCCCACCTGGGTTTCAGATATGCCGGCGAATTTTTTAGAATGACGGAGTGGTTTTTCATGGGCCCACCTTATATTTAGAATGACAGAGACTCGGATTGTGTGAGCTGTGGAGGGGCCCACCGTGATGTATCTATTTATCCACTCCATCCATCCATTTTATAAGATCATTTTAAGTTATGACTTTAAAAAGGAGGAAGATCCAACGCTCAAGTAGGCCACACCAAATAGTGATTGGAACTTGATGACGTACTATAGTGATGATGTCACCAGGTTCAGCTCACTATTTGGTGTGTCCGACTTGAGCATTAAATCTGCCTCATTTGAATGGACGGAGTAGATAAACAGATACATCACAATGTGACCCTCACAGCTCGGTTTGGACGCTTTGCGTCCGTACTCAAGAAGGACGCAATCGGACTCGGAGATCATTTTAAGTCACAAGTGAAGAATGAGAAAGATCCAGCTCTCAGGTGCACTTGCATTAAATGAACAGAAGCATTAATGCAAGTTGAATTGAATGCATTAGTCTAGTGTGGCCCATATTAGCGTTGGATCTTACTTATACTTGATCTCATGCCTTAAAATGATATTAGAAAAGGGATGGACGGAGTGGATAAACCGATACATCACGGTGGCTCCTCCACATATCAGCGTCCATACTGAGGAAGGACGCAATCCCGTCTGGGTGGGACCCAGACAACTTGGTGACGTCAACACACTACCCAGATGGGTGGTGTGTGGCACACCATGCAATCTGCTTCCGTTTCCGTTACCGTTTCCGTTTCGAACTCGATCACTGGTGAAGTTTCTCGTCTAAACACTACCCACCAACATCCAAGATCCAAACCCGCACCTCACCCCACCGCCGGCCATGGAGAAAAGCACCCAAAGATCCAGTGCCTCCACCACCACCACCTTCTGCGATCTACCCGAAAGCATGCGCCTCCACATCGTCTCTTTCCTCCCCATTAAAGACGCCGTCGCCACCTCCTCTCTATCAAAGGCCTGGCGCTACCTGTGGGCCCACTCCCCCAGTCTCCGCTTCCAGCAACCCCTCATCGCTCCCAACCCCACGGCTATCGACGGCTGGATCTTCTCATCCTTCGTCCATCAAACCCTCCATCGCCACTACCAATCCAACCTCCAATCCCTTCACATCGAATTCGACTACGCCGATCCAGCCCTCGCTCCTCACATTGATACATGGATCCTAATTGCCGCCCGCAACAACATCAGAGAGCTTCATCTCGACCTCTCCGACAACTGGCGCGATGACCGGAACCCCCACCGCCCTCGCTACAATTTCCCGCTCTCCTTCCTCAGATCGGTGCCCATCAGCGTCTTGAAGATCAGCAGGTGCAATCTCGTCCCCTCGAGAGGGACTCGCTTCCGCTCTATCAAGACTCTTTTCCTCTCCGACGTCAAAATGACAGGCAAAACTGTCTCGGACCTCATTGCCGGATGCCAGGAATTGGAGAATTTGACTTTGGAGTCTTGTTATGGCATGAAACATCTGAAGATTTCATCGATGCGGCTTAAGGATCTTGCTATCAAATTCTATTGGGAAAAAAGTAGATCGGTTGAAATCAATGCGCCAAATCTGGCATCGTTCTGTTGCCTGCATTACATTGCGGATGAATACCGTTTCATGGACGTGTCGTCGCTGGTCAATGCTTCGGTGTATTTCGAGCGGGAGGCAGATTGTTTTCATAGGTGGAGGAAGATTGTGAAGTTTCTTAGTCATGTCAGGAGTCTAACTACGGAGAATTGGTGGGGGTGAGGTATGCTATAACTGTAGATTAGATTTTATTGGCTTATTTATTTTTTGTTTTGCACTTCTAGTGTTTGATGGAATGTCTGTTTGAGTCCTGTTTGAGAAATTGGAATAGTGGTTACATATGTAACAGGAGATATATGGCACGTGTGAATGACAATGTGAAGAAAAATGTTGTATATTGTATGACATGTGTTGAGTGTGAATTATAGTATATATGGTGATCACAGCCATTGATTTCGTGGGCCACTAGTTGAATGTGCCGTGTACTCACTCGGGGACAGTGGGTTCCAAATTTTAGTTGGTGAGCTAATGTATGGCACATTTATGATTTCTGAGTGCCTGCATATTGAGCATCATACATTGCCTGAGTATCACATGATTCCCACATATTTGCTTTCCTTTTCTTTTGATAAGTAATTTGCCTTTCAAAAAAAAAAAAAAGTAATTTTAATGGACCATTGATACTGGCATCAACCTTGACTGATAAAGATGCCCTTATTTTCTCTGTATGGCTAAATAATAGTACAACCTTGTGCAATTTTTTTGGAATGGTAAATGGTTTATATATAAATATATTATACACATACATACATGTATACAAAACTTACAATGAAAAACAGGACAGATTGACACTCTGATATCCCACTAGTCTAAGATGGCTGAAAAATACAAAGATCTATGTCTTCCATGTTACAGCCCTTAAAATAAGAAACCCTATGGCCCAAAAAAGTGTATATTAAACCATATCTGTAGATTTGGCTTTTCGCTATTGCACTATTGTCCTATTGTTTTCCTAGAAGTGAGAAGGGTGGGCTTGTTTATCAATCAGGCTAGGTGCGACTGCTCCACGGGAGCAGGAAGTCCTCATGTTGCACTTGTTCCCAATTGCCAATCCTATGTAGCTGAGTCCAAGTTTCAATATATCAGTTTTGGTATCTGTATTGGTTGACAATAAAAAACATTTTTCACCAATACATATCATGATATTGATGTGTATTATTATTATTTTTTTTTTTACATTAAAAGGAATTATGAAAAATAGACAAATCAGAAAAAAAAAAAAAAAATGGAAATGCTCACTTTTATATTCATTTGGTGTCTTTAGTGAGTTTTTAAGCATGCATCAGTCCAGTTCATGGAATGGCGTGTGGCAGCTTGTCCCATCTTTATATGTTGAGTTCTGATTTTTTTCAGTGACCTTTATTTTTAAGGTTTTTAATGTAGTTAATAGTTTATCAATCTGTCATTGCTTTCATCACATATATATGTGAATGCGAGAAGCAAATGAGTTATAGATGGTCAAACTTGTCATTATATGTATATTACACAAGCCTACAAGTTATGAGAGTACACACTAGTATTGTGACTAGTGAAGTGTAGAGTATATGTTGTTAGATGAATCATATATAGATTAGTCGGTATTATACAACTATATAAGAGTACTCTAGCATACTTAGTCAATTGACTTGTCAATGCCTCATTGAAGGTCGAGAGGGCTTCTAAACAATATTGTTGTTTCATAGGTATGATTGTTCTAGTTTTAAGGTTTTCTTTAGTTGTTCGTAAATCAATGTAAGGGCCTGTTTGGATTGAGGGCAAACAGAAGAAAATAAAGTGAAAGTAAACACGTTCCCATGATGGGATGTTTCATTATGTTTGGATAGCAAAAATAACAAAGGGTTCCACATAGCAACCATCATAGTTTTCCATAGTCAATTTCCTCATACAAGATATGAGGTGAGCATTGTCTCATGAAATTATGATTTCCATTTTCTATCTAAACAAGATCTCAAAAATGGAATCCATGGTTCAATAGTGCCATGAAATCCTTGAGAATCCATCATTAGATAATCATTACACTTATCTTTTCCTTTCTTTTGTTTTCTTCCAATCCAAACACTCTCTTAATGCAAAAACATTATATTTGTGTGAAAATGAAAGAAATATGACATTTACACTACAAGTTTGCAATGCTACAACAGAAAAATTTCCCTACATTCAATTTTCAAAGAGAAAAGAAGGCACAAATAATAAAAAAAAAAAAACAGAGGGAAATAGTTCCATGCCTATTACCTTGTGTATCAGCCCATATTGTATTAGTAGATACCGATACACGATACACAATACATAGGCAGATATTTTGAACCATCAGTGGACATACGATGATTCTTGAAGTATCTAGGTATAAGAGGAATCAACTTCAGTTTCTTCTACTATTTCAAAGAAATTTTTTCCTACTTCATAAACCATTGTTCGAAAACCAGGAATTCGGACTTTGCTTGATCGACCGAGTCAAAACTTGGACAATTTGACCAGGCAACTCGGATGAGGCTTGTAAATTTTGACTAGGTCTAACATATCTTTAGTTTTGCCATGTTGGCACTGGGTGGAACCCTTATCGTCAAGTTGTATGAAATTGTTATATGGATCACTTAAAAAAAATGTGAGGATTGATCAGTTGAGAAAAGAACAGACCATTGGAATAATAGAGTGGGCCCCAAATCTGCAGCATTGGTTGATTGGGGTGAAATTTGTTTTCAATGAGAAGGTCAATGTGGTACATATCTTATTGAGTATCTATTATCCAAAGAGTGCATATGGCATAGATGCATTGGAATTGAACTATCCATCAGGTGGGCCCAACTTTGGGGTGGTCATAATCGAAAGTCACAATCATTGGACGATCATAACTATTTGATCAGCGGCTTACTAATTAACACTGAAAAGGAACAAGAAAAACAATACACATTCAATGGTAGAAAATGTCCATTGATTGGAAGACTAGGGCTTGTTTGTTTTGCCAGTTACCCTGGTAAATGGGAGTAAAAGTATCATCATTACAATTTCACTCTGCCAAACAAACATGGGAATCGTCAGTCAATTGCAGATGTATTCTGGAGACAAGTAAATGAATTTGTAATCATTGCACTTTTCCATGGCATTACCATGAAATTTCGAAACCAAACAGCGACATCAATGTATTTTGGTGATGATTTGACATTAAAGTAATGTAAAAATGCCATCATTATGATTTTACTGCAGATAAACCAAGCAAGGGAATCAACAGTCAAATGTTGGTGTTGTCAGGAGACATGTAAAGTAATTTGTAGTCATTGCAGATTTCCTTTGCATTACCGTGGTAATAGGTGAAACAAATCATTTAATAGTTTAGGTTTTTTAAGCCATGAGAATCTAATCCTTAAAGCCACGACAATCTAAATACCAATGTCTGACCTAACTGACAGTTTAGATCCAACTCTAGGAGTACGATTTTACAATGTAAGAAAAAGTGCTCCTCGGTCGCTGCAGTCTTATCTAGGATTTTTGTGTTCTTTAGGAATTGGGCTCCTTGATTTGTTGGTTCTGGGTAGAGTTGGGGGTTTCTTTGATCTCTACCTTCAAGTTTTGTTCTGCGCTTCTTTCTTGGGTTTTGCACTTCTGTTTGTGTTTTTCTATTGTGTGTTATCTGTTGTTCTTTTTTGTGCCGTTTAAGCCTTTTAATAAATTTTCTCAATTCTAAAAAAAAAAAAAAAAAAAAAGTGCTCCAACTCTCGGAGTGCAATATTACAGTGTAAGAAAAGGAAGTTGTGAGCTTATAAAGAAGGAGAAGATTATGATTTAGAAAGGAAGATAAAAATAGAAGATTGTGATTTATAAATAAATGTGTAAAATCCAATTAAGGATATTAAATAAATAAATAATTGGAAGTAAAAAATAAAATGTTAAAACCAAATTAAAAAGGAAGGAACTAATTCATATATGCTTAGAATTGGTCTTGATTTTAGCAAATTTTTACATAAATTGACTCGGACCAATTTATTGTGACTTAGTGGATCAGCCGAGTCAAAGCAAAACTTGATCAAGTTTTGCATAGGAATGATCCACAGTGTGAATCGGCTAGGTTTTTTTTTTTTGGAAGACAATTATTATTATTATTATTATTATTTTAGAAGGCGAGATTTTTTTATTTTTTTTTGGTAAGGCTAGGTATTTTTTGGAAACCAACCATCCAACTGAATACTGAGATAGTATAGACGTCACAGATGGCACGAACCTGTGAAACTCCAATCCTTTTGAAAACTACAGAACTAAAATCGTATAGCCAAATACTCAAATGAGGGTAAGAATAATGAATCTCCCTTAGATTTGTGAATTCTAGATATACTTGCGTTTGAAATTTAGACATAGCAGTTATTTTTAGAACTTAAGAGTGAATTCTACCAATTAGGCTACAAGGGCAACTTTTGCTTCAGCTGCATAAACGATTATACATGGGAGTTGTAGGTTAGCGGATCCACCATCCCACATCCTTGTTGTACTTGATACCAATGCAATTACTTGGTTTACCTATAAAATTGGTATGCCCAGAGTCTTGGGATGCACTATCAAATTGAATTCCAATTATTAGACTAAGGAAGTGGAAATAGCCAAAGTGATGATTTCCTTCTTTAGCATTCATGCTAAAAGAGTCGCTGTGGAAACTCTTTGTATGGGTTATGGTCGATTTGGAAGGAATGAAACTATAAATGTTTTTGGAATTTGGCACAATCGATTAGAGGTCACCTTGGAAAGTGCTAGGGAAGAGTAAAAATGTGTGAGATGGAGCTTAAATTTTCCATGGCCATAATGGATAGCATGGACTTAAAAGTAGCAGTTTGCAAATGGTAGGGAGCAAATTGATGAGCTTTGGTGGAGCAGCCCAGGCCTTCCGTTTAGATGATTCCTCATTATTTCTGTTTACTCTAAGCCTTATCCCAACTAATTGTGGTCGGCTTTTCTTGCGTGCTGTTGAAAGAAAGATGATTCATCATCATCTCTGTTGGTTATTTCAGCTTTCCAAGCCCTCTTTGTATTTCTTCCTTTTTCAATGAATTCTCTGTTGCCATTCACGGAGGAAAAAACATCTGTACTGAGGGTTTAGGCTTCAAATTGCCAGTGGCTTACATACAGGTTAGATAAAAGTGATGGCATATCAGGGTGATTAATCTTGACTTCCTTGATCCATTGATTGTAAATGATTGATAACTGATTCGATAAGGATCTTGACCAATTCAAAGACTAATGTTTTTCTCCCATCTTTTTCTTGAGATCAAATTGACTTGTATCATTGTTTCTTGTGTGCAAAGCATATGATGCTGAATATTCAAGATGATAAAGAGATACTGCCGTATCATGCCCAGCATTTGGATCTGCGAACGGGATTTACCAAGTTTGAGTTCCTAGGGCTAGCTATGTTACTCAACCAGTCTCCCAATCTTGAAACTGTAGTCTTACAAATGGTTCCCACAATGGAGGATGATGTAAGTATAAGTATCACCCCGACTCCCAAGCTGCCAATTCCGCAGTATAAGAACCCTGATTATCCAGACCATCATCTGATGAGGCCTGCCATAGATACAGTACCCAAAATTCTCCCAGAGTTGGAAGTCCTAACCAAATTTACAGTGAAGGATGAATAATACAGCTGTGGTCCATTCCAATCAGGGCAGTTCGTGGTGTGTTGTCCATCCATGGTGGGGCCCAACAGATCAATGGTCTGCAATCAAATACGGACTCACATTTTTTTAGGCTCATTACCACCTAATTCCACAGCTCATGTATATAAGTTATTTTGTCTTTTCTCATTGTTTACTGTTAGTTGTATTTTTTTTTTTTTTTTTCAATTTATTAGGAAAGATACACAGGCAAGTTCTTCGAGAATGTTTTTCCTGGCAGTCTGCCACAAACAGGAGAGGTCCTGGACAAGCTTTTTCCTGGAAGTCTGCCACAGCTTAAGACAGGTGAATTCTTGGAGAAGTTTTTTCCTGGCAGTCTACCACTGCTCAAGACGAGTGACTTCTTTGAGAAGTTTTTTCCTGGCTGTTTACCATCCCTCAAGATATTGAAGATAAGAGGATTCAAAGGAACAGAGAATGAACTAGAGCTGGTGAAATTTTTGCTCAAGCATGGGATGGCATTGGAAGAGATGATTTTGGACCCTCATGACCAGTATGGATTTACAGACCTACCTCCACCTGAATTTTTGGCGGAACGATTTCAAGAAGTGCAAGCTTTTCCAAGATACTCTCCACACACTAAAATATTGCTCCTGTAGACCTTTGTCAGGTATTAGAAACTTTTATTGTACTTGGGAATTTTTTTTTGGAGGAAAATTTTGTGGCAAATCTATGAATTTGGGAGGGTGAGGGTTTACTGGACCCATGGATTTTTCGAATCCCTGATGGCTGCCAATCAATGAATTTTCTAATTCCAGTAAATGTCTGATTCTAAGGGTGTCAATGGGCCGCGTGCGCCCAGTGGGTACCTGAACCTAGCCCGACAGGGGCCGGGTTGGGTGTACCTAATGTGTGTGGGTATGGATTAGAGTAACTTTTGATCTCAGTTAATATTTTCGGTTGGGTTTGGGTATGCTCAATCCATACCTGAACCTATTTATTCTGTGTACATGCATGCATAAATGCATACAAACTGCACTACAAATATTAACCGGCCACATGACCACACATATTGAGTAGATTCTGCAACCACATATATTCACCATGCATGAACTACAATTCTCACAAAAATGGTTCTTGTTTTCTCATTATAGTCATGTAGTTGTGTTTTAACGATGCACGTATCTAGAATATCTGGGCATTGATTTGATTGGCAGGCATGTAATAAATTTAAGTTGCTCATCAAATGCATTTCACTGATAGACAGTGCGTTTCAAGTTTCAATGCCGAGGTCACAGGTTCGAGTGCCATGTGGTGGGTGTGTTTTAAAAAAAAAAAAAAAAAAAGGCTGCTCATCAAGTGGGTTAAAAAAATTCTTTAAATCTTAAATCATAAAATGGTACCATATACCTTAATGGGTCACCTCCTGATGGGTACGAGTATGAATGCTAACTTCAGGCTCAACATGGGTATGGATACATGGATGTGGGTGCAATATCAACAGGTGGGTATGGATATAGGTATGGGTGTGGTATGAACATGAGTACCCCCATGTAACCAGCCCAAACCCCAGCCCATTGTCACACCTATCTGATTCTAAACAGGCCACAACAACAACAAAAATCATCACAGAATTGGTAAACTACGTTAATTTTTAATGAGAAATGCTCAGACGCAGCTAGTTGTATGTCCAACTAGTGGGCATGCGGGAGCTACAATGGTGTTTGTATGATATTTTGTCCGTACAGAAAAATTGTCTCACTATAAAAATAGGATGCACAAAAAATCAGAATGTTCCAACCATGAAAATGTGATGCTCCATGTGAATGTGGGGTTTATAGGTGTTGTTTCAAGGTTTCCTATGGTGTACCCCACCTAATAGTTGGATCAACCTGATTTTTTGGTCATCTCATTTTCGTGATGGGATAATATTAATGGACGGGCAAGATATTATACAAACATTATGGTGGGCCCCAAACGCCAACGCCAACTAGTTGGACGTACAACTAGTGGCGCATGAGCATTACTCATTTTTTATTATATGTATGTTGAGAAGTCTAGCAGGTGTTGGGAACCTTTTTTTTTTTTTTTTACATTTGTAGGGAAAAAAAAAAACCCACGGATGATCCATGCAGGTACAATTAGAGACCAGCCACAAAGATTTAAATAGTTAATATGCCTACATCTACCGAAGATTAATATGAAGCTTTCTCTTCGTGAAAATAAGAGATAAAAATACATGACTTATCTCTCTCTCTCACTAAGAAATGCATCAGAAGAATGCTCCTCGGCTTATGGGATGGCAAGGAGCATTCTTCCATCTGTTCGAGTTTTCTCGAAATGGGGGAATTTTATGATAATTCCACGAATTTTATCCCTCTGGGAAGACTTCATTAGTTAGAGAACTGCGAACGTTATTTGAAATTTGTTTGGGTGATGCCTTTGAAATTTTTATTTATTTTTTCTTATTTTGGCGCCCATTTCTACTATAGGCGAGCATTAGTTGCATGCGTGGCTGCCATTTTTCAAATAAGATGATTTATTAATACTCAAGTTAGGACTTTAATTCCCTGAAAAATCAGGCAACTAATTTGGTTGTGATTCCAATGATTCAAGGCTGACCTTATACACACGAACATGTGTGCTACTATCACAGGTGTCAAAGATCCAACCTGTCCATCAGTTGCGTCACATCTCGTAGATGCTCTGGCCTAAACGTTAAGCTGATCGTTTGGACACTGAGCAGAACATCCTGACCATCAAATTGATGACTATCAGTGGGGTGGTTGAAACTAAGATAAAGAGCAATCCGAACAAACAACGATAAAAGTAGATAGTAAGCTGATCGTAATTTTTTCCTTTTTTATCTCCCCATTAGAATATTTGGTATGAGGAAATCTAATGCAGGTGCATCTCCACACTGGGGTGGGGTGGCCTACGAGGTTTGGGAGAGCAGACACAATGGTATTGGCTAGAAAACAATGAACTAGAAAAGAGATTGATCGGATGCCTTGAGCCATGTGGAACCAACGATTCATGATTGTAGACACCCAACTGGATCTAAGAGGCTACCTTAAACCAATTGGCAAAAACTTTTGATAAAACCACACCTAACCTCCTTGATTACCATTGGAAAACCAAGCCAATTTACAGATAGAAACCTTAGCTCGCCCCTGGCAAGATCAATGGGTCCGATTCATAGGATTGTCAACCATCGATCTCACAGCAGGGATGTTTAGGTAGCCATCCTTGAAACGCATAGCCCGAGCCCATTGCGATAAAACTGCACATGCTAAAAGAACCACTGAAACATCCCCCCCCCCCCCCCCCCCCCCCCCCCCCTCAATGACAGAAAAGCCACAAGAAGAGCAATGGGGAGGGAGACGAACGCTGGACCAGAAAAGGGGATAAGCCAACTGTCGGCCTGTCGCTGGTTGACGAACACCTGGCACCTCTTTTTGCGTCTCCTGAGATTTTGATGCCTTCTGACAGTTCCTTCATGGTGGCAAATTTGTGTCAAATGTCCACCATCAAAGATCCACTGGCCGACTATTTTCTCCAATAAATATACCCCCAACCTCTCGTCTGGGGAGAGGCAGAAGGTAGAGAAAATATTGAAAGGGTTATGAAGAAAAAAAAACTCCCAAAAGAATCCAGTCTAGCCCCTCTCCAGTCAAAAGAAAACTTTGCCACTTAAGATACCCTCAAATGCTCGCACCTATTCAAGATTATGCCTCATTTAAGCTAGCTGCAGAAAACCAATCCATCAAGACAAGCCAGTCAACTTGAGAGTAGAATTAGGATTAGGGATGTCTGGCTATCCTTTTTTGTCAAAAAGGGTGTTTGACTTTCCTATTTCTTTCTCACATCTCAGGCAAGCTTAAACCATGGTCCATTCTACACATCCCATCATAATTAACTCATATACTCATTCATTTATTGCATTTTCTCTTTTGTTATGTTTATCCCCATTCTATCTACATGCTTATTGTCTTTTGACTTTGTGAAGTAAGACTATCATCTATTTATTTTTTTCTTCTTTGTCTGCCCACTTGCTTATAGAGTTATGCGAAACATGGCTAGACAATTCACATATTTTGGAGGTGAAGTATTCCCCTAATAATCACATATCCCTTAAAGTAGAGATTACCCTTGGTGTGGGCAGGGGAAGGTGCCTAACCCCTTCCTCTTTTATAACTAAGGCCCTTACCCAAACCTCTAGGATCATAGGCCAATCACAAGAGTCTTTTTGAGTCGAAAGGGTTTCATAACTCTTCAACCCTACCAAGCAAGTTTTTGACTCTAGTCGACCGTGGACCATCACCTCATCGAATCGGCTAGTGGTGACTCCAAACGTTCAAACACACCATTCTGGCCACCTTAGAAAGGTATTGCAAAAAATCAGTGAAACCAAACCGAGATAAACAGAACATATACACCCTAGAACCATACCCTAAATAGTGACGAGTGTGCGAATCTCTCTACCACTCTATCCTTGAGCACAGGACAAAGGGGGACGGGGGCATCCCATGGGCGACATTCACAATAACACTCCTATAGGCGATTTGACTTGATGATGAATGACTCTGATCGTTACCCCCTCATTCCTGCATGTGCCACAATTCTCTCTCAAGTGATTGCTTAGAAATAAGTAGGCCACACATTTTAAGCCTGGGATGTCAAGAGCCAAAAGTTTCTTTTATTTATAGGCTCTATCTTATTTATAAGCTTTGATCCCCTTTCTTTAGTAGAAATCAAGTCTTAGAACTAAGTTTTTTTTTTATTATTATTTAAAATCTTGTTAGAATTAGGATTTGCAAAACTATTTGAACTATATAAAATTAAAACAAGAAAAAGAGAAAACTTATCAAATTGTAGAAGTAGAAGCGTGACTTGGAATCACTTGACTTGAAATCGAATTTTCCCCCATTGATAGCATCCCAAGTGCAAATAGGATTCTCTGAGCAATTGACCTCCAATATACAACGATTATCACCCGGTTCTAATGGTCCACTCACTATATACAGGCTCAATCTACTCGCAATCTTAACCTGAAAAAAAACAAAAACAAAAAACAAAAAAACACTTAAGGCTCATTTGGCACCATGGATTTGGGGGGATTTGAGGGGGTTTCAAATCCCCTGATGTATTTGGCACATAAAGCAATAGGGGGTTTCTAATCCCCTCGATGAGGGGGTTTCCAATCCAAGGTAGAAGCTTAGATTACATCTAAAATCCTTCCAATAGTCACATATGTAACATGTGTGTCACTGGCTACGAATTCGTTGGGCACATGGCCCACTAATGATACCCCAAAACAATTAGGTTATCAACTGCATCACAAAAATTACTTTAATATAATGATCTGCATTGTCCAAATATTGTCCAAGGAAATCAACGGTTAAAACTCATAGGTTAGTCACTTGGATGTGATCCTATGCTTGTGGCCCATCCGAAACTTGAAATTTCATCATTTTCGGACAAAGTATATATTTCAACGGGCTTATTACAATCATTGTGTCAAACATTACATGCTTATACTAATTAGGGATATTAAAGTTGATTCAGTAATTAAATTCAAACCCTTGTAAATATCATACTTTTGGACTATAGGGGATTCCAAATTTAGGGTGTCAAACACAACTAGGGGTTCCAAATCCGTGTTCCAAACAGACACTTAAACTATACTTTGAAAGAAAAATAAAACCTTTTCTTATTTTTTATTATAAAGCAAAATGAGACAAATTCTATTTACAGACTTTATGTGGAGACTCTTAAGAGTAGGGCTGTAAATGGTTGGGTTCGGGGCAGGTTTGGCCAAAACTAGACCCGCCCATTTACTAAACGGGTCTGGGTCCAAATTTTAGACCTAGACCCTTTTACTAAATGGGCGAGTCCGAGTCGGGTTCGAGTCAACCCATCAGACCCATTTATAAATGGGTTGGGTCTAATGGGTCTGAGTCTTGATCAAGTATGCAAGCATTTTACAAGGCTTAAAATCGGGTCTGGATAGGTTTGGGCTAGACGGGTCCCTTGTAACAAAGACCAAACCTGCCCACTTACTAAATGGGTTTGGGTTGGGCCTATGATATAAAGGAAACCAGACCCAGACCCCTTTAACAACTGGGTTTGTTCTTAGACCCAGACCCATATCATTTACCAAATGGGTCGGGTCTAAATGGGTTGGTTCTAGGTACCCCATTGGGTCCGCTGACCCATTTACAGCCCTACTTAAGAGTGTAGAAATACCGTTTCGTAAAAGGTTATTGGTCCGACCCTTGGTTTGAAAAACGTAAAAGGGTTGTTTTGAAGTGAAAGGGTGTAACCCTCGAACCTTCCTATGAATAGAAACATACGTGAAATACCATTATATTTTAAAAATAATTTAGCGTACAACAATCTAAGGCCAAAATGGTCGAAAGCATGTATACGCATAAGAGTGTAGAAATACCGTTTCGTAAAAGGTTATTGGTCCGACCCTTGGTTTGAAAAACGTAAAAGGGTTGTTTTGAAGTGAAAGGGTGTAACCCTCGAACCTTCCTATGAATAGAAACATACGTGAAATACCATTATATTTTAAAAATAATTTAGCGTACAACAATCTAAGGCCAAAATGGTCGAAAGCATGTATACGCACATGTGTGTGTGCATGTGGGCCACTGTATAGAAGACACGACAATATTTTTTCACTTGGTAGGGCACTTATTTATTCAATTGACATTTTGTCTATTTTTAATATTTTCTTTGAATGTGTGTAGTACTTGACTTTCATGTGCTTGATCCGGTCGATGTCTCCAAGATGAAGATAATAGCCCATGAACACAGGTAAGTCATTGTCATTGCCACCAACTCAACCTCCTAGGGTCCACTCTGGATTTGTGTGAACGGGCTCCATTGCCTAGAACTGTGGCCCCCATTGTGGATGGTGTACAGCCTGTCATTCTCTACAATTGGATAATCCTAACCATTTGGTTGGTGCCCATCAAATGGATGGCTAATGATTTGAATTCTGCTAGCTCATCCTTTGGCATTCTTGTTTGTAAATCCAGACCACCCAGATTAGAGACCAATTGCTGATGACCATAACCTAAATTTTCTGATTAGATGATCTTAGCCGTCTATGCAATGGCCAACAAATTAACTCTTTAGAGTCATTTTGATCCCATTGATGTCCTGTCCATATAGTCCCAATGGGGATCAAGACTTTCAACGCTCTGGATTGGAGTACAAGTATCTCAGATGAGTTGCTATCGATGGTAGAGATGAATATCAGCAACGGTCATCATCGAATGGGAAAAGATGAACCAAGCGGATGGGCAAGATCTACCACTACTTGCAATTGGTGTACAATCGTCCATTAATAGTGAGACTGATCTAATGAATGGACCAGATCATAGGGCTGTGTTGCTCAGTGTCCAATTTGAGTGCAGCACCATATAAGGGTGAAATTGGAGAGCAGTACCTGGATCTATAGATTAGAAATGAGAATGGTAGTATGAACCTAACCATCTGATTAATGGATGTATGTTTGTTGAATTAGGATGATCCAAGGTTCCATTAACCTTTTGATTAATGGCCAAAGTTGGGATGGTAAGCGTTTAATCCGCACTGTTCCATGTGACACGTACGACTTGAGTCTTGGAATTGTCTAATTATTGGATTTCTATACTATTGCGAGCTTCCAAAACTGATGGACGGATTGGATTTGTCATGGACATCACGGATTGGATTTGAGTCAGCCGAGCCTTGTTCGAGCGAAGCTACCTAGCTCATGTCCGGCTTGGCCGGACCTTTCGATTGGACTTACATCTTTGTGCTAGTTTGACCGGCCTGTAGACAATAAAATTTTAAATTAGCTTAGCTCAAAAGCCAAGTTTAGCTTAAAACTGTTTAAATTTAGGCCCAAAGGCAGTCTAAAGCCCATTGATACCCTAATGGTAAAGAGTTTTATCTCTCATTTTTTTGTTCACTTTTGACTATGAGATTTTTTTAGTCTCTTACAAGTGAGTCAACTGAGTAGAGTTGAGCTGAGCTGAGCCAATTTGAGCTTCAATTGAGCCGAATCGAGCTTGGGTTAACTCAATTATGGCTTGAAAATCATTTCCAGCTGGGAAAAATGACTTAGCTTGATTTGAACCTAACCTTCGAATCGAGCTGAATTGAGCCAGCTAACCTAGCTGGCTTGGCTCATGCTCAGCTCTAGACGCGACTCGTCAGTGCCCCAAGCCGCTGGAAAATTACTGGTCGGAAGTTATGTGGGGCCATAGAGAAGTTGGTGACAAATCCACTCTGTTCATCAGTTTTTCAAAATCACAAAAGGACTGGAATACAAAAATCGGGCAAATAAAAAACTCAGGTGGGCCACACCACACGAAAAATTTAGAACTGAAATGTCTACTGTTGAAACCTTCATGGAGCCGACCATGATGTTTACATGCCATCGAAACCGTTCATGGGATTATTACTACTCAGATAAAATGCATGTATGAAAATTATCCTGATCTCCACTGTTTCGTGTGGTGTGGCCCACCCAAGCTTTTGATCCGCCTGAATTTTAGAAATTTGTCATATTGTAGCCTTTAGAAGCTGATGGAGGGAGAGGATTTGTTAAGGGAATCTCTGTGGGTACCACATAGCTTTTGAGCACAGGAAATTCCTGTGGCAGAGGCACAGGCAAGAGGGGGTTAGATGTTACCCGGGTGGCATGCTAGTAGGTGTTTCTCTGACCATGGGGCCCACCTTGATGTATGTGTTGTATATCCACACCGTCCATCAAATTTTCTAGATCATTTTAGGGCATGTTTTAAAAACCAAGAAGATCTAAATCTCAAGTGGACCAAGCAGTATAGATTGAATGTCCACCATTAAAAACTTCTTGGGGTACAAAATTTTTGTATCAAGCTGATATATATGTTTTATCTTCATACATGTCTCCCTAACCTTTTCAACAGGTTAGATGGCAAATAAACATTATCGGTGGGCCCTAAAATGTTTCTAATGGTGGACATTGACTGACCACTATTTCCTGTGGTATGGTCCATTTGAGAATTGAATCTTCTTCATTTGGTTAGATCATGCGATAAAATGAACCGGAAGTGCTGATGGACGGTGCGGATATACAATACACACATCAAGGTGGGCCCCACAATCAGCCCATTCGCTCCTGTGAAACGGGAGCGGATTGCCTGTGACCCGGGCACATAGATATCTCTGTGCCCGGAGCTGTGTGGGGCCCGTAAAGATGTCCATTACAAATCCACTCCGTCCATCTGTTTTGAAAGACCACCATAGTACGGAATTATAAAAATCAAACAGATCCAATACTCAGGTGGGCTATACCACACGAATGCGTGGGTATTGAACACTTAGTAATGACAAAAGTTTTGCATCACGATTATATTTTTTCCTACAGTTTATCTGAGTGTTAATAATTCTTTAAACGGTTTGGATGGCATATAAACATCATGGTCAGTTCCAGGAGGGTTTCAATGGTGGACGTTGGTGTTCCCACTGTTTTGTTGGTGTGGCCCACATGAGTATTGGGTCTGCGTGATTTTTATAATCCCATCCTATCGTGGTCTTTCAAAACAGATGGACGGAGTGGATTTGTAATGGACATCTCTATGGGCCCCACACAGCTCCGGGCACAGAGATATCTCTGTGCCTGTGGTCACAGGCAATCCGCTCCCTGTAAAACTAGTGGCAGTGAAAGCAAAAGCGATTTCTCTCTCTTTGGCGTTCCAGCATTTCCCAAGCGGGAAAACGAATTAACTTCTATGAAATCCACACCGTCCATCATTACACTGCCTCTTATTTGGCTTTGATCCAAATAATCAGGCTCATTCATCTGTCATTGGTTAGCCAAGTCACAGGTCATGGTGATGGTCGAATGGATTTTATTCATGGTGGACCCTGTAAAATAAAAACGTGTGCACATCTCTCTCCCAATTGTTTCTTTCGGTGTGGTCCACTTGAATCACAGGTCAATCAAATGTTTATAACCCAAGCATATAGATGGATGAAAAAACCGATGGCTAGAATGGATTGTACATACACATAACGGTGGGCCGCGTAAAAATCAAGGGTGGGCGTTCCTCTTCCGACTGTTCCATTGGTTTGGCCTATCTGAATCTTTAATCTGCCCGACTTTTTTAACACGAGCCTTAACGCTGGGTCAAGATCCTGATAGACAGAGTGGATTTCAGAAACACATCACGGTGGGGCCCACCCAAGGCACCCAGTCCTTTACTCGTACGAACGGAGACAGAATCGGAGACCGTGGACTCTCTCTCTCTCTCTAGAGTAATGATCCCCCTCTGCACTGTTACTGTAGCGTACGGGAGCTATATGCGCGCATGCCGCCTTTGGTGTGTTGGTGTCACCAAGTTACGTGGGCCCCACCATGATATATGTATTATATCCAAACGGCCCATCCATTTTAAGAGATCGTTTTAGGGCTTTATTCAAAAAACGAAGCTAATCCAAAGCTCAAGTGGACCACACCATAGTAGGAAGTGTGGATTGAACTCCTATCATTGAAATCTTTTTAGGGCCAGGGAAGTTTTTATTTTTCCCTTTAACCAAGGTCTGTGTGACGTTTTGAACAGGTTGGATTGCAAATAAACATCATGGTGGGCCATAGGAAGGTTTCAACCGTGGTCATTATTATTCCCTGCTTTATGTGGGCCGGCGGTGGTGAGGCACATCAAGCAGTATGGGGGAGGATTGTACTACCCCGGCCAGCACTCACTGAAAAAGGACGGTCCTTTCAGTTCCTCTGTAGGGCCTGCCGTGGTGTATTTATTTTATCCCCACCATCCATTCATTTTGAAAAATTATCTGAAAATTAGGCAAATTGAATGATCCAGCAGTCCATACAAGCAACAGTGGAGATTGAATGCCTACCACTGAAAATCTCTTATAGGTCCCAGAAGTTTTGGATCAAGATGATATTTATGATTTCCTTTCATGGGGTCTGTTTGAACTTATGGATAGGTTATGTGAATAAACATTGCAGTGGGCCCTAGGAAGGTTTCAACAGTGGAGTCATTGTCACCACTGCATCTTACGATGTGGTCCACTTGAACCTTAGATCTATCTCTTTTTCAGGATCATATACTAAACTAATATTTCAAAATGAATAGACAGATTGGATAAAACACTTATATTATGGTAGGGCCCACGAGAGGACCGTCATGGCGTTGTGACCAATCGCGCGATTCGCTAACATGTGGACGTGGATTGCTGTCAAAGGCATGGAAGCTATGTAGGGCCCACCATGATATTTGTTATAAATCTATTCTATCCACATGTTTTGCAAGCTCATTTTAAGACATGCGACTAAAAATGAGTTGGATATAAGACTCAACGGGGCCACAAGAGAGGAAACAACAGGGATTGAAGGGCCACTGTTGAAACATTCATATGGCCCCAAAATTTTTGTACCAAGATAAGTTTTTTTTGTGTTTTCAATTCATCCCACTTGGAATGACCTTATAAACAGTTTGGATGGCATATAAACATCAACGTGGAGATCAGGAAGGTTTGAACGGTGTTCATTTCTTTCACCACTCTTTCCTCATGTGTGGCCCATTTGAATTTTGGATCCTTCTCATTTTTTGTCACATGCCCTAAAATTAGCTAAGAAAACAAATGGGCGGAGTGAATTTCTAAGAAACATCACAGTTGGGTCCACTTGAAAGCCTTTGATAGGAAATTAACGGTTGGGCAATAAACCCTTGTTCCCATCGCGCGCATATGGCTCCTTTACGCTACAGTGCGTGGGGGATTATTACTCTATATATATGCCTCGGCAATTTCAACCCATCTCCCAGCGCATCTCTCTCCCTCTCCGGGAAATTTTAACCCACCTCCTACCCTTCTTGGCCCCAATAACCCAATTCCCGTTTCTCTCTCTTTCGAACAGCCCAACTCCCCATCTCTCTCTTTCCAAGAACCCATCTCTCTCTCTCTCCAAGAACCCATCTCCCATCTCTCTATCTCTCTCCCTCTCTCTCTCTCTCCCTCCAGGAACCCATCTCCCATCTCTAAACCAACCTGACAAGCCCATTGCAACACCAGGCAGCCTTTTGTGGATTACTTCAGGTTCGACTCTGAACTGTTTTAGCCCGCCAAGAAATGTACGAAACCATGGCAATGTGCATGATTTTGTTGTTATTTGATTAGTATTATTATTTAACTTATTTTTTATTTTTTTTAATATTCCTGGTATTTGAATTTTATTAATAAATATTGATTGATTCATATGAAACTTGATCAGGTTCTTTAACAATCTTCCTTTGTTGAGCCCAATTGGACTCACCTATGATCAATAATAACAGTTGGATAGGAGAGGCCTACCTTAGATTGATCATGGATGAAATGATAATCGTGACTCAGTAATTACGGGCCGTACAATTTAGGGCATGTAAAACGGACGGTAAGAGTAAAAGGGGTATAACTGTCCATTTTGCATGCCCACGTCCTTTTTATTGTATGGCTTGGATCGTCCCGTTGGGATGGTGATGGGGCAATGATCAATGCAAGGTGGATCCCTCCTTTCCAATGGTCTAGCTTATTGGTATGCGCACAACTTTTGGGCTCACATACATTGAGCAGTTTTCAATGGTAGGCATTCAATCACCACTGTTCCCTATGGTGTGGTCCACTTGAGCTTTGAATCTGTCTCATTTTTGGGCTCGTGCCCTAAAATGATCTGGCAAAATGGATGGACAGTTGTGGATATAACACGTACATCATGCTGGAGCCCACATTGCTTTGCCATGTCAACACAATACCGACCTTGGTGCTGTGTAGAGCTGGGCATCTAGTCGAGTCGGATCGAGTTGGGGCTGACTCGATCTGATCTGGCCAAGGACTGTGCCTGAACTGAGTCGGATCGGATTCAGGATCGAGTCGGTCAGCCCTGAACCGATCCAGATTGAGTTTGATCTGATCCGAGTCCAACCTGGTCATAGGGACCGAGTTGGATCGAGTCAGAACCGAGTCGGTTTGAGTTAGGGCTGAAATAAAAAAAAATTAAATCTGAAAATTGCAAAAATCCCCAAATTTCAACCCTAATAAATAAAAATCTTCAACCAATGGATTGCAATGAAAAAAAAAAAAGAGAATCATCTATAAAAGGTATAATCTATACCTAGAAGGAGGAGGTGTGGAGGAGGAGGAGGAAGACCGAGACCAACAGGTGCGGGTGGGCAGCAGCAGCGCGACGATCGGATAGGGCAGGTGTCGGAGAAGATGTCCCCGGTCCCGGAGATGAGGAGGAGGAAAACTATCCAGCGCCGGAGGTGGAGGAGGCGGGTAGAGCAGCAGCCAGCAGCGGGTAGGGCCGACAGACGGGGCAGGGGCAGTTTCGTTTGGGTGGGGGTAGGGTAGAACAGAAAATTCCAAATTTAGTTTTTTTTTTTTTTACCTTATACCCAAACTCGGTTTAGATTGGGTTTCGGATTGAGTCGGATTCATTTCGTATCGGATTTGAGTCGAGTCGGTTCGGTTAAGGTGGAATCTGGACTCGACTCCATCTGGATTTGGATCCAATCCAGAATACTCAATTTGGGTCCGTCTGTTATAGTCGCATCAGTTCGAGTCGAGTCTAACTGGTTTGGACAAGTCAAGTCAACCGAGTTGACTCGACCCATGCCCAGCTCTACTGCTGTGTTCTACACTACGTAAACCAAGTCCCTCTAGCCCACGCTAGATGGACCCTTGTGATTTTGAAGGGCCCACACACATTGAAATGTTCTACATCACACAGTTGTTATTGTTGCTGCTACCGTTGTTTTCTTTCATTTTGAAGAATAATCTCAAAAGGTTTTGGTGTTTGTAGGTCAGCACAACAAAATAGAAAACTGGTATGGCCAATGTTGCAGGTGGAAGCTACGTTTGTGATAGAATTAGCAATTTACCTGATGAGATTATTCATATTGTGTTCTCTTTCCTTGGTGCCAAATCCGTCGTCCAAACGAGCGTTCTGTCAAAAAGATGGAGGGACCTTTGGATTTCTAATCAAAATCTCAACTTGGATGACACTGAATTTCTCATTCCTAAAACCAATAAGCGTAAGAGAGATAATGGATTTGTGGACTTCGTCAACTCTTTAATGATACTCCGTGATGGTTCAAACGTAGTAAAATTCAGTCTCTCCTGCAATGGATTCTGCTACCCCAAATCTGAAGTGGAGAAGTGGATAGGCTTCGCGATACGACATCACGTCCAAGATCTCGATCTCCAACTGACGACTCAGGTTGAGTTGCCTTTTAGCCTATTCACTTGCAAATCTCTGGTGAAGTTGAAGTTGAGCTCTTCGTTGACTTTCCTCAAACTTCAGTTGCCTTCGAATGTTCTTCAATATCTCAGAGTCTTGCATCTTCATCACATAAGATTCTCCGGTAATGCAGTCTTCTTGTGCTGTCCCATGCTTGAAAATATATGTATGAACAAGTGTGATTTAGGCACCCTCAAGAGCCTCGACATCTCTACTCCAGAACTACAGAGATTGGTTTTAACCAGTTGTGACAATTTGAAGGGGTGTGAGATTTCTGTTTCCGCTCCAAAGCTACAGTCACTTGAATTTCAAGGCGGCCTCTCACATGGTATTTATCTGAAAAAGCCTGCACCATTCGAGGCGGTCATCGATTTCGAATATATGGATGCTGTACCGACTTTGAATGGCCATCCATCAAGTCCTTCATATCTAAGGATTAGCGATTTCTTAAGCGGGCTTGAGGGAGCAAAATCTCTAACATTGTCTACTAAGTTTCTCAAGGTACTGATTCCTATCTTTGCCATATATCTAGACGGGATGGTGGATCCAAACCATTCATCTAGTGGGCCATCTATCTTGGTCACTTCTACTTGGATCCAACAACACGAAAATCAACATCATACGATGACCACATCCATCCTACGATTCGTATGGGTCATTTGGCAACTTGGAATCTGTAGACTAGAATTCCTAAGCTGAAACTTGCAAGTTAGCCTCTCCTGAGGAATCGAAAAGGGGGCTTTACTTAGGAATCCAATTGCAACGTCTCAAATTCAAGGATGCCAAACACGAAAATTTGGGCTTTGCTTAGAAATCCAATTCCAAAAGCCCCAAATTGTGGGTTGCCAAATGACCCTTTACCTTGTTGGATTGACTTGATTATTCGATCATGTCGACTTTCTTAGCCATTTTGGCATTTTGGGGTCATACGATACACACCTCTTGTGAAATGGCCATTGTTGATCATAGCTGGGACTTGTCCTTGTTGCCGAATTTGTATTCGAATAAGAAGAATCCCTGTTTTATCATTGCTTTTGGGTTAAGAGTCGCTGCTGGCTCAATCAATTACAATTTAGGGTGGGGAGCTAGAGACTGCACCATTGTCAATGAAATCGACTACGAAAAATGGTCGAAACAAGCGATATAGGCAAGATACAGTGATTGCAGGTGGGAAGGCGTCATCATGATTCCTTGCCCAGATCTCTGGTTGGTTTCAACCATTTTTTGGGGGTCAATTTTGTTGAGGTTTTATGGTTTATAAGTACCCACACTAAAATGCAGTTGAATGGAGCAAGTGGTAATCCTTGAATCCATTTGATTTGAGATTGAATCAGACCACTGTCTTTGCTGCTGGCCTGGGCTGAAATACTAGGCCCAAGGGCCAGACCTGTGGCTAAAATTTAAGCCCGTTAGTTAATTGGGCTGCGCTAGAATTCCACCTTGTAGTCCGTCAGCCTGGACCGACCTATTTAAGGTTTCAAAGGAAAATTTGTCAATATCATGCATGATTGGGCATGCTGAACCAGTGGCCTAGACCTTGCACAAAAGAGGGTGATTGAGCTCAGGCTTGGGCCTGCACCATGGATATTCATCATGGGTGAGCTTGGGCCTGTCTATTTTCATCTGTCACGGAGTGCACTGGACAAGGCCTGTGTTTTACTTTGCAGGCTGGTGATTCATGAAGATTGCGGGAATCAGTTTCTCAATTGATATCTTACTCTTTGTTTCTCTATTTCATGTGCTCAGTTTCTCACGAAGCACAAATGGTCGATACCGCTGTTTGTTAATCTCAAGTATTTGAAGCTGGCCACATATTACATCATGCAATTTGACGCAGTTATAACTGGCCTACTCATGAACTCTCCCAGCTTAAAGACAATCGTTATAGATAGGAGCATGGTAATGGCCCACGCTTAACTTTTCAATCAAGAAATGAATCCAGGCTGTTCGTTTGGTTGGCCCCACCGTGTATGTGCTGTGTGTAAAGAACCAGTTTCATATCAGGGAGCTATAAGAAATTGATAGACTACCCATGTTTGCCTAATGCATGGGCCACAAGATGTTTCAAGCTTTCATGATGTGGCCCACCAGACCAGAGTCTGGATCTCTTAGGTGCAGCCCAAACCTAGCACTAAACAGGGCACACAAGTTCCCAAAACCCGAAGCTCTGTGTAGCCTACCGTGATATTCATGTGACATCCACTCTGTCCATCAGTTTTGCCAGTGTTAGGACGAGAGCCCAAAAATGAGGTATCCATTTCTCAAGTGGGTAACAACAAGAGAAACAGTGGGGATTGAACGCCCATAATTGAGACCCACTTGGGGTCCACAAAAGTTCTGCTTCAGGTAGATATTCACATTTTTCCCTTCATCCTGCGGAGAATTACCTGATGAACAGGTTGGAATGCATATGAAACATCATGGCGGGTCTCAAGAAAGTTTTCAATGATGGCCATCCAATCCCCCTTTTTTTTTTCCTGTGGTGTTGCCCACTTGAGCCTTGGATCTGACTCATTTTTGGATTCTCATCTAAAACATGAACTGGCAAAATTGATTGATAGAGTGAATGTCATGCAGACATCATGGTGGGCCCCTGAGAGATTTGTGGTATAGGATCTCCCTATAACAAGGGTCATAAGAAACTTGTGTACCGAAACAAGACTAGGCTCAGGGTGGCTCAACTCAGTTACAACCGTATTTATAATTGTCCAATTTCACACTTAAACTCTCTTTTAGTCACATTATATTGAACTTGTTCGATTCAAGCTCTGATGATTGTATATGGATGTGCTTACAAGGGAGGAAGTAAGGAAGAAAAGAAATTGCCTTTGCAGTTTATCTTAAATCTTCCAATGAAAGCCAAGGCGGGACAGTTTGCAGGATGGAATAGCAATCTTGAATTCGTGAAATTTCTCCTTAGCGAAGGAAATGAAGTGGAAAGAATCACCTTAGTCCTGAATAAGACAACAATGCAATTTAATCTACAGCGGCTACAGATGACCCACACGGCCATGCAGATGTGTGACGGGACATATTTTGCTGAAGTTGTTGCATTTTTAGATGAGCAGTTGCACTTAGGTAAGTAATTATTACCTATTTGCACTTTTAGATTCTAATTTGAATGATGTTGGCATTGCATATCATGTATTTTAATTCAGACTCAACATAATCTGAATTTGCAATTTTGGTCTTTTCTCATTTCCTCTCTGTCAAGCTTTCCCACTATTCAAATTCTATTATCATTGTAGTGAATTTGTGATTCCATTTACTTTTCGCATCTTTCCACTCATCTCAAACTAGCAAAACTCGGCGGTTCTTGGGATCATAGATACTATGATCGGTCACATCTGTGATCATTTAGGTGATCAACTTGATTAGAAATCAAAGCAAACTCGGATGCGTGGGTCCACCCTCTCTCTATTCCCCTTGTTTCTTCATCATCATCGTTGTTGTAGCCATGCATCCTAGCAATTTGAGTCTGGATTGATGAATCTTGTTTGCCTCTCATGGGATTAATCTGATAAATTAGGCTATATTGCTGAATGCTTTGTATTGAGAAATCGTCAATTGTGGCTAAACGATATTGAGGTTGGAGTCTGAAGTTCCTCCGTTTTTTCTACAGAATGCTCAGTTGCCATTTTCATTCCATTAGCATTTTGCAAAACCTTGCAAACTCAACTAAACACGGCTAAAAAAAGAAAAAAGAAGAAGAAGAAGCTAAGAAGCTAAAGCACATGGTCAGATAGGACCTGATCTAATGAATGAACCACACCATAAGACTGTTTTGCTCAGCGTCCAGTTTGAGTGCAGCCCAGGTAAGGAAATTGGCCTGCAGTACTATTGACAGCTAGAGCACACACCACAATTGAAATGGTCCAAATCATGGGCCCTGTATGGGTGGTGTTTATAAATTAAAAATCAGAATGGTGGGATGATCCCAACTATCTGATCAATGGATGCATGCTTGTTGAATTAGGATGAACTCAAGTTCCATTAATCATTTGATCAACGGCCACTGATGGGATGGTTAGGTTCATTTAACAGGTGAGATTTTCGCCCCGCACCTGATTCAACCATGATTCACTGACCTTATTTTTGGCCACCCTGCATGGATGGTGGCGCCCCCCTTGATGGGTTATCCACATTTCCTGCTAAACATGTGAATTTCCTGTGCCCTTGCTCCTGGCCAAGAGGAAGTTTTTGTAGGTGGAAGCTATGTTGGGCCCACAGCGATGTGCGTGGCTCATGTGGGTCACACGACAAGAAACTGTGAGAATGGGAAGGCCTCACCATTGATACCTTTCAGAGCCCAACATGATGCTTATATGCCATACAAAACGTGCATAAGGTTATTCCAAGGGGTGAACTGAAAAAAACAAGTATTAGCCTGATGTGAAACTTTTTCTTTTGTAGCCCATATAATAGGATGATGCCATATAATTGGAAACTTTTTCCAAGATAAATTTTTTCTTTTGCACCCTATTATATGGGGTCATGAGGGATTGCATCATGTCGCATTACATATAGGTACTCTACACTCTACATACAAGAGATGTACTCGCTGAGCTTTTCATAGCTCATACTTTCTGTTATATTTTTCAAGCCAAGGCAGACAATAGGAGCAGCTTAGCACGGATTATATTACTGCACTCTTAATGTTTTGGATTTCTGCGGTTTATCCATGTAAATTGGGAATTGTGTATTCATTGTACTTGTGAATGTTACGTAGTGGAAATAAAAAAAATTGGGTTTCTCTCTCTCTCTCTCTCTCTCTCTCTCTCTCTCTCTCTCTCTCTCTCTCTCGTCTCGTTTGCAATGTTGGTTATCATAATTAAGGAAAACGTTACCAACCTTATCATAGTTAAGGGACCTGGAAACATTATAAGGTCCCTACTCATGGCTTAGTAGTAGACTCACAAGAGTTTCAGCACTAAGGTCATGGGTTTGAGTACACATTATGATGTGAAAAAAGTGAAACATTACCAACTGTATAAAAAAAATTCCTGTGCATCGCAAGAGCAGTCACGGGCTTGGGCTCTGTTTTTGGAGCGTGATAGACTTGGTATTGTGGACCGAAGATGATATTAGTGGCGCTAGTGCTTTGGGTCCATGGGAATTAGTGCTTATGGGTCCACGGGAATGGTTGGATCTCAGTCTCAGAAACATGGGTATGGCTATTGATCGGGTAAAGGTTCATGAGGTTGAGCTCCGAGATCTATATGCCTCACTGTCATGTGTATTGGATGTCTACACTATTAATTAGATGCACCCTTCCATGGTAGGCCATGGGCCTAAAAATATGCCAATCCATGACTTGGGGGGCCACATCATAGACAACAGTTGAGGGTAGATACTCATCCATTGAAACCTTCCTGATTGTTTAGAGGGCTCATTGAGATGTGTTTCAGACTTCTAATCCATCCATTGCGTGTGTCTCAGTTGGATAAGCGTTCAATCTGTTTCATGTGGTGTGGTGGTGTGGTCCATCTGATATTTGGATCTGCTTCAATTTTGTGTTCATGTCCTAAAATGAGCCAATAAATGGATGGATGGCATGGATATACAATACATACATTAAGGTGTGCCCACTGTCAGGACCTCAGGTCCCGACTTGAATGAATCTGCTCCTCAAAACCTAGAAAGCACATTGAAGTGATGTTCCTGAACACAGAATTTTCTCCCATATGAGAATTTGGTTTTAATAAAGAGTTTCCTTTGTTGTTGTTCATCCCATATGATAATTTTGTTTTAATAAGGAGTTTCCTTTTGTGATTGGACTTTGAAACTTAAAGTTTTTCAAAATCATGTCAGAATTGGGGTTTGGAAAACCATATGAACTTATATAAAATTAAAATAAGAAAAACAAAAAGAAAATTTATTGGATCGTAGAAGTCAAAGTGTGATTTTGGTTTACTTGACTTGAAATCAAATTTACCCTCCGTGAACAATGTCTCTCAAGTACAACAAGATTCTTCAAGCAATTAACCTCAAGGATATAACGACTATCACCTGATCTCTACTATGCACTCGTTGTACACGGGGAGTTTCCTTTTGTGATTGGACTTTGAAATTTAGAGTCTAAGTTTTTCAAAATCTTGTTGGAATAGGGGTTTGGAAAACTATTTGAACTTGTATAAAAATAAAAGCTTATTGGATTGTAGAAGTCAAAGTGTGATTAGGAATCACTTGACTTGAAATCAAATTTGTCTCTCCTTAAACATTGTCTCAAGTATAACAAGATTCTTTAGTTAATCAACCTCCATGATACAATGACTATCACTTGGTTCCAATTATGCACTCACCATACTAAGGCTTGAAGCACTTGCGATCTTAACTCAAACCAGAAAACACTTAAACTAAACTTTAAAAGGAAAACAAAACTTTCTTATTTTTTATTATAAAAATCAGACAAGTCTATTTATAGACTTTTGAGTATCATTTCACAAAAAGATTGTGATTGTTAAGTTTAAACCTAACTAATGCCATCCTTGGGTCTGAGCATACACAACTTTTCAAAATGAATATTGAAGGAGTGCAACCTTTCAAACTTGTGTGAGGCCTGGCTCGACTGAAAATTTTGAAATACCAATATATTTTAAAAATAATTTAAAATACAACAAATCTTAGGCTAAAGTGGTCGTAAATACATGTATACACATGTGTGCCACTATACTAAATACACACTAACATCCTCCTACTTGGACTGCCTGTGCTTTGATTTTTTTACATGTGGGCCATGCATATGTTGAATGATACTTTGAAATATTTTGCCATTTTTAGGTAAGAAAATTGATCCAGTGTTTTCAAGATGGAGATCATAATACATGAGTCATTGTCATTGCTTATATAGGAAGTCTTCATAACACATGAGTCATTGTCATTGCTACCAACTCAACTTTCTAGGATCCACTGTGGATTTGTGTTATATGCTCCATGCCGTAGAACTCTTGGCCCCATTTGTGGATGGTGTCCAGCCGGTAATTCTTGATAATTGGATAATCCTAACCATTTGGTTGGTGCCATTCAAATGGATGGCTAATGATTTGAATGCTGCCAGCTCATCCTGTGGCATTCTTTTTGTCAATCCAGACCATCCAAATCAAGGACCAACTGCTGATGGACCATAACCTAAATTTCGTGATTGGGTAATCTTAGCCGTCTATGCAATGGACAACAAATTAACACTTAAGGTGAATTCGATCCCATTGATATCCTGTCCATATCGAGTCCCAATGGGGATCAAGACTTTCAACGGTCTGGATTGGCGTACAAGTATCCCAGATGAGTTACCATCTCTCCCACGATCTTGATAGGCAGCTACACTTTCATCCGCTTGTTCACGTATGTCACATACAACCACACTCTTTCCTTCTTTTTTATTTATTTATTTTGAAGGTATTACTTACGGGAGCGGATTAGGTGTTTACCCGGGTAACACCTTAGTGGGTGTCACCCTTACCGTGGGGTCCACCTTGATGATGTGTTGAATATCCACACCGTCCATCCGTTTTTCCATCCCATTTTATAACATGGTTCAAAAAATTAAGCAGATCCAAATCTCAGGTGAACCCCACCACATGAAATAGTGGTGATTGAACGCCCACCATTAACAACTTCCTAAGGCCCATCGTAAGTAGATCCGCAATGTTTATTTTGCATCCAACTGGTTTACAAGGTCAAACAGACCTGGATGAAGGGAAACTACACAGATAAGCTTGATCCAAAACTTTTGTGGCCTAGAAAAAGCTTTTTAATGGTCATCCACCACTTGTTTTCAGTGGTATGATCCACACGGATGGGCCTGCTCTTAAAGAAACCTTGAGTGGAAGATTTCGATGGTAGAGATGAATATCAGCAACGGTCATCATCGAACGGGAAAAGATGAACCAACCAGATGGACAAGATCTTCCACTACTTGCAATTGATGTACAATCGTCCATTAATAGTGAGACTAATCAGATGAATGGACCATATCATAAGAATAAAAGGAATATATAACTGTCCATTTTGCACGCCCTTTTTATTGTGCGGCTTTGATCGTCCGATTGTGGTGGTAGTGGGCCAATGATCAATGCAAGGTGGATCCCTCCTTTCCAATGGTCTAGCTTAATGGTATGCACACAACTTGGGGTGCACGTAGGATCTACTTATTACTTGAGAAAATCTATTATGTGGGTCCCACCCTTATGTTGAATCAAACCGTTTACTTGAGTGGTTCTTTTCGAAGAAATTGTACTTATATAGGACTCCTGTAGCCATCTAATTATTGGGCCTCCTTTTAATTGTACTGAAACCTTCCCACCATGATGTTTATTTGCCATCCAACCTGTTCGTAAGGTCACACAGACCTGGATGAAGGGAAAACACAAATATCAGCTTGATCCAAAACTTCTGTGGCCCCCAAGCAGTTTTCAATGACTGGTATTCAATCCCCACTGTTTCCTATGGTATGGTTCACTTGAGCTATGGATCTGTCTCATTTTTGGGCAAAATGGATGGACAGTGGATATAACACATACATCATGCTGGGACCCATATAGCTTTGCCAAGTCAACACAATTCCAACCTCGGTGCTGTGTTCTACACTACGCAATCGAGTCCCTCCAGCCCACACTAGACAGACCCTTCTGATTGTGAAGTGTCCACACGCATTGAAATGTTCTATATCACACAGTTGTAGTTGTTGCTGCTGCTGCTGCTGCTGCTGCTGTTGTTTTCTTTGGTTTCGAGGAATAATCTATAAAGGTTTTGGTGTTTGTAGGTCAGCACAATAAAAAAAGAAAACTGGTATGGCCAATGTTGCAGGTGGAAGCTATGTTTGTGATAGAATTAGTAATTTACCCGACGAGATTCTTCATATTGTGTTCTCTTTCCTTTGCGCCAAATCCGTCGTCCAAACGAGCATTCTATCAAAAAGATGGATGGACCTTTGGATTTCTAACCCAAATCTGAACTTGGACGACTTTGAATTTCTCATTCCTAAAACCAATAAATGTAAGAGAGATGATGGATTTGTGGACTTTGTCAATTCTCTAATGATACTCCGTGACGGTTCGAACGTACAAAAATTCCATCTCTCCTGCAATGGTTCTTACAACAAATCTGAATTGGAGAAGTGGATAGGCTTTGCGATGTGACATCACGTCCAAGATCTCGATCTCCAATTGAAGACACAGGTTGAGTTGCCTTTTAGCCTATTCAATTGCAAATCTCTGGCTAAGTTGACCTTGAGCTCTTGGTCTTACCTCGAACTTAAGTTTCCTTCGAGTGTTCTTCAAAATCTCAGAATCTTAGATCTTCATTGCATAAGATTCTCTGGGAATTCGGTCTTCTTGTGCTATCCCTTGCTTGAAAATATGAGTATGTACAAGTGTGATTTGGGGGCCCTCATGAGCTTCTACATCTCCACTCCAGAACAACAGAGATTGGTTATAACCAGTTGCGATAATTTGAAGGGGTGTGAGATTTCTGTCTCCGCGCCAAGGCTACAGTCACTTGAATTTCGAGGCGGCCTCTCGTATGGTATTTATCTGAATAAACCTGCACCAGTTGAGGCGGTCATCGACTTCGAATATATGGACGATGTATCGACTTTGAATGGCCATGATGCATCAAGTCTATGTGGAAGGATTATCAAGTTCTTAAGTGGGCTTGAGGAAGAAAAATCTCTAACATTGTCTACTAAGTTTCTTGAGGTACTGGTTCCTATCTTTACCAGATATGTAGATGGGATGGTAGATCCAAACCATTCATCTAGTGGGTCATCTATCTTGGTCACTTCTACTTGGATCCAACAACATGAAAATAACATCATAGGATGACCACATCTAGCCTACTCTTCATAGGGGTCATTTGGCAACTTAGAATCTGTAGACTAGAATTCCTAGGCTGAAATTTGCAAGCTAGCCTCTCCTGAGGAATCGAAAGGGGGCTTTACATAGGAATCCAAGTACAAAGTCTCAAATTCAAGGATGCCAAACACGAAAATTTGGCTGCGCTTAGAAATCCAATTCCAAAAGCTCCAAATTGCAGGTTGCCAAATGACCCCTTACCTTGTTGGATGAACTTGATTATTTGATCACGTCAACTTTCTTAGCCATTTTGTCATTTTGGGGCCATATGCAATCCATGGTGCACACCTCCTGTGAAATGGCCATTGGTGATCATAGCTGGGACTTTTATTCTTGTGGCTGAATTTGCATAAGAATAAGAAGAATCCCTGTTTGATCATTGCTCCAGGGCTGTCAATGGGCTGGCAAGTTGATGGGGTTTCGGGTTAAGAGTCACTGCTGGCTCAATCAAGTAAGATTTACGGTGGGGAGCTAGAGAGCCCGCACTGATGTCAATGAAATCGAACACACACTAAAAAAAAAAAAAAAGGTCTAAACGGGCAATCTAGGCAAGATACTGTGATTGCAGGTGGGAAGGCGTCATCATGATTCCATCCCTAGATTGCTGGTTTAGCCCATTTTTTGGGGTCGATTTTTTTGAGGCTGTATGGTTTCTAAGTTTCCACACTAAACTGTAGTTGAATGGAGCAAGTGGTAACCCTTGAATCCGTTTGATTTGAGAATGAATCAGACTGCTGTCTTTGCAGCTGGCCTGGGCTGGAATACTAGGCCAAAGGGCCAGACCCGGGGCTAAAATTCCAACTAGGAGTCTGTCAGCCTGGCCCGGCTCGACCACCACATTTAAGGTTTCAAAGTCATTTTTGTCAATACATGCATGATTGGGCATGCTGAACTAGCCGCCTAGACCTTGCACAAAAGAGGGTGATCGGGCTCAGGCTTGGGATAGACTTGGGCCTGCACGATTGATAATCATCATGAACCAGGCTTGGGCCTGTTTATTTTCGCCCGTCATGAGCTTCACTGGACACCGCCTGTGTTTTACTTTGCAGGCTGGTGATTCGTGAAGATTGTGGGAATCAGTTTCTCAATTGATATCTTACTCTTTGTTTCTCTATTTCATGTGCTCAGTTTCTCACGAAGCACCGATGGTCGATACCGCTGTTTGTTAAGTTTGTTAATCTCAAGTATTTGAAGCTGGCCACGTATTACATCAGGAAATATGACGCAGTTATAACTGGCCTACTCATGAACTGTCTCAGCTTAAAGACACTCGTTATAGATAGGAGCATGGTAATGGCCCACGCTTAACTTTTCAATCAAGAAATGAACCCGGGCCATTCATTTGGTTTACCCCACCATGTATGTGCTGTGTAAAGACCCAGTTTCGTATCAGGGAGCTATAAGAAATTGATAGACCGTCCATGTTTGCCAAATGCATGGCCCACAAGATGTTTCTAGCATGCATGGTGTGGCCCACCTGACAAGAGTCTGGATCTCTTAGGTGCAGCCCAAACCTTGCACTGAACAGGGGACACAAGTTCCCGTAGCCCAAAGCTCTGTGTGGCCTTCTGTGATATCCATGTGACATACACAGTCCATCAGTTTTGCCAGCTTATGTTAGGGTGAGAGCCAAAAAATGAGGCATCCATTTCTCAAGTGGGCCACAACACAAGAAACAGTGGGGATTGAACGCCCACGATTGAGACGCACTTGGGGTCCACAAAAGTTCTGCTTCAAGTAGATATTCGCATTTTCCCTTCATCCCAGGGAGAAGCACCTTATGAACAGGTTGGATGGCATATAAAACATCACGGTGGGCCCTAAGAAAGTCTTCAATGATGCGTCCAGTCCCCATTTTTCCTGTGGTGTCGCCCACTCGAGCCTTGAATCCAACTCATTTTTGGACTCTCATCTCAACACAAACTGGCAAAATTGATAGACAGAATGAATGTCCCAGGGACATCATGGTGGGCCCCTGAGAGCTCTGAGGTACAGGAACTTCCTATAACAGGGTTCATAGCAATCTCGCATCCAAAACAGGTCTAGGCTCGGGGCAGCCCAGCCCCAGTTACAACCATATTTATAACTATCCAATTTCACACTTAAACTGTCTCTCAGTCGCATTATATTCAACTTGTTCAATTCAAGCTCTGATGATTGTATATGATGTGTTTACAAGGGAAGAAGTGGTGAAGAAGAGAAGTTTTCTTTGGAGTTTATCTTAAATAAGAAAGACAAGGAGAGACAGCTTGCAGGATGGAATCGCAGGCCCGAATTCATGAAATTTATCTTGAGTGAAGCAATTGAAGTGGAAAGATTCACTTTAGTCCCTCATAAGACAACAATTCAATCTCATCTACGGTGGCTACAGAAGACCGACACAGTGACGCAGAATCTTTGTGGCCCACAGATTGTGACGACGTTGTTGCAATGAACATAGGGTGTGTTTGAATGCTCAGTCGAATTGAACTAGAGGAAACAAATGGAAGACAATCCCAAATCGGGTAATCATTATTTTTAATTTGAACGAGGCCAGCATTGCATATCGTGTATTTTAATTCTGGCTCCAAACAATCTGAATTTGCGATTTGGGTTGTTTCTCATTTCTTCTCTGTCAAGCTTAATTCCTGCGATTCAAATTCGATTATCATTCTACCTTAAAATATGTGACATTTGTGAACTTTGTTCTTGTGAATTTGTGATGCCATTTACTTTTTGCTTCCTTCTCTCCGCCCATCTCAAACTAGCAAAACAGTGGTTGTTGGTATCATAGACGCCATGAACGGTCACACGTGTGATAGGCCAAACTAGAGCCATGCCCTGTTGGGCCTAGCCCTGCCTTGGTTCCCTGAGCCTTAGTGCTGGGCTAGCACTAGCGTTAACCAGGCAGGCTGAAAAGGTGCTAGCCCTGGTCATCAAGTCTTTTCTTACCTCTTTGGGATGTCATGTTGCTGGCATTCATGATGGAAGTTATGGCATAGGTTTGATGCGGCTGCCAACCTGATGCAACCCTCCTTTATCCAAGCTTGGGACCGGCAATGAGAAAACAAAACTCTCACAGGCACAATGTAAGAGACTATTACATTAGTTGATTACAATCTAGGTAGATTACAATTGCTGAGTTTTTTTTTTTATTTTTATTTGTTGTTATCATCAACCTTAAAATTAAAAAAAAAAAAAAAAAAAAAAAAAAAAAAAAAAAAAAAACACAAACGAAAACAAAAACAAAAACAAAAACAAAAACAAAAACAAAAAACAAAAAACAAAAAAGAAAAGAAGAAGAAGAAGTGGCTTCATGTAGGTTTCTATGAATTGGATTTTTGGAGTTTGGTTTCCTAGGATCCCTGTTCTTAGTTCCTCCCTCTTCTTTCAATCCTTTTATAGACTCCACAAATGCTGGATTTTATGCTGCTTGCAAAGAACCAGGTCTAATCTCATGTTCTTCTTTCCATCATGTACATACATGTAATTTTTTTTTCTCATTTTGTTCTTGGTACTCTTATCACTACTTTTTTCGCAAATGATTCCAGTTTCTCTCGTGTTTTAGTAATAGAAATACCAAGATGGCCTAGGACGTGCATTCCTGGTCTAGCTATCATACAACCATGGCAATGCTTCCTTGACCTAATGCGAGCCAGTTTAAGAATAATAGTGTGATCTGCTTTCACCATTTAGCTAGACCATACCAAGAACATTTCAAGAGTAAAAAGGAATAATATATATGGAAAATGTGATGGAAACAAATACAAACACCCAAAAGATCTGATCACCAATAGATCTTGCTGATTAAAACAGACCTGAACTGCAAACTGTCCTGTCCCCCCTGCAGCTGCTGTAACAAGAACTACCTTTCCAGAATCCATCAGTCTGCCTACAAGTTGCACAGATCACATAGTCAGAAACAAGTACTGCATACCAAAGATGCAAAGCAGTTAAATGAGGAGATAACATGATGGAGAAAGATGCCAACAGTGAAAATTTTAATGAAATTTGGCACACCTCTTCTAGGACAAACATTTTGTTCCCCATGTTGGTAGAGTGGCTAAGATCTTGCTGATGTTTTAATACTTAAAGAGTGTTAGCCAGCCTGCTCTGTGTATTGGGATTCATTCCTAACCTCTTGAAGCTCTTCTTTAAAAAAGAGAAAAAAAAAAAAAGGTCCGCTAAGAAAAAAATTGCAACAAAAAAGAAAACCAGAAACTATTGTAACCATAGCGGTGCTTTTGTACACACAAATAGCATGCACTTAATAAATTTAATCCAGTAAAAGTGATGTGTCTGACCGAAGACAACATGGCTTCTCTAAAGCAATAGATGCCGTGAGTCCAGATGTAAACATAGTCACCACCTCTGGATCTGGTCTAGCCACCATATGAATGTGTTTCTTGTGAACCTACACTTGGAAGTACAAAATAGCTGACACTCATAGAATCTAACAGATCCCCAAACAATGACATAATTAATTAGCTAATGGAATTGAATCTCAGGTCGTTAACCGAATCCCCTACCCCAGCAATCAAGCCAACAGCCTGCAATACAGTAGTGTAGTAGGCTTCAATTCACTACAGGCAACAAAGTTGGTATTGTGTCTATCAAACTAAAGTCATCTGCTACAGTATGGAATTTATTTTTATTCAGACAGCTATTTCAAGTTTTATGTAGAGCTGGTTTGCCTTGTCCTTGACAGGCTGATGTTGATGGGAATGGAACTCTGGATTATGGAGAATTCATTGCCGTCTCAATTCATCTGAAAAAGATTGGCAACGATGACCACCTCCACAAAGCCTTCTCATATTTCGACAAGAACCAAAGTGGATACATCGAGATTGATGAGCTCACCGACTCAGCAGACACCTTAGGTTCAAACTATTAGGAAGTCATCAATCCATTATCCATGACATGGACACAAATAAGATTTAGCTATACATTGTTATACCAAATCTTCTTCACCTGCAAAACGTTTCTTCCATCACCATACCGTTGTTACTTATATTAACAATCTGATGTTGCATTATTTTGCAGGATGGGTGCATTAGCTGTGAGGATTGCAGTCATGATGGTGGGCAGGGATTGGAGGAAAGCTTCAAGACAATACTCGCGAGGGCGGTTGGACAATCTGAGCCTGAGGTTGATGAAGGATGGATCTTTATGGCAGCTAACCAATGAGGTTAGATGATTGGGGAAAAACAATACAAATTGTGAAAATTAAAATCGAAAATTCCTTTTTGTTGGGTTTATAATTTTTTTTAATGCTTCTTTTTATCATTTGATACCTTAAATTCTTTTCTTTTCTTCTTTTTCTTTTTTACATTAGTAGGGGATTAAATGAGGGGTGTGTTTTGAATATTGTATGGTCTTGTTTTGTACCACTTGACTTAAAAAAGAGGGTGTGAAGAAAGGTGGGTTAGTGAGGCTCATGTTCTTTTTGTTTTTGTACATTAGCAATTCTGCTTATTAGAATTTATTCCATGTTTTGTGTTTCTTGAATATTTTTCTATCAGGTGAAAGAAACACAAGAAAATTATTGCTGTATGTTTTTTTTAATGTAAGAAATTTTCTGACGGCTCCCGGCTCTGTATTTATGTAGAAACTGAAAATTACTGACGGTTTATAGCCGTTGCTAAATGTCATATTACTGGTGGATTAAGACCGTCGGTAAATGATTTTAACGATGGTTATGGACCGTCGTTTCTTTCGACGTTTTATAACCGTCATTTATGAACCACTTAGTCCGATATTTACTAATCATAGAAATCGATTTTATTGTTTCATGCATGTTGTAGTTGAAATACATGTACAATTCATTCTATTCATTGAACTTGAACATATCATTGAACTTGAACATATGCATGGAATACAAGAATAGAGAATCGTCGGGCCACTCATTACAATATTTATAAGATGCAAGGTCAACAGTTTGATGATTGGCTTTTCAGGAAGTCTCACCATTCGGATTGGGTAACACTTTCGGAAGAAATTAAGAAATTGGCAAATGGTCCTAATAGTGTTGCGAAAAGATACAATGCTCACATCATTAATGATTTTAAGTTCCACACCAAAGGTTGCGAGCGTAAGAGAACTTGGAATAGCAACCCAATCTAAAGAGACATTACCTACTATGATGTATTAACTGATATTATAGAGCTTAATTATTATGATTAGAAGTGTATTGTAGTGTTCAAGTGTGAGTGGGTTAATGTCACAAAAGGAATCAAGAATGATGAATTGGGGTTTACACTTGTGAATTTCACTCATCTCTCAAATATTGGATTGAATGACTACGATGAACTGTTTGTGCTAGCATCTCAAGCAACATAAGTCTTTTATGTCAAAGACCACAACGATTCAAACTCGTATGTAACTGTGCAGGTAAAACTAATGGACTTGTTTGAAATGGGGGTGAGAGATTTTTTAGAAAATATTAATGATTATTTGCAAAGATGGCCTTGTGATGATTGAAGCGTGATTTATACCTTAAACGACAACGTAACTTGGGATATGTCAAATGTGTCTGGAACAACGATCAATGCCCCTTTGGTTACCACGGATGAGATTAGGGAGGACGCCATAGACAAGTCGGATTAAAGTAGTATTGATGAGAACATTGACTTTGTATAGTACCTATTATAAGGAAAAACATATATTTATTTAATTGTATAGTTTCAACATGATCTTACCTTTTTTGCACATGACCAACATCTCTATATTGCATATGCTCGTTATTATAATATATATATATATATATATATATATATATATATATATATATATATATATATATATATTGTATGATGCCTCCTCGACATTAGAGGGATGAGACTATAGGTGCTCCAGGTAAGGCAGATGCTTCCACTACAGGTAAGAATCAATAGTCTTGTCTTAGTTAATAATTTGATTGGAACACCATATTAGGAAATTGGAGTGCAGTACTCATGACAACCATAGCATGTACAAATCATAGGCCCTGGATGTATAGATTAGAAATGAGAATGGTGGGATGATCCTAACCATCTGATTAATGGATGTATGCTTGTTGGATTAGGACGATCCAAGGTTACATTAACCATCTAATCAATGGCCAAAGTTGGGAGTGGGCCATACGGCGGGAAACTGAGAATGGAAACATGCACCGTTTAAACCTTCCCGGAGCCCAACATGATCGAACCATTCATAAGGTTACTAGCGCTGGGAAAAACTGAAAAAACAAATATTAGCCAGATCCAAAACTTTTGTGGCCCACAAGAGTTTTAATGGTAAGCGTTTAATCCCCACTGTTTCATGTGACATGGACAACCGGAGTCTTGGATCAGCCTAATTATTCGATTTCTGAATTATTATGAGCTTCCAAAACTGATGGACGGATTGGATTTCTCACTGATTTCACAGTGGGCCCTACATAACTTCAACCCACGGGCCACGTTCGTGTAAATTTTGTGAGCTCCCCCACATGTGTCATATCCATACCTTTCTTTCATCTTGCCAGGTTATTTTGTAAAAAGATTAAAAAAAGATAAGAAATTGAGCTACATACAAAATGGAAATTGATGGATTGCCTGCTATTAAAAGCTTTTTGTGACACATAGAAGTGTGTGAATACACATTATGCAAGTTATATCCACATGTACCTAATCACTTGAAATTATATGCATATTAAAAATTTATAACTTCTAAGGTAATATTGGTAATGCATGCGGCATTAATTTGGACTACTGTGATAATCATTTCATATTTACAGTGGACCGCACTCAATTATAGTGGATTCCTTCCATTCGAACAGGTTTAACGGAAAACGACTTTTGACTTCTTCTCCTTCTCTCTCTTACACACGCACTCACACACCCACGCTTAACTTGCATGAAATCCACACCGTCCATCAGTCACGGTCTCTTATTTGGTCTTGGTTCCTATATATAATCAGGCTCATTCATCTTTCATTGGTTAGCCAAGACAAGGTCATCAGGAGTGGATTTCACATGTTCATCACAGTGGTGGGTCCTGTACAAATCAAAGGTGGACGGACGTCTCTCTCAACAGTTTCTCTCGGTGTAGCCTTTTTGAATAACAGGTCGGCCTAATTTTTGGAGCTGAGCCTAAAGATGGATGAAAAACTGATGGTCGGAGTGGATTGTATATACACATCACGGTGGGCCACCTAAAAATCAAGGGTGGGCGTTCCTCTTCCGACTGTTTCCCTTGTTATGGCCCACCCAAATAACGAATCTGCATGAGCTTTTAAATCTAGTCTTAAGACTGGGTCACGCTCCTGATAGACAGAGTAGATTTCAGAAACACATCACGGTGGGCCTACCCGAGCCACCCATCCCTTTTGTCGAACGGACGGAGTCTGAGAGCTCGAGACCGGTGATTCTCTCCTCCTCCTCCTCTTCTTCTTCTTCTTCTGCTTCTCTCTCTCCGTATAAAAACCCTGTCAAATTTCAACATTTCAGCCCATCTCTCATCTCTCTTTATACAAAAACCCAGGCAAATTTCAACCCAACAACCCATCTCCCATTTCTCTCTCCAACAACCCATCTCCCATTTCTCTCTCTTTCGAACAATCTCCCATCTTTCTCTCTCCAAGAACCCATCCCCCATCTTTCTTTCTCTCTCCAACAAACCCATCTCCCATTTCTCTCTCTTTCGGACAATCTCCCATCTCTCGCTCTCTTTCCAAGAACCCATCTCCCATCTCTCTTTCTCTCTCTCTCTCTCTCTCTCTCTCTCTCTCTCTCTCTCTCTCTCTCTCTCTCTCTCTCTCCAATCCAAACTGACGAACCCATTGCAACACCGGGCAGCCTTCTGTGCATTACTGCAGGTTCGACTCTGAACTGTTTTGGCCCACCAAGAAATGTACCAAACCAGGGCAATGTGCATGATTTTCTTGTTATTTTATTATTATTATTATTTAACTTAATTATTTTTGAAAATTTTTAATATTCCTGGTATTTAAATTTTATTAATAAATATTGATTGAGTCATATGAAACTCGATCAGGTTCTTGAACCATCTTCCTTTGTGGGGTCCAAGAGGACTCACCTATGATCAACAATAACCGTTGGATAGGAGAGGCCTACCTTAGATTGATCATGGATGTAATGATAATTGTGATTCAGTAATTACGTCCGTACCATTTTCCACACCCCATGCCTTTTTATTGTACGGCTTTGATCGTCCGGTTGGGGTGGTGGTGAGGCAATGATCAATAGAAGGTGGATCCCTCCTTTCCAATGGTCTAGCTTATTGGTATGCGCACATATAATCTACTTATGTAGTTTGTTTAGTCCTTGAAAAAATCCACTACTTGGTTCCCACCCTTATGTTGAATCCAACCGTTTCATTGGTGGTCCAGAACTGAGGGGTTCTTTTTCGAAGAAATTGTACTCATAGGACTCCTATAGCCATCTAGTTATTGGACCTTTTGATTGCGAAGGGTCCACAGGCATTGAAATTTTTTGATTCACGGACCTCAGTACTGTGTATACATAGCAAAGCTCTGTAAGCCCCATTATGATGTATGTGTTTTATCCACCCTGTCCTTCCGGTTTGTCAGATCATTGTAGGACATAGGCCAAAAAATGAGGTAGATCCAAAGCTTAAGTGGACCACACCACAGGAAGTCATGGGGACGATGACTGCCATTGTTGAAACCTTCCTAGGTCCCACCATGATGCTTATTTGCCATCCAACTTGTTCATAAGGTCACACAGACTTGGATGTAGGGAAAACACAAATTTCAGCCTGATCCAAAGCTTCCATGGCCCTCGAGCAGTTTTCAATGGTAGGCATTCAATCCCCATTGTTCCCTATGGTGTGGTCCACTTGAGCTTTGGATCAGCCTCATTTTTGGGCTCGATCCCTAAAATGATCTGGCAAAATAAATGGACACTTGTGGATATAACACATACATCATGTTGGAGCCCCACATAGCTTTGCCATGTCAACACAATACCAACCTTGGTGCTGTGTTCTACACTACGTAATCCCAGTCCCTCTACCCCACACCAGACAGACCCTTTTGATTGCAAATGGTCCACACATTGAAATGTTCTACATCACACATTTGTTGTTGTTGCTGCTGCTGTTGTTGTTGTTTTCTTTGGTATTGAAGAATAATCTCAAAAGGTTTTGGCGTTTGTAGGTCAGCACAATAAAAAAGAAAACTGATATGGCCAATGTTGCAGGTGGAAGCTATGGTTGTGATAGAATTAGCAGTTTACCCGACGAGATTCTTCATATTGTGTTCTCTTTACTTGGCGCCAAATCCGTCGTCCAAATGAGTGTTCTGTCAAAAAGATGGAGGGACTTTTGGATTTCTAGCCCAAATCTGAACTTGGACGACTTCGAATTTCTCATTCCTAATACCAATAAGCGTAAGAGAGATAATGGATTTGTGGACTTTGTCAATTCTCTATTGATACTCCGGGACGGTTCGAACATACAAAAACTCCGTCTCTCCTGCAATAGAACCTGCTACAACAAATCCGAACTGGAGAAGTGGATAGGCTTTGCGATACGACATTACGTCCAAGATCTCGATCTCCAACTTAAGACTCAGATTGAGTTTCCTTCTAGCCTATTCACTTGCAAATCTCTGGTGAAGTTGAAGCTGAGCTCTTCATGGACTTTCTTCGAACTTAAGTTGCGTCCGAAGGTTTTTCAATATCTCAGAGTCTTGCTTCTTCATCGCATAAGATTCTCCGGAAAAGCACTCTTCTTGGACTGTCCCTTGCTTGAAAATTTGAGTATGAACCAGTGCGATTTGGGCGCCCTCAATTTCCTCATCATCCGTGCTCCAGAACTACAGAGATTGGTTATAACCAGTTGTGAAAATTTGAAGGGGTGTGAGATTTCTGTTTCCGCACCAAAGCTTCAGTCACTTGAATTTCAAGTCGGCCTCTCGCGTGGTATTTTTCTGAATAAACCTGCACCAGTTGAGGCGATCATTGACTTCGAATATATGGACGATGTATCGACTATGAATGGCCATCCATCATGTCTTTCATATAGAAGGATTAGCGAGTTCTTAAGTGGGCTTGAGGGAGCAAAATCTCTAACATTGTCTACTAAGTTTCTCAAGGTACCAATTCCTATCTTTACCGAATATATAGGTGGGATGGTGGATCCAAACCATTCATCTAGTGGGTCATCTATCTTGGTCACTTTTACTTAGATCCAACAACATAAAAATCAAACTGGCACGATGAACACATCCATCCTACTATTCATATGGGTCATTTGGCAACTTGGGATTTGTAGAGTAGAATTTCTAAGCTGAAATTTGCAAGCTAAACTCTCCTGAGGAATTGAAAGGCGGGCTTTACTTAGGAATCCAAGTGCAAAGTCTTCAATTCAACGATGCCAAACATGACAATTTGGGCTTTGCTTAGAAATCCAATTCCAAGAGCCCCAAATTGCGGGTTACCAACCGACTCCTTGTCTTGTTGAATGGACTTGATTATTCGATCGGGTCGACTTCCTTTGACATTTTGGCACTTTGGGGCCATATGCGAGACATGCTACACACCTCTTGTGAAGTGGCCATTGGTGATCATAGCTGGGACTTGGCCTTGTGTCTGAATTTGTATAAGAATAAGAAGAATCCCTGTTTGATCATTGCTCTAGGGCTGTCAATGGGCCAGGCAAGTTGATGGACTTTCAGGTTAAGGGTGGCAGCTGGTTCAATTAAGTACTGTTTAGGTTGGGGAGCTAGAGACTGCACCAATGTCAACGAAATCAACCCCAAAAAATGGTCTAAACAAGCGATCTAGGCAAGATACTGTGATTGCGGGTGGGAAGGTGTCATCATGATTCCTTGCCTAGATCGCTGGTTTATTGAGGTTGTATGGTTTTACTGGACACAGCCTGTGTTTTAATTTGTGGGCTGCTGATTGCGGTAATCAGTTTCTCAATTGATATCTTACTCTTTGTTTCTCTATTTCATGTGCTCAGTTCCTTGCGAAGCACCACCGGTCGATACCACTGTTTGTTAATCTCAAGTATTTGAAGCTGGACACGTATCACACCTGGCAATATGATGCAGTTATAACTGGGCTACTCAAGAACTTGCCCAGCTTAAAGACATTTGTTATAGACAGGAGCACAGTAATGGCCTGAGCTTAACTTTTCAATCAATAAATCAATCCGGGCTGTTCGTTTGGTTTTCCCCACCATGTATTTGCTGTGTGTAAAGACCCAGTTTCGTATCAGGGAGCTATAAGAAATTGATAGACTGTCCATGTTTGCCTAATGCATGGCCCACAAGAGGTTTCTAGCATGCATTGTGTGGCCCACCTGACAAGAGTCCGGATCTCTTAAGTGCAGCCCAGACCTAGCACTAAACAGGGGACACAAGTTCCTGTAACCCAAAGCTCTGTGTGGCCTACCATGATATCCATGTGACATCCACTCTGTCCATCAGTTTCGCCAGCTTATGTTAGGATGAGAGCCCAAAAATGTGGCATCCATTTCTCAAGTGGGTCACAGCACGAGAAACAGTGGGGATTGAACGCCCATGATTGAGACGCACTTGGGGTCCAAATAAGTTCCGCTTCAGGTAGATATACACATTTTCCCTTCATCCCGGGGAGAATCACCTGGTCAATAGGTTGGAATGCATATAAAACATCATGGTAGGGCCCAAGAAAGTTTTCAATGATGGCAATCCAATCCCCATTTTTTTGTGAGGTGTTGCTCACTTGAGCCTTGGATCTGACTCATTTTTGGACTCTCATCTCAACACGAACAGGCAAAATTGATAGATAGATTGAATGTCACACAGACATCATGGTGGGCCCACAGGACTAGGTTCTGGGCGACTCGTCCCAGTTACAACCATATTTACAACTGTCCAATTTCACACTTAAAACTGTCTTTCGGTCACATTATATTGAAAATGTTCAATTCAAGCTCTGATGATTGTATATGGATGTGCTTACAAGGAAGGAAGTGGGGAAGAAGAGAAATTATCTTTTGAGTTAATCTTAGATGTTCAAACGAAAGCCAGACTGTCCATGCTTGCAGGATGGAACAGCAAGCCCGAATTCATGAAATTTCTCCTGAGTGAAGCAAATGAAGTGGACAGATTCATTTTAGTCGGTCATAATTAGACAACAATGCAATCTCGTCTATGGCCATTACAGCAGATCCACACGGACGATGCAGAATCTTTGTGAGCCACAGATTGATATGATGTTGTTGCAATAAACGGAGGGCATGCTTGGATGCTCGGTTGAATTGACAAAATGAAACGAACGGAAAACAGTCCGAATTGGGTATCATTATTTCAATTTGAATGAGGTTGGCATTGCATATCATGTATTTTAATTCAGACTCAAAAATAATCTGAATTTGCAATTTTGGTCTTTTCTCATTTCCTCTCTGTCAAGCTTAATTCCCACTATTCAAATTCAATTATCATTCTTCCTTTAAATATGACATTTGTGGACTTCATTGTAGTGAATTTGCAAAGCCATTTAATTTTCGCTTCTCTCCACGTATCTCAAACTCATGTCTGTGTGGGATCACAGACGCTATGATCGGGCACATCTGTGATCATTTAGGTGATCAGCTTGATAGGAAATCAGAGCAAACTTGGATGTGTGGGTCCACCCTTTCTGTGTCCCCCTTATTTCTTAATTATCATCGTTGTTGACGCCATGCGGCCTGGCGATTTGAGGCTGGATTGATGAATATTGTTTGCCAATCATGGGATTAATCTGATAAATTAGGCTATATTAGTTGCTGAATGATTTGTATTGAGAAATTGTCAATTGTCGCCAAATGATATTGAGGTTGGAATCCAAAGTTCCCCCATTGTTTCTACAGAATTCTCAGTTGCCATTGTCATTTCCATCAGCATTTTGTAAAACCCTGGAAACTAATGAAACCCGCAAAAAAAATAAAAAATAAAAAACAAGAAGAAGAAGAAGCTAGAACATACATTTTATCATGCAGATTCTGTTAAGAAGCTAAATGGATGGTAAAAACTAAAAATGGCAGGTGCTTCACATTCTACAGGAAAAAGTCCTGTAACCAAGAAGCTAAAGCACATGGTCCGATGGGACCTGATCTAATGAATGGACCAGACCATAACACTGTTTTGCTCTCTGTGTACAATTTGAGTGCAGCCCAGATAAGGAAATTGGCCTGCAGTACTCATGATAGCTAGAGTATACACCTCAATTGAAACTGTCCAAATCATGGGCCATGTATGGGTGGTGTTTATAACTCAGAAATCAGAATGGTGGATGATCCCAACTATCTGATCAATGGATGCATGCTTGTTGATGAGCTCAAGTTCCATTAACATTTGATCGATGGCCACAGATGGGATGGTTAGGATCATCTGAAAGGTGTGATTTTTATCCCCCACCTGGTTCAACCCTGATCCACTGACCTTATTTTTGGCCACCTCGCACGGACGGTGACACCCAGGTGATGGGGTATCCGTGGGCCACCATGAGGAAGTTTCTGAGGCAGAAGCTATGTTGGGCCCACCATGATGTGTGTGAGAAATCCAGTTTGTCCATTGGTTGAAAAACTCACAATAAGACAACAACCCAAATATTAGGGAGACCCAAAGCTCAAGTGGGTCACAAGACAATAAACGGTGAGACTGGAAAGGCCCACCATTGAAACCTTTCAGAGACTAACATGATGTTTATATGCCATACAAAACCTGCATAAGGTTATTCCCAAGGGATAAACTCAGAAAACAAGTATTAACCTGATTGGAAACTTCTGCTTTCGTGGCCCCACGAAAGTTCAATGGTGAGACTTCATTCCCCACTATTTCCTGTGGCTGGGAAGCTTGGTAGGGCCCACCGTGATGTTTGTGATAAATCCACTCTGTCCATCCATTTTTCCAGCTCATTACTGGACATGAGACAAAAAAAAAATGAGTTGGATCCTAAACTTAAGGAGGCTACATGAGAGGGAAAATGAGGGAAAGAAATGCTGACTGTTGAAACCTTCCTGGGTCTACCTTGATGTTTATATGTCATCCATGTACCGTCTACAAAGGTCATTCCCACTGGGATGAACTAAAAGAACAAAAAAAAACTTAGCCTGATGCAAACTTCTATGGCCATATGAATGTTTCAACGGTGGCCATTCAATCATCACGGTGGGCCCTGTACAAGTCAAAGGTGGACGGACGTATCTCTCAACAGTTTCTCTCGGTGTAGCCTTTTTGAATGACAGGTAAGCTTAATTTTTGGACCCTGAGCAAAACTGATGGTCGGAGTGGATTGTATATACACATCACTGGTGGGCCACCTAAAAATCAAGGGTGGGCGTTCCTTTTCCGACTGTTTCCCTTGTTGTGCCCTACTAAAATTACGAATCTGCATGAGGTTTTAAGGCTAGTCTTAAGACTGGGTCACGCTCCTGATAGACAGAGTGGATTTCAGAAACATGACGGTGGGGTCCACCCGAGCCACCCATCTCCTCTTCTTCTTCTGCTTCTCTCTCTCCATAAAAACCCTGCGAAATTTGGGCGCGAATTAGGTGTTACCCCGGGAACAGCTTAGTGGGTGTTACCCCTACCGTATGGCCCACATGGATGATATTTTGTATATCCACTCCGTCCATCCGTTTCTACAGCCCATTTTTGGATGAGGTTCCAAAAATTATGCAGATCAAAATCTCAAGTGGACCATACCACTTGAAACAGTGTGATTGAGTGATCCACCATTAAAAATTCCAAAGAGTCTATCGTAAGGTTTTGGTAATGTTTATTTGAAATCCAAGCTCTTGATAATGTCAAGAAGGTCTTGATGAAAGGAAAATACAAATATTAGATTGATCTAAAACTTTTGTGGCCCACAAAACGTTTTTAATAGTTATTCATCACTGTTTCTAATGGTATGGTTTATGTGAGATTTGGATATTCTTATGGTTTTGGATCACATCTTAAAATGATATGAAAAAACAGATAGACGGTGTGGATATATAAAAAATACATTACTATGGGCTCCGCACGGTTAGGGTAACACCCACTAAGCTGTTCCCGGGGTAAGACCTAATTCGCGCCCGTCAAATTTCAACATTTCAACCCATCTCTCATCTCTCTTTTTATAAAAACCCAGGCAAATTTCAACCCATCTCCCATCTTTCTCTCTCTCCAACAAGCCATCTCCCATTTCTCTCTCTTTCGAACACTCTCCCATCTCTCGCTCTCTCTCTCCAAGAACCCATCTCCCATTTCTCTCTTTCGGACAATCTCCCATCTTTCGCTCTCTCTTTCCAAGAACCCATCTCTCTCTCTCTCTCTCTCTCTCTCTCTCTCTCTCTCTCTCTCTCTCTCTCCAATCCAAACTGACGAACCCATTGCAACACCGGGCAGCCTTTTGTGCATTACTGCAGGTTCGACTCTGAACTTTTTTGGCTCGCCAAGAAATGTACCAAACCACGGCAATGTGCATGATTTTCTTGTTATTTTTTTATTATTATTTAACTTACTTATTTTTAAAAAAATTTAATATAGCCGGTATTTAAATTTTATTAATGAATATTGATCGAGTCATATGAAACTCGATCAGGTTCTTGAACCATCTTCCTTTGTGGGGTCCAAGAGGACTCACCTATGATCAACAATAACCGTTGGATAGGAGATGCCTACCTTAGATTGATCATGGATGAAATGATAATCGTGATTCAGTAATTACAGCCCTACAATTTAGGGCATGTAAAACGGACAGTAAGATTAAAAGGGGTATAATTGTTCATTTTCCACGCCCACTCCTTTTATTGGACGGCTTTGATCGTCCGGTTGGGGTGGTGGTGGGGCAATGATCAATGCAATGTGGAACCCTTCTCTCCAATGGTATACTTATTTAGTTTGATTAGTTCTTGAGAAAATCCACTACGTGGGTCCCACCCTTATGTTGAATCAAACCGTTTAATTGGTGGTCCAGAACTGTGAGTGGTTCTTTTTTGAAGAAATTGTACCGATAGGACTCCTATAGCCATCTAATTATTGGACCTTTTGATTGCGAAGGGTCCACATGCAATGAAATTTTCTGATTCATGGACCTCGGGGTACTGGAAGCGGATTGCGTACTGAGTAACTCGGTATGCTTAGCGTACTGAGTAAACTCTGTGGGGTCACCATGATTTATGTATTTTATCTACTCCGTCCATCCATTTTATCAGATAATTTCAGGGCTTGATACCAAAACTGAAGCATCTCCAAAGCCCAACTGGAACACACAACAAGAAATAGTGTGAATTGAATGCATACTGTTGAAATTTTTTTGGGAGCCACCGAAGGTTTTGATTAATCTGAAATTTTTATTTTCCCTTCATCCATGTCTTTGTGATCTTATGAACAGGTTGGATGACTAATAAAGATCATTGTGGGCCCAAGCAAGGTTTCAACAGTTGAAATCATTACTCCCACTGTTTCCTGTGGTATGGTCCGCTTGAGATTTGGATATGCTTCGATTTTTGGCTGAACTCCTAAAATGAGCTGGAAAAACGGATGGACAGTGGATAAAACATATACATTCACGGTGGGCCCAACCGAGTTTACTCGGTACATAAGATTGTGATCAGTAACTCAGGACGCAATCCGATTTCCTCAGTAATGGGTATACATGGCAAAGCTCTGTAGGCCCCACTATCATGTATGTGTTTTATCCACTCTGTCCATCCATTTTATCAACCATTGTAAGGATATGAGCTCAAAAAATGAGGTAGATCGAAAGCTTAAGTGGACCACACCACAGGAAGCAGTGGGGACAAAGAAGGCCATTGTTGAAACCTTCTAAGGTCCCACCATGATGTTTATTTGCCATCCAACTTGTTCATAAGGTCACACTGACTTGGATGAAGGGAAAACTCAAATATCAGCCTGATCCAAAGCTTTTGTGGCTCTCAAGCAGTTTTCAATGGTAGGCGTTCAATCCGCACTGTTCCCTATGGTGTGGTCCACTTGAGTTTTGGATCTGTTTCATTTTTGGGCTCGTTCCCTAGAATGATCTGGCAAAATGAATGGACACTTCTGGATATAACACATACATCATGCTGGAGCCCCACATAGCTTTGCCATGTCAACACAATATCAACCTTGGTGCTCTGTTCTACACTACGTAATCCGACTCCCTCTAGCCCACACCACACACCAGACAGACCCTTTTGATTGCAAAGGGTCCACACGTTGAAATGTTCTACATCACACAGTTGTTGTTGCTGCTGCTGATGTTGTTGTTTTCTTTGGTTTTGAAGAATAATCTCAAAAGGTTTTGGTGTTTGTAGGTCAGCACAACAAAAAGAAAACCGATATGGCCAATGTTGCAGGTGGAAGCTATGGTTGTGATAGAATTAGCAGTTTACCTGACGAGATTCTTCATAATGTGTTCTCTTTCCTTGGCGCCAAATCCGTCGTCCAAACGAGCGTTCTGTCAAAAAGATGGAGGGACCTTTGGATTTCTAACCCAAATCTGAACTTGGACGATGCTGAATTTCTCATTCCTAATACCAATAAGAGTAAGAGAGAGAAAGGATTTGTGGACTTTGTCAATTCTCTATTGATACTCCGTGACGGTTCGAACATACAAAAACTCCGTCTCTCCTGCAATAGAACCAGCTGCTACAACAAATCCAAACTGGAGAAGTGGATAGGCTTTGCGATACAACATCACATCCAAGATCTCGATCTCCAACTGAAGACTCAGATTGATTTGCCTTCTAGCCTATTCACTTGCAAATCTCTGTTGAAGTTGAAGTTGAGCTCTTCGTGGACTTTCTTTGAACTTAAGTTGCGTCCGAAGTTTCTTCAATATCTCAGAGTCTTGCATCTTCATCACATAAGATTCTCAGGGAAAGTACTCTTCTTGGACTGTCCCTTGCTTGAAAATTTGAGTATGAACAAGTGTGATTTGGGCACCCTCGAGAGCCTCGACATCTGTGCTCCAGAACTACAGAGATTGGTTATAACCAGTTGTAAACATTTGAAGGAGAATGAGATTTTGGTTTCCGCGCCAAGGCTACAGTCACTTGAATTTCGAGGCGGTCCCTCGTATGGTATTTATTTGGTTACACCTCCACCAGTTGATGCAGTCATTGACGTCGAATGTATGGACAATGTATCAACTTTGAATGGCTGTGATGCATCAAGTCCATATGGAAGGATTAGCAAGTTCTTAAGTGGGCTTGAGGGAGCAAAATCTCTAACATTGTCTACTAAGTTTCTCAAGGTACCGATTCCTATCTTTACCGTATATGTAGGTGAGATGGTGGATCCAAACCATTCATCTAGTGGGTCATCTATCTTGGTCACTTTAATTAACTTATATCCAACAACATAAAAATCAACCTGGTACGATGACCACATCCATCCTACTACTCATATGGGTCATTTGGCAACTTGGGATCTGTAGACTAGAATTTCTAAGCTGAAATTTGCAAGCTAAACTCTCCTGAGGAATCGAAAGGCGGGCTTTACTTAAGAATCCAAGTGCAAAGTCTCAAATTCAAGGATGCCAAACATGAAAATTTGGGCTTTGCTTAGAAATCCAATTCCAAGAGCCCCAAATTGCAGGTTACCAAACGACTCCTTATCTTGTTGAATGGACTTGATTATTTGATCAGGTCAACTTCCTTTGACATTTTGGCATTTTGGGGCCATATGCGAGACATGATACACACCTCCTGTGAAGTGGCCATTGGTGATCATAGCTGGGACTTGTCCTTGGGGCTGAATTTGTATAAGAATGAGAAGAATCCCAGTTTGATCATTGCTCTTAGGCTGTCAATAGGCCAGGCAAGTTGATGGACTTTCAGGTTAAGGGTCGCTGCTGCCTCAATCAAGTTCTGTTTAGGGTGGGGAGCTAGAGACTGCACCAATGTCAACAAAATCAACTACGAAAAATGGTCTAAACAAGCGATCTAGGCAAGATACTGTGATTGTGGGTAGGAAGGCGTCATCATGATTCCTTGCCTAGATCGCTGGTTTGTTGAGGTTGTATGGTTTTACTGGACATTGCCCGCGTTTTACTTTGTGGGCTGCTGATTCATGAAGATTGCGGGAATCAGTTTCTCAGTTGATATCTTACTATTTGTTTCTCTATTCCATGTGGTCAGTTCCTTGCGAAGCACCACCGATGGTCGATACCGCTGTTTGTTAATCTCAAGTATTTGAAGCTGGACACGTATTACACCAGGCAATATGATGCAGTCATAACTGGCCTACTCAAGAACTGTCCCAGCTTAAAGACATTTGTTATAGACAGGAGCACGGTAATGGCCTGCACTTAACTTTTCAATCAATAAATCAATCCGGGCTGTTCGTTTGGTTTGCCCCACCATGTATGTGCTGTGTAAAGACCCAGTTTCGTATCAGGGAGCTATAATAAATGGATAGACTGTCCATGTTTGCCTAATGCATGGCCCACAAGAAGTTTCTAGCATGCATTGTGTGGCCCGCCTGACAAGAGTCCGGATCTCTTAAGTGCATTCCAGACCTAGTATTAAACAGGGGACACAAGTTCCTGTAACCCAAAGCTCTGTGTGGCCTACCATGATATCCATGTGACATCCACTCTGTCCATCAGTTTCGACAGCTTATGTTAGGATGAGAGCCCAAAAATGTCGCATACATTTCTCGAGTGGGTCACAACACGAGAAACAGTGGGGATTGAACGCCCATGATTGAGACCCACTTGGGGTCCACAAAAGTTCCGCTTCAGCTAGATATACACATTTTCCCTTCATCCTGGGGAGAATCACCTGATCAATAGGTTGGAATGCATATAAAACATCACAGTGGGGCCCAAGAAAGTTTTCAATGATGGCCATCCAATCCCCATTTTTTCGTGAGGTGTTGCTCACTTGAGCCTTGGATCTGACTCATTTTTGGATCCTCATCTCAACATGAACCGGCAAAAATTGATAGGTAGAGTGAATGTCACACAGACATCATGGTGGGCCCACAGGACTAGGTTCAGGGCGGCTCATCCCAGTTACAACCATATTTACAACTGTCCAATTTCACACTTAAAACTGTCTCTCAGTCACTTTAGATTGAAAATGTTCAATTCAATATCTGATGATTGTATGTGGATGTGCTTACAAGGGAGGAAGTGGGGAAGAAAAGAAATTTTCTTTGGAGTTTATCTTGGATGTTCAAAGGAAAGCCAGAGAGAAACAGCTTGCAGGATGGAATAGCAAGCCCGAATTCATGAAATTTCTCCTGAGTGAAGCAAATGAAGTGGACAGATTCATTTTAGTCAGTCATAAGACAACAATGCAATCTCATCTATGGCCGCTACAGCAGATCCACACGGGCGATGCAGAATCTTTGTGAGCCACAGATATAGACGTCGTTGTTGCAACAAACGGAGGGCATGCTTGGATGTTCAGTTGAAGTGACAAAAGCAAACAAATGGTAAACAGTCCCAAATCGGGTATCATTATTTCAATTTGAATGAGGTGGGCATTGCATGTCATGTATTTTAATTCAGACTCAAAAATAATCTGAATTTTCAATTTCGATCTTTTCTCATTTCCTCTCTGTCAAGCTTAATTCCCACTATTCAAATTCAATTATCATTCTTCCCTTAAATATGACATTTGTGGACTTCATTGTAGTGAATTCGTGAAGCCATTTATTTTTCGCTTCTCTTCACCTATCTCAAACTCGTGTGTGTGGGATCACGGACGCTATGATTGGGAACATGTGTGATCATTTAGGTGATCAACTTGATTGGAAATCAGAGCAAACTTGAATGTGTGGGTGCACCCTTTCTGTGTCCCCCTTATTTCTTCATTATCATCGTTGTTGTAGCCATGCGGCCCAGCGATTTGAGGCTGGATTGATGAATCTTGTTTGCCAATCATGGGATTAATCAGATAAATTAGGCTATATTAATTGCTGAATGATTTGTATTGAGAAATTGTCAATTGTCGCCAAATGATATTGAGGTTGGAATCCAAAGTTTCCCCATTTCTTCTACAGAATGCTCAGTTGCCATTGTCACTTCCATCAGCATTTTGTAAAACCCTGGAAACTAACGAAACCTGCAAATAAATAAATAAATAAAAAAGAAGAACAAGACGTAGCAGCAGCAGCTAGAACATACATTGTATCATGCAGATTCTGTTAAGAAGCTAAATGGATGGTTAAAACTAAAAATGCAGTTGCGTCACATTCTACAGGAAAAAGTCCAGTAACGAAGAAGCTAAAGCACATGGTCAGATGGGACCTGATCTAGTGAATGAACCAGAACATAACACTGTTTTGCTCTGTGTACAATTTGAGTGCAGCCCAGATAAGGAAATTGGCCTGCAGTAATCATGATAGCTAGAGCATACACCACAATCAAAACAGCCCAAATCATGGGCCATGTATGGGAGGTGTTTATAAATTAGAAATCAAAATGGTGGATGATCCCAACTATCTGATCAATGGATGCATGCTTGTTGATGAGCTCAAGTTTCATTAACATTTGATCGATGGCCACAGATGGGATGGTTAGGATCATCTGAAAGGTGTGATTTTCATCCCACACCTAGTTCAACCCTGATCCACTCACCTTATTTTTGGCCACCTCGCATGGACAGTGATGCCCATGTGATGGGGTATTTGTGGGCCGCCACAAGTAAGTTTCTATAGGTAGAAGCTATGTTGGACCTACCATGACTGTGAGAAATCCAGTTTGTCCATCAATTGGGAAGCTCACAATAAGACAACAACCCAAATATTAGGCAGACCCAAAGCTCAAGTGGGTCACTCGACAATAAATGGTGAGAATGGGAAGGCAAACCATTGAAGCCTTTCGGAGCCTAACATGATGTTTTTATGTCATACTGCAAGAAAGTGCGGCATTGCCGGCACATCTTTTCCGGCATACAGAATTTTCCGCCCGCGAATATAAGAATCGCCAGCGGATCGTGTGTTTGCCGGCGATTAAAAGAAACGAGTGCCCTATTTGGGGTGACCTTGGCCGGCAGAAAGTAAGACTGTCTGCCGGCTAAGGGTCCCTAAAACCTTAAAAAATAAATAATAGAAAGGCCCCAAATCTCTTACGCACTTTATGTCCTAGTGCCAACCTTGCATGAAGGTAAAAACGGGACAACATGCTACAAGTGGACTGTTGGGGATTGCCTCCCAAAGGCTTTTGCAGGAACTTCCTACACTGGGAAGCTAAGTAGAGTCCACTGTGATGTTTGTGATAAATCCACCCCGTCCATCCATTTTTCCAGCTCATTATAGGACACGAGACAAAAAATGAGGCGGATCTTAAACTTAAGGAGGCTACACTAGAGGGAAAATGAGGGAAATAAATGCCCACTATTGAAACCTTCCTATGCCCACCTTGATGTTTATATGTCATCTATATCGTTTGCAAGGTCATTCCCACTAGGATGAACTGAAAGAACAAAAAACTTAGCCTGATGCAAACTTCTATGGCCATATGAATGTTTCAATAGTGGCCATTCAATCCCCACTTTTCCTCTCGTGTGGCCTGCTTCAATTTTGGATCTAGATTATTTTTTCATTTTTTATTAATGTCCTAAAATAAGCTGGCAAAAATTTACTTCTACTTCTAATGTACTTTAACAAGAGTCACTAGGTAATAGCGACATAAATTACGCTAAGCTAGGCTGTGCTAAGAAAGATAAATTGAAAAATAATCTAAATGATAGATTGATGTGTTTGGCATAGGGATTCCAGTTATTCTTTGAATGCTCTTTTTATAAATTATTGAGGTAGTTAAGCTGTCGCTAGGGTTTCCTTGTTGATCCTGGATCATTCACGTTTATGTTTTAGTTTTGAATATGGGAATCTCCTTGATTGATTTGTAACCAGCGTCTTGTATTAGAAAGAAAAAACCCCGACTAGATTTAGACTTGCTAGCGTCTTAAATTTTCTTCTCGTGGTTGATCCTTCACAGAGATTTTCTTGACCCGTTACACAGATCAAGCTTAGGACCACCAAAGTTTCTTTTCTAAAGACCACCAAGTCGAGATCCGTAGACTTGAGGGGTTGATCCAAGTGTTAGATCGATAATGACCCACTCATCTAGTGGTCCACTTCTTCCACTTTGAGGTATTGGATGGTCCACTTCTTCCACTGATGGTTTAGAGTATTGAAGGGATTTGACAACTGATACAGATCTGTCATCAGACCAAATCTGCTCTAGTTCCCCCATTCTCTTTATTCCGATTAATGCACGGCGAGGGACACCTGATCAAGTTTGAATGTCTGCTTCTCCCAACTTATGTCCAAACCATGGTTAGGTTTGCTTGGGCGTCGATCCGATTTTTTTATCTTAAGAATTATTTCTAAACGCTACAGTCTCTTTGAACATTTCTGGGAAGATCTCTCAGTTTGAAAGGGTTCTGAGAGACAGCTTCATTGAGAATATCATAGACAGAGACATGATTAGATCAATTCTCTAGGTGGGACTTTTATAAGTGTGTTGGGTACACATCCTCATTATTTGGCACAATAAACTTGGTCATGTGACATTATTAATTCATTCTCCTAAAGACAAGCATAAGGATTCATGCCTTTGCATTTATGACCAAATATGTATCATTGAAAGAAGATCAAATTAAGATACTCTCCAATGCCAGTAGATTTCATGACAGACAACACATGGCAGCCTTTGATTGATCCATGTGATGAGCCGTAAATAAATGTAAACAATTGCACCACCAATTCTAAGAGGTCTTTTAAGGTGAAGAACATGAGTATTATTATTGCAGCCAACTCTAACCTCAATGTAGATTTGTGTTACATGCTCCATGCCGTAAAACTCTGAGCCCTGCTGTGGATGGTCTATGCCCTGTAATTCTGATCCTAACCAAATGGTTGGTGGCCGTGAAATGGATGGCTAATGTTTTGAATGCTCCGAGCTCATCCTATGGCATTCTTGTTTGTCAATCCAGACCATCCAAACCAGGGATCAACTGCTGAAGGACCGTAACTTAAAATTTCTGATTGGATGATCTTAGCCATCTATGTCGGTGACAAATCCACTCAGTTAATCAGTTTTTCAAGATTACAATAGGACAGGAATCCAAAAATCAGGAAGATCCAAAACTCAGGTGGGCCAAACCACATGAAAAAGTTAGAACGGAAACGCCCACCATTGAAACATTCATGGAGCAAACCATGATGTTTACATGCCATCAAAACCGTTCATAAGGTTTCTACCATTCAGATAAAATTAAAGTATAAATATCACCATGATACAAAACTTCCGTAGCCTCCGCAAAGTTTACAATGGTAGACATTCAATCCCCACCATCTCGTGTGATGTGGTCCACCTAAATTTTGGATCTTCCTGAACTCTGAATCATGAAGTATTGTTGTCTTTTGAAACTGATGGACAGAGTGGATTTGTCATAAGAATCTCTGTTGGCCCCACATGCACAGGCAAGCTGCGTCTTCTAAAATTGTATATCCACTCCGTCCATAAAAAATTTCCACTCATTTTAAGGCATGGTAAAAAAGAAGCAGGTCCAGATCTCAAGTGGGCCACACAGTAAAGATTGAATGGCCACCATTAAAACTTCTTGGGGCCACAAAAGTTTTGGATCAAGCTAATATTTGTGTTTTCAGTTCATCAAGGTCTTGGTAACCTTGGCAACAGGTTGGATGGCAAATATAGATTACCATGGGCCTAAGAAGTTTTTATTAATGGTGGACCTTCAGTGAAGACTATTTCTTGTGGTATGGTCCACTTGAGATTGGGATATGCTGCATTTTTTAGGCCATGTGCTAAAATGAGCTGGAAATAGTGATGGACAGCCTGGATATACAACACATACATGAAGGTGTGGGCCCATAGTGAGGGAACGCCCACCAATGGAAACATTTTTTCACTTGGGGATTTACATTTGCCTTTCACCTCACTATGGCCCACCAGATATTTGGATCAAGCCAAGAACTTAGCCTAGGGTTTTCATGAGGTGACGTACCTCTAGGATGATCCGGATTTTAGAATCAAGCATATTTGTGTTTTCCATTCATCCAGGTCACAGAGATGTACAATCCATGCATCAAGGTGGACCATACCACAGAAACAGTCGTGATTGAATAGCTACCGTTAAAAACTTCATGTATTCCACTGGAATGTTTATTTGCCATCCAATCTGTTGATGAAGTCACAAACACTTAGATAAAGAGACCACATGAATATCATCTTGATCAAAATATTTTGTGGCCCACAGGAAGTTTTTAATGACCAATCACCACTGTTTCCTGTATTATGGCCTATCTGGGATTTGAAATTGCTTTATTTTTTGGATCATCTCCTAAAATGAAATTTCAATACGGATGGACGGCGTGGATGTAGTCACATACCTCACGGTCGCCCCACAGTCAGGGGTCCGACCCACCTCGGTGGATCCGGCGTCTCACCTAATCCGCTCCCGGATTTTAGAGACCGAGACCGGTGACCTCTCTCTCCGTCTCCCTATCTTCTCTGTCTATGAAAACCCAGGAAAATTTCAACCCATCTCCCATCTTTCTTTCTCTCTTCAACAACCCATCTCCCATTTCTCTCTCTTTCGAACAATCTCCCACCTCTCTCTCTCTCTCCAAGAACCCATCTCCCCATCTCCCATTTCTCTCTCTTTCGGACAATCTCCCATCTATCGCTCTCTTTCCAAGAACCCATCTCTCTCTCTCTCTCTCTCTCTCTCTCTCTCTCTCTCTCTCCCCAATCCAACCTGACGAACCCATTGCAACACCGGGGGCGGGCAGCCTTTTGTGCATTACTGCAGGTTCGACTCTGAACTGTTTTGGCCCGCCAAGAAATGTACCAAACCACGGCAATGTGCATGATTTTCTTGTTATTTGAATTTTTAATATTCGTGGTATTTGAATTTTATTTATAAATATCGATTTGAGTCACGTAAAACTCGATCAGGTTCTTGAACCATCTTCCTTTGTGGGGTCCAAGAGGACTCACCTATGATCAACAATAACCGTTGGATTGGAGAGGCCTACCTTAGATTGATCATGGATGAAATGGTAATCGTGATTCAGTAATTACAGCCCTACAATTTAGGGCATGTAAAAGGGATGGTAAGACTAAAAGGGGTATAACTGTTTTGCAAGCCCTTTTATTGTATGGGTTTGATTGTCCAGTTGGGGTGGTAGTGGGCCAATGATCAATGTAAGGTGGATCCCTCCTTTCCAATGGTCTAGCTTAATCTTAGGGTGTGCGAATGATCTACTTATTTAGTTTGATTATTTCTTGCGAAAATCCACTATGTGGGTCCCCACTACCCACCCTTACATTAAATCGAACCGTTTATCTAGTGGTCCATAACTGTCAGTGGTTCTTTTCGAAGAAATTGTACTGGTAGGACTCCTGTAGCCATCTAGTTAGTGGACCTCCTTTTGATTACCAAGGGTCCACACACATTGAAATTTTCTGATTCGGATTTCGTAGTGTTGAACACATCACTGACCTCGGTATTGTGTATACATGGCTAAGCTCTGTGGGCCCCACTACGATGTATGTGTTTTATCCACCCTTTCCTTCAATTTTGCCAGATCATTGTAGGGCATGAGCCAAAAAATGAGGCAGATCAAAAGCTTAAGTGGACCACACCATGGGGAAGCCGTGGGGACAATGACGGCCATTGTTGAAACCTTCCTAGGCCCCACCATGATGTTTATTTGCCATCCAACCTGTTCATAAGGTCACACAGACCTGGATGAAGGGAAAATATCAGGCTGATCCAAAACTTCTGTGGCCCTTGAGCAACTTTCAATGGTAGGCAATTCAATCCCCACTATTGCCTATGGTGTGGTCCACTTGTGCTTCGGATCTGCCTCATTTTTGAGCTTGTGCCCTAAAATGATCAGGCAAAATGGATGGACAGTTTTGGAGATAACACATACATCATTCTGGAGCCCACATCGCTTTGCCATGTCAACACAATACTGACCACGGTGCTGTGCTCTACACTATGCAATCCAAGTCCCTCTAGCCCACTCCAGACTGACCCTTTTGATTGCGAAGGGTCCACACATTGAAATGTTCTACATCACACAGTTGCTGCTGCTGCTGTTGTTTTCTTTGGTTTTGAAGAACAATCTCAAAAGGTTTTGGTGTTTGTAGGTCAGCACAACAAAAAAGAGAACTTTTATGGCCAATGTTGCAGGGGGAAGCTACGTTTGTGATAGAATTAGCAATTTGCCCGACGAGATTCTTCATATTGTGTTTTCTTTCCTTTGTACCAAATCCGTCGTCCAAACAAGTGTTCTGTCAAAAAGATGGAGGGACCTTTGGATTTCTAACCATGGTATCCCAAAACGGTTACGATACGGCCGTATCGGCCGATACGTATAGGAAACGGTGGTGGCCGTTACGCGTTACGGGGTCGTAACGGCCGTAACGGCCGTTACAGAAAAAACAGGCCGTAACAGCCCCGTAACGGCCATTACGGGATCGTTATGGCCCTGTAACGGACCGTTACAGCCCCGTAACGGTCTCGTAACGGTCATGTAACTGTTTTTTTTCAGAAAATAAAAAGGGGCCGTATCGGCCGATACGGGGTCCGTAACGGCCGTTACATCCCGTATCGTAACGGTAACGGTGGTGGCCGTTACGGCCACCGTTACCGTTATGGAACACCTTGTTTCTAACCCAAATCTATATTTGGACGACACTGAATTTCTCATTCCTAAAACCAATAAGCGTAAGAGAAATAATGGATTTGTGGACTTTGTCAATTCTCTAATGATACTCCGTGATGGTTCGAACGTGCAAAAATTCTCTCTCTCCTGCAATGGATCCTGCTACGACAAATCTAAAGTGGAGAAGTGGATACGCTTTGCGATACGACATCATGTTCAATATCTCGATCTCGTACTGAAGACTAAGGTTGAGTTTCCTTTTAGCCTATTCACTTGCAAATCTCTGGTGAAGTTGAAGTTGAGTTCTCCATTGACTTTCCTCGAACTTAAGTTGCCTTCGAATGGTCTTCAAAATCTTAGAGTCTTGCATCTTCATCACATAAGATTCTCCGGGAATGCAGTCTTCTTGTGCTGTCCCTTGCTTAAAAATATGAGTATGAACAAGTGTGATTTGGGCGCCCTCAAGAGCCTCGACATCTCTACTCCAGAACTACAGAGATTGGTTATAACCAGTTGTGAAAATTTGAAGGGGTGTGAGATTTCTGTTTCCGCATCAAAGCTTCAGTCACTTGAATTTCAAGGTGGCCTCTCGCGTGGTATTTATCTGAATAAACCTGCACCAGTCGAGGCGATCATTGACTTCGAATATATGGACGATGTATCGACTATGAATGGCCATCCATCATGTCCTTCATATGGAAGGATTAGCAAGTTCTTAAGGGGGATTGAGGGAGCAAAATCTCTAACATTGTCTACTAAGTTTCTCGTGGTACTGATTCCTATCTTCACGGTTTATGTTGATGGGATGGTGGATCCAAACCATCTCTCTAGTGGGTCATCTATCTTGGTCACTTCTACTTGGATCCAACAACATGAAAATCCACCTCATACAATGACCACATCCATCCTACTATTCATATGGGTCATTTGGCAACTAGGGATATGTAGACTAGAATTTCTAAGCTGAAATTTGCAAGCTGGCCTCTCCCGAGGAATCGAAAAGAGGGATTTACTTAGGAATCCAACTGCAGAGTCTCAAATTCAAGGATGCCAAACAAGAAAATATGGACTTTGCTTAGAAATTCAATTCCAAAAGCCCCAAATTGCAGGTTGCCAAATGACCCCTTGTTGGGTGGACTTGATTATTTGATCACGTGGCCTTTTTAGCCATTTTGGCATTTTTAGGGCCACATGCAATCCATGGTACAGACCTCCTGTGAAATCCCCATTGGGGATCATAGCTGGGACTTGTCTTTGTGGCTGAAAATTTGTATAAGAATAAGAAGAATTGCTTTATGATAATTGCTCTAGGGCTGTTAATGGGCTGGGTAAGTTGGACTTTCAGGTTAAGAGTCACGGCTAGCTCAATCAAGTACCATTTAGGGTGGGGAGCTAGAGAACACATCGATGTCAATGAAACTGACTATGAGAAATGGTCTAAACAAGCAATCTGCCTAAGCAATCTAGGCAGAATACTGTGATTGCAGCTGGGTAGGTGCCATCATGATTCCTTGCATATGTTGCTGGTTTAGACCATTTTCGGGTTGATTTTATTGAGGTTGTATGGTTTCTAGGTATCCACATGGTTTCTAACCCAAATCTGTACTTGGACAACAATGGAGCAAGTGGTCACCCTTGAATCCATTTGATTTGAGATTGAATCAGGACCAGTGTCTTTGCAGCTGGCCTGGGCTGAAGTACAAGGAGTGAGGGCCAGACCTGGGTCTAAAATTTAAGCCCGTTAGTTTATCAGGCTGCACTAGAATTCCACCTAGAAGTCTGTCAGCCCAACCTGGCCCGACCACCCCCTTGAGTTTTCAAAGGCATTTTTATCAATATCATGCATGATTGGGCATGCTGAACTAGCAGCCTAGACCTTTCACAAAAGAGGGTGATTGGGCTTAGAGTTGGCCCTGCACCCTGGATAATCATCATGGCCTAGGCTTGAGCCTACTTATTTTTGCCCGTCATGGACTGCACTGGACACGGCCTGTGTTTTGCCTTGCGGGCTGGTGATTCGTGAAGATTGTGGGAATCAGTTTCTCAATTGATATCTTACTCTTTGTTTCTCTATTTCATGTGCTCAGTTCCTCGCGAAGCACCGATGGTCGATACCGCTGTTTGTTAATCTTAAGTATTTGAAACTGTCCACATTTTACATCATGCAATATGACGCAGTTATAGCTGGCCTACTCATGAACTCTCCAAGCTTAAAGACATTCGTTATAGATAGGAGCATGGTAATGGCCCACGCTTAATTTTCAATCAAGAAATGAATCCGGGCTGCTTGTTTGGTTTGCCCAACCATGTATGTGCTGCGTGTAAAGACCCAGTTTCGAATCAGGGAGCTATAAGAAATTGATAGACTATCCATGTTTGCCTAATGCATGGGCCACAAGATGTTTCAAGCATGCATGGTGTGGACCACTTGACAAGATTCCAGATCTCTTAGGTGCAGCCCAAACCTTGCACCACACAGGGGACACAAGTTCCTGTAACCCAAAGCTCAGTGGCCTACCATGATGTCCATGAGACATCCACTGTGTCCATCATTTTCGCCAGCTTAAATTAGGATGAGAGCAAAAACATGAGGCATCCATTTCTCATGTGAGCTATAACACAAGAAACAGTGGGGATTGAACGCTCATGAATGAAACCAACTTGGGGTAAATGAAAGTTCTGCTTCAGGTAGATATTCACATTTTCCCTTCATCCCAGGGAGAATCACCTTATGAACAGGTTGGAAGGCATGTAAAACATCACTGTGGGACTCAAGAAAGTTTTCAATGATGACCATCCAATCCCCATTTTTTCCTGTGGTGTCGCCCACTTGAGCCAGGGGACTGACTCATTTCTGGACTCTCATCTCAACAGGAACTGGCAAAATTGATAGATAAGAGTGAATGTCACACAGACATCATGGTGGGCCCGTGAGAGCTTTGTGGTACAGGATCTCCCTATAACAAGGGTCATAGGAAACTTGTGTCCCAAAACAGGACTAGGCTCAGCGTGGTGCAGCCCGGTTACAACCATATTTATAACTGTCCAATTTCACACTTAAATTGTCTTTCAGTCACATTATATTGAACATGTTCAATTCAAGCTCTGATGATTGTATATAGATGTGCTTAAAGGGAGGAAGTGGAGAAGAAAAGAAATATTCTTTGGAGTTCATCTTAAATCTTCAAATAAAAGCCAAGGTGAGACAGTTTGCAGGATGTGATAGCAACCTCAAATTCATGAAATTTCTCCTTAGCAAAGGCAATGAAGTGGAAAGATTCACTTTAGTCCCACATAAGACAACAATGCAATCTCATATAAAGTGGCTACAGAGGACCCACACGGTGATGCAGATGTGTTACGGGCCACAGATTTTGGCGACATTTTTGTCCTAAATGTAAGGCGTATTTGGATGCTCAGTTGAATTGAACGAAAGGAAACAAAGAAAAATGGAAAAACAATCCTGAATCAGGTATCATTATTCTAATTTAAATGAAGTCGGCATTGCATATCAGGTATTTTAATTCAGACTTAACATAATCTGAATTTGCAATTTTGGTCTTTTCTCAATTCCTCTCTGTCAAGCTTTACTTCCTGCTATTCATATTCAATTATGATTCTGTCCATCAGTTTCGCCAGCTTATGTTAGGATGAGAGCCCAAAAATGAAGCATCCATTTCTCAAGTGGGCCACAACACAAGAAACAGCGGGGAGTGAATGCCCATGATCAAGACCCACTCTGTGTCTACAAAAGTTCTGTTTCAGGTAGAAATTTGCATTTTCCCTTCATCCTAGGGAGGAGGACCTTGTGAACAGGTTGGATGGCATATAAAACATCAGATTGGGCCCTAAGAAAGTTTTCAATGATGGCCGTCCAATCCCCATTTTTCCTGTGGTTTCACCCACTTGAGCCTTGAATCCAACTCATTTGTGGACTCTCATCTCAACATGAACTGGCAAAATTGATACACAGAGTGAATGTCACAGGGACATCATGGTGAGCCCCTGAGAGCTCTGTGGTACAGGAACTTCCTATCACAGGGGTCATAGCAATCTCACATCCGGAAACAGGATTACGCTCAGGGCTACCCAGACCCAATGACAACCGTATTTAGAACTGTCCAATTTCACACTTAAAAACTGTCTTTCAGTTGCATTATATTGAACTTGTTGAATTCAACCTCTGATGATTGTATATGTTGTGTTTACAGGGGACGAAGTGGTGAAGAAGGAAATTTTCTTTGGAGTTTATCTTAAATAAGATAGCCAAGGTGAGACAGCTTGCAGAATGGAATCGCAGGCCTGAATTCTTGAAATTTCTTCCGAGTGATGCAATTGAAGTGGAAAGATTCACTTTATTCCCTCAAAAAACAACAATTCAATCTGATCTACGGAGGCTACAGAAGACCCACACAGCGATGCAGAATCTTTGTAGGCCATAGATTGTGACGACAATGTTGCAATAAGCGGACGAGGGTGTGTTTGGATGCTCAGTTGAATTGAGCTTAAGGAATGAGGTTGGCATTGCATATCTTGTATTTTAATTCGGGCTCCAAACAATCTAAATTTGCTATCTGGATTTCTCATATCCTCTCTGTCGAGCTTAATACCCGTGATTCAAATTCGATTATCATTCTACCTTAAAATATTTGACATTTGTCAACTTTGTTCTAGTGAATCTGTGATGCCATTTACTTTTCGCTTCTCCGCACCCATCTCTAACTAGCAAAATTCTGCGGTTCTTGGGATTATAGACGCAATGAACGGTCGCATGCTTAATCAACTTGATTAGAAATCAGAGCAAACTTGGATGTGGGGGTCCACCTGCTCTGTGTCCCCCTTATTTCTCCATCATCATTGATGTTGTAGCCAGCCATGCGTCCCAGTGATTTGAGGCTGGATTGACGAATCTTGTTTGTCAATCATGGGATTAATCTGATAAATCAGGCTATATTGCTGAATGCTTTGATTGTGGCCAAAGGATATTTGGGGATGGAATCCAAGTTCATGGTTAAAACTAAAAATGCAGTTGTTTCACATTCTACAGGAAAAAGTCCAGTAACTAAGAAGCTAAAGCACATGGTCAGATGGGACCTGATCTAATGAATGAACCAGACCATAACACTGTTTTGCTCAGTGTACAATTTGAGTGTAGCCCAGATAAGGAAATTGGCCTGCAGTACTCATGACAGCTTAGAGCACACCCCACAATTGAAACGGTCCAAATCATGGGCCCTGTATGGGTGGTGTTTATAAATTATAAATCAGAACGGTGGGATGATCCCAACTATCTGATCAATGGGTTCATCTTGTTGAGTTAGGGCGAGCTCAAGTTCCATTAACATTTGATCAATGGCCAAAGATGGGATGGTTAGGATCATCCGAAAGGTGTGATTTTTGTCCCGCACCTGATTCAACCATGATTCACTGACCTTATTTTTGGGCACCTCGCATGGACGGTGATGCACACTTGATGGGGAATCTGTGGGCCACCCTGAGGAAGTTTCTGTTGGCAGAAGCTATGTTGGGCCCGCCATGATATGCGTGTGAGAAATTCAGTTTGTCCATCAGTTGGGAAGCTCACAACCCAAATATTAGGCAGACCCGAAGCTCAAGTGGGTCACACGACAATAAAACAGTGAGAATGGGAAGGCCCACCATTGAAAGGACCCTAACATGATGTTTATATGCGATCCAAAACGTGCAGGCTATTGCCAAGGGATGAACTGAGAAAACAAGTATTAGCCTGATTGGAAACGTTTGCTTTTCAGCCCCACGAAAATTCAATGGTTAGCATAAAATCCCCACTATTTCCCATGGTGTGTACCACTTAGAATTTTGGATCTACCTAATTAGCAGCTCTCTGTCCTATTGGCACCCTTGTGCGAAGGTAAGAAAGGACAACAAGCTACAGACGGGGATTGCCTGCAAAAAGGCCTTTGGAGGAAGTTCCTGTGCTGGGAAGCTAGGTGGGGCCATTGTAATGTTTGTGATAAATCCACCCCATCCATCCATTTTTTCAGCTCATTATAGGGTATGAGACAAAAAATGAGGCTGATACAAAACTTGAGAAGGCTCCACGAGAGGGAAAGGGGAAAAAATGCCTACCATTGAAACCTTTTTGGTCCACCTTGATTTTTATATGCCATCCAAATCATTTATGAAGGTCATTCTCATTGGGATGAATTGAAAGAACAAAAGACTTAGTCAGATGCAAGGTTCTATGGCCATATGAATGTTTCAACGGTGGTCATTCAATCCCCGCTTTTCCCTTTCGTGTGTCCTCCTTGAGTTTTGGATCTAGTTCGTGTTTTCATTATTTGGTCTAGTGTCTTAAAATGAGCCAGCAGAAATTTACTTATACTCCCAATGTACTATAGCGGGAGCCGCTCAACAGCAGTGATGTAAACTAGATTTGGTTAGGTTATGCTAAAAAAATAATTGAAAGACAATTTAAAGGTTATGCTAAAAAAAAAAAATTGAAAGACAATTTAAAAAGTAGATTAATGTATTTTATATAAGGCCCTAAGTAGTTCTTTTTTGAATGCTCATTTTATAGATTGTTGAGGTGGTGTAACTCTTGTTGGGTTTCCCTTGCTGATCTTGGATACTTCATGCTCACGCCACAATTCTGGATATGAGAATCTCCTTTATTTATATGGAATTACCGGATTGCATTAAAAAAAAAAAAAAGATTCCAGCTAGATCTAGACTTGTTGGCTTATTGGATCTTCGTCTTGTGGTTGGTTGTTCATGGAGATTTTCGTAACCCATTACATAGATCAAGCCTAGGACCACCAAAGTTTCTTTGATGAAGACCACCAAGTCGAGATCCAGGTATTAGATCGATCATGGCCACTCATCTGGTGGTCCACTTCAAGTTGTTGGACAATTTGAATCAAACATTTTTCTACATTTAATCATCCATAAGGTAATAGTTTGAAGTGTTAGAGTGATTTAACACCCGATACAGATATGTCATTGGACCGGATCCACTCTAGTTCCCCATACTCTTTATTCTAAAACATTTACGATATGGGAGGCTTGATCAAGCCGTTGTTTATTTCTCCCGACTTAGGTTCAAACCATGGCTGGGTTCACTTGTGCATTGGTCTGATCTTCGAAATATTCTTGAACGCTACAATATATCCGAATGTCTCGGGGAAGATTTTCTATTTTAAAAGGACTATGAAAGACAACCTCATCAAGAATACCACAGCTAAATAGGTGACTAGATCCATTTTATCGACAAATCTTTTACATGTGTGCCGGGGTACACTACCTCATTAACTAACACGATATGCATTGATTTATTGTTTTAAAGGCAGGTGTAAAGGTTTTTAGCCTCTGTAGACACCCCACCTTCGGCTACACTGTTGGTAGAGATAGCTGGTTGAATGGAGGACCGTACCCCCATGCCATAGCCCAGTTCAAGCCTGAACCCAGTCAACCCAGTCCTAAACATCACCCTGAAAAACCTCCCATAAGAAAAGCCAGTCAAAAAATCCCAAAAAAGTCAAACTCGTCGAGTCAAAACACCGAGTCAACCCGTCGAGTCGACCCGCTGAGTCAAATCACCGAGTCGACCCGCTGAGTCAACTCACTGAGTTAACCCACTGAGCCAAACAGCGGCCCATAGCAGGCCGCCCAAACCGCCGCTGAATCTCAAGAAACGGCCGTACGGGCGGCCCATAGCAGGCCGCCCAAACCGCCGCTGAATCCCAAGAAACGGCCGTACGGGCGGCCCATAGCAGGCTGCCCAAAATAAATTACGAGCTCTGCCACTGCCCGCTGCTATAAATACCCCCCTCCCCTTCTCATTTCAACAGACCACTCAGCCAGAGAGAGCCCGTCCGTCTGAGTCACCCTCCTTCATCCTTAGCCCATTCCTTCACCAAGGAGAGCCCGAGTGAGGAGAGCCTAGCCCTGGTCCAGCCCAGCCTGACCACTGGTCCAAGCCCCCCAAGCCATCCAAGTCTTGATCCAGCCACTCGAAGCCAATCCTTGCGACACCTCCGTCCACCCAGCTATTATTTTTCCAGCGTCATCTCATTTGCATCTAGCATAAGTGCAACATTTACTTTTCTTCCAACCCCCCTGCTTCACTGCAAACACTTTGATTATTCAAACACACCACATGCATCTCGCATAAAGCACCTGTCAGTTCGAGCGTATGCTCTAGGCTTGCCCGTTGTTGGAACCTGCCCATCAGAAACTCTTACTGTTCAGACCTGCATTCACGTACATATCACTATAAACACTTTGAATATTCAAGCACACAGCATGCATCATCTCGCATAAAAGCACCTGTCAGTTCAAGCGTACGCTCTGGGCTTGCCCGTTGTTGGAACCTGCCCATCAGAAACTCTTACTGTTCAGACCCGCATTCATGCATCATGTCATCCATGAGAATATACGAGGATTAAACTAGACTTTCAAGTATTCGATCGATTATGTGAAGTAGAGACCGTACTTCGGTACGGGCAGTGTGTGGGGTGCTTAACCTCTTCCCACCCTGTAACCGTGATCCCTTACCTTGAATCTCTGACCGCAGATCAATAGGAGTCATTTTAGAGGAAGGAATCTTCGGATTCCCTTCTCTAACGTTTCTACGGGGTCTAGCCGACTGTAGATTCGAAGTAACTGGCTAGTGGCGACTCTGGTCTTATATAAACTCACTTAAGCATATCCAGCTTAACACAACAACCAAACGAAGCCCTCGAGAACGAGGCAAGCCGGTGGCACAAACGGCGATTTCGCACGAACGCACCTCTTCTTCTTCTTCTTCCGAAAGGAAAGGGAGAACGACGTCGTGTGGGAGCGCGGAAACGGCGAGGGTCCACAGAATGGCGACTCCGCTGGGGAAAAGCTAGTCCCACTAGTCGTGATCCGACTTGAAAAACAGAATCCTTCATATACTTGAAAGTCATTAGTTCTCATACAATCTCATCTGCATAGCATTCTACCCAAAAAAAAAAAATAGAAAATCTCAAAACCCAAAAAAGAGAGTAGAGCATACTTCCCCACCATTACTCCTCCAAACCAAATCACCCTGCCACGTACAATACGAAACCGATATGGCTCTCCCATTCCCTACCCTTGAAATACCTAAGGCTTCCTCTCCACAGTTAAACTTGAGAGAATCCATGTCAATTCCTGGCATCCAAGAGCTACAACAAAGCATGAAGGCCATGCAGGAAATGCTTCTCCGATTCACAGAAGCCCAGGTTTTAGCAGCCAGCAATCAAGCTGGTCCAATTCAACAACCTCAACGACCATCGAAGGCACTCTCGGCCTCCAGTTCATCCCAACCACAACCGCCAGGGATCACTCAGGACTTTCGATACCCTCCTAACAGGGGCCTTCAATCAGAACAACCCTCAACCTCAGGGCATTTCTTCCAGTATCCTCCTGCGAATGAGAGCCATTTTCAGTCACATCCCACAACTAGAACTCCGAGCCAATTCCAACATCCTCTTCCTAATGGGAGTTCCAACCAATTTCAATATTCTCCTGTGACTGGGATTTCTTTGCAGCCTCCCTTCTCAGCTCCAGTCCAACAAAGTCCTTACAATGGGAATAATTACCAGGCCCAACCTCCTTCGAGCAGGAATCATAGGAGCATCAATGACACCAATTATTATGAAAGGGGGCCATCTCAGTCCTGGCAAGGGGCAAGATCTCCCTCATCTGGTCCATCTGAAATCGAACAACTCCGAGAGCAGATGCAAGAGATGAAGAGAAAGTTGCAGAAGCAGCAAGGGGTGGATCTTCCATCCACTAAGTTCAGGGACCTCTGTCCCTTTCCAGATGCAATGGTACCTCAAGGCTTTCAGGTACCAAAATTTAAAAGATATGATGGGACAGGGTGTCCTGTAGACCACTTACGAGCTTTCTGTGGAGAGCTTAATGCTGTGGCGGGCAATGATGGAGCACTCATCCGCTTGTTTCAAAAATCTCTGAAAGACGATGCCCTAGATTGGTACACATCATTGGACTGTCATCGCATCAGGACTTGGGAGCAGCTCTCTCAGGCTTTCGTCAACAGGTTCGCATACAATCTTAACATGGCACCTAGGAGAGCGGACCTCGCAACTCTCAGGCAAAGAAATGACGAAACATTGTCAGCTTACGTTGGACGGTGGCGAGCCATGGCCGCTAGAATGAAGACTCCCATCGACGACGATGAGCAAATCTCCATGATCATCCACTCGGCAAATCCAAGTATCTCTGGATACCTTGTCTCACATCCATATGTGAACTTCACCCAACTCATCCGCACCGGGGAACAAGTCGAAGCCGGAATAAAGGCTGGGATGATCTCCCCTTGGTGGCCTCATCAGGCTTCTCCAATTCAACCGATAATGGAAGGTGAGCCTACCGGATACGAAAGCAATAATGATAGTGTTCCCGTCTCCCATCCAATGGAAGAAGATGATCTTGTCGCCTCTACTGAAGGTGCACTATTCCTCCCTCAGCATGGACGACCGCAGCAACAGCAACAGTCAAGATGGAACTCACAGTTCCCTAATCAAGATTGGGAAGGGGCACCTCTAACAAGTCCAGTTTCAGAACCCCTCATCCTGCAAGGGGCATCTCCAGTCGATCCAGTCTCCGCAATGCAAGGGGCACTTCCTGCCTATCCAATTGTCATCAGCCAAGAAGAGCCTCCTCTCCAGTTTATTCGTGCCATCGACTCTAGTTTAGAGTTCGAGCCTCTCATCCTGCAAGGGGCACCCTCGGTTATTTCGATCCCAGAGTCCATCATTATGCAAGGGGCACCTTCAGTCGGTTCATTCTTTGCGCCCATTTCTAAGCATGGGCACAATCAGCCCATCTCAGCCAACCAAGGAGACAATCTCCCTAGCGCAGCATCAGCAAACCAGGGGCATGGTCTGCTCAGTTTGAGTCAGGGGCAAATCCTACCCATCTCAACATCAATCAACCAGGGGCAAAGCTTGCCCATCTCTCCATTAAGCAATCAGGGGCACAACTTGCCCGTCGCACCTATCTATTCGGCTTCTACTTCAACCATCATCCTTCAAGAAGAAGACCCTTCCTTAGACAACAGGCCACATGCCCTAGCAGAATTGGGCCCCAGCTTCAATTATGTGGCCACTATCGAGGAGGTTGAAGGGGAGATTGATGTCCAGGTTCTGATCGGTCCAAAAACATCAACCATCACTCTTCAGGTCTTCGACATCTCAGCTTCATTCCATCTCCTTCCCGATCGGACCTGGTTTCACAGAATCGGTGTCATCTCTTCAAATCTTCACCAAAGGGTCAAGCACATCTTCGGAGATAGGGCGATCACCATCATTACCGATCCCGGACAATTTCCCATGGTAGAAGCATCCAACCTCCGAGAGCCTATCATCTCAGCCATGGATGTACAACGCTCTAATGGGGAGGTCTCATACCATCACAATGCAAATTACTTCCCTCGCGCATGTCCCATCGGATCAAACTACGTCTTCCTTCCTGTCGAGCGTCAAACCTTCTACTATCAGCTCGAATATCAAGACTCGACCCGAATCATGCGAGTTCAAGAGAATGTGGATAGACTGCGATATCGGCCTACTCGGATTAGGTACAGAAGTATCAGAAGAAGACGGGGTCATCAAGAAGAAGGGAATCTCTGCATCTGCACACCAATCCAGTTTATCAATACAGGGATTATCTATCCTGATGATAGGCTGGGTTCCACCGATCAAGCGAGCAGATTGAGTCTAATAGAGTTGCCCAAAGAAGACTCAAGTAAGGGGGAGGAATTTCCCCCGATCGACTGGACTGCTGTTCTGGTCCCACATCAGCCAGATGAACCCGAAGAGCTGCAATTCATCGGGGACGAACCAGGAGAAACCGCATCCGACATCGACTCAGAGCCCAATTCCAGATCTATCATGACATTTGGGCACAACACAGAGGGTTGGCCTACTGATCCCTCTGGCCCTGCCTCCTGAGGGGAAGGAGTGCAGGGCAGTAACAGGTTTGTAGTCCCCATGACGGCCAATAAAAGTCGACAGTGCTCGGCTCCCCGAGCTGAATCAGACAACACTTGGTTCACATTGCCGTCTTGCTCGGGTCCTTTACAAAAAAAAAATCAGAAGATTCAAAAACCCAAAACACCAATTATTTCAAAAAAAAAAAATTAATTTCAGAAAGTCCAAAAAGTTCAAAAAAATCCAGATATTCACAAAATTCCAAAAAACCAGAAAATCTTTGAAAGAAAAAAAATCTTTTTTAATAAAGTGTCAAGTCTGTCTGTCAAAGCACTTGAGTATGAAGTTGACTCATAAGATTTCGATCTAGAGTTGGACTTCAAACTCAAGGGTCTGGACAAAGCTAAATGATGTGGAAAATGATGAGCTGACTCCCAAACTTAGAGGGTCTCCTCGAAAGTTCGAAGCAAAAGCCGATGGCATCTCAAAAAGTTTCAAAGTTATAAACCTAGGATCTCCTGAGACCCATAAGGAAGTGTGCATTGAGAATCCTTATCCCTAAAAAATAAGCAGAGAATGATCGAATTTTTGAAGTCATGACTTCCCAATCTTGCGTCCTGTGAAGACTCATCGATCAAAAACTCATTAAGCCTATCAAGAAGATGCTGCCAAGACTATGCTTGCATTCCATGCTGGAGTGTACGACTTGACGAATGATCGAAGAAACCTCACGGCTCGATGAAGACATATTGTTGCCAACATGTCAGAAAGCACTTCAAGTGTCAGCAACATGCACATCGGATCCATGTGTGTGCTTCAAAATTCTACAACTTGATAACGCTCTAGCTATTCCCTGTACGAGGTATCTACATCAACAGAAAGATCGACTCGGCATCATCTAGTGGTCATACGCATATACTTGTGGCAATTGATTACTTCACAAAAAGGAAGGAGGTAATATTCTGATCTCGCACGATAATTCTCATGAAGAATGACATCATCAATTGTTAAGGGTTCCCACATGCTATCGACATTGGCAATGGGACGCCCTTCGAAATCCAAGGATGAAAGATTTTATCAAGAAACTTAAAATCAGAAGACAGACCTACGAGTTCGAGTCAAAATCATGTCACCATGAGTGCTGATGAAGAATGAAGCCGAAGAACGAAAAGTCATATCGGGTTTACAACAAGCACTGCTGCATTTGTCAAACTCAAGGGGCAAGCCCTGAGAATCAGAGAAGTTCTTCTGGGAGTCACCGTTCAACTCACCAACCTGAGGGGTAAGGATCTTCCTGAGCTAATCAACGCCGATAATGTGAAAATCTTTCACAGGTAAGTCAATCCAACCTTATCAAGAGTTACATTAGTAGAGCTGAAGTCAAGAGGTCAAGGCTTAGACCTCTGAGAATCCCTTCCCGTCCACCAATAAGTGTTCCAAATAAAGGGTTCAAAAGCCAAAAAAAAAGAAGAAGAAAAAAAAAGAATGTTGCAAAAAAAGGGGGGGGGTGTTAAAAAAAAAAGAAAAAAGGAGGCACACAACCCACAAAAAAAAAAAAGAGAAGAAGAAGAAGAAAGAAAGAAAGAAGGAAAGAGAAAAAAAAATCGACCCAAAAGAAACACATCTATCCATCCATCCACCTCAGAAGGGTCTGTAGCTAAGGCCGACAACTCTGCCATTGTAACTTAAGATAAGGGCTGAAAGGTTACCATCGGCTGGCAACGACGGATTCCTGACCTCTGGTCGCCGCAGTTATCCAAAAAGAAAAAAAAAAGAAAAAAGAAATGTGTGCTTAAACAAAGAGGGTGAAGTGAAAACCCGAAAGGGCGCTCCGAGTAAAAACAGTGGGCACATAGCGGACTTGGTGAAAACTCGAAAGGGCGCCAAGGGTAAAAACAGCATAGCTGCCAAGGGGCAGGCAAGATCAAATACCCGGGACGTGGTGAAAACCCGAAAGGGCGCCACGGGCAACAATGACGGGCAAGCCGGACGGAGCGAAAACCCGAAAGGGCGTTGCTGGTAATAATGGCTAAGAAAAAAAAAGAAAAAAAAAAGAAAGAAAAAAAAGCAGGTACATGAGAGATCCAAGCGACATGAAGATTCAATGGAAGCAAGGAAGGCGGCTATGAGTCGAGAATACTTTCAAGATCTGCCCAAATTCTAGGGACATGATACCATTGCGCACTATCTTAAGGGGACCAGGACTCTTGGTGAATAATTAAGAAAATCGAGTATGACATCAGGCTGAGTCAAATATTCTGATTCCTACATCTAAAAGCACAAATCTGAATCACGCATAGACGGACAAGCACTTGGCACAAATTTCCATTTCATGCATGATTTGCATACACATATTTAAAAAAAAGTCATTTTTCCTTATTCATATATATGCAAAAAAAAAAAAAAAAAAAAATCTTACAGGGCTTTCAAAATAAACGTCCTCCAGTCAACTAATGGGGTACCTTGCGTGAGTGTATTTCTCTCGATCATTCCTCCTAGAAGGTAAGTATCTCTCTTCCTGCTTCGATACTTCAATCCTTTTACTAAAGTGTTTTCTCTCCTCACAGGTACCAGAAGGCGATCTAAGATCAGCCCATCAATGTCCATCATAGCCCCATCACCACCATCAATCACATCATCCATATGGCCCACATTCAAGGGATGCATAGCCTCACCTATGTCCCATCTCACCATCTCATCCATACCACCCATTTCTCCCACAATCAAAGGCCTATCCAAATCTGAAATTACAGCCATTCCACCATTAATAGAGCCATTCAAAGCTCTCCCAACAACCACCCTTAATTCATCATCAATACCCTCATTCAATGCTCCATCTCCACCATCAATCAAAGGCACCTCATCATCTTTAAAGCCTTCATCAAGTGCTGGAGTGTGGGACCCACCAACCGCTCCCACTATGGCCCCTAAATCACCATCCAAGGTTGCCCAAGAAAGGACAAAATAGGAAGAAGACAAAATGAAGAGAAAAGACAAAGAGAAGAAAGGATTCATGGCTGGAATCGAACTCGCCAGTACAAAGCAAGTGGGACAGGAGCAGTGGACAGAGAAGAATGTCCGAACCCGAGCCAGCCCAGGCCGCTCAAGAGGCTAGCCTTGGGCGGCCTGCTCTGGGCCGCCCGTACGGACGCGCTCCCTCTCTCTCCGCGGGATTGGCTCCAGGGTTCTTGGTAGGTGAGGCTGACAGTCCACGTCAGCAGATGGCACCCCGTGGGCCGCCCAAGGCTCCAATCAACTCCAGATTTCGTTTGAGGTTGATCTGAATCATCTGGAAGGTACTCCACTTGTCCAGTCATGAAGTATTACGGCCAACATGGTTATGATCAAGTCAAAGAGAAGAAAAATGGATCAAGAGAGGCCCACAAGCAATCTAAGCCACTCAAAGGCTAGATCATCACGATCCAAACCATGGAAAAGCTCGCATGGGTCATCGAATAGCAACATCAAGGGTTCGATTGTGAAGAAAGAAGGCCAGAGTCCAAGATCTGATCGTCAAGAAGGCCCACATGGCTAAAAAGAGCAATCTGAACCGTCCAAGTCATCATCTGCATCGTGGAAAGCCTTCTTAACCCCAAGAAACATCAAGGATAAGTGCTTCAAAGCAAAGCTGAAGTCTGGAAAGGGCCCACAGGGCCAAATCAAGCAATTCGGACCACTCAAATCACAGTCAACCCCGTCAGAAGCCAAATAAAGCAAGGTAAGTATGCCCAACCCTAAAAACTGGTCTGAAGACCTTAAACTACGTCGGGATCGACATCCCGAGAGATTTTCAATAAAAGCTGGTATCGGTTTTGATCGCTCGAATCAAGATCCGACGACACCGAGTACTTTCAAAAAAAAAAAAATGTCTTTCCTGTTTTGTGCAGTTTCATGGTCCGAAGACCTTAAACTACGTCGGGATCGACATCCCGAGAGATTTTCAATAAAAGCCGGTATCGGTCTTGATCGCTCGAATCAAGATCCGACGACACCGAGTACTTTAAAAAAAAAACAAAAAAAAATGTCTTTCCTGTTTTGTGCAGTTTCATGGTCCGAAGACCTTAAACTACGTCGGGATCGACATCCCAAGATATTTTTAATAAAAGCTGGTATCGGTCTTGATCGCTCGAATCAAGATCCGACGACACCGAGTACTTTCAAAAAAACAAAAAAATGTCTTTCCTGTTTTGTGCAGTTTCATGGTCCGAAGACCTTAAACTACGTTGGGATCAACATCCCGAGAGATTTTTAATAAAAACCAGCATCGATCCCAGCCGTTCAGGCCAAGATCTGATGATTTGGATCATTTTAAAAAAAAAATGTGTTTGCCCCCTTTTGTACAGTTTCATGGTTCGAAGACCTTAAACTACGTCGGGATCAACATCCCGAGAGATTTTTAATAAAAACCAGCATCGATCCCAGCCTTTCAGGCCAAGATCTGATGATCTGGATCATTTCGAAAACAAAAAAAATATATTGCCAGCCCCTCTTTTGTACAGTTTCATGGTCCGAAGACCTTAAACTACGTCGGGATCGACATCCCGAGAGATTTTTAATAAAAAACCAGCATCGATCCCAGCCTTTCAGGCCAAGATCTGATGACCTGGATCATTTTCAAAATACCAAAAATATTTTAAAACTTTCCACAAAAACCAGCATCAATCTCGATCGTTCGAGCTGAAGTCTGGAACCTTTTCAAAAAAAAAAAAAAAAAAAAAATGATTCACCAAAAATTTTAACCGCACAAACTCATCCCCAGCAGTCCGAAGACCTAAAACTACACTGTGATTAACTTCTCGGGGGCTTTCTTTCCTAACCTGTTCCAGACATGGCTGACACTTGATCGTACGGGTGTCTGAAATCCTTTAAACAGGTAAGGGCTGAGGCGGGCAGAACTCCGCAATCCTGTTCGTGTTGAACGCACCATGATAGACAACCTTGAGTTGGAAGTCGCTGTTGAATCTGATGGATGTTCCCTGTTCCTAAAACTCATGAAGGGAATTAAGGCTGTTGGGAGGTGGAGCGCACCCTCACGGAATTGTGAGCAACGTAAGGCCCCAAACGGATTGACTAAGGGAAATGTGAGGATGTGGCTCATTTTGTGGCCGAAGGAGTCCGTCGGACGATACGTGGTCTATGTGCATTGCACATGAGGAACAGGCAACTTTGTGGGTGTGTTGACTGAAAACCCTCAAAATCCCCCCATCCGAAGATGTAAAACTACGGCACTTAACTGTGTGAGATTCGTCTTGCTCGCTGACGTAAAATGGATCGGGTGCCTTACCAGCAGTAGAAGCTGGAAATGAATGAAAATTCCATACTTTTCCCTGCATTTCAGAAAAATCACAAAATACAAAAACATTGCAAAATCACCTCTTCAAAAATCACAAAAATATTTCCCTTCCTTTCAATCAAAATATTGTCAAAAATCACAAAAATATTTCCCTTGCTTTCAATCAAAATATTATCAAAAATCAAAAAAAATATTTCCCTTGCTTTCAACACAATATTGTCAAAAATCACAAAAATATTTCTCTTGCTTTCAAAGAAAATATTTCAAAAATCACAAAAAAATATTTCCTTTGTTTTCAATAACCGATCTCTATCCTGACCTTTCAGGTAAAGATTCGGACCCAAATATCTGCAAAAATTGTCAGTATCCCCAGCACTACACTTCAGGAGTCTTGAACTCCGCTCACTTCACAGTATGGGATGACGGATCCAATCGCCCGTAAATTGGAATCTTGACCAAAACGGGCAACTAAACACCATCTCAATCACACGTATGCCCAGAAGAACATCTTGAAGTCGGATAGCATCCTCGTACATTCTCATTCGCAAAGAAACAGCATCTTGGGACGATGGACCTGATCGACCACTGGTCAGGATCTTGACCAACTCGCTGACCAAACATCCGCATTAAAAGGAAAATCCCCAGGGGAGCACAACCCCGCAAGCAACAAGCTCAAAATTCTCTGCATCTCCAGCAAAAGCAAAATCATCAAACTGAAAGAGAATGAGCTAAGCCATGCATTCATCATGCATCTCCATGCATCAGCATCCATTGCATCAATCATCATGTTTACCTGCTTTCAAAATAAAAGTCGGTTAGCCAAAGACCCCACAGGCATCCCTAGTGGAGGCACGTGCAACCAGATTTCCATTTCAAAAAGACAAAAAATATTCCTATTTGCAAATAAAAACCCCACGGAGTATCACTCCCCAGAGTGGGTACCTTTTCAAAAATCCAAAAATATTTTCCCAGTAGAGCGTTCTGCCTCCAAAACACCAGGAGATCTTCCATATCTCTGGCTAGGAGCCGACGCAAAAATCAAATAAGATCCGATGTCTCGCGGTTTCCCCAGAGACCATCGTATCCAATGCACTCAGAGTACGGTCGAACTGAACTCCAGTGTCAGTGCGGTCGTACCATATGCCAAGATACGAAAAGATGAAAAGCCAAAAGGCTCGGTCACAGAAACCATTTGAACAGGTGGAAATGATGAATTATAACCCAAGTATCAAAATCAACAGATTGGGTGGAAAGAGTTCACCCGCACATGCCTAGGCGTGGATGCCTGAAGTACCTTGACTGATTCCAAGTCGGCGTAGTAGAATCCCGTAAGACTATTGGACGCAGGGCGTCTAACCACTTTGACAGTCAAGCGAAACAAGTACTCCTGGAGTGATCTGGGAAAACATCAAACATCACACAATCAGTCTCAGGGTCAGCAACCTCGTAAGACTACGGACGCAGAGGCTATGCTGTACCTTTTCGATGTTAGTACCGATCGGGAATGGAAGGGTTGCGATTGGGTACCCAGGTTGCAGCGCATGCAGGGACAATCGCAACGTTTTCTCCAAACTCTCGCGGTATGTGCGAGTTATCAACTTCCAGATAATCAACTGACTCAGATACAAAGGATAACAAAGATTCCAGACCACAATCAAGGAAAGAATGAATTGCAAACCAAGCATCGAAACCAGCAGATCGGGTGGAAAGAGCCCACCCGCACATACCTAGGCGTGGATGCCTGAAGTACCTTGACTGAGTCCAAGTCGGCGTAGTAGAATCCCGTAAGACTATCTGACGCAGGGCGTCTAACCACTTTGACAGTCAAGCGAAACAAGTACTCCTGGAGTGATCTGGGAGAACATCGAACATACAATCAATCACAGGGTCAGTAACCTCGTAAGATTGTCGACGCAGAGGCTCTGCTGTACCTTTCCGATGTTAGTACCGATCGGGAATGGAAGGGTTGCAATTGGGTACCCAGGTTGCAGCGCATGCAGGGACAATCGCAACGTTTTCTCCAAACTCCCGCGGTATGTGCGAGTGATCGATTTCCAAACGATTAACTGACACAGATGCAAAAGCAAGCAAAGATTTCAAAACATGATCTATGAATGACCGGGTCAGAAGTGGGGTGTCCACTCGCTTTGGCATTCGGTTGCACGCAACCTCTGCCAAAGAGGGGCATCTGTAGACACCCCACCTTCGGCTACACTGTTGGTAGAGATAGCTGGTTGAATGGAGGACCGTACCCCCATGCCATAGCCCAGTTCAAGCCTGAACCCAGTCAACCCAGTCCTAAACATCACCCTGAAAAACCTCCCATAAGAAAAGCCAGTCAAAAAATCCTTAAAAAGTCAAACTCGCTCAGTCAACCCACTGAGTCAACCCGCTGAGTCAACCCGCTGAGTCAACTCGTCGAGTCAAAACACCGAGTCAACCCGTCGAGTCAACCCGCTGAGTCAAATCACCGAGTCGACCCGCTGAGTCAACTCACTAAGTCAACCCACTGAGCCAAACAGCGGCCCATAGCAGGCCGCCCAAACCGCCGCTGAATCCCAAGAAACGGCGGTACGGGCGGCCCATAGCAGGCCGCCCAAACCGCCGCTGAATCCCAAGAAACGGCCGTACGGGCGGCCCATAGCAGGCCGCCCAAAATAAATTACGAGCTCTGCCACTGCCCACTGCTATAAATACCCCCCTCCCCTTCTCATTTCAACAGACCACTCAGCCAGAGAGAGCCCGTCCGTCTGAGTCACCCTCCTTCATCCTTAGCCCATTCCTTCACCAAGGAGAGCCTGAGTAGGAGAGCCTAGCCCTGGTCCAGCCCAGCCTGACCACTGGTCCAAGCCCCCCAAGCCATCCAAGTCTTGATCCAGCCACTCGAAGCCAATCCTTGAGACACCTCCGTCCACCCAGCTATTATTTTTCCAGCGTCATCTCATTTGCATCTAGCATAAGTGCAACATTTACTTTTCTTCCAACCCCCCTGCTTCACTGCAAACACTTTGATTATTCAAACACACCACATGCATCTCGCATAAAGCACCTGTCAGTTCGAGCGTATGCTCTGGGCTTGCCCGTTGTTGGAACCCGCCCATCAGAAACTCTTACTGTTCAGACCTGCATTCACGTACATATCACTATAAACACTTTGAATATTCAAGCACACAGCATGCATCATCTCGCATAAAGCACCTGTCAGTTCGAGCGTACGCTCTGGGCTTACCCGTTGTTGGAACCTGCCCATCAGAAACTCTTACTGTTCAGACCCGCATTCATGCATCATGTCATCCATGAGAATATACGAGGATTAAACTAGATTTTCAAGTATTCGATCGATTCTGTGAAGTAGAGACCGTACTTCGGTACGGGCAGTGTGTGGGGTGCTTAACCTCTTCCCACCCTGTAACCGTGATCCCTTACCTTGAATCTCTGACCGCAGATCAATAGGAGTCATTTTAGAGGAAGGAATCTTCGGATTCCCTTTTCTAACGTTTCTACGGGGTCTAGCCGACTGTAGATTTGAAGTAACTGGCTAGTGGCGACTCTGGTCTTATATAAACTCACTTAAGCATATCCAGCTTAACACGACAACCAAACGAAGCCCTCGAGAACGAGGCAAGCCGGTGGCACAAATGGCGATTTCGCACGCACGCACCTCTTCTTCTTCTTCTTCCGAAAGGAAAGGGAGAACGACGTCGTGTGGAAGCGCGGAAACGGCGAGGGTCCACAGCCTCCACATTTATGACCGAATGCATATCCCGTGGGGAAGATCAAACAAAAATACTTTAAAATTATGTATCTGCCATTGGACCAGTCATATAGTGTTGACGCGTGCGCCTTTGATTGGTCGATGCCAAGGTGCCAAAAATGATGTAAACAACTACCTCTAAGTAGGCCTGCACACGGGTCGGGTTAGGGTCGGTTTGGGAACAACCTTGGACCGAACCTAAATATATTTTACAGGTTCGGGTTTCGGTCCGAGTTGTGATCGGGTTGAGCTGACCCAACCCTAACCCTACCCTAGTTGTAAAAGGGTCAACCCTAACCCTACCCTATCCTATATGCTAAATCGGGTCGGGTCGGGTTAGGCCTATGTTTCTATGGTGTGGTCCACTTAAGATTTGAGTCAGCTTCATTTTTTGTTTCATATCCTACAATGATCTTTCAAAATAGTTGAACAGTGTGGATTTAAAACACACAGTCAGGGGCCACCCACCTTGGTGGATCTCGGATGTCACCTAATCCGCTCCATGTAAGTGTGAGATGAGCGCAGGTTGGGTGAGAGTCCGTAAGACCCCAGAACCAACCATGTGGGTGAGACCTTGACCATGATCCATGCCGTCCATCTATGTTTTCAGATTATTATAGGACATAGTCCCAAAAAGGAAGCAGATTAAAGCTTGAGGTAGACCACACCACAAAAATTAGTGGTCATTAAACTCCCTCCATTAAAAGATTTTAGAGTCCACCCTAATGTTTATTGACCATTCAACCTATTGATAATGTCATATAGATATTTATAAAAGCAATAAACTAGTATAAACGGGGCGGTTCGGGTCGGGCGGAATGGGTCGGGTATACACGGGTCGGGGTACGGGTCGGGTCGGGTCTGGCGGGTTTGGCATGTACCCTAAACCGTACCTAAATTAAAAACGGTCCATCCGCATCTACCCGGGACTGAACTGTTTTCTCAGCTGGGTGGGGACGGATCGGGTTTTTACTGGGTCGGGCCGGGCGGGTCGGGCAGGTTAACCGGGCAGATGTGCAGCCCTACCTCTAAGTCTCTCGAAAGATCATAACACATGAGCCATTGTCATTGCAACCAACTCCAACCTCTATATTCCAATGTGGATTTGTGTTACATGCCGTAGAACTCTGGCCCATTGTAGATGGTGTACGCCCTGTAATTCTCAGCAATTGGATAATCCTAACCATTTGGTTTGCCCATCAAATGGATGGTGCTGCCAGCTCATCCTGTGGCATTCTTGTTTGTCAATCTGACCGAATGATCTTAGCCGTCTATGTGATGGCCAGCAAATTAACACTTAAAAGTCAATTCGATCCCATTGTTGTCCTGTCCATATAGTTCCAATGGGGATCAAGTCTTTCAACGGTCTGGATTGGCATACAAGTGTCCTAGATGAATTGTCATCTCTTCCACGTTCTAAATTGGCAGCTCGAACTCGGCTCCAAAGTCTTAGAGCTGGAAAAAAAGTGGCTTGACTCCGTTTGAAACACCGTCCGAACCGACGCGAACCGAGCGGGTTCGAACGGAGTGAGCCTACTCGGTTCTACATGTACAGCTCTACATGTACCACAATCTAAACCGTCCAGATCATGGCCCTGCATGTATAGATTAGAAATGAGATGATGGGATGATCCTAACCATCTGATTAATGGACGTATGCTTGTTGAATTAGGACGATCCAAGGTTCCATTAACCATTTGATCAATGGCCAAAGTTGGGTCATCTGACGGGTGCGATTTAATAACCCCAACTCCAAGTTCCTCTAGCGGAAGCTATATGAAGTCCATGCTGAATTCAGTGAGAAATCCAGTCCGTCCTTCAGTTTCAGAACCTCACAATAGGAAAGCAACCCAGGTGGGCCACACCACATCAAAAGGTTAGAACGGAACGCCAACCGTTGAAACGTTGAAGGAGCCCACCATGATGTTTACATGCCATCGAAACCGTTCATAGGGTTATTTCCACTCAGATAAACGGTATGTATACATGCCATCGAAACCGTTCATAGTGGGCCCTAAGAAGTGTTTAATGGTGGACGTTCAGTGACCACTATTTCTTGTGGTATGGTCCACTTGAGATTTTGATCTGCTGCATTTTTAAGACCATGGGCTAAAATGAGCTGGAAATACTGATGGACGGCCTGGATACACAAGACATACATCAAGGTGGGCCCGACGGTGACAGTGAGGGAAACACCCGCTAACGTGTTCCAATGAGTGGGTGGGATCCCTGAACGTGGGTCCCACCTTGATGTATTTTCCTTATATCTAAGCCGTCCATTAGGTTTGAAAAATCATTTTAGGATATTATTCCAAAAATGAATCAGATCCAAATTCAGGTGGACCATAATATCGGAAACAGTGGTAATCGACCATTAAAAACTTTTTATGGGCCACAGAAGTCTTGGATCAAGCTGATATTTATATGTCTCTTCATCCATTTCTTTGTGACCTTATCAACAGGTTGGATGGAAAATAAACATTCCAATGGACCCCACGATTTTTTTTATTTATTAATGGGGATTCAATCCCGACTGTTTGCAGTGGTATGATCCACCTAAGATTTACATCTGCTTCATTTTGGAATAATGCCCTAAAACGAGCTGTAAAAATGGATGGACGGTGTGGATTTTAAATCACATACATCAAAGTGGCCCCACAGCTAGGTATCCACCCACGAGATTATTCATACTTCTCTCTCTCTCTCAACGACTCAACTTGCATGAAATCCACACCGTCCACCAGTAGATTGCCTCTCATTTGACCTTGATCCCAAGAATCAGGCTCATTCATCTCTCATTGGTTATCCAAGTCAAGGTCATGGTGATGGTCGAGTGGATTTTACCAATCATCACGGTGGGCCCTGTAAAACTCAAAGGTGGACGGACGTCTCTCTCAACTGTTTCTTTTGGTATGGCCCATTTGAATAACAGGTCAGCCTAATTTTTAGACCCTGGGCCTAAGTATGGATGCAAAACTGATGGTCGGAGTGGATTGTACAGACACATCATGTTGTGCCTCGTAAAAATGAAGGGTGAGCGTTCCTCTTCCGATTGTTTCCCTTGATATGGCCCACTAATGGCCCACTAGAATCGTGAATCTGCCTGAGTTCTTTATCATAACCTTAACAGTGGGTCAAGCTCCTGAAATAGACAAAGTGGATTTGCGAAACACATCACGGTAGGGCCCACCGACTCGGACATTTTCTCGCACGGGTGAGTCAAGAGAGTCCGAGACCGGGTGACTCATCCCTCTCTCTCTCCCTCCCTCGTCGATAAAACCCCGGCGAATTTCAACCCATCTCCTACCCTCCTCCGCCCCAATAAGCCCACTCCCATCTCTCTCTCCAAGAACCCAACTCCCATCTCGCTCTCTGTCTCTCTCGAACAACCCATCTCCCTCCCTCTCTCTCCAAGAACCCATCTCCCATCTCTCTTTCTCTTCCAACCTGACGAACCCATTGCAACACCGGGCAGCCTTTTGTGCATTACCGCAGGTTCGACTCTAAACTGTTTTGGCCCGCCAAGAAATGTACCAAACCAGGGCAATGTGCATGATTTTCTTGTTATTTATTATTTATTATTATTTAATTTATTTTTGAATTTTTTTTTTAATATTCCTGTTATTTAAATTTTATTAATAAATATTGATTGAGTCATATGAAACTCGATCAGGTTCTTGAACCAACTTTCTTTGTGGGGCCCAAGAGGCCTCACCTATGATCAACAATAACCGTTGGATAGTAGAGGCCTACCTCAGTGCAAGGTGGATCCCTCCTTTCCAATGGTCTAGCTTAATGCTATGCACCTGACTTGGGGCGTGACCCTTACGTGAAATCGAACCGTTTATCTGGTGGTCCAGAACTGTGAGTGGTCCTTTTCAAAGAAATTGTACTGGTACAACTCCTGTAGCCATCTAGTTAGTGGACCTCCTTTTGATTGCGAAGGGTCGACACAAATTGAAATTTTTGGACTCGGATTGCATAGTGTAGAACACAGCACCAACCACAAATTGAAATTTTTGGACTCAGATTGCATAGTGTAGAACACTGCACCAACCACAAATTGAAATTTTTGGACTCGTATTGCATAGTGTAGAACACAGCACCAACCACAAATTGAAATTTTTGGACTCGTATTGCATAGTGTAGAACACAGCACCAACCTCAGTACTGCACATACATGGCAAAGCTCTGTGGGACCCACTATGATGTATCTGTGTTATCCACACCGTCCTTACATTTTGCCATATCATTTTAGGGATGAGCCAAAAAATGAGGCAGATCCAAAGCTCAAGTGGACTACATCACAGGAAGTAGTGGGGACAATGACTGCCATCATTGAAACTTTCTTAGGGCCCATATGATGTTTATTTGTCATCCAACCTCTTCGTAAGATCGCACACAAAGACCTGGATGTAAGGAAAACACAAATCAGCTTGATCCAAAACTTCTATGGCCCTTAAGGAGTGTTCAATTGTAGGCGTTCAATCCCCACTGCTCCCTGTGGTGTGGTCCGCTTGAGCTTTGGATCTGCCTCTTTTTTGGGCTCGTGCCCTAAAATGATTTGGAAAAATGTATGGAGGTGTGGATATAACACATAATTCATGGGAGGACCCACATGGCTTTGCCACGTCAGCACAGTACCGACCTCGGTGCTGTGCTCTAGACTACACAACCCGAGTCCCTCCAGCCCACACTAGATGGACCCTTTTGATCGCAAAGGGTCCACACACATTGAAATGTTCTACATCACACAATTGTTGTTGCTGCTGCTGCTGCTGCTGCTGTGGTTGTTGTTGTTGATGATGATGTTGTTGTTTTCTTTGTTTTCGAGGAATAATTTCTAAAGGTTTTGGTGTTTGTAGGTTAGCACAACAAAAAAAGAAAACTGGAATGGCCAATGTTGCAGGTGGAAGCTACGGTTGTGATAGAATTAGCAATTTACCCGACGAGATTATTCATACTGTGTTCTCTTTCCTTGGCGCAAAATCAGTTGTCCAAACGAGCGTTCTGTCAAAAAGATGGAGGGACCTTTGGATTTCTAACCCAAATCTGTACTTGGACGATGCTGAATTTCTCATTCCTAATACCAATAAGCGTAAGAGAGATAATGGATTTGTGGACTTCATCAACTATCTATTGATACTCCGTGACGGTTCGAACATACAAAAACTCTGTCTCTCCTGCAATAGATTCTACTACGACAAATCTGAAGTGCAGAAGTGGATAGGCTTCGCGATACGACATCATGTCCAAGATCTCGATCTCCAACTGAATGCTCAGGTTGAGCTGCCCTTTAGCCTATTCACTTGCAAATCTCTAGTGAAGTTGAAGTTGAGTTGTTCGTTGACTTTCCTCAAACTTAAGTTGCCTTCGAATGTTCTTCAAAATCTCAGAGTCTTGCATCTTAATCACATAAGATTCTCCGGGAATGAGGTCTTCTTGTGCTGTCCCTTGCTTGAAAATATGAGTATGAACAAGTGTGATTTGGGCGCCCTCAAGAGCCTTTACATCTCTACTCCAGAACTACTGAGATTGGTTATAACCAGTTGCTATAATTTGAAGGGGTGTGAGATTTCTGTCTCCGCGCCAAGGCTACAGTCACTTGAATTTCGAGGTGGCCTCTCGAATGGAATTTATCTGAATAAACCTGCACCAGTCGAGGCGATCATCGATTTCGTATATATGGATGATGTATCGACTATGAATGGCCAACCATCATGTCCTTCGTATGGAAGGATTTGTGAGTCCTTAAGTGGGCTTGAGGGAGCAAAATCTCTAACAGTGTCTACTAATTTTCTCAAGGTACTGATTCCTATCTTTGTAGTATATGTAGATGGGATGGTGGATCCGAACCATTCATCTAGTGGGTCATCTATCTTGGTCACTTCTGCTTGGATCCAACAACATGAAAATCAACATCATACGATGACCACATCCATCCTACCATTCATAGGGGTCATTTGGGAACTTGGAATCTGTAGACTAGAATTCCTAAGCTGGAACTTGCGAGTTAGCCTCTCCTGAGGAATCAAAAAGGGGGCTTTACTTGGGAATCCAATTGCAAAGTTGCAAATTCAAGGATGCCAAACACAAAAATTTTGGGCTTTGCTTAGAAATCCAATTCCAAAAGCCCCAAATTGCGGGTTGCCAAATGACCCTTTTTACCTTGTTGGATGGACTTGATTATTCGATCATGTTGACATTTTTAGCCATTCTAGTATTTTGGGGTCATATGCAATCCATGGCACACACCTCCTGTGAAATGGCCATTGGTGATCCTAGCTGGGACCTGTCCTTTCGGTCGAATTTGTATACAAATAAGAAGAATCCCTGTTTGATCATTGCTTTCGGGTTAAGAGTTGCTGCTGGTTCAATCAAGTACCGTTTAGGGCGCCGAGCTAGAGACCACACCAATATCAATGAAATCGACTACGAAAAATGGTCGAAGCAAGCGATCTAGCTAAGATACTGTGATTGTGGGTGGGAAGGCATCATCATGGTTCCTTGCCTAGATCTCTGGTTTAGACCATTATTCTGGTCGATTTTGTTGAGGTTGTATGGTTTCTAGGTACCCATGCTAAAATGTAGTTGAATGGAGCAAGTTGTAACCTTGAATCCATTTGATTTTAGATTGAATCATACCGCTGTCTTTGCAGCTGGCCTAGTAGGCCTTGGCTGAAAAACTAGGCCTGAGGGCCAGACCCGGGCCTAAAATTTAAGCCCGTTGGTTAATCGGGCTGCGCTAGAATTCCACCTAGGAGTCTATCAGCCTGGCCCGACCACCCCTTTTAAGGTTTCAAAGGTAATTTTGTCAATATCATGCAGGATTGGGCATGCTGAACTAGCGGCCTAGACCTTGCACAGAAGAGGGTGATTGGGCTCAGGGTTGGGCCTGTACCATTGATAATATCATGGCCCGACTTGAGCCTGTTTATTTTAGCCCGTATGGGCTGCATTGGACACGGCCTGTGTTTTACTTTTGGGCTGGTGATTCTTGAAGATTGCGGGAATCAGTTTCTCAATTGATATCTTACTCTTTGTTTTTCTATTTCATGTGCTCAGTTTCTTGTGAAGCACCGATGGTCGACGCTGTTTGTTAATCTTAAGTATTTGAAGCTGGTCACATATTCCATCGTGCAATATGATGTGGTTATTACTGGCCTACTCATGAGCTCTCCCAGCTTAAAGACATTCATTATAGATAGGAGCATGGTAATGGCCCACACTAAACTTTTCAATCAAGAAATGAATCCAGGCTGTTTGTTTGGTTGGCCCCACCATGTATGTGCTGTGTGTAAAGAACCAGTTTTGAATCAGGAAACTATAAGAAATTGATAGACTGTCCACTTTTGCCTAATGCATGGGCCACAAGAGGTTTCAAGCATGCATGGTGTGGCTCACCTGACAAGAGTCCGGATCTCTTAGGTGCAGCCCAAACCTAGCACTAAACAGGGGACACAAGTTCTTGTAACCGAAAGCTCTGTGTGGCCTACTGTGATATCCTTGTGACATCCACTCTGTCCATCAGTTTCACCAGCTTATGTTAGGATGAGAGCCCAAAAATGAGGCATGCATTTGTCAAGTAGGTCACAACACGAGAAACAGTGGGAATTGAACACTCATGATTGATACCCACTTGGGGTCCACAAAAGTTCCGCTTCAGGTAGATATATACATTTTCCTTTCATCCTCGGGAGAATCACCTGATGAACAGGTTGGAATGCATATAAAACATCACGGTAGGGCCTAAGAAAGTTTTCAATGATGGCCAACCAATCCCCATGTTTTCATGAGGTGTTTCTCACTTGAGCCTTGGATCTGACTTATTTCTGGACTCTCATCTCAACATGAACTGGCAAAATTGATAGATAGAGTGAATGTCACACAGACATCATGGTGGGCCCCTGAGAGCTTTGTGGTACAGGATCTCCCAATTTCACACTTAAAACTCTCTTTCAGTCACATTATATTGAAAATGTTCAATTCAAGCATTGATGATTGTATATGGATGTGCTTACAAGGGAGGAAGTGGAGAAGAAAAGAAATTTTCTTTGGAGTTCATCTTAAATCTTCAAATAAAAGCCAAGGTGAGGCAGTATGCAAGATGTGATAGCAAGCCCGAATTCGTGAAATTTCTCTGTAGTGAAGGCAATGAAGTGGAAAGATTCACTTTAGTCCCGCATAAGACAACAATGCAATATCATCTACAGTGGCTACAGAGGACTCACAAGGCGATGCAGATGTGTTATGGGGCACAGGATTTGGTAATGTTGTTGTACTGAAAGTAAGGGGCTGCTCAGTTGAATTGAACTAAAGGAAACAAAGAAAAATGGAAAAAAATACTGTATCTGGTATCATTGTTCTAATTTGAATGAGGTCGGCATTGCATATCATGTATTTTAATTCAGACTTAAAATCATCTGAATTTGCAATTTTGGTCTTTTCTCATTTGGTCTCTGTGAATCTTTAATTCCCGCGATTCAAATTCAATTATCATTCTACCTTAAACTATTTGACATTTGTGGACTTTATTGTAGTGAATCTGTGATGCCATTTACTTTTCGCTTCTCTCCACCCATCTCAAACTAGCAAAACTCAGTGGTTCTTGAGATCATAGATGCTATGAATGGTCGCATGTGTGATCATTCAGGTGATCAACTTGATTAGAAATCAGAGCAAACTTGGACGTGTGGGTCCACCCTCTTGTCTCCCCCTCATTTCTTCATCATCATCATTGTTGTAGCCATGCGTCCCCAGCGATTTGAGTCTGGATTGACAAATCTTGTTTGCCAATCTTGGGATTAATCTGATAAATTAGGCTATATTGCTGAATGCTTTGTATTGAGAAATCATCAATTGTGGCCAAACGATGTGGAGGCTAGAATCTGAAGTTCCCCCATTTTTTCTACAGAATGCGAAAGCTTGGAAACTCAACGAAAAACCCAAAAAACAAGAAGAAGAAGGAGAAGCTAAATGCTGTTAAGAACTACATACATTGTATCATGCAAATTCTGTTGAGAAGCTAAATGCTTTGTTAAAACTAAAAATGCTGTTTGTTTCACATTCTACAGGAAAAAAGTACAGTAACTAAGAAGCTGAAGCACATGGTGCGATGGAACCTGATCTAATGAATGAATCAGGCCATAAGGCTGTTTTGCTCAGTGTACAATTTGAGTGCAGCCCAGATGAGGAAATTGGTTTGCAGTACTACTCATGACAGCTAGAGCACACGCCACAGTTGAAACGGTCCAAATCATGGGCCCTGTATGGATGGTGTTTATAAATTAGAATCAGAATGTTGGGATGATCCCAACTATCTGATCAATGGATGCATGCTTGTTGAATTAGGACGATCTCAAGTTCCATAAACCATTTGAGCAATGGCCACAGATGGGATGGTTAGCATCATCTGACAGGTGTGATTTTCGTCCCGCACCTGATTCAACCAGGATTCACTGACCTTATTTTTGGCCACCCTACATGGACGGTGCTGCCCCCTTGATGGGGTATCCGTGTCACAAGTTTCCTGCTAAGGATGTGAATTTCCCGTGCCTTTGCCCCTGGCCAAGATGAAGTTTTTGTAGGTGGAAGTTATGTTGGGCCCACAGCAATGTGTGTGAGAAATTCAGTTTGTCCATCAATTCGAAGCTCACAATAGGATAACTACCCAAATATTAATCTGGCCCAAAGCTCATGTTGGTAAGGGTGGTTAACGAGCCAAACTATTCGTGAATGGTTTGAGTTCGGTTCGATTAAAGCTCGTTTGAGTTCATTTGATTACTAAACAAACCAAACTCAAATCTTATTTTTAGGTTCGATTAGTAATCAAACCAAACTCAAACAAGCATAAGTTCGATTCAGTTAGGCCCGATACGGTTCGTTTATAGCTAAAAAAACATTGTTTTCTATAATATGGTCCACCTGAGATTTGGATCTACTTCATTTTTTTAGCTCCTGCCATGAAATGTATGAACGGAGTAGATATGGAATATATGCATCAAGGTGGGCCCCATAGTAAGAGCCTCACCGTCCTGACTTTTCTTTTATGGAATGTATGTTGGATGTGGAATATATGTTACATGGTGGGCCCCACAATAAGCCTATCCAAAGCTCAAGTGGACCATACCACGCCGTCCAACCTACAATGAATTCTGAAGGTGCACCATCTCATTTACACAGGCATTTAAAATGTTGCATTTAGGGGTGGTAAATGAACCAAACTATTTGTGAACGGTTTGAGTTCGGTTTGATTAAAGCTCGTTTGAGTTCATTTGATTAGTAAACAAACCAAACCCAAACTCAAACTTGAGTTTTGGTTATCAAATTCAAACCAAACGCGGTGGTATTCGGTTCGGTTCGGCTTGGTTCATTTACACCCCTACATGTGGGTCACACGAGAAGAAACAGTGAGAATGGGAAGGCACCATCATTGAAATCTTTCAGAGCCCAACATGATGTTTATACGCCGTACACACAAGAAATGTACTCATTGAGTTTTTGGAAGCTCATACTTTCTTCTGTTATATTTTTCAAGACAAGGAAGGCAGTAGGAGTAGCTTAGCACGGATTATATTATCGCACGCTTAATGTTTTGGATTTCTGCGGTGTTTGGAAATTGAGTATTCATTGTATTTGTGAATGTTACGCGGTGGACTAAAAAAATTGGGGTTGGTCTCTCTCCCTAAAAAAAAAAAAAAAAATAAAAAAAAATCGTGGAGTCTCGTGCTTGGGCTCCATTTTTTGAGCGTGAAAGAGTTGGTATTATGGAGAGAAGATGCTATTGGTGGTACGCTTATGGGACCACGGGAAGGGCTGGATCTTGGTCTTAGAAGCATGGGTCCGGGTATAGATCACGAGGGTCTAGACAGGGGTCTCAATCAGGATATGGGTCTCGAACAAAAAATCAGTCTACACACACCCACAAGGGGACACCCATACCATCAATTAGATGCACCCTTCCATGGTAGGCCGTGGGCTTAAAAATCAGGCCAATCCAAACAACAGTTGAGAGTGGATACCCATCCATTGAAACCTTCCTGATTGTTTATAGGGATAACTGAGTTGTGTTTCAGACTTCTAATCGATCCATTGTGGTCTCAGTTGGAGAAGCATTCAATCACCACTGTTTCCTCTGGTGTGGTCCACCTGAGATTTGGATCTAGTTAAGTCCTAAAATGAGCTGATAAATGAATGGATGGTGTGGATATACAACACAAAGGTGGGCCCATTGTCAGGACCTGACCTGACAAAACTCGGTCAGGCCCCGACCTGAATGAATCCACTTCCCAAAACCTGGAAAACACATTGAAGTGATGTTCCTAAGCAAGGAGAATTTTCTTGCTATGCATCCCATCTCCATCACATGAAACTCCAAGAAATTTTCCTCCACACATATATGGGCCACCAAGAAATTTTAAAGATGCTTAGCCCATCTTATTTATTATCACACCAAGAAAATTCAAGGAACCTTAGCCCACATTATGTTTTATTATGCTATAAAGAGGTATGCCATTTTACAACCCTCCACGTCCTCTTCTTTTATTTCTTCTTCCTCTTTTGATCGAAATATGACTTTCTATGCTTCCCTTCTCTTCCACTTCCTGCTTTTTGCTGCTTAATTAGGAAAACGCAGTGAGGTATGATTATTCAGATTCTTACTTAGTCTTTAGAACATATAACACTCACACTTGGATTTGGTAGTTAAGTTACTTTGGGCCCCACCATGATGTATGTGTTTTATCCATCCTGTCCATCCATTTTGACAGCTCATTTTAGGGCGTTAGCCCAAAATTGAGGCAGATCCAAATCTTACGTGGACCACACCACAGAAACAGTGGTGATTGAACTTCCTAGGGCCCATTGTAATGTTTATTTGCCGTCTAACCTGTTGATTACGTCACACAGACCTGGGTGAAGGGAAAACACAAATATAAGGTTGATCCAAGACTTTTGTAGTCCCAAGAAGTTTTTAATTGTGGACTTTCAATCACCACTCTTTCCTATAGTGTGGTCCACGTGAGATTTGGATCTAGCTCATGACCTAAAATGATCGGGAAAAATGGATGGATGGTGTGGATAAAACACGCACATCATAGTGGTGTCCACGGATCTTTTCCAGAGCCCCCAATACCGGTGCTGTGTGCCACACTACGCAATCAGAGTGGAAGTTCTTGATCAAAATCTTCGTACAATTGCATGAGTTAGGGATTTTGGTAGAGAAGTCCGTTGGAAATTTGGAATACATCCGTTACTATACCAAATAGTACACTCCCAACCATTAGACCCCACACTAAAATGTAAGCTTGGGGATCAAATTTTAGGTCCACATGTGATTCAAGTAGGCCATACAAAGGAAAAAGGTTTCGAGGGTAAGCTTTTCACTTACGCTATTTCGGATCATGCGGTGCACTTGAATCACAGATGACACTGATTTTCAAGCCCTGTCTAAACTGGGACGGTGTTCAGGGTGGATTTAACATTAGAGAATTTTACAAAGAACTATGTAATTGAGATGGAATTTACATTCTAGTGCCTTTTCCAAGAAAAAAAAAAAAAAAAAAAAGCTATCTCATTAATAGATATAATTATGATTCCACTACCTTCTGTCATGGCCTCATGAGAAATGAGTGGGTGGATCAAGTAGGCCCCACTTTGATGTTTACGGTAAAATTTATCATGACCATGAGGTTAGTAACCCCATTTTAGGTCAAGAGCCCAAAAAATCAGCTCCATTTGTGGTTCAAGTGGACCACATGATTGGAAAATAAGATACAGGGCAACGCTCACCCTTTAAACTATTACAATTAATGTGGCCTTAAGTAATAAAAAAAATGGGCATGATTTTTGAGATAGAGACCTTGATGTGCTGCACAAAGCAACCCTTGCCATCAGTACTGCACACAAAAAAATGTGCTCACCCCCATTTACTGCTACAAGAGAAGCCAGGATGATTAGACGGGTTCACACGGATGGTTTGTAAACACAACAGTTGCTCCAAACCAAGGCTCGACCCCAGATCCCACAGGTCACTTACACCCGGCCCAACTCAACTAGCTAGGCACGACCTCATATGAAGCTTCTGGAGAGCGCGAGGATAAAACAGCGGGATGGAGCTGGGTATCATCTATATATATGTATAGATATGCTATTCTTTTTGCATGTATGTTTAGGGAATGATGATATTGGCATTTTCCATTTATGATAGAAAGTATCACATATGTTGGTGGTAGGAAAGCTAAATCTTTTATCATAGACTATACAAAGCATGATGTGCATGTCCTTGATAAGAAACCTCAAGCTTCTTATCATGAATCTTAGTTAATTCAATCTTTATTAGGAAAGTTGTGTGTTGGACACATTTCATTTTATTTCTTTAATTATGAGTTGTACATTTCAAACAGTTTTATAAATATACAATATTATTGTGCATCTCCTCATGAATTGTGAGAAAGAAAAATTCTTCCAAAATTTAATAATTGCAATTGAAATATCTTTTTAGCTGATGTGTGCTTTAGAGCCTATAGAAAATTTAGTTTTGTAACTATTCAAGACTATGTTTTGACCTTATCCAACCTGTTGATAAGGTCGAACAGACCATAATGAAGGGAAGATACAAGGCCCCACTGTCAAGACCTGACCGAACATGGCCAGGTCGATCCTGACCTAACTGAATCTGCACCATGCCCAGAAACATAGTACGTAAATGCGTGTGTGTGTGTGTGCGCGCGTGCGTGCGTGTGTGTGTTTCTGAAAATGGACAACTCTTTGTTGCGCAGCACGCCAACAACGCCGGTGAACCGAGATCCAATCTCTGGTCTCACCCACAAACGATAAACAGGAAGAAAAATAATAACTAGAAAAAAATCACACAAACCAACAATCCACAAGACAGAGATTTAAGTGGAAAAACCCCAACAAGGGTAAAAAACCACGGGTGCAAACTTCACTATGAAGAAAAACGAAGTTACAAGCAATGTACTTACCTTCTCCTATGCTCCTATGCACAGAGATGGCCCTTTTGCTAATCCTCTCGCCTTTTTCTCACCTTGGACGTATAGAAGCCCTAATCCCTATCTCTAATCCCGGTTTACACCCCTTTATATAGTAAACCATGCAATTAGAACATAAAATAGGAAACCCGCACTTAAGCCCGCGGCCGGTCGGGCGCCCGGACATAACTGGGTCGGGCGCCCGGCCAATACAAAATACGTCCAGCAACAAAAAACAAAAAACAGATAAATATCGGGCGCCGGGACACTTTGACCGTCGGGCGCCCGGATGCTCACAAAACAGTCCAGTGGACTGAACAGCAAATGGCTGAATTTCGGGCGCCTGATCCAAAGACCGTCCGGGCGCCCGGCCAAGCTCAGTGGAGTTTTTTTTTTGTCTCCACACTCAACAATCTCCCACTTGGAGACAATCACCACCTGATCCTTCGTCTTTTACATCCGGAGTGCACCACCTCCCAGTTTTCAGGCCTGAAGACCAATCAAAGCTGAACAGAGCTTCAGCTTCTCCCGTATGACCGCCTTGGTCAACATATATATCTACAGGATTCTCACTTGTATGAATCTTCTCCAAAGCAATCGATCCATCTTCCAGTAACGAACGTGTGAAGTGATATCTGATGTCAATATGCTTGGTCCTCGAATGAAAGGCTGAATTCTTAGCCAAGTGTATTGCACTCTGACTGTCACTGTACAGCTTGCAATCTGCTTGCTTCTTCCCCAACTCTTCCATAAAACCTTGCATCCACACCATCTCCTTGCACGCTTCTGTAGCTGCAACATATTCTGCTTCCGTTGTACTGATGGATACTATCTTCTGCAACTGAGAGATCCAACTGACTGCAGCACTACCCAGGGTAAAGACATACCCTGTAGTGCTCCTTCTGCTGTCGATATCTCCTGCCAAATCTGAGTCGACGTAACCTTGTAGCTTGATTTTCGATCCTCCATAACACAACCCTACATCCACAGTACCCCTACCAGGTATCTGAAGATCCACTTCACAGCTTCCCAATGTTCCTTCCCGGGGTTATTCATGTACCTGCTAACAACTCCCACTGCTTGAGCAATGTCTGGCCTCGTGCTAACCATATCATACATGAGGCTCCCTATGGCTGACGCATAAGGGACTTTAGCTATGTAGTCCCGTTCCTCCTGCGTTTTAGCTCCTTGCTCCTTAGAAAGCTTGAAATGGTTGGCTAATGGAGTGCTAACCGGCTTAGCACCTCCCATGCTGAATCGATCAAGTACCTTGGCTATGTACTCTGCCTGTGACAAAACCAGCTTCTTGTTTTTCCTGTCACGCTTTATCCTAATGCTTAGGATTTGTTTTGCAGCTCCTAAATACTTCATGGCAAACTCTCTAGACAGTTGTCTTTTGAGATCTGAGATGTCCTTCATTCTTGATCCGGCCACAAGCATATCATCAACATACAGAAGAAGAATGATATACGACGTATGAAACTTCTTCAAGTAGCAACAGTGGTCTGCATAACATCTCCTATACCCGTTTCCCGACATGAAACTATCGAACTTCTTGTACCACTGCCTTGGGGCCTGCTTCAAACCATATAGACTCTTCTTCAGTCTACACACCTTGTTCTCCTTTCCTGGTGCCACGTATCCTGTCGGCTGATGCATATATATCTCTTCTTCAAGGTCTCCATGAAGAAAGGCTGTCTTAACATCTAGCTACTCTAGATGTAAGTCCTCTGTAGCCACTATACTCAAGACCATGCGAATCGTAGACATCTTCACCACAAGTGAAAATATCTCTGTGAAATCGATACCTGCCTTTTGTTGGAACCCTTTCACAACCAGTCTAGCCTTGTACCGTTTCGAACCATCGTGCTCCTCCTTCAGTCTGTAAACCCACTTGTTATGAAGAGCTTTCTTACCCTTGGGTAGAGTGACTAGCTCCCACGTACCATTAGACTCAAGAGAGTCCATCTCATATTCCATGGCTTACTCCCACTTAACCCGCATATCTGACCGTAACGCCTCTTCAAAACACTCTGGCTCACCATTATCTGTCAGCAGTAGATAATGTAAGGAGGGTGAGTATCGGACCTTGGGTCTCATTTCCCGAGTAGACCTCCTCACAACCGGTGTCTGCAGCTCTACCTCATCATGCTCCTGTGCATGCTCATCCTGTGGCACTGTAACACCCGTGTCCGGTAACTCTTCCAACTCTACGAATTCTTTCTCATCGGCCTTGTTCTGCTTTTGCTGCACACTGTCCTTATGCATCACCTTTTCATTGAAGACTACATCCTTGCTTCTGATAATTTTTCGGTTCTCTGCATCCTAAAACCGGTAGCCAAAATTATTCTGCCGGTAGCCTATAAACGTGCACCTCCTGGACTTCGCATCCAGCTTGTTTCTGTGCTCTGCATCAATGTGAACATAAGAACTGCAACCAAACACTCTGAGATGTGCAAGGTTCACCTCTTTCCCAGTCTACGTTTCTTCTGGTAGCCCACCATCCAATGGTGCTGAGGGACTTCTATTGATGAGATATACGGCAGTATTCACAGCATCTGCCCAAAAGGTCTAGGGCAACCCTGCATATAGCCTCATGCTCCTAGCGCGCTCAAGGATGGTCCTGTTAATGCGCTCGGCCACACCGTTCTGCTGCGGTATCCCTGGAATCGTTTTCTGATGTTTGATTCCATTTGCTGCACAATACTCCTCAAACCTCTTATCACAATATTCTCCCCCATTATCTGATCTGAGACACTTCACAGTTTTACCGGTCTCATTTTCTACCATAACCTTCCACTTCTTAAATACATCGAATACATCTGATTTGTGTTTTAAGAAGTAGACCCACAGTTTTCTACTAGCATCATCAATAAAGGAAACAAAATAACGTGAGCCACCAAGAGATGATACCTGTGCCGGTCCCCACACATCAGTGTGTACAAGCTCCAATAGATGCGTCTTTGGAGCGCGTCCTGTCTTCTTGAAGCTAACTTTCTTCTGCTTGCCATACACGCAGTCCTCACAGAATTCCAGATCGATTGCCTTCAACCCTGGTAGCTTCCCCTTTGACAATAGCACTTTCATCCCCTTCTCACTCATATGTCCCAACCTCTGATGCCATAACTGCTCGTTCATTCCAGTTGATACAACTGCGAGTGAACAATACGATCTGAAAGTCACATACAAAGTACCTTCCTTCTTGCCTCGAGATATAACCAAGGCACCTTTTGTGACCTTCCATGCATCGCTCGTGAATGTCGTCACATATCCAGTATCGGCCAACTGCCCCACTGAGATCAAATTCCGTCTCAAACTCGGTACATGTCTGACATCCTTCAGCTTCAAGACCGTTCCGTCTTTCTGACTTAAATGAATGTCTCATTTGCCAACAATACTGCATGGCTCATCATCACCCAGGTAGACTCTTCCAAAGTTACCTGAAACATAATCACGAAGAACTATCTTTTGATGAAGTGGCATGAAACGAAGCACCCGAGTCTATAACCCAAGACTCATTCCGCGCATCAAGAGACAAGATCAACGCCTCTGTGTCACTCTCCTCAGATAGATTCACTGAGTCCTTCCCACCTTGAGAGGTTCCTTCTTGTTTCTTAAGCGCCCTGCAATCACGGTTCATGTGCCCCTTCTTCCCGCAATGCCAACACCCGTCCTTGTCTTTCGGTCCCTTGGACTTATTCCTCGACTTAGAACGCCCGTGTTTATTGCCACCTTTGTTTGAAGATCTTCCTCTTCCTTCAACGTTTAGAGCATTTCCTGAATCCCCTGAAGTTCCTGATGTCTTCCTTCTAGATTCTTCGCTTAGAATTAGACCGGCCACATCATCGAATTTCAACTTCGTAGATCCTGAAGAATTGCTCACGGCAATCACCAAACCATCCCAGCTGTCTGGCAAACTTGACAAGATCAATAGGGCCCTGACCTCGTCATCAAAAGTGATGTCAATGGATTCTAATTGGCTCGTGACTGTATTGAACTCGTTTAGATGTTCAGCCACGCCCCCACCATCTGACATCTTCATGTTGAATAGCCGTTTCATGAGATGAACCTTATTTGACGCCGAGGGTTTCTCATACATCGTAGCCAAAGCCTGCATCAATTCTTTTGTGGTCTTTACTTTGGATATGTTGAAGGCGACGCTCTTAGACAAAGAGAGTCGGATCGTTCCTAAAGCTTTCCGATCCATTAAAGCCCATTCATCATCTGTCATCTTCTCTGGTTTCTTCTCTTTTCCTTCTAGAGGAATGTAGAGGTCCTTCTGATACAGATAATTCTCCATCTGCATCTTCCAGAAGGCAAAGTTTGAACCATCAAACTTCTCAATTCTAGTTTTCCCATCTTTCGCCATCGCTCCCAGTTGAACTAAACCAATAGCTCTGATACCAGTTGTTGCGCAGCACGCCAACAACGCCGGTGAACCGAGATCCAATCTCCGGTCTCACCCACAAACGATAAACAGGAAGAAAAATAATAACTAGAAAAGAATCACACAAACCAACAATCCACAAGACAGAGATTTACGTGGAAAAACCCCAACAAGGGTAAAAAACCACGGGTGCAAACTTCACTATGAAGAAAAACGAAGTTACAAGCAATGTACTTACCTTCTCCTATGCTCCCATGCACAGAGATGGCCCTTTTGCTAATCCTCTCGCCTTTTTCTCACCTTGGACCTATAGAAGCCCTAATCCCTATCTCTAATCCCGGTTTACACCCTTTTATATAGTAAACCACGCAATTAGAACACAAAATAGGAAACCCGCACTTAAGCCCGCGGCCGGTCAGGCGCCCGGACATAACCGGGTCGGGCGCCCGGCCAATACAAAATACGTCCAGCAACAAAAAACAAAAAACAGATAAATATCGGGCGCCCGGACACTTTGACCGTCAGGTGCCCGGATGCTTACAAAACAGTCCAGTGGACTGAACAGCAAATGGCTGAATTTCGGGCGCCCAGTCCACAGACCGTCCGGGCGCCCGGCCAAGCTCAGTGGAGTTTTTTTTTTGTCTCCACACTCAACACTCTTTAAGTTCTCTAAAACCACAATGCAACAGACACTACCCCTATGTCCATAAACAAGACACCAATCAAATCTCGAAAAGCAGCAACAGGCCCAACCTCAATTCTATAAAATCAGCAAGAACAATTTCCACAATGTCGTCCAACAACTCACTGGATCACCCTCCCAACGCGATTCTTTTCTTCCTCCTCACAACCCTCATAAGAAGCAGTTTAGGAATGACTAAATATGAGACCTGCGAGGTGGATTCAACAGTCAAAAATGAGGATTTGATAAATACCAAATTCAAGTAGATAGATTTTTTTTGTCATCTCTGAAGAAGTTAATATCTTACCCGGATCTTCACCCATATTAATGGTATGGAACAATAGTCTCATTTGGAGTATATACACTAATCGCTTTAAGTACGAGAACCCTATTAGGTGGATTGGTCTGAGTGGAGAGAGAAAAAAAGGATTGAACTTCAAATCTTTCCGAAGAAATCCAATATTGGATAGTCCTCGATGCCACATTGGGCTCCAATTAAGTATCGTCAGGAGCTTAACTAAAGAGAGGTGCATTGCGGTATACTTGTGTGTTCGGTGGGTCATGAGATTCTCTCGAAAGTCGACAGGGTGGTTATACACCTCGATTTACTTGAAGGCTTGTGGGTAAGTCAAAAACCCCTTCCTTGCACCTGTAGATAGGATCCATCCGAATTCGAGTTGTAAGGTTGAGAATTCGGATTCCTATGAGGATTTGGATTGTTCCAGTAATTAAGCGAGCCCATGCTCCCAAATGGCTGGGTTGGGGCTCAAGCCTAGCCCTATATATGTATTTGGACCAAGCTTGAGTTAAACTATTTTAGCCTGTCACACGCCCAGCTGGGTTTGGGCATACGTTGAAGAATACAGGCTGAGTTTGCACAAAGCTTGGCCCAACCCTAATCGCCCTGGTTAACACCCCTAGGACTAAAATGAGTTTAGCCAAAGCCCAACCTGAAAATTGACAAGGCCATGCATCCCAAACACAAGCTCTGCCATGAACCCCAAACATAAATGTTTGTACATAAGCTAGTTGTGTGTGAGCGTTTCATTAATCAAGTAGTTGTACGTGCAACTAGTTGGTGTTTGTGTGACATCTCTCCATCCGATAATGTTGTCTTACCATGAAAATTGGACGCCCGATACATATATGGCCCACCCATCAGAACAAGCACCCAATCCAATTTTGGCCTAGCTGGTCTCTCCTGTTGAGCCTTATGCTCCAAGCCCGGCTCAAACAAAAGCACAAAAGAAAATGCCCAGGCCCAGACCATTGGCTTTTAGCTTCAACCCAAAGCGGGCTGGTTCTTGATGAGGCTGCGGCCATTGTGGGGATTTCAAAGTTTCTATCTCATGCAAGTTACTACCATGCAATGGGTTGTAGGTGAACATTCTTCTCCATGAATCTAAGAAATTAAACAAGTACTGTATCTCACTCATGAAACTCTAATTACATTTTATTCTCTCCTTCTCATGGACTAATCAGCTTCTGTTGACGTCACAAGATTTATTGCAATGGCGGCCCACTCAATCCATTAATCTCAAATGGTTGAACCAAATTATAACATATCTAAGTAGAGAATGTTTTGTAGCGATAGCAAGGCTTACTCGAGATCTGTCCTAATCTCAAAAAGCTTGTTATAGAAGAGCTCGAGGCAATTACTAAGCCCTTATTATCTCAATTATCATATTTTAAGCCGCTAATTTAGGTCTCCAAGTGCTGATTGAACACATGGAACACATGTAATTTGTGGGGCCCTTCACAGATGGAGTATGGCCCACGACACAGTATCAGACAATCTTAATCATCTGATATTACCTGTTAAATTTGCACATGATCATTTGTCGCTTATTTCCGTTATCTGTGGCCACCATTTAATCAATTGGCCAGGATCATCAGACCAGCCTGATTTTTGGGCATATGCTCTATCCATGAAGAGTCTAAAATTTGGGCCATTTTGGATTGGCCCACCAATACAGTGAATATCTCTTAAAGCACCCTAGTGAGTTTCAGTTGGCCAGATTTCAAATTTTCACTTATGTTTGGGAAGGTGGAAAACATGGAAAGGGAATATGAATTCCCAGACAATTTCTTCTGTTTGGCAAACCAAGAAATAGGGGAAAGTTCATTTCCTTTTCTTAGCTCTTCCTCAGGGCCTGTTTGGATTCGTTTGAAGTTGAAAAGAGGAAAATTGATTCTTTTGAAAATAAAAATTCCTAGTAAAATTGGTGGAAATTAAACACTTTTTCTACTATTTGTTTTCTCACCAATTTTTTCAAGGAAAAATTGGTCTGATATTCCATTTTGGTTGTTTGTAATCCACTTCTATGACTTGGTGAGGAACGACTAAGGTGAGCCCCGCGTAGTTAAGATCATCCAACATTGGACCCATGTGGAAATATACATGGTTGGGCTCTGCTAATGATCGGCCTAGTGAAAATAGGCACAACTAGGATCAATTAACAATGGGGCACCCCACATGTCATGGTTAAGCCCCACATGGAAATACACATGGTTATGATTGATTAGCAATTTTCCTATGTAATTAAGATCATCTAACAATGGGCCCAATATGGAAATCACATGGTTAAGATAACAATGGGACCACATTGTTGACATCAATGGGCACATGCAGAAATACACATTGTTAGAATCAACTAAAAATGGCCTTGGCTGCAAGGCTCTAAGGTCCCGTTTGGATACCACCAAATAAGTTACTTTTTCTACTTACAACAGTAGATAAGTAACTTATTTCAGATAAGTCAGTTTGGTTTATGATTATGATTAGCAATAAGTAGCTTTTTTTACTTAAATGTATATAATCACTTCAGCTAATTTTTTTAGCTTTTTAACTTTTCTGAATAGATGAAAGAGAAAAAAAGCTGATAAGTATGTTGTTTACCAAACATACTTATTTTCTCAATAAGTAGAAACTAAGATAAGTTACTTCTGGCATAAGTAACTTACCTTAAGCAACTTACTATCCAAACGGGCCCTAAAAAACAAGTAAAACCATCTCATTAAAAGAAAAGAATAAAAAAATAAATATTTAAATATATACTATCATAAGGTATGGTTGTTATTTCCTTGCCTATTGAACTTTTATCATTTCCATGAAAAACTACTCTAATTTAAATAATAATATAACGACAATGGGATTCTCTAGTTTCAAATTTGTGAGGATTCACATCAACTTTTCCATGTCCATGTTTTGGATTGAAACTTTTACTGCCAAATTCCTAAGGAATTTGAACTTACAAAATAATACCTCCAATAATATATTTGTTTGAAGGTCTCTTTAGGGGTTGAAATTATAAAATTGGTCTTTGTTCTTTAAAAGGTGATAAAGTCAAGAATTGTGGGGCCCATATTGCAGTGTATAACATCCAACCTGTCCAATAGAAGAATCTTAGTATCTTACCATAAAAATCAAAAGAATGGATTGGAATTTTTTACTGCCAAATTCCTCAGGAGCTCAAACTGACAAAATAATGCCTCTAATGATATATATATTTTTTTAAAGGTCACTTTAGAGGGCTGAAATTATAAAGTTCGCCTCATTTATTTGTCCCGTAAAAAGTGATAAAGTCAAGAATTGTGGGGCCCATGTTGTATGTGTATAACATCTAACCTGTCCAATAGAAGAATCTTACCATAAAGATTGGAAGAATGAAAATTCTGGTGGATCCAACCAAAAGGTGGGCCACACCATAGAAAATAATATACACTATCCAAAATCATCCAAATGCATGTCTAGCCCATGTGATTATTCAATCTACCATACTCTTTTTTTTTCCCAGTGATCATCATGGTGAGAAAAGGTTGGATGTCATACACATACCATGAGGGCCCACGATTCTAAACATTACCGCTTTAAAAAGTACATAAAAATAATTTAGTAATTTTATTCCCTAAGAATCACTACATTGGAAATTGAGTTGGGTGAGGCATTATTTGGTAAAATCTGCATTATGGAAGGATTTTGTGGTAAAAAACCCGGATTCTCCCTGTCCAAATGGGCCAATTTCTCCCAAGTGATCCAATCTTGTAATCTCATATTGTACTTGTTATCTAGGAATGAGGATACCAGAGAGAGTTATGAGGCTGAGACATTGCCTTTCTGGTGCCCACTGGGGTTATGAGGCTGACCAATTAGGTGATCAGATGTAATCAGTGGCCAGAAGAGTCAGTGATTCTGTAAGGACCTGAAGACGGTCCACATTCAACAGGCTAAAAACTAGCATCGACCTGTTGATTACACTGAATGTTCACAATCCAGTTACTTGTGCATACAAATGCATTTGGTAGGTTCAATAGGCAGCATTGGTTTGCTGCTTCTGGGCTTGACCCACAAGATGGATGGCTTGGGCCTCATGTTAGGCTCATGGCCTAGTCCTGGGCCTGATCACTAAAAAAATAAAGGGATGAGGCTTAATCTTTGAGGTCTGCATTTTGGGTTGGCCCCGAATTTCATGCCTGACGCAATGAGCTGAGCTTGTGCTGATCCAAACCTGGCCTGAACCCTGATCATACTACAATTTGCTTCGTTGCAAAAGAATGAGAGAGAGTTTCAACCGTTAATCTGCATAGCCCAACATAGACAATCTTGGGTTGCACATTGGGCATATCATGGAGATCTCCAGACCCATTTCTTACTTGGGCTTGGACCACATGATGTAATTTCGGGCCGAAATGAGACCAGTTTGGCTTACTTGGGCCCACGAAATTCATCCACAATAAAAAAGAAGCAATTTGTAAAACGAAGCTTTGGTGAGCCCACAAGCCTTTAAAATGCGGCCCACCATGTACACTCTAGCACACAGGTACAAGATCCACTCGTCCATTAGGTGGACCCCACTTTGAAGATGCATTTGGTAAATAAAAAAATCAATCCAATCCATTCGTTAGGTTGGCCAGAGTATAAAAAAACTTAGGAAACTTTTTATTAGGCGATCCATCTATTTCTATCATTGTGGCCCACCTGGATAGTGAAGCAGCACGAACTTTGTACCATGAGATATAAATGACTAGACCCACCTGGAGACAACCTGGATCATGCTCTCACATGCCATTTTGGCTCATACCGTGGCGTGTAGCTAGGATCCCTTCTACTAGATGTAGGCCTAACTTGAACGGCCTGATTTTTACGGTTGGACAATCTTGCTGGATAGGTTCGATACTGTATACATATACCGACGCGGAATGAGTACTGACCCCGACTATCCCTATCTAGGAACGGACAGGGGACCAGAGGAGCCACCGTGATGTATGGGTTTTATCCACACCGTCCATCCATTTTGTCATATCATTTTAGGGCACAGTCGTGGAAATGAGGCAGTTCCAAGGCTCAAGTGGACCAAACAGTATGGATTAAACAAATACTTGGATCTAGCTGATATTTGTGTTTTCCCTTCATCCAGGTCTATTTGACCTTATGAACAGGTTGGATGGCTCTTGGAAGGTTTCAACGGTGGGTTTCATTGTCAACACTGCTTCCTGTGGTGTGGTCTACTTGAGCCTTGGATATGTCTCATTTTTGGGCTTGTATACTTAAAATGATATGAAAAAAAATGGATGGACGGTGTGGATGAAACCCATACGTTACGGTGGTCCCTCAGTGACATGTCCAATCCGCATCCTACATATACAGGAAATGGTGGTCCCACCACGTGCACCCTACAGTGACTTGTAAAGGAACTGACCTCTTAATGAGAACGGATTCGGGCGCGGATTTCCTGCCAAAGCCTTGCGCAGGAAGTTCCTGCGCTGGGAACCAAGGTGGGGCCCACAGTGATGTTTTTTGATAAATCCACCCCATCCATCCGTTTTGGGAGATCATTTTAGGACATGAGAACAAAAATGAACCGGATCCAAGACTCAAGTGGACCTTACGAAAGCAAGAAAAACCTTACGAAAGCTGCACCCTATCCACTGAAGATACGAAAAGGCATGCGTGACTACGAGTGGTCATGCAGGGGATGGAATACTTCATGGATAAGATCCACACCGTCCATCAGGTGCTTCATCCCATCTGAGCCTTTCATTCCGAACATTACACTGACCCACAACCCAGGTGGGCCTCCACCGCAGGAAACAATGCAAAATTTACCTAAGACTTCTAAATTCACATGGTGTGGTCGATTTGAGTTTTCAGGGACGCAGATTGCCTGGCGGCCCCTGTTGATGTATGTGTTTTATCCAGATCGTCGGTCCATTTTGCCACATCATTTTAAGGCATGAGCCAATATCCAAAGCTCAAGTACACCATGCCACGGGATATAGTGGGGATTGAACGCTTACTGTTGAAACTTCCTAATGGCCACAAAAGTTTTGGATCAAGCTGATATTTGTGCTTTCCCTTCATCCAGTTTTAGGTGGCCTTATGAACAGGTTGGATGATAAATAAACATCACTGTGTGCCCTAGGAAGGTTTTAACGGTGGACATCATTATCCCACTGTTTCCTTTGGTGTGGTCCACCTGAGCTTTGGATGTGCTTCAATTTTGGGCTCATGGCATAAAATCAGCTGGCAAAATGGATAGCTGGCATGGATAAAATACATACATCACGGTGGGTGGGCCTCACAGAGTCCTATAACTGGCTAGCTAGGTGGTATTGGAGTCACCAAACAATCTCCACTATAAATGACATAATTTAAAAAAAAAATGTAATAGTTTTCATGAAAAGAGTTATATGAATGAATTGGATAACATATTCAAACCACAATAAATTTAATAAACATATTGAAACTATAAGAAACCTAATACACATTGTAAAATGAGCATCCCATCCTAACTTTTTCTTGTAGTGTGGCCTACTTGAGCTTTGGATTGACCTTAACACCAAGTAGCTATGTGGTGTTAGGGACAACAAGCAATCCCCATCTATAATTGCGTGATTTTAGAAGCCATCATTTTTGTGAGAAGAGCTATACGAATGATTTGGGCAGAATATTCAAACCATAATGGACCTAATACACAACTTATGGTGGGCATCCCATCTTAACCATTTCTTATGGTTTGGCCAACTTGAGCTTTGGTCAACCAAAACAGTAGGCAACTATGTAGTGTTGGAGTCACCAATCGATCCGTATCTATAATAACATGATTTTAGAAGCCATCATTTTCATGAGAAGAGATATGAATGAATTGAACAACATATTAAAACCTCGATGGGTGTAATACACAACTAACAATAGGCATATCAGCCTAACTTTTTTTCTTGTAGCACGGCTTACTTGAGTTTGAGATCAACCTAAACATAATATAGCTATTTGTTGTTAGGGTCATTAGGCAATCTCTGGTTAGCTATATTATCATGAGTTTTGAAAAATGTCACAGTTTTCGTGAAAAGAGTCGTATGTATGAACTGGACAATATATTCAAATCATGGTAGGCGTAATATGCAACTAAGAATGAGCATCACATCTTAACTTTTTCTTATAGTGTGGCCTACTTTAGATTTAGACCAACCTAAACACCACACAGCTATGTGGTGTTGGGTCATTAGGTAATCATCATCTATAATAGCAAGAATTTTTTTTTCGATACTATCTTTTTCATGAGAATAATCATATAAATGAACTGGACAACATATTTCAACCACTATGGTCCTAATTATACGCAACCAATAGTAGGTATCTTGTCCTAACTTTTTCTGATAGTGTGACCTACTTGAGTTTTAGACCGACCTAACACGGTGTAACTATGTGGTGCTGGGGTCATCAAGCAACCCCTGTCTATAATAGCATAATGTTTGGAAATGCTATCATTTTCATGAAAAGAGTCACACCAATGAATTGGACATCATATTCAAACCACGGTGGGCTTAGTACACAACTAACAATGGGTATCTCATTTTAACATTTTCTTATAGTGTGGCCTACTTGAATTTTAGACCAACCTAAACAGGGTGTAGCTATGTGGTATTGGGGTCACTAGGCAATCTCCGTCTATAATAGCATGATTTTTAAAAAAAATGTCATCATTTTCATGAAAAAAATCATATAAATGAATTGGACGACATATTCAAACTATGGTGGGTGTAATACGCAACTAATAGTGGGCATCCCATCTTAACTTTTTCTTATGGCGTGACTTACTTGTGATTTAGACTAACCTAAATACCGCGCAGCTATGTGGCATTGGGTCACTAAGCAATCATTACCTATAATGACAAGATTTTTTTCAATGCTATCGTTTTCACGAGAATAGTCATATGAATGAACTGGATAACATATTCCAACCACTATGGTCCTAATACGCAACCAATAGTAGGTATTTTGTCCTAACTTTTTTCTGATGGTGTGGCTTACTTGAGTTTTGGACCAACCTAACACGATGTAGCTATATGGCGTTGGAGTCACCAAGAAGTCCCTATCTATAATAGCATGATGTTTGGAAAATGCTATCATTTTCATGAAAAGAGTCACATCAATGAATTGGACATCATATCCAAACTGCAGTGGGCCTAGTACACAACTAATAATAGGTATTTCATCTTAACATTTTCTTATGGTGTGGCCTCCTTGAATTTTAGACCAACCTAAACAGACTGTAGCTATGTAGTGTTGGGGTCACTAGGCAATCTCCGTCCATAATAGCATAATTTTTAAAAAATGTCATCGTTTTCATGAAAAGAATCATATAAATGAATTGGACAACATATTCAAACCATGGTAGGTGTAATATGCAACTAATAGTGGGCATCCCGTCTTAACTTTTTTTTTTATGGTGTGGCCTACTTATGATTTAGACCAACCTAAGCACCACATAACTATGTGGCGTTGGGTCACTAGGAAATTATCATCTATAATAACACGATTTTTTTAAATGTCATTATTTTCATGAAAATGTCATATGAATGAATTGGATAGTATATTCAAATCACGGTGAGCCTAATACACACCTAATAGTAAGTATCCATCCTATCATTTTCTTATGGTGTGGCCTACTTGAGTTTTAGATATACCTAAACACGGCGTAACTATGTGGTGTTGAGGTCACTAGGCAACCCCTATCTATAATAGCATGATTTTTTTTAAATGCAATTATTTTCATAAAAAGAGTCATATGAATGAATTAGACAGCATATTCAAACTACGGTAGGCCTGAGACACATCTAACAGTGATTATCTTTCTTAACTTTTTTCTTATAGTGTGGCCTACTTGAATTTTTTACCGACTTAAATAATGAGTAACTATGTACTGTTAGGGTCGATCACCAGGTAATCCCTATCTATAATAATAATATGATTGTTGAAAAATGTCATCATTTTTTATGAAAAAGAGTCACATGAATGAATTGGACAGCGTATTCAAACCATAGCCGACTAACACACAACTAACAATGAGTATCTCATCTTACTTTTTCTCATGGTCTGGCTTACATGAGTTTGGGACTGACTTGAATACTGCATAGTTAAGTTGTGTTAGGGTCATCAAGCAATCATTGTCTATAATAGCATAATTTTTTAAAAAATGCTATCATTTTCATGAAAATAGTCATATGAATGAATTGGATAGTATATTCAAAGCACGATGGCCAGCTTAATACGCAACCAATAGTATGTATCTCCTATTAACTTTTTCTTATAGTGTGGCTTACTTGAGTTTTGAACAAACTTAAACATCTTGCAGCTATGTGGTATTGAGTCACCAAGTAATCACTATATATAATAGTGTAATTTTTTTTAAATGTCATTGTTTTCATGAGAAAGTCATGTGAATAAACTAGACGTACGACATATTCCAGCCACTGCGTGTCACACCCCGAAATCTAGATATTAAGTGTGCACCCTTAGACTCGTACACTAAGTGTACTAAAATCTGTCAATTCTATAGTTAGTAACTAGGCATCATTTATATGCACTCTAAGTTCCATTTACATTCATCTATTAAATATTTACACAACCATTTAACATTAACATCCACACAATTCTAACATTCATAGACCACATAGCTTTATTCACTAGATTCCATCCATTAAATTAACACGGTTCACCCATTTGGGACCTTATTTATAATAATTATTAATAATCAAATAAAAAAATTATATTCAATGAAATTAGCAAAATTAACTAAAATATAAAAATTTCAAAATAATAAAATATTCAAATAACTAATAACATGTTCCAATGTCAATAAATGATAAGTTATTCCAAATTCAGATTTACTAAAATTCAATAATATTCATTCTAAAGCAATGGCTCATCTTCAATCAAATAGGGTCACGTTTTTCGTGGATCATTCACTGGCTCGATAACATCCTATTTTTTTGTGCCAATGATTCAGCCTCTATCACATCTGTACAGTTTTTCATTAACAGCCATAAGCTAGTTAGGTTTAGTGAGAATTTCTAATATGGTTCATTGTATCAAAATTCAAATAGAACAATACAGTAGTACATAAGTAATAATCCAATAAAGTAAATGCAGGTAATGAATAAATGTATAAATGTCACACAATGCGTAAATGCATGAATGCATTAAGTAGGAAACCGTCCACTTGCTTGAGTTTGAAACTCATCAACTCGCATCTGCCGCTTGGAAGGCTTCTATCATTTTGGTAGGCATGGGCAAGGCCCGCATCTACTCCTTAAGTAGGCTTCCACTAGTATAGTGAGCATCCGACAGTAATTCTACCAGGTACACTATCCAGGGAGATTCCACATGGATTCAAGCACATATTTTGTATGCAAGAGATGAATGCACAATTATAGCAATGCAGTTGTAAACCATGGATTGTATACAACAAATTAACTTGTAGGTTACATCAATACAACAAGTCAAATAATGAGTTCAACCATAAATAAATCAAGTAATTCTAAAATAAGATAATATGACAGCAAAATTAGAGTAAGCACATCAAAGTAATCAATTACTTTAATTCCAACAAAGAAAAAACATATTGGGATCACTCATATGTATCCGATATAGATGATTCCGTAAAGTAATCAGATCAGTCCAAATTAAAATTTTCTAATGTTCATATAAATGAAATTATTAACTGATTCTATTAATTCACATGGTGGGGTCTATTTTCAATTAATCAAGTTTTTACAATGGGGTCTATAAGAAAGATCATATGCTGTTAAATTTAATTTTTTCGGACCGAACCCTTAACACAAGATTTTTAATCATCACAGGTCAATGTGGGACCCACTTTGATCACATCAAAGTGATTGACCACTTTTTAGTGACCTATAAATGGTCTAATATAGGTGAAGTATATATTCTAAGTCTATTTATCCAAATATTAAGGTTCAGATTAATTAAACAGATTTATTCAAGTGTCTGTCAATCGATTGGACCGTCAATTGAATCAACAACCTTTCAATTGAATCAATAAAATTAAAAATTCAATATTTTAGTCTCTGGACAGTTTTCAACCTTTTTAATCGAATTGACTTTGATCGAAAGTCGAATCAAGATAAGTCGAATTCGATATGTTTTGATAGATTAATTCAAAAAATTGAAAATCTTTCTATTTTAATAATATACGGTGCAATTAAACTTGATAGACGGATACAAACTATTCATCAGTTTTCTCTTGCCTAATTAAAAGAAACAATCGCTGATTAACTTGATCTGAATCATCCATAGTTTATTTTATTTAAGACTACATAATTTTAATAATAAACATCGTTTGATTAATGCAGCCCACCAAATAATCAAATCAATCTTATTGTTTGGGATCTTAATGTAATTAACTCTTGGAATCAAATAGATCATTTAGATTTAGTCGAATTCCACATGTCTGGTGACCCGACATAACATTCAATATATAATTTATCATTTAAGAGTTCCTCTGATCAGTGTGGGCCATCTAATGGTCCTATCACCGTGATATTTGGGGTCCTGTCATATTTTGACCCTGACAAATACATAAACCATGTGGATCTAATCCCACATATCAGGTGGCCCTATCTTGATTCCCTACGCAATGTTGCAAAAGCAGTTGCGTAGAAATTTGATATCTCCTTATTGGACCTTCCAAACATCTCAATATAATGAACGTACGGTTAATTCAGACTGTTCATTATATCGATCTAGTAAAAATAACCTAAATGACCTATAATTAAGAGAAAAAATTGGATCTCCATCGATCAATATGGCCTATCAGATGATCGAATTGACCCGATCCTTGAGATCATGACATAACTTGAACCTAGAAAATAGATGAACCGTATGGATTAAATTATCCATGTCCATATTATAAGAAAGAATCTCTTGTAAAAAAAGTCTAAGGCTATTACGTAAAGATTTAGATCTTTCTACGAGGACAAAGTAGATGCACACAAGACGTTTGGATAATCTAAACCATCCATTATGTAGAGCAATATAGATTTACTTAAATTACAATAAAATAAGCAAAGTGAAAAAATTAAATCACCAACTTATATAGTTCAAGATTAGGGTTTTTTTCTCTCGTTCTCTCTTTCTCTCTCTCGTTCTCTTTTTATCTCTCTCTCACTTTTAATTAGTATGATTTGTTTTATTTATTTTAGTCAGACGACTCTCTCTCTCTCTCTCACACACACACATTTTCTCTCTTAAGAAGGAGAAGTCGTTGGAGGGGGACAGAAATGAGGGAGAGATAAGATAAATGAGATAAAAGATTTATTAGTTCTCTCCCGCTCTCTCCTTTTTGAAATTAAGTTTAATTTTAATTGATATCTTTCTTGTTATTATTATTATTATTATTATTATTATTATTATTATTATTATTTTGGGTTATTATATTATATGATCTGGATCTTAAGACATCGAGTGGTTCAGGAATAGGTGGTCGAGGTTGATGAAGTTTGGATGATTTAGGTATGTTAAATGAGTTATTAGATAGTTGTGTTCCTTGATGACTTAGATGAACGGCCGAGATCCATTAGTATGGATGATTAGGATTAGAAAAACCATTCTTCCATTCATGTTGTATTGTTAAGAGAATTCAAATTTGAATGAAAAACGAAATGGAAGCAATAGTTTCCTATTTGAAATGTTTCATGTGTCTATCTCTGTATAACCATGGATGCGAGTTGATGCAAAGATTTGGTGGGGTTCATTGTAGGGTTTATGAGAGAAATCCGTTACAATATTCGTATGATTAGTCAGATCATGTTAGGGCATAAGTCTAAAACTGAGGCAGATCTAATACTTAGGTGAGTCATTCGATTAAAAACAGTAAGTAAGTAAACTTATCGTTGAAACTTCTTTTCTTTATTTTATATATATGTCTACCACAATCCTTTATATGTGTGTGCATACACACGCGAGTGATGGGAACCATACGTAATGTGTATGGATAAAATGGCAACGTTATTTCTCTCACCTCATGTTTTTAATTAAAATTTTCAAGTGCTCCTAACTCTCGCTCACACCATCCATTCGGGGTAAAATTTCACCATGGTTCCCTATTTTTTGTGCTCTATTTATGGACCAATTTTGAGCATTGATTTTTCAATGATGAATAATATGTTTTTTTAATGGTATACGTCTAATCGTAATGCAAAATAACATGTATTAATATCTTATGTAAAAACTAACCAGTAGTTTAGATGTATACTCTATGATCTTTCAAATGAACAATTTATTTCGATATTTAGATGAGCCATTTAGTAAATACAAATATGATAGATAGTTAATGAAGAGATAAAATTAAAGTAATTAATTAGATGGTTAGGTATTTTATCTTGTATATGAGTTTTTTTACGATCGATTTTGTAAATGAATATATACGTACAAATTGATTTTTGGATGTAGCTTTCTATTAAGAATGCACACAATTAAATTCAAGTAACATGTTCACTTATATAAGTTATTTAGATCGTAGATTTGACGATTGGTTAAGCATATTTATAGGTAACGAACAATATGAGCGAATTAGAATTTTAATTTGATATGTAAACGAGCATATATAAAAATCTGTTAATTAGTTTACCATGATTGAATGGTCTAAAATCAAAGTGGACGGTCATATATCTTTATCTAGTAATGAATGGTTGATTTAACGGTTGGTTTGATGAACTACGAATTATTTTAAAATATATGAAAGTTCAGAGTTCCCTACAATGTGTAGGTGCATATAAGTGTGTATTTGTGAGTCCAATGGTACATACAAGTGTGTAACTTATTCAAAAGTTTATGGATATGCTACGTGGGTTCTCTCAGACATGTATACTTCTTAGGTTCTAATGGTAACACTTGAGAACTTTTAATATTCGATATTGAAAAGTTCGGGGTGTTACACTACGGGCCTAATATGCAATTAACAATGGGCATCCTATCTTAACTTTTTCTTATAGTGTAACTTTTTTGAGTTTTAAATCGATTAAGATATGACCTAGTTATTTAGTTTTGGGCACTAGGCAGCCCCTGTCTATAATAGCATGATTTTTTTTAAATATCGTCATTTTCATAAATAGTTATATGAATGAATAGGACAACATATTAAAACCATGGTGGGCCTAATATGCAATTAACATTGGACATCTCATCTTCATTGATTCTTTTTATGGTATGGCCTGCTTAAGTTTTAAAATGACCTAAACATGTTGTATCTATGTGGTGTTGGGGTCACTAGACAATCTGATGTAGGCCGAATTCAAGGGGAAAGCTCAATCCATCAACTAGGCCCCAGCATTAGTATTTAGCTCATTATTTTTAACCTAGTACATTCATAATGCATGGCTTGGGAATTATGTTACCTTCTTAGAAATGGAAAGAGTTTGGAATTGAAGTATATTTTTGAAATATATTCAACATTATTTTGGAAGTTGTTTATTTATTTTGAAAATATATAATAATACATTGCAAACGTGTAGTTGTTATTAATGTATTTATGAATGGGGGGGTGTAATTGGTCTATATAAAAGCCTATTTTGTAATAAGAAAAATATCTAATCTTTTTGTTATTCTCTATAAATTGTGATTCAAATTGTAGCAACAAAATTCTCCTTTTTTTTTATTTTTATTGCATTTTTTTTATTTTACTTTAAGCGGTATCAGAGCAAGATCGATTCTTGGATTGTGCTTGATTTCTTATGGCAAGAGGAAGGGGATGCCGGGTCGAACTAATGGCTTCAATTCAAGATGTCCACCTTCATGAAGAAATTAAAAAATTGAAGCATGCCAACAACAATCTACAATGTATAATGGAGGAGATTTTGTGAAGACTTTCCACACAAGCCTTTACAAGTAATTTATGATAAAGACACCCATGAAATACTTAATAAAATGATCAAACTAAATGAAGGTGAAATGAATGAAAACTATATTGAATTTTATGATGAACAAATTTATGACAAAGATGCGTATAGAATGTTTGATGAAATGACCGAACCAAATGAAAGTAAAGTGAATGAAGACCACAGTGAATTTGATGATGACGAGCTAATTTATGATGAAGATGTCAAAGAAGTTCTTATTGAAATGACCAGATCGAATAAAGGTAAAATCCTATTATTCTCAAAGTTTTGACTGCTCCTTAAGCAATCGAGGACGATTTCTTTTGTACTTGTATTTTCATACATGTTGCAGATGTGGTAAGAAGGTATGTGATGGCATCATAAATTGGGAGTGTCGAAATTCAGTTTCTAAAGAGATGATGGACAAGTTTCACTTGAAAGTAGATGAACATCATAAGCCTTACAAGATATTTTAATTCAAAAGAGAGAAAAATGAAAACAAAACATGGTGAATTATTAGACTACACCATCTATTACAGAAGAAGTCAATTCTAAAATGTATCATATTTCAAACTCAAGGACAAGTTCTTTCAAAGAAGGGTAGAATGATACAGGCCCAATTTAAGGAGAGAGCCAAATCCATCAACCAGGCCTAAGTCTTAGTATTCAGCCCATTATTTATAACCCAAGTATTTTCATGATGCATTGTTTTGGAACTATATTGCATGTTTGAAAAATGGAGGAGTTTGAAATTGAAGTATGTCTTCGGAATATATTTGACATTATTTTAAAAATTATTTCTTTATTTTGAAAATATATAGCAATACACCGAAAATACATGGTTATTATTAACGTATTTATGAGGGGTGGGTGTAATTGATATATATATATATATATATATATATATATATATATATATATATATATATATATATATATTCTTTGAGTTATTTTCTACAAGTATTGTATTTTATTGTAATTTAAGTGATTCATCTCTTGCTGGGTGAATGATTCCTCAACCCTCAAGTGAGTGAGTCCTTAAGCTATCATTTGTTGGGTGAGTGATTTTCCAACTCCTTGAGTGTATGAGTCCCTTATTTATCTCATTTTTTTTATTGTCATTCGGCCTATATACTCTTGATTCAAATTATAGCAACAAAGTTCTTCTTTTCATTTCTTAACTGCATTTCTTTGAGTTCTACATTACAATCCCTATTTATAATGACTTAATTTCTTGAAAACATTATCATTTTCATGAAAAGAGTCATATAAATAAATTGGACAACGTATTTAAATCACTGTGGGACACAACAATGGGCATTTCATCTTAATTTTTTCTTGTGGTATGGCATATTTGAATTTTGGACCAACCTAAACACCGTGAAGTAAAGTGGTGTTGGGTCGAGCAATCCTCATCTAGAACAGCATGATTTTTAGAAAATGCCATCATTTTGTGAGAAGAGTCATATAAATGATGTGGATAGCATATTGAAACCTTAAAGGGGTAATACAAAACTACCTACTTATGACATCCCATCCTAACTTCTTCTTATGGCGTCGTCTAATTGAGTTTTAAGCTTATCTAATTTTTTGTTTTCAATTAATCTTGCACTTGATTGCCCACGTGGTACTCGCTTACTGAACGAATGCCCCAATGACACATGGAGTAAGAGCAACGTGGTTCTCATAGAAAACAACATAATCAATTAAGATTTGGATGAAATTTTTCTGACGGTCCAATTTCAATTATTAAAGTGTAAACACCTCCACCTTCATGCAAACTATACACTACTTGTTGATTTTTAATAAGCTTGGACTAGGTCCACTGTACGGTTAAAAATGTGCTCCCGAAGCAATGAATGACTCATATCAGTCCTAGGAAAAAGCATGAAAGCAGCAATGGCAGGTGGGCACACCAGTGCAAAGTGTGCCCGCCACTAGCAAATATTATAAAAGTGAATGAACACATATCATAGTGGGGCAACAAACACCATAATTAAAAGTACTCTAAAAATGATCACAAGGTAACTGGATCCAAGGATACGAATTCCCTGACAGTGTTTCTGTGCAGATCCTATCCTCGCATCGACACCCGTTCTGCCGACATTTATCCTTGTTCAATCAATATTGCCAATGTGCCCTGCGATGAACCCACAAATTTGTCTAGCTGAGACGCTTTGTCCCTAAGACATCTATTTAAACAACACTTGAGACCTAAATCAAAGAGATAGAAAGACAGAGATGGAGAGAAAGGGCAGAAAATGAGCAACAAATAGAGATATGGAGATTCTTTAAGATGCAATCAACGAAGCTTTATCGAAAACTCTGCTCAATCACAGGAGTTTGAAAGCTTGGAAAAGAAGGTCCACCGAAAATCTATCGAACGATCACTTGATACTGGTAGGGCGAGTCTCCTTCCTTCTGAAGCTTCGGACAACCGACCAGTGTCTTTCTATCTCCATCTATTTTTCTATTGATAAGTCAAAAGCAACATCCTTAAAGTTAAAGTCACAATTAGGGTTAGAATCCAAAACGTCCGGTCATCCCTTCTCATTTCTACAGAAAAGAGTGTCTGACTTCCCTATTTCTCTTTCACATCTCGAAATCAAACCGTATTCCATTCCGCACATTCCCTACATTCCCCATACTTGCACTCATTCATGGCTCACTTTGTTTTCATTTTTTATGGTTTTACCAACCTGAGCCCTATAAAGTCTGCGAAGTTTGGCCTAACTTTATTTATTTTATTATTCTATTTTGGTATTTTGCCTAACCATGCCCTAAGAAGCCTGCAAAGTGTGGCCTAACCTTATAACATTGGAAGCTCCCTATAATCCTCCAAATGTACTGTATAACCCAACAAAGTAGAGACCATGCGCTACACAGGTGATAAAGGAGTGCATAACATCTTCCCCTTTCGTAACCATGGCCCTTACCCAGAATCAACGGCGCAAATCAAATATGGAGTCATTTAAAGACCAACGATCCCTTAGGCCACTCTCGTCATTTAGTTAGTTCCACAGACTCTAGTCGACCGTAGATTCTGTGGCCTCTCTTTGGTTAGTGGTGACTCTCTCAAACACGCTACGTATCCAAGGACGCTATTTTGTCGACCTTGGAAAGGTATTGCACAACCAAGGCATGATAAGCAGACCATTAACACCAAGCATCACTACCATAAACAAAAAATAGTGAACACGTGCACGAGCACGATCTGACGTCTATATAGGGTGGCAAGGATAATCAGACTACTATAATTTTCTAGGGTATGACCTGTCCACGGAAGGGTCAATAAATGAATGGTTTAGATGTTATACACGTGCACCAAATGTACAGAGAGTAGTTGATATGAGGACCAAAAGAAAATTATCAAACTCTAGGTCTTTACATGTTAATAATCAAGAGCATTTGGTACTCTTTCACACAGATGTACAAGATCTAGACCGTTCAATTGTTAATCCTTACAGTGAATGGGCCACATCCAAAATTTTAGACCACTCAAATGATCTTAACCAATAAACCATGGACTTTTGCAAAATGAACGTGGATTGTCTATTGGACTTACGTTTAGTGGTCCGTTGTAGTTCTTCAATTCAATGACAGGATCATCCAACCATTGTACTTTTTATGCAGAACCAATCCACATTAAAGCCCTATATAGATGCATGATACATATGAATCCTACTAGGGACTATATACTCATTATGTGGGCTGGCCACGCTTGTATGTTTTATTATGGCATGTGGGGCCATGATTGTAATTGTACTCATACTTGTACGTGTGGCTTTAGCAATTGGCTAGGATCTTCTTTGTAATATAATACCATAGAGTTGTTGTACTGCAATCTTAACCTTTGAATTTGTGACCTACAGACAGGCGGGCATGAAATGAAATACGACGATTTGGATTATCATGGGTGGACATTCCCACGATGGGATTTAACACATCAATGGTTGAGATTATCAAACTATAGACCCCACTTCTTATTAGAGGTGGCAATGGGTTGGGTCAGGTCTAGTCGGGTTGGGTTCGGGTCGGGTCAAGTTTGGGTTGGATCATTTCCACCTCAACCCTGACCCGACCCAAATTGAATTCGGGTTGGATTTTCCCAACCCTTACTCAACCCAAATTAAAACAGGTCACCCGTATTTTAATGATCAACTAACTATTTTGTAGATTAAACTAAATGCATATTATTAGGAATAGGGGCACCGGCAGTGGAAGCTGAAGCCGAACAACACCACAGCAAAATATAAGATCAAATGAGAAACACAATGTAATCAAACCACACAAGCATTCAACCACAAGAGACAATCCGATTTTACGTGAAAAAATCCCTCAATAGGTAAAAAACCTATTCGCTCCTCAAATGTAGGGTTGTGATGTGGTAATAATCTCGGTAAGACCGAGGTTGATGCACAGGGAAGGAGGTAAACAATTCGAACTATCCTAATAACTAGAATCTTATGAGAGGATTATAAAATCAATTTTAAACATCAAACAGGAAAAATCTAAGAATAAAAAAGTATAACTAAAACATCGAGGATCCACTTATAGCTCTCCTTGATGTATAATTTGTATAGGTCTTTCAATTTCTTAACTAGAATCAAAATCAAATCCTATCTAGCCGGATTATAGAGCAGTTATATTATCAAAATAATCTGTCACATGTGTTGTTCATCGACATGACTCCCTCAATTTAAGTTAGGACTTGAGCACACTCAATTGCATAGGTCAATCCTAGTTCCAATAGATTAAGATCACAACTATGATAAACATCAAACATTGTTACTAGGCTTAACTAATATCATGGTTTGAACTTGATTCAAATCACATAAACAACCAACACACAATTCAGATTTTCTGGAAAAGATAGAACATTGGTTTGAAGTTCCCACATGAAGATCCAAGTTCTAGAGTGTCTTGAATTCGATTTCTCGGAGCGTACAGGTCTAGATCTTTGCAAAACAATTAAAAAACTAATGTAATTATTCCAAACATCCACGAGTTATCGTAAGATTAAGAAAAACTATTTAGAACTTCATTCAGACTTAAGCAAACCAACGTTCAATATTAAATTCAAATTTGAAACCTTAAAAACGAATTAAACCACCTAAGAAAACTACAAGGTTCACCTCTTAGCTTTAGCTAAAAGGTTAACTAAAGAAAAACATAAAAACAAACTAGAACTAGAAGAAGAAGAAAACTAGTTGTAAGAAGCCTCCTAGGTCTTGAATCCTTTGCTCCTCACGTTGCTAGATGCCCTGGGAAGAAAGTGGAGGTGTCTTTTTATAGCTTAGGTCTGAGAAGTTGTGGAGAAGTACCGCACTTGCGCAGCGAAATTCGAAATTAGAAGCTTCCTTGCGTAATCAGGACACTGGCCGACCAACCGGCCGGAGGTTGCACTTCAATATTCACGATTCTTTGGAGTTCTTATTACACTGGCCGACCTGTCAGCCGACCGACCGGTTGGACCACAGGTCAGCCTTCACAAAAACCGTCCAACAAAAATGATGTTTCTGGAGGGTTTGGCCGGCCGGCTGATGGTTGTGTAAAATGTGATTTTTTTATAACTTTTCTTCCTTCATCTCTATTGCATCTTTCCTCCAATTCTTGCCATTTATTCCTTTGATCTTCAAGGCATGTATGAAGGATATCTAAGCATCCAAATGACAAAGTCTCTCTCTCATTCCTATGATCACAAAACCATGTATTAGATTAGTTTTTAAATCATAATAAACATGTATAATGAGTGATGAATTGGGGCTAAACTATGCACAATTCAAAGCTCAATAAAACCATGGCACAAAGCGATCCACTATGATTAACAAAAGTTTATAAAGAATGAAGAAACAAAACGCCCATAAAAGAAATTCCCGAGCTACCCAAAACTTATTCTCACATAAAACAGATATGCACATTCCTTTTCTTCATCCCAGAGAATCTCGAGCTTTCTCCAAGCTCTTTCTCTTACCCCAGAGCCCTCTCAATCCATCTAGGAAACATGACATCAATGGCCAAACTCCTAATCCCGCATTACACCCTTTAAATAGGCATAAAACCGAAATTAGAAACTTCTTGCTCAAAACCGCGCAAGAGACCGACTTGCAATAGGAAATTTCCAGATTCATCGCGTCCAGTCACACCACCGACCGATCGGAGCCCCTTGCAGACCGGTCGCTCGACCGGTCTAAGGCCGCGACCAGTCTAAGGCACATGAAATCTGTCTAGCAGCCTCGCTGTGCTTCTGGGCCAAACTGTCAGATCGGTCGCCCAACCGATCTAAGCACCCAAACCATGCACAGTTTGAAGGCTACCCCAACACATATAACACTAGCATTTAATTGAAAATCAAATAATTTATGTTTAATAGGTACGTAAGTGCCTATACATTTAATAATAAAAAAAATAAGACTTTTTTTTATTGAGTATTTCTGTTATGCAAATAACGACAAAGAAAAATAAATGGATAGAATGGAGTGCATATTTAATTTTTTAAATCGTTAAATTGTGAACACAATTATTGAAATGGAACCATTTGATCCTTTCATTTTAACCGTCTAATAAATTCTTATCAACAATTAAATAAATATAACCATTAAGATAATTTTATTAATTTATTTTAAGGACTATTAGCTACCATTTTAGTTCTCCAATAAATAAGTACCATAAATAAATAAAAAATCTCATGATATTTTAGTTCTATATGTCATAAAATGTGATCATTGGTGTGCACATGTTTATTAAATTAACACACATGTGGACCATTCTCAGCAGGGTGTGTGAGAAAAAAACTATGTATTATTTAACTAATAAGAAAATCAATATATAATAGTCTACTTAACCCTTATATGATTCAGGTCAAGTCGGGTTGGGTTACCTTTAACCTTAACCCGACACATAAAAATTCAAGCCGAGTTAGATCAACCCTAAAATTGAATTCTAGTAAAATTTTTCAACCCTAAACAAGAAAAAATAAGATAAAAACCGAGCTGGGTTAGCCGCCGAATTGAATTTTGCCATGTCTACTTCTTAAAATTAGAACCGACTATGTGGTGGAGAAGCGAGGGACGTGCATCACGTAAGTCTGCAACGATGTTGGCATATTCGTACGAGCTTGTACTTTTCTAGGCTTCTTGAAACGGAAGCGGATTGCGTATACGGAGTAAATTCCTTGGGACCACAGTGATGTATATTTCTTATCCAATGCATTCATCGGTTTTACCAGATTATTCTAGAATAGTAGTCCAAAGTAGCAACAATTCTAAAGCTCTAATGGACCACACCATAAGGAAACAGTGGGGATAATGATGTCCACCGTCGAAACCTTTCTAAGGCCCATGGTGATGTTTATTTATCATCCATCCTGTTCATGAGGTAGAAAAGACATGGATGAAGGTAAAATACAAATATCAGCTTGATCCAAAACCTTTGTGGCCCAAAAGAAGATTTCAACGGTAAGTGTTCAATTCACACTGCTTCCTGTGGTGTCGTATACTTGAGCTTTGGATATGTTTCACTTTTGGGCTCAACCCATAAAATGATTTAGAAAACCGTATGGACGGCGTGGATAATCCACATACATTATTGGGGGGCCCAAAATAGTTTAGTCAGCATGATAAGCGTACTGAGTAACTCACTAGGCAATCCGCTTCCCGCTTCCTCTTGGAACTGCCGCTTACGTCTTTTTGTTTTTGTCGTTTTGTAGCTTTGAAAGTGGCTTAATTCAAATCCATCCAACGGTTGATATTCCACTTGCCTTTTGAAGTATGCGGTTATAGATGTGGACTGGCACTGAATCATTCTCGTTTGTAGTTGAAATGTTTCCTTTTTATAAATTTCGTACCAAAATAGACTAAGCACGTTTGGTTGCACCAAATATCATCCTTAATATTTCAAGATTAATTAGTCTAATTTCTGCAAAATAGCACAAATTTTCATGATATTGGGTGCAACCAAATGCGTCCCAATTAATGGTGAAATATCATGGTGGCCTGTGCGATGGCAATATATGGATCAGTAAACTCATTTTGTGTAAATTCATCTTTGTAAACTCACTCCTTAAGCTTTCCCACTTACGTTGAACTTAATTTCTCAAGTTTACATTGAAGTATCTAATAATTCTTGGGCCCTGTTTCGTGGACAATGTCTATGAAGGAGTTTTTCTCATTTTAGTCAATAGTTGAGTATTGAAGATCTCAATCTCTTATTCATAACCAGTGTTAACATGAACTTTTTATGTATTAGAGATCAAGATCTCCAATACATAATCACTGGTAACTAAAATGAGATAAATTCATTTTTAGGCGTCTAAAAAAATAAAGCATTTGGGTAGGTTTAGAAATTAAGCCTCTTTATTCCATCTGTTTTTTAAAATCATGAGTAGCAAAATCATAAAATGTGGACATAAGGGTTTGCCACCTTATTGGTGTTTTAATGCCGTGCACGCACTTCTTTTTGGTGTTAAAAACGTGGGCATTTGTTTTCACCATTGATGTCATTCTCACCACAAGATAAGGGTATGGCCGAGCATCCCACTAAGATGCATCCGTCACCCAAGTCATGGAATTGATCGAACAAGGAGAAAAAACATAAACGGAAAGTAGAACTTTTAGGCCAGTTTGTGTAGATATGAGAAGAAACAGTTAAAAATGCAAGTGACTGAGAATAATTCCATGCTGAACTAATTTAATTCCAATAAGCACCTTTTTATTCTGGGATTCATGCAATGTATTAGTAAAAGCATGGAGGAGAAATATTCTTCTCCATCCAATGGAAAGTAACATTTCATCCAAATAAATGGCTTCGACGAATAATCATGTTTTTTTGAATATAACTCAGTTTCGAAAATGACCCGCCACGGATTTTCTGATGTCAAAATATTCTTATTATCAGGTCAGGGTTCACATTGCTGGGGCCACCATATTTTTTAAGGCTCATGCCTATCATAGCCTTTTGAGGGTTGCACCATCTTTGATCCTCCTCCCCCTCACTTATCTCTTTAGAGAAAGTCCAAGTTTCGAGATTCTTACGCTGCAACTAACATGATCAACACGATAGTCGACAGATGCGTTGTAGGAGAGGTTTGAGAGAGACGGGCCATTAACAAAGAATAAATAAATTTCCTTGATTGATTAAATAAACTACATTTAGAGTCTAGCTAAAGCTTTATTGTCGAACAAAAGCAGTTCAGTCATTTTCCCTATTGCTCCCATTATCATCATCATCGTCATCATTAGAGGCCGAGATTCTGAACAGGGAGCTTTACTGTTGTGCAGCAAGTCTGTAGCTGTGGGACCAAAGGTTGTTTTATCAAAGCCGTCGATTTGATGGCCCATTTTGGATGCACCATGCTTAAGCAATCTCCCAAATTGGTTGTTATTGTTATTGTAACTATTATTTACTAATAATAATAATAATAACATTTTATTGTTGTTGTCGTCGTCGTCATTATTATTATTATTATTATTATTATTATTATGAGCTACACTTGGTACATTGGTACACTTGGTATTTTCGCTGGAGAGGGACCACTATGCAGATGCCCTCACCAATGAAATGGGCGGGCTTTCTTTGAGTGGTGAAATTATTGTAATGGCTACTGTATACTTTTTCCCGAAGAAAGTGGAAAAGAATAAAATTGTGGGCCATGTGATATTTGTATTATATCTAATTCATCCCTTAAATGTAATCCAACATGATCAAGAATAAAAAATTTGATCGGCCTAAGCGTGAGGTGAGCGTCACCTTTAAAAATAATATATATCACTTAAAAAATATCAAAATGCAATGCATGGCATTTGGTTATTGATCAAAAAGAATTTTTATTCGTGTAATTATCATGCTAGGTGCATATGTTTGAAAGTTTAGACGTCATGCACGTACCATGTTGGTCCCAAAATTTTATGACTTCATTACTTTTTAAAGAAAATTACTATATGTTTGTAACTTCCCTGGGGGGAATTTTTTTTGGTAAATTTGAAATTTCAATTTATCTTGGTAGAATTGTCTATAAATTACAAATCCCAGATGTTTACTTATACAATGAATGGTTGGCATGCGAACCTGTACGATTTGCTCAGCTTTCCAGTTTGTCCATTTGGGACATATGGTTCATTGATCCAAACCATTGATTTGAAGAGGCCATCTGTGGATGCAATTTGCACAGAAAATCTCAAGGACCCAGAGATCTAATCCTATCAATTGGTAGGAAGTAGATTATCAGTTTAGGGGGAAAAAAATGATACTGCTATCACTGTCCACAATCAACTGAAAAAATAAAACCGATTCAATACCCAAGATCTTTAGTTTAGGAGATTGATGGTGCATGGATCATCTGCATCAGGGCCCACTCATACCATTAATTCTTTGGTGGCCTATTAATTGGACAGTTAAATAAAAAGAAATAAAATTCATAATAAACTGAAATAATCAAATTAATAATAGTTGGGTATAAAGATTATCCGGAAAGTTCATCCACAGCGGGCATATCATATCAACCGTCTAAATCACTGAAATGCGTGGGCCAGTGGTAGAAACTGTCTGCATACATGCACGAGGAAGGAAGAAGGAAAATAAATTCCTGACCTTTTGTACAAGTGTGCCTGTCGTTCGGTGACCGGAACAATTCACCGTAGTGGGGTCCACTACATCATCAACCTGAATTACTTAATCATATGGTCCACTTGTACAAACTTAAAAAATAAGAGATACTACTGTGCACATATAGTGTCCTTAATTTTGTGCAAGTGGGACCCAAGATTTTGGCGATCCAGACCATTGATCTACTAGATCAGACCATTGATGGACCATGGCCCGAATTGTTGAACAATGGTTGGGATCACTGTTCTCCTAATGCAATGGTTGGGATCAATGGGTAGTAACATGCATATCGACCTGATGCCATACACATTCCTCTTGTACAAGTGGAGCTTTGTATGCCATGGATCATTGAAGGTCTGATTGATGGTCTAGATTAACGAACATGGGCCTTAAGCCTTGATTAGGCACCCCAAGCATCTTCAATGTATAAGTTGATTTTGTTCGTCTTAAGTGTCTATTTCTTTATGCATGTGTGGCCTACCTATCAACGGTTATATTAATTAAATTCAAGAGGAAAGTGAAGAATTTTATACATTTTGGGATGGACCAGGTCCAACCTGCGCCCAACCAAAGTTTTTGGGTTCGAGCTTGAGCTTGCTAGGCCCCTGCAAGGCTCAGGCCATCGACCTTCAGTGTCGAGCCTGGCCCAGCACAAGCTTGGCCCATTTCCAACCATAAACCCCACCCGGTATTAAGTGGGTTGGGTCAATTTAGGCTTGGTCGTGATGAATTTGAAGTGAGTTCGGTTGTGCGACAGGTAGTGGACCATGAGTCGCATTTGGTGTGGAATTATTGGCCCGTTTATTAAATGGGTTGGGCTCTGGTGGACCCCAACCTGAACCAGACTCATTGCCACCCCTACTAGAGACCATGTTCATAAAATTCCACCGGGTTTAAGGCAGGAAGAGTCGATCATTATCTGATGGCAGAGAATCAGATCATTCATCTAGTGGTCCACACGTTTTCTTGGGTCCCACGGGTATTTAAGTAACAAAAATGGGCACACATGAGAACAGGGTGCCATGGACCATGGAATGGGTGTTTTCTATCCTGTAAGAAATAAAATCATTTCCATTTTACTCTAGTGTTTACACAAAGGATTAAACATCCAACCCAAGAACTTGATCACTCCGAGAGTACGTCCATTGACTGCTGATTGATCTAGACCGTCCATCAGCGGCGCTCCACTTCTGATTGTCTGTGCATCGAATTATGGCTTTGATCGAACTACACTGGCTGTGTGACCCAAGTGGATTTTATCCATTGAATGTAGATTACTTTTTTTTCAACTGTCCATTTGCATGCTTTGGTATGAATGGTTATGGTTACATGCTGAGAGATAATTCAAGGACGTGCGATCCGTAGTGAATAGTCCCAATAGCTCAATAATTCAAGTTGACACAGATATCTGAAAAAAAATCCTGACCGATCATAACATAACCAAGATCACATCATAACCTTTAATTATAGTATACTGCTATTTTAACGTTGGAACTCTAGCCATTCGATCTAAGGTCATGTTTAAATGATCTAAACCATTAATATGATGGGCCTCATCATTGATGGTCGCACCCATTTTTTTTTAAGATTGAAAGATCATATCAATGGCTACAAAATAACCGTTAAAGGAAATTCAAAGGAAAGAGTTAAATGATCAAAGGGTCCGAATATTCCAATTAGAGAGTTCTTCTTTTCTATTTTTTCTCATAACCCATAACAACAGTGGGGCCATCATATAGTCGATTTGGACCGAGAATCTAACGGCTATGTGTATGGTAGCAAATCAAGGTGTCGTACCGACCTATATTTCATAGCCCTCTATCGGGACTCATAGAATCCAGTGTTCGTCGCCACCCACTGGGACCCACATGCTGTGATGGTCTGACGATTTGAACCGTCTATGTTATCAACGCTGCAATAAATAATATATTAGTCCTTAATCACAATTAGATGATAATCCCTAGCCTTTGATTTTAGAGTTAATCTGAGCCACTGAAAATTTCTTTCCATTTTTCTAAATTGATCTACATACATTGATGATCAAAATCATTAGTTCTAATGATAACCCTTGTAGCTTACGGTGCACAACATAGACGGTTCCGATGATAAGACCAATCAGCATGTGGGTCCCTGTGGGCCACGACACCAGCTAGACCATGAGTCGCGACAGAGGAGAAACGAACTCCCAGCTCCACCGACACAGTGACGATCGCTGGACTCAGCTACAGATGAACCGTTGGAGGTTGTGGGGCCCACCTCGAAGGAAGCTAAGTGGACATTCCCCACGTGTGGTGGGTCTCACGGCTGGGGTCAGATTCAGAGAATAAGGGGGAGATAGACACGTGTCAATGCCAAGCACCTCACGTGCCGAGAGTTGCCACGTGTGAGGTGTCAAAGCGGAGCACAGTGACAAGCTGTTCCCCCAACCACCAGAATGCCATCGCCTTCGTGAGCGTGACAGCACCACGCGGGTCACGTGAACGTTGGCGAACGGCCGGGCTTTCTCCATAGAGACTTGATTATTTTAATCCAAGGGTCATTAGTTTAATCCCATTTTACATGTTTTTTTAATAATCCTTGTGCACCTTGTCACCGTTGAATTCACGGGCCCAGTTTGACCCGGCTTGGCTGTGGATTTACCGAGTCGACTCGTTAGCTGGCTCCAAAATGACATGCTAATGATATTCAAGTGAATTGGGTTCCTACAACAATAATGGGGCCCACTGCGAAATTTGAGTGACATCCAATCCGTCCATCGTTTGATCCAGCTCATGTTTGCTCGTTAACCTGAGAAGCAGGCCGATCCAAAACTCGAGTGCACCACACCATAGGGAACAGTAGAGATGGGGATGCCATCTGTTGAAAAACTTCCAGGGTCCCACCGTAATGTTTATCTTTCATCCAAACTGTTCATAAGATGGGTCCCACTAGGATGAAGGAAAAAAAACGAAATATCAACCTGATCCAGAACTTTGGTGGGCCCAACAAGGTCTCGATGGTATGCATCCCCATCTCCACATTTTCCGTGCTGTGGCGCACCTGAGTTTTTTATCAGCCTTATTTTGGGATTCACTTGCTAGAATGATCTGGCAAAGACTATGGACAGAGTGGATGTCTCACACACATCATGGTGGGCCCCACAGAGTTGCACGCTCACTAAGGAAGCCATTTTCTTGGGGCGCGGATTTCCTGCAAAGCCTTGCGCAGGAAGTTCCCGTGCTGGAACCAAGGTGGGGCCCACAGTGATGGTTTTTGATAAATCCACCCCGTCCATCTGTTTTGGGAGCTCATTTTAGTTCATTATAACAAAAATGAACCGGATATGAGACTCAAGTGGGCTGAAAACGTGAGGATTAAACGTCCACAGTCGAAATATTTGTGGAGCCACAAAAGTTTCGAATCAGGATAATATTTGTTTTTCAAATTCATCCTAGTAGTAGTGAAGTTATGAACAGTATGGATGTCATATAAACATCACTGTGGACCAGGGAGGTTTCAACTGTAGTAATTTCCCTACACACCTTTTCCTTTTGCCTGTTTGATTTGTTGAAGTCATGGTAAATACAAGTAAATATGTAGTTATGATTTCTCCAGGATTTACTGAACCATTCCCAACGCTATGATTTGTGGGTGCCACCGTATATTATGTCAAAAATCCACACCGTCCATTTATTATGTTACTTAAATTTATGGTATAATCTAAAAACTAAGGCATATCCAAAGCTCAATTGGACCACACGAAATGAAAAAAGAAAATAAACACATATCGTTAAAATCTTCTTGGAATTACTCTTTTGTTTGGTATGGACTACTTGAGTGTTGGGACTATCTCATTTTTCAACTAAAGCTCAAAAACGTTATGTTAAAACTTTTGGGCCGAGTGGATATATCATATACATTACGGTGGGACCCATAAATTTCAACTTCCATTTTGGACTCATTTTCAAGGCTAGAAATGGGATGGATTTTCAAACACGTAAAAAGAGTGATGATTAATCTTTCGCCTGTATTTATCGAGAATTCAACAAATCAAACACGGCCTTAGTAAGGCCCACTTGAGTCTTGGATCTAGTTTAGTTTTGTTCTCGTGTCTTAAAATGAGCTCCCAAAACGGATGGACTGGGTGGATTTATCAAAAACCATAACTGTGAGCCCCAACTTGGTTGTCAGCGCAGGAACTTCCTGCTAAGGCTTTTCAGGAAATCCGCGCCCATCAAAATGTGCGCCAGCGAAAAGCGTTGCACAGGAACTTGCACGCTGGGAGCCAAGGTGGGTCTACAGTAATGTTTTTTTTTTTATAAATCCACCTCATCCATCTGTTTTGAGAGTTTATTTTAGGACATTAATACCAAAATGAACCGAATCCAAGACTCAAGTGGGTCTCACTAAAGGAAAAGGTGAGTAGGTAAATTACCACCGTTGAAACCTTCCTGGGTCCACAGTGATGTTGATATGACATCCATACCGTTCATAACGTCACTACTACTGGGATGAACGGGAAACACAAATATTATCCTGATTCGAAACTCCTGAGGCTCCACAAATATTTCAACTATAGATGTTCAATCCTCACATTTTCAGCTCACTTGAGTCTTTGATCCGGTTCTTTTTTGTTATCATGTCCTAAAATGAGCTCCCAAAACGGATGGACGGGGTGGATTTATCAAAAACCATTACTGTGGGCCCCACCTTGGTTCCCATCACAGGAACTTCCTGCGGAAGGCTTTCGCAGGAAATCCGCGCCCGTGAAAATGGGCCAATTGGCCATGGCCCACTCAGCGGAAGGCTCGTAGGAAACCGATGACTCATGAGTAATTGGGCCGGGCCTGGTCAACCCACGAGCCAGTAAAATACAGCTTGTGTACACGCCATCCACGTGCCAGCATTTCACATTGGTAAGAGCTCCAATCCATTCATCTGGGGGAACCACCATGCAGAATTTCTGGCCCAAGGGTCAAATCCGTCCACTAGACAAGTGGGGCCCAGTTTACCAAACAAACGTATCGTTGAAAAATCTCTGCTGAACTATTTATAACATCATGGCTCACCTGTGGAATGGTCAAGGGTTATCCATATGCAAGATCATCTGCACCGTCAGATCCACCTAATGGACGGCTTCAACATGGCAACCTGTCAGATAGGCTGGCATGTGTGTTTGTGGGACCACCATGATGTCCGTGTGAAATCCATTCCGTACATCAGTTTCTTCAGTTTATGTTAGTGTGAGAGCCTAAAAATGAGCCAGATCCAAGACACAGGTGTGACACACCACAAGAAATAGTGGGGATCGAATGCCCATCATTGGATTCTTGTTGAGGTCTACAAATGTGTTGGATCAGGCTCATATTTATGTTCTATCTTCATCCTGGTGGGAATCAACTTACGAACGGGTTGGATAGCATATAAATATCACGATGAACCCAAGAAAGGTTTTGATGGTGCGTGTTTCTATCTCCAATGTTTCCTGTGGTGCGGCCCACTTGAGTCTTGGGTCTGACTGATTTTCAGGCTCCCATACTATATGATGTGGATAAACTGATGGACGGAGTGGATTTCACACAGACACCACAGGGAGCCCCACAGGTGGTGCCACGGAAAACTCTCGTCCCACGGAAACAGGTGCATGTGCCTATCAATCCAGACTCCCTGACAAACAGGCGAATGTCATCGAACTATTGATCTTAACCATCCAGTTATGGGCTCTCTGATTAAGGATATTAAGCATGTTGTTCCAGAGGTGGCCCTATTTCCTACGGTAGGGATTGAAAGGCACCAATTGCCGGTACATACAGCGTGTACAGAATTTTTCTAATATATGTGGTTGACCGGGAGTGATACGGCTCTGATTTGAGCCGCCCCATCTGACATAAGCATGATCCAGACCGTTCATCCGGCTATGCGCATCTCCAAGATGCCATTTGAATTTGAACCATTGATTTTATTTTATTTTATTTTTTCTTCTTTCTTTTTTATGTTTCAGATTCCATTTGCAGACCAGCCATCAAATGGTTATTGGTTGGAAATATTTTATGGGTGTCATCACCTCAGTGGGTCCCAGCTGACGAACGGTATAATTCCTCCTGAAATCGTGTGGGTGGGTCCACCTGACTGTCTCATCTTGCGACCTGTCCATTCACATTACCATTATCTAAATTAGCCGGCTCAAGCAATTAGCCGAGTCAAGAAAGGCACGAGGATTTTTTAGCCGATCTTCATTATCTGCTATAATATTAAAAAAATAAAAAAAATAATAAAAGGTTGGGACCCATGAGGAGGAAGGGGACAAGACCTTAATGATAGTGGACCGACAAAACCCCAAACCGCAGATGACAAGCCCCACGTGGATTGCTGTGCAGCGATTGGGTTAGGCCCCACACGTGTCAGGAGCATTAGTACACGTCATACGGGTCCTTTTCCAACAGAAGGAGACCCGGACGCATACGTTGGGTCAACGCTCTGTGTCACGCCACGTGGCTGGAGGATAAGCCCTGGTCCCCACTAGAATACCATCAGCGAATATTTTTCCCGGTTTCTACGCTTCCTTCTCCCGCTTTCGGATGTGCACCTGCATGGGCAGGTGGGCCCCACACCGCATGGGAATGGGGGTGTGTACGTGGATTTGTTTGTTTCCATCTGAATGGAGTCCCACTCGCCGACTATTTACCCATTACGAAATACAGAGCCCGGAATCGATCGCGAGGAATTCAGTAATCGGGTAGGGAGGCATATATGGTGAAAGAACTCGTGTAGTCATACGTCCTCCTGTGATGTTTGTGATATGTTCATCAGATCCACGCCATACATCAGGTGCGTTGCTATATTTTCGACATCATTGCAAAAATTTACTCTAATTTCAGTTTCAGGTGGGCCACACCATAAGAAACTGTCAAAAATCATGTGTAAAAACTCTTAAATTCACGTGGTGTGGCCCACATGAATCTTGGAATTTCCTGATTTTTGGTGAATACATTCATCATGATGTGCTGAATTGAGTGGATGGGATCGATGGTATATTCACATAACCGTGGACCCACACAATTTGGACGACTTCCCATACCAACTGTTCCATTTGGGCCCAGTCCACCTGATGGATGAGCCACATGAAGCTCTTAGCCCTGTCAATGAATAGTCACTCCAACACGTGACTCCGTCGTGGTCAGGCAGGTGTCTTGGATCTAACCAGGGCTGGACTCGTACGTTAGCTTTTTACCATCTCCAAGGTAAGAAAAAACTTTGATACTCTTGTAGAGCTTGATGGATGATACTCCGGCACTTACAATTTAAATTAAACTATCTAAATTACGGTTATTTAGATAGTTTAATTTGAATATGGGACACGTGGACATAAGAATATCCGATGATCTTATTTCAATAAACAAGTGTTAACCAATCAAAGGTTAGTATTGTTCAGCTGATAAGATTTTTGATCTCCAACTTTGCATTGTATAATTTCTGAATGTAAATTTAGATGTTTGATGATCCTGATGGATGACACAGATTAGCCTATTCGAATGATCAAGTGTCCGGACCTAGGAGGATTTTTCTAGTCTTGAAATTGACTTAGGCCTAAGAAAATCTCTAGCCACCCAACAGTACCTCCCTCTTGCCTACTTTTATTTTTCCATGCAGGTTCGATGATCTGAAGCTCTCACATGTAGGTTAAAGGTTGCAGGCTGATCCTAATCATCAACATCAATTGTCCAAATTAGTACGACAACAAGCAATAATTATAAAATTACTTTACCAGTACCCATGCTTAAATTATTTGTTTTATTTATCATTAAATACAATAATGAGTTCTTACTCATGTCTAGTAATAGGACTCACAAAAGTTTCAACATTAGGTCATGGATTTAAGTACCCGTTAGGGTGAAATTCAATTATAGTGTGAGTGTCTGGGGGTGTGAGTGCGTGTGGAAAAAAAGAACGAAATTAACAATGATTATAACCTTATTAGTGACATCATCTACATTTTACTACAATGATTGTAATGCTTACATTATTTGTCTTTTGTACAATAAAATGTTAATATATAATAATTTTTTTTACATTACTTCAATACCAAATTTCGTCAAAATAAATTGATTTTAGCGTTTGTATATTGTGATATAATATAAAATTATAATAATTACAAATTTTTTTGCCTGTTGCATTTAACCCTCAAAATATATGTTATAATATTTTTTTTTTCAAACAGATTGTAAATGACAATAATAATACACTTTTATTATATTACCATAGAAATCAACTAAACAAATTGGCTCACTTTTTTTTTTTTTTTTTTGTGTATTCTCTGCCAATCTTCTGTGCATTATCTCATCACATGGGATTTATCTGCACGGATGCCCTTTCCTTTTCTCACGTGGCAATGAAGGAATTCATGGGAACACCAGAAACTATAGTACTCAGGTCCCACGTTATACATGTGCTTTTTGGTGTTTTTTTTTTTTTTTTTTTTAGGGTTAGTTCACACACCCCATTGTCAGTACACCCACCCACCCATGTTAGTCACATCACAATGTTAGCCACCCCAACGTTATACATGTACTTATTTTTCGTTAATCAGGACAACGAATCTGGACCCTCTTGACCTACATTTAAAGCATGTATTAAATGTCTGAAGATACACAACTTCCACCAATTGGACCCTCTTGACCTACATTTAAAGCATGTTTATTGTCCCTCGTGTGACTCACCAGATCATTTATTTTTTTGTTTTATTCATGCAACCCACCCACCTGTTAGCTGTGCAACTCGCCCACTCGGTTAGTTACACACGCAAATACCCACCGGTGGTGTTAGTTTGTCTCCTTAGCACTTGAACCTGCAGAGAACTGCTGTTGAAACGCCTAAGAGTGTCTTCCAGCTGTGACTCACCAGATCATCTAAACACTGACATTTAGACTCAAAGGTTTACTTATGATTTCACCATGTAGTGACCAATAGCATTATGGTGATTAATCTAGATAGTGAACGGTTTGGATTATGTGCTGGACGACTGCTTATCAGTCTCACTATCAATCTTTTTCAAGTTGATGGATAACAATAGAATAAATTAGAAAATCTGTACATACTATCTACCGGACCGTATATGCGCACAGTATTCTGGTCAGAAAAAATCTTGTGCTGCTTTGTGTGCCAATCTTCTGCTCTCTGTCTATTTGTCTCCATTCAGATAAGAATCTTTGTTGGTTGCCCTTTCTTTATATCTCTTCTTCTTTCTCTTTTGTTGGTTTTTTGGTGTGGTTGTAATCTCTCTCTTCCTCTCATGGAGACATGATCCTGTTAACGTTTTGAATGTGTATGGCTCTTTTGTTCCTCAACAGAAAGGCTGCCTCTGATGGAATTATCTCTATCTTGTCTGCTCTGCTGGGATTTATACAATCAAGAATCTTTTCTGCCCATTTGGCAGTCCGTGTCTGGTGGTGATATAAATAAGTGTGAAAAAATCCGGCCAGTTGGCCGTTTCTCCGGCGATGATTCGCTGATCGGAAAAATGGGTCACAATCAGATGGGTATCAACAGTTACGATCTGACGTCTGAAAATGGCCCACCCAAGAGATAATCAGAAGAAAAGTATGATTGAATTTTGATGTGGGCTACTTTCATTTATGTCCATTATGTGTATTATGGGTAAGCTGGTGACTTATATGATACTGCACATGAAAAATAGAGTTATTGCGTTCTTGGCTTTTTCCACAAAGGGGTATTTTTGTCAGAAATTATTGTTGAAGATAAGGCTGTAATAGCATGTCTTGAGGAAAACAGGGTAAGTAGAGATAAGCATTGATAATCATAACAAAGAAAGTGATACTAAAATAATAAGTATACATATATGTCTGTATTGTTTTGGATTTTGAGACACTTGAATTGATTTGTGGGGAGTACTATCATTAATATTCAGATAATCTTACTTGGATTAGTCAACTTAATTTCTTACTTTATTCTCTCTTGTTTTTTTTTTTTTTTGTTTTTTTTTTTCTTTTTTGTGTGTGAGAGAGAGAGAGACTAGCAACTTCAGCTTCCCTTACAAATTCAAATACTGGAGGTTATGATGATATGTAGTAGTTAGCAAAAACCTCGGTGGATCCCTGACAGGGGGGCACACCGTGATGTATGTACCTTACATCCACGCCATCCATCCATTTTGACAATACATTTTAGTGCATAATCGAAAAATTGAAGCAGATCCAAATCTCAGGTAGACCACACCACAAGAAAAGTAGTGATTGAATACCCACCGTTAAAAACTTCTTGGGGGGTCACTAGAATGTTTATTTTCCATCCAAACTTTTGATAAGGTCAGAAAGGTCTGGATGAAGGGATCACAGAAATATCAGCTTGATCCAAAACTTCTGTGGCCCTCAAGAAGTTTTTAATGGACGTTCACCACTATTTCCTGTGGTATGGTCCACCTGAGATTTGGATCTGCTTCATTTTTGGGATGCCCTCAAATGAGCTGTAAAAACGGATGGACGGCGTGGATTTAAGGTACATACATTACGTGGCCCCACATTCAGGGATCGACCGAAGCCGCGTCAAACTTCATGATACTCTTTGTCCACATGGCTTTTTGTTTGTACGAGTATTGATAAAAGAGAGGAGAAAGTTCAGATGGCTGAGTCTCTACTGCCGTCTTAGTCATGGCCCATGAGATTTTTGTGGACAGGAATCCTGGCATGAAATAAAAGTGTGATGAAAAGAACCGAAGTTTAAATACTCTAAAAAAGGGAACCCAACTCGACTCGCTCGAGTTGACTCGCTTGACCAGATTTCACCATGACTTGAGAAAACCCCAACTAGACTCAAAAAACTCGGCAAAACTGACTTGGCACAACGCAACATTATTTATATATTATCTGTACTTTAAAATATTTAATAATACTAAAAACTCGGAATAATTGTTCTAGTTTCAAGAAACTCGTCCAAGTTTTTGAGTCGACTCAGAATCAGCTCGGTTCCATTCTTGTCGAGTTTTGTTGTATTTAAACTATCAAAAGAACCCATTAGTTTAAAGTGGACAACAACCGGCACCCCTTTGTTTTTCCATGAACACACCTACTTTTCTACTTTTAGCACTAGACTAGTATCTTTTGGTACCACTCTAGAACCAAAAGTGAAAAAAGATAAGGTTGGATGGCTAAAAGACATTGATGTGTGTAAATATCCACTCTCAAATCAACACATTCAAGAGGAGAAGAGAATAAAAAGGATCCTTAAACAGGAACTGTTTTGTACACAGCTGATTTTACTCTAAACATATTAAACAACCGTAAAAAGGAAAATTCCTAAATTTAAAAAAAAAAAAAAAAAAAAAGGTCTTTCTCTAAAGTGATGAAAACAACATAAAACAGCTCCTTCTTCAAACTCCCATGGAATTCCACCATCAGCAACAACTCAATTCCCCCCACTTTCAGTTCTGGGTGCTCCATTTTTTGTGTCCTGGGACCCATTTCGGGCATTTTGGGCTAAAGTAATTCGAAAGCACCCTCGAATTCAGCAGCTCCACAATGGGTGCAAATTTCACGCACCGCGGCGTCTTGTATTGGTTAATCGATGCGCCGCGGCTCAAAGCATAGTCCATGAGCTTGTCGAACGTGCCTACATCGACAATTTTTATCTCCAGTGGGCCGATCGACTTATCAGAGACACGGCCCTGACGGTAGACACTGTTGAGAGACTCTTCAATGGCAAGGCAACAGTCTTCAAACACCGATGGTGGGATTGGTGTTGCACCAAGCCGGAGCTCCCAGTAGAGAACATAGTGGCCCGGTATGGTTGATGTGTCCGCATAGCTAGTGTACTCAATCAAAGACGCATCAAATGGCTCAAGATGGTTCATTGCATTCTTGACAGCATTTTGCAGCTCAACCTCATCAGTCTTGTCTGAATCGATGCTCAAAACGACGTTCTTCCTGCATATGAAGTTGAATTGGGGGGCCTTGTTCTTGAATCCGGCGACTCGGAGCACATCTCCAACACGATAGCGATAAAGCCCTATAAAAAAAATAAAAAATAAAAACTTAATAGATATAGAAAACCAAAAAATGATTAAAATTCAATAGAAATAATAGGTTATTTTAGTATAATCTTACCAGCATATGTCGTGACGACGAGCTCATACTCTTGTCCGAGCTTAACATCAACAAGATCAATCAAATCCCTTTGCTCCTTCTCATTCAATGATTTAGGTACTGAGATTGAATCAGCAGTCCCATTGTTGCGGTGCACCGGCAAGAACTCGAAGTAGGCCATGGTGGGAAGGAGGGTATATGAAACTTCACTTGGCTTACACATTGGATTAAGGTTAAGCCCAAAGTAACACTCGGAAGATGCATACATGGTGCACGTTAGTGGGAGGCCATTGCTATAGTAATCGAGGGTGGGTATGTACTGTGACATGGTCCCAGTAACGATTACGTCGATATACTTAGTGTTAGGCCACAATCGAGTTATGATCCCTTGCCAGGATTCCTTACTGCATTCTTTCTCGATTAAGTCCGCGAGCTTCAGGTCTGGTTTCAGAATTTTCATGACAGCTTCTCTCACTGAAGAGTCAGTGATTTGGGCGTCTAAGGTTCCGGTTCGGATATCATTACAAAGGCTGGCCCAGTTCTTTTCAAGGAACCGGATTGCACGAATGAAACCAGAGGCGAAGACAGCCCCAACTCGAAGGACTTCCTTGTTCTGGCAAAGCCCACAAAGCAATTGAGTATACATGCTTTGGTAGGAATCTGAGCAAAGGATAGTCTCATTTGGGCTAGTGTAGGCTGTGTAAGGGTCGTATGATCTATCGGTGAAATGCGGGCTTTTGTAATAGCTGGTTAGGACAGGGCGGGCGAGTAATCCTCCAGGGGTCTTAGCTTCGGATTTCACAAACAAGAAGTACATTCCTTTGCCTTTCTCTAAACCTGGCACGAATTGGTTCATTACAGGCATCAGAAGGCTATAGAGCAACGATCGCCGCTCCAGTTCTTCCTCGATCGTCGGCATCAGCTTCCTCTCACCGCCGGAAGTTCCCGAGCTACCGATAACAAAAACCCACGAGAGAAATCAGCTTTAAAGCCTCTTAAACAATGCCAAATGAGTAGAAAATCGCTCAAAACATAGGTGGGTGTCTCTTTGACAATTACCTGGTGAGGAATTCCGAAATGGGCTTCCCACAGAGGATCGGCGACGTATCGCCATTGGCGATACGTTGGATGTCGGGCTGCAGATCCTCGTATATGACGACCGGGAGGAGCTTCTTGAAGCTCTCCCGATCTGTGCGGCCATCAAGCCCATGTCGCTGCAAGTACTCAACATAGGCACTCCGAGAGAGGATCTCGGCGAGCACCCGCTTCTGGACCTCGTCGGTGTTCATCGTCACGTCCTCGATGAATTGGAGGGCCTTCTTGTTCTTTTCATGGACGGTCTGATCGATGTTGCCCGTCGATGGATTGTTTGGAGCTTCTGGCATGGTTACACCAACACAGAGAAGAGAACCTTAGAGAAGAAGATGTAGTAGAGAGAGAGAGAGAGAGAGAGAGAGAGAGAGAGGGTAGTTTGAAGAAGGGAAGGAGAGAAGATGGTTTTTGTATATGGAGAGAGGGAGAGAAAGCATGGATATTTATAGGGAAATGAGGATTGCTGTAATCCACTTAGATGTCACAAAACAATAGTAATTCTGGGGTTTTCTTTTTTCTTCTTATTTTTATTTAATTTTCCCTCCATTTTTTTTTTTAATATTCTTTTCTGATTTGACCTTCATACTCTAACTAACCTTTTTGAAAAATGAGAAGCTACTCGCGCAAGTATGATTTTATTCCTACTCGCAGATGGCACACAAGCGTTAGATCGGGTCCGTTCATTGCCTATATGCCTATATCTGCCTACTTAAAGGTCAAATCAATCCGCTCATCAAATGGGTCCCACATTGGTAAATCAACTGGGGTACGTTCATTATGAAGCCTCCTGATGAACGGTTAGATCTCATGTAGTTAATACTCACGGGGCCAGCTGGCTGAAGCTAATTCTTCCTTATCGTACAAGTAAAACCGGAGACCGTGGAGAATCCACCATCTTGAAAGAGTTTAAAGGCCGCAAGCAATGAGAGGGAGGGGATGTTTGCTAGAATATGCCCCTACGTAACACAATATGCAGGGTTGGAACTTTATCCATTACATAATGGATTTTATCAGTGATCCAAACCGTGCATATGATGGGACACCATCAGATGATCTAAATACCAAAATAAATCTCAGATTTAAATATTTATTCCCTTTAATTATTGCAATATTACCTAGATCGTACGTTTTCAAAATTTTGCTATGATATTCCAATCTATGTATTTTGATCATTTATGTACTCATTGAATGTGAGGCCCATCATATAGACGGTATTGATCATTGAAATATGAAGTCGATCAGATGTCTAATTCAAAAGTATATTACAGCAATACGTGGGGATGTATCGTAGCAAACATCGTGGGCATGGTGATTTCTACCGGCATGTTTCCGGTAAACCCGCAGTACGTACAAGGGGTACATGCGTGCTTGTACCGCGGGTGTTGCTAAAAGAACCGGCAGTCTCCCTTACGTAAATACGATGCTTGGGTCCCTCTTTTTCTCGTTCCCGGTAAAACATTAAAGACGGTCTAACCGCGGACAGCCGTTTTCCGGTCTCTGGGATATCTCAAACATATCGCGAGTTCTTTTTCTCGTCAATTTATCGCACATTTATCTTCATCTCGGGATGTGTTAAAATGAAGTATCACACACACAAGTAGTTGGACTATAAGTCACCGTCCAACCTGCAAAAAATTGTCAATTTATGAAACATGTACGGAATCCAATCGTCAGATTAGTTGGACCCACTTTGAGAAATAACCAATGGAAAAAATCTGTTTGATCCACCTGGTGAATTCTACACACTGTATAAAAACTGGGTCACCATCAATCTAGTTCAGAGTCGGCACGTGGTTCATTCCAAATGAGTGAATCGACCTAGCTTTTGTTTTGATGATCTTCATTGTGGGGGCAACCTATTAAACACGAGGGATTTCACACACAGGCATTTTTCAAGTAGGTTGGACGGTAACTAATAGCCGTCCAATTAGTTAAATTTTCTTAAATGAGAAAATGATCTGGCGTGCAACACGGGCAGCAGAAGTTCACCACAGGTTAATGCTATCTATGTAGGGAGCAGATTCCATGCCTCCGGCCTCTATGTCGTTCTGAGCACGTGCCACACGTGAATCGAATTGAAACCGTCCATTTCTTACTCCAATAGTCAATGGGGCATGGCCCAAAAATCATAGTATTTAAACAATTCTAACCCTTTTATTTGGTAGCATACAAATGAATACTGATAGACAAAACTAGTAATGGCAACCATTAAAGAAGCCCATTAATTTGATGGCTAAGATAGACCAATCAAAGAAATATTTGGCCAAGGGTCAATCAACGACTGAGCCTAAAGGATGCACGGTTCAGATCATCATGCACATGTACCACATGTTTTGCAGATAATCTAAAAGCACAAGAATGCCACGTGCCTCCATAGGCCAGTAATCCACTCCTATCTGTATCTGATCCATCCAAGATCCACTGTTTATTAAAATGTGAACCACTTTCCTTGACTCTTTGATTGTGGTTGGTCTGTGAAATCGACATACAACTGACTTTCGCTGTGCTTGCATGGCTTCCATACACAGAGTGTAGAGTTTTTGGTTTTTTCATGTTGTCATGCACTACACATGCATATAAAGATGGACGGATACTATTTTGGCTTAGGATCTGTTTCAATTAATAATTGTCAAGGTAATATAATGAAAAAGTGAGGTGGTTGCAATTTTTTTTACTTGATTTGTGAAAACATCTGGATTAATTTATCGATGATTATTGTGTCTATTTTATCGGTGATAAAATTTTATAGATGAGATTATTTCATCACGTTAGTATCAAATCATTAAATTCATAAATTGATATGTTTATTTGGATACAAAATTTCTATTATAATGTAATTTAAATGTACAACTATTATAATTTTCCTTACCTATGATTAGTCATTTCATTACTTTAATATCAAATTTATACATTGAAATTTTTGTTTGGATATAAGATTCTCGTGGTGTTATAATTGAAAAACAAAATTATTATAACCTTCTTTACATGTTTTCTAAAAATCTACATTTGGCCAACATTATAATGATGGGACTTTATATATATATATATATATATATATATATATATATATATATATATATATATATATATATATATATATAATGATGAGACTTCCCATTAATACCAAATTATTAAATTTATACTCAAATATTTTTGTTTTGATATAAGATTTTCTTGATATTATAATAGAAAAACACAATTATTATAAATTTCTTTACATGTTTCTGGAAACATTGCATTTTATCGACATTATAATGGTGAGACTTCCCATTACTTCTGTTGCTCTCAATTCAGCCAGTCAAGGCCTACTGGTGTGACCGAGAGCCTATATTAGAAGTACGTGTACATGTATGATTGCACAGGCGTGCTAGAGTTTGCTTGACTCAAGGATATTGACTGAATTGGTCGATACCCCTGCGTCGAGATGGACAAATTGAAGACTAAATCTGGACCTATAGTCTTCTCAATCACCAACTGATTAATAAATGTGCGGCATACTCAGGCGATTTGAGCAAGGGAATGGGTAATCTTCATCAATGAGTTCTTTTTACCTTATACTAGTGATTACGGAGTGATGTAAAACGGATCGCTGATTATCTTATGGCCTAGATGGACTAAAAGAAGACCGGTCGGGGTCGAAAGTGATCCAGATCGTTAAGACCGTAAACCGGCCATATCTCGCAATCCGGAATGAGTTTCGGGACATATAATATATCAGTTTTGGGGTAGCTCGAGTTACTTTAGCCAACCAACCCCGCTATACCGGGTTGCCCATGCCGGAATCGCGAGATTCGACCATATCGACGGTCATTAGGCTAGTTTATTTTCAGTTTACTATTTATAGTAAGTTTTAATTCGATCATAACTTAGGATCTATAGGGTTTTAGAATTAGTGCCCAACATGGAAAGGGCTTAGAACATTTAGTGGAACAACATGGTTGGTCCCGTTTGATAACTTTCTATTTTTTGCCGAAAACTAAGAGTTCTAGTAGGATTGAACGACTTCTATAAATAGTAAGTTTACTATTTATAGCAAGTTGTGTTTTCTAGGAGTTTGAGTTTAAGTTAGAGTTAGAGTCTGATATTTTACCTAGGGTTTAGTTTCATATTTATATGCATTATAATTCCGTTTCTATGCATTCAATTATAAAAAAAATAATTATTCGGAATTAAATTCCTCTTTTTATCCTTTTATTTCTTCTCGTGGATTCGAGAAACACTCGGTTAGGGAGACGGTGATCAACCTACCACGTCCTCCTTGCTTCACGGAGTCTACTAGTTTAAAGACTTTCTATTTCACCAGTGCTTTAATGTGGTATTTTTCAATCGGAGTAAAAAATTCACACATAATAGAATAAGAACTAACATAAACACAATCGATTTTTATTAATATATTGGCCCTGTTACAACCGTTGTGCTTTAAACTCTTTTATTAAAGCGAAAAGAAAGATAAATACTTGATGTGCCTATTGGAACAGATAATTGAGGTGGATTGTCAGCAGGATATGTTCGATGTATGAACAACTGAATCGAAACTCAGATGGACATAGTGATTTGACAACTTAAGGCTGCAAATATTTAATATACTCCTAAGATAAATGTATAATAGCAGGAGTCACTAGGCAGTAGTGAGTTAGGCTAGAAAAAGTAAAATATGCATGAAAATAAATTTGACATGTAGATAGATATGTTTAGCGTGGGGCCTCGAGCTCTTCTTCGGATGTTCATTTTATAGAATTCTCGAGGTGGTGGAAGGCCCTCATTAGGCTTATGGGTCCTTCAGAATTCTTTGTGCGGGTTTTCCGGATACATAACTTTTCACTTCCCAAATCAAGGTTTGCTTTGAAAAGAAAGAGCTCTAAATTCGTTGGCTTCTCGGATTTCTTTCTATAGCTTGTCTTCTATAGAGATCTTTGTAGTCCACTAAAGATCTGGCCTGGTGCCTCTAGAGTCCCTTCGGTGAAGACAATTAGACTAAGGTTTGGAAAACTCAAGAGCCTAATCTCTATCGAACGTGGTCATTTAATGTTTGTTGATGGCCCACCTTGTCATCTTCCAAGTGTTGGACTATTTGAGTCAAACCACCTCCTTCATTTGACTGCCTTGAATGGTAATGGCTTGGAGTGATGGAGGATTTGACCCCTGATACTGATCTATCATTTGGATAGATTAAATCTCCAATTCTTTTTATTTTTTTGGTTGCATGGAGTGGGAACCGATGTAAGTTCAGTCGTTCTTCTGCGATTCAAGTCTAGGACTAAATCCAGTTGGATTCATATAGCAACTTAACCTTTCAATTTTTGAGATCTTTTAGATCGCTGCTAGCTCTCGAAACGTCTCTGGAAAAATATCCCATTTTAAAAGGATTACAAGAGATAACCTCGTGGATGAGATCATATCCAATTGTATGAGATATAATATGCTCACCTGACGGGTCTTTTATAATCGTTCAAGGCACGTTCTTCATTTAATGGGCACATTAATTATGGTCATATGGCGTGCGACGGTTCATTCCCTTTAAGGGCTTAATAAGAGTCTGTATCGTTGCAATAATGATTGAATGCGTAAAGCTAAAGGAAGATCAAACGCAAATCTTCTTTAAGTGCGAATACAATTCTGACTGTGCCAAACACGTAGCGTCTCCACGTGACATCTTCTTATTGGCCCACGTCAGGGGGCCAAAAATGGGTGTAAAGAACTTTAATATCAAATCATTAAATTTATACATTAATATTCCTGTTTTGATATAAAAAAAATTTAGTGTTATAATAGAATAACACTTATTATAAATTTCTTTACATGTTTATGGAAACATCTGCATTTGACCAACTTTATAATGATAAGACTTTCCCATTAATATCAAATCATTAAATTTATATACTAAAATCCTCAGTTTGCATATAAGATTTCCATGGTGTTATAATAGAAAAACATAATTATTATAATTTTTTTACATGTTTCTTGAAACATTTGCATTTGACCGACAATTGTTAGGTTTAATTTCATGTAGTAAAATCATAATGATTGCACTTTTCCACTCAATCCAAATAGACCTTAATTATTTTCATAGTTAAAATCTTATTGCATATATAATCAAAGTTAGACAATTTATCTATTAGGGCAATAGCTATTAAGTGTAACGCCTCAGATTTTCGAGATTTATTTGAAAATTTTTGAAAATTCATTTTTAATTTATTTTTTTATTAATTATCGTACATTTACTGTTGATTTGCGAATAGCGGGACATCCGTAGGAGATCCGATAGGGGACCCTTTACAAAAGTTGCTTAGAATTATCCCATAAACATCGTAGAAAGATCAGATTTCAAAAATCACGCATTTTTCAGATAATTACGAAAATGCCATTAGTTAAACTTAAGTTAAGATACCATTTTTAAGTATTATAGTTTCCGACAATCACTTTCACGCAAAACCCTGGATTTAAGCTTTTGGGCACATATTAACCATACACATCAAATTTCAGCCCTTAAATCATAGTAGAAGTAGTCCTGATTGTCAAATCAGCCCCTTAACCCTTGATTTTCATGTCCATCGAGTGAGGAAAGTAGATGGTTAGTCGTAGTCAAATATTTCTCTTCATATGAGTGACTTGGATCGTCTTTATCATGGACCAATAATATGATTTGAGTGCCCCACCTTGATAAGCATCTTTCTTATGCGCGAAGTTATCCCATTTTAGAAATTAATGAGTTACCAACTCTTTTTAAATCTGAACCTTTCAATTTACCCACTTCTCACCATCAATCGCTTCTCAAATTTGGACCACTTATTATACTCATATGACTACGAGTTTACACAAAGTTTGGACCCCGATCTATAATCCTACACCGTTGAACCACAAAGCCAGCCCCTTCATTTTTCGTCAAAAGTTGAAATTTCAGATCTAGGCATTTCTCACCATCAATCAACTACTAAACTTTGTACAATTATTTGCCTATCATGACCATATATTTTTCTAAAATTTGGGCCCTGATCATCAAGCGTAGACCGTTAATTGAGATCAAGCCCATTTTAGCACCCGTTAGGCCATTTTCAAGGATCGGCCAATCTAGAATGTGGATCATCAAGAAATTTACGTATTTGGACTCTACTCTTCGAGCTTGATAAGATGAACGGATTGGAATTGATCATAGATCATCCGAATATTGAGATTTGAGAAACCTACCTCAAGAAGTTGTTACACAAGACCTCACGTGCACATCCCTCTCCATATTTCTACTACGCACCTCCAAATCCTTCTCTTAACCCTAGCCTCCATGCCTTAGAAAGAGAGAGAGAGAGAGAGAGAGAGAGAGAGAGAGAGAGAGAGTTCTTTCTCATATCTTTCCAGCGGCTAGGATCTTCTACAACCCTCTTCTTCTAAGTCCATCCTAAGGTGAGGATTTTCCTTCAAGCCTTTCATTAATAATACCACGATTATCATAAGTTTCTTTTGTGGCATGTGAAGTTATTTTTTTTAATTGCTTATACATATAACATGAAGTTTGATGTCAGATTTGTAATGAATACCATTGTATGGTGATGTGATTCCTTGTTTAGATTTTTTTACTAAGAAGCATGTGTATTTGTGTTATTTTTTTTAAATCTATGCCCTTATTTTCTTAGTCCATGTATTACAAGTAAGATTGATTTTTCATATTGTGATATGAAATATGTGTATAAGATCATCATATGGACATCCCATTATTGTATACTCTTTGTCCCTAAGTTGGTAAAATTATTCGATGTAGAGAGATGGAACCCGTGAGAGGTGTCCATGATGAAAGAATATATCTTGACTTAACTGAGAGAGTGAAGTGATTGTTTGTTAATGGATCCTTACATGTACATGATGCTTGATTTGATTCATTTACAGTACATGGGTATTTTAATGAATTTGGTCATGATGTACAACATTGGCTTTTTGAAACATGATGAAATCATAAAACGGGACAATGAGTGGACACTAATGGTATACAAATTCTCATGAGCCGGGGTTGGTGCTATGGATACTAATCCCGTGTTGTCGGCCTATGCTGAGTTGCTTGCGACTCCCCATAGTGACCACTGAGTTTTATTTAAATCGGTTGTATGCGAAAACACTTAAATAAAGGTGAAACTAAAGTCATGCATTCACTTGGCTCCATGTGGGTGTACGGAATTGAGAATAGGCTAGAGCGTCCTACTTCTCCCGTACACTGTCACGTGTAGATTTGGGCTATGAGCCTCCCGTTTCTCACGTGGTCGGGCAAAACTATGGGCTTGTGCGTCCCGGGAACCTCTGGTGACTAGTGGCTAGCATGAAGTCGTAACAGGGAGTCTCCCACTTCATGGATTATGATTCTAGCCAGGGTGCCTTAGCCATAGCATGCATTCCATGCATCGCATTAACAAAGATTTTTAGTTGGTTGTTTTGATTTGATTAAATGATAATATATTGCTTGCGTTTACTCTGTACCGTTATTATTATTCTTGATTATCTTGGAGGAAATATTCCCCACTATGATAGCGTTTAACGCTATCCCAAACACAATTTAGATGATGCAGGTGAAGATCCAGGTATTGAACTCGATTTTTAAGGAAAAGAGTTCGATGGTTCGTACGATCACATGATGGATGACGATGTTAGATAAACTTAGTTGATGTTTTCATTTATTAAATATTTCTTTGAGTAGTTGATACATTCATGGAATTATAATAAGTCTTCAAGAGAAAACATGATTTTGTGTTTTAATTAATCAGTATGGATATTGGTTGGTTCCCTTATTTAAACATTGATGATGACGTAGTAAGTTTGATAGAATAAGATGATAATTGTTTCCGCCATTGTACTTGAATGCTATATTTTACTATTTGACAAATTAGTTATTCCATAAATTACTTGGGAATTCGGCCGTCGTATTATATACGAGAGTCGAAAATCTCGGGTCGTTACATTAAGTATGGCATGTCATAATTGAATTGGTCAAATGATCTTCGTTTAGAGGATTTATGTTTATCAATATGGATGAATACAGAATCAATACTTAATTAGGATATATTTAGGCAAATAGTCATACACCAAAACTACAAAGCACCTACATTTCTAATGCGGGTTTAGTACTACCTCATATGTCCCAAGCTTGGAGTAGGAAGTGCTTTGAGGGGCCCACTGTAATTTATAGGTTTTATTGATATTGTCTATTCATTTTGTTATCTCATTTAAGGGTATAAGCTAAAAAATGAGACAGATCCAAGACTTAACTTGACCACACCAAAGGAAGTAACAGTAATAATGATGCTCACCGATGAAACTTTAATTCTTAGGGCCCATCGTGATATTTATTTTGTTGGGAAAAATCAAAATCAAACGAGATAAACCACAATACAACAAGCAAATTGACAAAGTAAGAGAAGGCAATCTGAATTTAATGTAGAAAACCCCCCACAAGTAAAAAATCATGGCACAAAGTGAATAATCCACTATGAATAAGAAGTTACAAGAGATTATAGAAGAATGACTAACCCTGAATCTCAATGCCCCACAAAGAAATCCAAGCTTTCCTAAAGAAAGACGAATGTAGCCTTTCCTCTCAAGCTAATTCTCTCACTCTTAGCCTCTCTTAATCCACACGAATACGTCTAAGACTCCCTATGTTACCCTAATCTCTCATTACACCCCTTTAAATAGGAAACAACCGGAATTAGAAACAAATCTCGTGCAAAACCATGCAACCGACCTTATAGTTCGTGCACCACCAGGTGCCCGACAGAACTAAAATCTGTTTAGAGAGTTCCAGTAAAAATTTAGGAAAATTTCGAGCTCCCTACAACAATTGTTAGGCCCCTTGCAGCAGTCCTCGACCCTCTACAACCCCCCAAAAACAGATCCAGCAGTCCAGATTCCAAAAGCCCTGTCTGGGGCAATTTCGGACGCTTGAGCCAAGATAGTTGGGTGCCCAACATCCCTTAGTGTCCAAGATTGAAGACATCCCTAACATATTTGCCATCTAACATGTTCATAAGGTCACGTAAACCTAGATGAATGGATAATACAAATATCACCCTTCATCAAAACTTTTGTGGCTCCAACGAAGATTTTAATGGGGAGCATTCCATCCCCATTATGTGGTCTACTTAAGCCTTGAACTCTTTTCTTTTTACTTATACCCTAAAATGATATGAAAAAATGAACGGACGGTGCGGATAAAACCCATATATACATTATGTCAAGCCCCTCAAAGCCCTACCTATTCTAAGCTTAGGTAGTATCCACCTTGCCCCTTCATTTCGTGATCAAGGGGGAAGCGGATTGTGTATTGAGTAACTTAGAATGCTGAGCGTACTGAGTAAATTCTATCGAAATAATTATGATCTATTTATTTTATCTACTTTGTCCATCCATTTTACCAAATAATTTTAGGGCTTGATCTAAAAAATGAAGCACATCCAAAGCTCAAGTGGACCACACTATAGGAAATAGTGTGAATTGAACGTCTACCATTGAAAATTTCTCAGGGGCCACAAAACTAAAAGTTTTGGATCAAGCTGGTATATATTTTTTTTTCCCTTCATCCATGTCTATGTGATCTTAAGAACAAGTTGGATGACAAATAAATATCATTATAGGCCCTGAGAAGGTTTCAACATTGGATATCATTATTCCCACTTTTTATTGTGATTGGTCCACTTAAGCTTTGGATATGCTTCAATTTTGGGCTTAAACCCCTAAAATGAGCTGGAAAAATGTATGGATAGTGTGGATAAAGCGCATGTTTACAGTGGGCCCAATAGAGTTTTCTCAGTACGATAAAAGCCTATTGAGTTACTCTGTACGCAATCCGATTTTGATCAAGGGGTCTAAGTGGTGGGATCCCACTTACAAGTGGCAGTGTGTACATGAATTGCCTTGTAGATGCATGTAATCTTAAGAGCTGCTTGGCACCATGGATTTGGGGGGACTTGAGGGGATTTTAAATCCCCTATCCATTTGGCACCATAATGTAAGTGGGGGGTTTCAAATCCCCTCAAAGAGAGGATTTGAAATCTAAGGTGAAAGCTAGGATTATATCTAAAATCCTCCCATGAGTCGCATGTGTCACGCCTCGAAATTCGGTACCCGAGTTGGTTAGACTTGACTTCAAATTTTAAGTCATGATTAAATTTTTAAGCAATAACAACCACAATTTAATATAAATTGCATTATAATAAATCGTTCTTCTTACAATAGATTGATGTTACTTTCAAACTCTTACTATCCAATTAAAATTTTTTCTTTCAGTACAAAAGAAAAAACTATAACTATATCTTTGCTTACTCTACTCCATGATTAAATCTTACGCCCTGCAAAACTGTTTAAGTGGGCATGAGTATAACAGTTTATGAGATCATATCCAACCAAAATCTAAAGTTTGTAGATTATCAAATATATAGTTAATAGAAATATTTTGATTAAATTTGAAATACGAATTTAAATATTAAATTACAAAATAACGTGAATGCAATACTGAAATTGTAAAGATACTGTAAATACTTTCAACAAATTCTCATCAACAATAATGTAAATAACATCATTCTTTATAATACCATACCTAAGTGGATGGCCGCGTTGCATTAACGCCCATGCACCGGTACCTTGTGGTGAGGGACATATTCATACGTTAACTGGTCAGACTACTGCTCCAGTTGTACCTCTGACGTATGTCCGCGCATACAATTATACTCATATGTCGTACACAAAGGAAACTCCAAAGGATCCAATGGGTTATAGGGCTTTTCACCCAAGGTACATGATTGCCCTACTTGCTGACTTTAGGGTCTTCCACCCAAGGGACACGATCGCCCTACTCGCTAGCTTTAGGATCTTTCACACAAGGGACACAATCACCCTACTTGTTGAAACTTTTATCTCTTTTTTTTCACCATTCGATAATTAATAGAAATGCATGTGTATCATGAATGATTCAAAATCAACGATAAAATAATTTAATAATTCAGATTTTCATATTATAATGTAGGTTCTATTTCAAGATGTAAAAATTTGATACTATTAAAATTTAGTCCTTAAAATTTCTATAAGATAGAATTATTGTTAATATATTTTTTTACAGTTTGGGATTCTTTTTTTTTACAGGTAAAATTAAAATTTCTTTATATTTTTTAGAACTTTCTGAAAATATTAAAAATTCAATATTAATATGAAAATCTCTTTTATGTATTAAATTTATTTAAATATGAATATAATCCAACTATTAATATAAATTCTCAATTATCTTTAATAAAATATAGATATTATTATTATAAACATCTTAATTAAAATTATTTAAGTAAATTTTTTATTTTTACTCAAGAGTTGAATTAGAAGGAGAAACTATTCGATTTTAATTTAATATTAAATTTTATTAAAATCTCAGCTCAATCAAATTATACAACTATATGCAACAATTATTTTTAATTCAGTGAAATCTAAAATTTAATTTATAAAAAAAATGATCAAATCCTAATTTTTTTTAACAAATAAGAAATAACTTAACCCATTTTAAGAAAATAAATATTCAGAATTTTAGTGATGAATATGAAATTAGAATTTCAAGTTGTTGTACGATCAATTACCATAGTATTATTTCCTAGTAAATCATATATTCTATCCTCTAAAATTATGAAATAATAATCTGAAAATTTTAGATCAGGTACGGATCACCCACCTAAACAAAACTTCAGAAAGCTTTAATTTTTTTTTGTTTTTTTTTTTTACTTTCGTTTTTCTTTTTCTTCTTTTCTTTTTCTTCTTATTTCTCTTTTTTTTTTTTCTTTCTTTCTTTCCTTACTGCTCTCACGTCAACACTATAAAGCAGATTCTCTCTCTCTCTCTCTCTCTCTCTCTCTCTCTCTACAACACCTCACGTCACACAAGTGATCAGTAATACTCCCCCTCTCACCCTTTATTTATACTTTTTTTTTCACATGTGCTAATTGCAACTAGATGCAACGTAGCTAGTAAATGATTTTGTTTTCTTCTTTTTTTCTTTAAAGAATGTGTTCGGTTTAATGTTGTGTATACATGTGCCACATCAAGCCACATGCATGTGCTACATGTGTGTTGCATGCACCTGCCATATGTATGTGGATAAAAAAAAGTGTGTATGTCACATGTACAATTGGTAAACACGTACAGTGTGAAAAATATGAAGTGTTTATGGATGGATGGTATAGATGGATGGATAGATAAATGTATGGCCAACTGAGTGAGTGTGTGAATGACGGCTAGACTTCATGATGTACATGTGAATTGGAAGTGAGATAGTCAGCTAGGATATGAGGATGGGTTAGATGAAAAAGTGATGAATGGTAGTGATTATGGTTCTTTGATGTTTAGAGATGTGAATGTACGATTGGATTTAGAAATAGATTCTCATATTAGAACTTATGACGTGACAAAAATAAAATAAAATGTATGAGTGTATGTATAAAGAAATTTTCACTTAAAAAAAATTAATGAATCAGAGGTTTCTCCTTGTATTTTATTTTTTAAAAGCTCAATAGAACCGTAAACAACACCAATGTGGCCCGATACAGAAACTAATCCGATGCAATTGACAAGTAAGGCATCCATCTTGATATGAACCGTTAAAATTCTATTCACATGGGCCATTTGATGGCTACAAGATTATATGTGATGGACGGTTGAATGAATATAAAAATGAGATTTAAGTGGACCATTGGGTAACTCAGTAAGTGGAGAAGTCGATGTATGGTAGATTTTATGAATGGGTTACTTAGTTATGAGATGTTGGGTGTCAGATGTAGGGTTTTGTGTGTGTAAGATTTTCTTCTCTTTATAAATTACAAGTTTGCTAGCAAGACATGTATTTGACTTGTTAGCCTTTAAAACTTATTCTATTGTGTTCTAATGTAAGAAGTAATCCAATAAAATTGTTAGGAAAAATGTGAAGATCATTATGGTGAATTTTGTTTGATTTTTTTTTTTGCTCTAGGGCTATTCAAAAAATTGACCAAACCGATAAAACCGATCGAATAGATCGATTTCGGTCGGTTTTTCAATCTATTTCGGATCGGGTCGGTTTTTTAATATAAAAAACCGAGAGTGTTGGTTCGGTTGTTGGTTTATGAAAATTATAAACCGTTTTCAGCTGAACTGAACCGATATGTGTGTGTGTGTGTGTGTGTGTGTGTGAGAGAGAGAGAGAGAGAGAGAGAGAGAGAGAGAGAGGTTAGCCCTACTTCAATATTTACGTGAAATCCACTCTAACCAGTAAGGGTGCCACCCCAAGTTAGGCCCAAGACTGAAATATCATCTTGATCTATAATTCAAGTGGGCCACACCAAGAAAAAGAGTTTAGAGGGTAATGTGTCATGTACACTATTTTCCAATCGTGTGGTCCACCTATATCAAAGATGGCGCTGGTTTTTCATCTTTAGGCCTAAAGTTGGGTTAGTCACCTGCTAGTTGGAGTGGATTTTTAAAATTTATGATAGTGGGGCCCATTTAAACTACATTACCAATTACCTCATGTCAAGTAAAAGAATTTTACGTAGACACGGACTATACAACATAGTGAGGGAGCGAATTAGGATAACAATTCAATGGGTGTTATCCTAACTGTGTGGAGCCCACCTTGATGTATGTTTTGTATATACATTCGGTTCATCTATTTTCGTCTATCATTTTAGGACATGATTCCAAACCTCGAGAAGATCCAAATCTCAAGTAAACCATACCATTAGAAATAATGATGAATAATCATTAGAAGCATTTTATGGGCCACAAAAGTTTTAAATTGAGGCCCAAACCGATAAAACCGACAAAATCGAATCGACCCGAATTTATCTGGTTCGGTTCAGTTGGTGATGGTTCAACGGTTCAGTTCGGTTGTTAAATATTCAAAACCGACTAAGTCGGTTCGGTTGGATATTTTCCTCAAAACCAAATCGACCGAACCGTGCACAGCCCTAGTTGGCTTAATTGATGAATCAAAGTATGATGTAAGGTTAGATGATAAGATATGATAATCTGACGATTAAGAGCTTAATCTCATATACAGGTAAATGTACGGTTACTTCTATACTTATGTGTAAGATGATTTTTTTTGTTGTTGAATCAAGTAGATAAATTATCATATGAACATCTTATATTGATGATCTGAAAATTTAAACTACAATCCAAAAAATGGATGGATGAGTGAGTGATAGCATACTTTGTATGGCGAATAAACGGGTAAGTTTAGTGCATGTTTTATAATTGTACTTAAATTGATGAATGAATAAACAGTTGATCTTAGGTATATAAGTGAAGAGAGTGCATGTACACACACACACACACACACACACACACACACACACTCACACACCAAAATCATACAATTTCAATAAGTGGGACACTAAATAAATCAATCACACATATCAATGGTCGCTCCTTACAAAAATTAATGGATGTGTGTATATACGAAGGTATGGATGAATAGTTGAATTATATATATATATATATATATATATATATATATATATATATATATATATATATATATATATATATATATATATATATATGCATTCATGTGTACACATGCACACCAAAATACTGAGTCATTACAGCATGTGGAACATGTGTGTCACTAGGCTACTAATTTATTGGGCATGTGGCCCACCAATGATATCCCAAAACAATTGAATTATCAGCTGCATCATTAAAATTACTTCAATAGGATGAGCTACGCAATCCAAAATTGTCCATGTAAATCAATGGTTAAAAATCATTGATCAGTCACTTAGTTGTGATCCTATGCTTGTGGCCCATCCCAGACTTAAAATTTCATCATTTTCAGCTGAAATATATATTTCAAAGTGCTAATTACAATCATTGTGCTAAACCTTACATAAGTAAACTAATTACTAATATTAAAATTGATTTAGTAATTAAATTCAAACTCCTTTAAGCATAGCTCCCTTTGGATTTAGTGGGGATTTCAAATCCAGGGTGCCAAACACAGCAAGGGTATTTCAAATACAGGGGTTCCACAGCAGGGGTAGAAATAGTCTTGTCAAAATATCATTACCATCTCAAGAACCGGTGGCGAAGTGAGGAGAAATTGAAATTGCAATGTATCGTGAGAAATTGGGTTGCGTAGAAAGGAATACTAATATGTTTCTCGGCAACCTAACTTAGTGCGGACGACACGTGTGAAAATGGGAAGTCTATTCTCGCACGCAGCTGCGGTCTTACAGCAAATCGTAATTCACTGAATGGGCAGAATAACTGTCAGATATCCATGCGTACGACGCACGTGTCACAGATACGGGCCATTCATCATCGAACCGTCCGATTTACTTTAAAATCACGATAGTACGCTCGTGAGGACAGCTACACATGTATGGACGGAGATCGAGTACTGTCCCTGCCTTTACCCAGACAGATTTTATGAAATCGGATTGCGTCCTGAGTTACTCAGGTACGCTTTTATCGTACTGATTAAACTCTGTTAAGCCCACCGTTAATGTACGTGGTTTATCCACACCGTCCATCCGTTTTTCAAGGTTATTTTAGGGGTTGAACCCAAAATCGAAGCATTTCCAAAGCTCAAGTGGACCATACCATAGGAAACCGTGTGAATAATGATTTCCACCGTTGAAACCTTCCTAAGGTCTACATTGATGTTTATTTGTCATCTTACTCAGTACACAATCCGGGAATCAATACCAAGGGTTGAAATTGGTTATCTTCACTCAGTGTTGTTACCCTCGGGAACAGCGTAGTGGGTGTTACCCATGCCGTATGGCCTATATGGATGATATTTTGTATATCCACTCCGTCCATCCGTTTCTACAGCTCATTTTAGGATGACGTTCCAAACGTTATGCAGATCCAAATCTCAAGTGGACTATACCACAAGAAACAGTGTGATTGAGTGCTTCACCATTAAAAATTCCAAGGAGCCCATTGTAAGGTTTTGATAATGTTTATTTACAATCCAAGCTCTTGATAATGTCAATATCGTCTTAATGAAGGGGAAATATAAATATCAGATTGATCCAAAACTTTTGTAGCCCACAAAACGTTTTTAATGGTTATTCATCACTGTTTCTAGTACTATGGTCCACCTGAGATTTGGATCTTTTTAGGGTTTTGGATCACATCATAAAATGATATGAAAAATCAGATAGACGGCATAGATATATAAAAAATACATCAATATGGCCCCACATGATAGGGGTAACACCCACTAAGCTGTCCCCTAGGGGCTCTCAATGGAGCGGGCCAGATCCGAGATCTGATTCACTCTGAATCCATATAATGCGGATTTGGATCTTAAAATAGGTCTAATTACTTAAATGGACCGAATATGGATTCACAGGAACATATCCGACTTCGATCCGAATCTAATTAATATCTGACTCATTGTCACCTTACTGTATATGTTATATTCATGCTGGCCATCCATTTTACAAATTATTTTAGGCCATGTCTCAAATTGAGACATGCCACTCTTTGGTCAACCATACCATAGTAAATAGTGGGATTTGCATCATTTTTCTACTAAATTAAATATATTATATATATTTTTATATTTGTAATGGGGGTGGATTCGGACATAGATCCGACCCGAATCCGATGGTTATATGGATTTTGGATGGGAAATGGATCTAACAATTTATAAATGGATCGGATATGGATATCACATTTTGGATCCGAGTTGGATCCGAATCTGATCCGAATCCGTCTACAGATATACGAACTTGGAGCCGGATCCAACTAGATCCGATCCAGATCCGACCCATTGAGAGCCCTAGTTCCCCGGGTAACATCTAATTCGCGCCCGTCTACCAAAGGTGCTGGGTGTTTTGAATGGCCTACTTTAAGTGTTTTTATCTTCCTGATTTTTAGACTCCCATGGATAGAGTAGTAGCCCTGGCCAGGCACGTCTCTGCGCCAAGGTAATCTCTTAAGTCTCAGCGGAGCGGATTAGGTGCTGGGGAGTCTCATCCACTACTGTGCGGCTGTGACAGTAGAGCCTACTTTAATGTATGTGTTGTATATCCATGCTGGCCATACGTTTTTTAAAAATCATTTTAGGACAGTAGCACGAAATTGAAGTTTATTTGCCATTAAAAATCATTTTAGGACAGTAGCACGAAATTGAAGTTTATTTGCCATTACCCGTTCATAAGATGGCACAGACTTGGTTGAAAGGAATCAACAAATTAATATCAGCTTGATCGAAAACTTCCCTGGCTAACAAGAAGTTTTTAATAGTCAATCACTATTATTTCATGAGGTGGGTCTACTTCTTTTTCTTTCCTTTTTTTTTTTTTTTTTTCCTCTGGTCATTCAACGCACCTACCCTGTTAGGTGTGCAATGCACCCACACGGTTAGTCACATGAACCACCCGCCCACCACCGGTGGGCCCAGTGTGTCTCCTTAGTACTTGAACTTTAGACCTGCTGTTGAAACGCCTACGGGTCTTCCAGCTGGGCTAGTAGGCGAGACAGTGAGGTGGCTCCACCTGACATTAATTAGGATTTACTTTTACACTCATGCCCTAAAATGATCTAAAAAAACGGATGGACAGTATGCATATACTACACATACATCAATGTGTTCCCACGGTAAGGATCGCACCGTGTTGGGTGAGGCCCGGGCGGCACCTAATCCGTACCCAAGTCTCACATGCATGCAGTTTTTTCTCGTGGAACTTTTTTTTTTCCTAGATGCCCATTTATACTCCACAAGTTCGACCTGCATGATTCGTAAACAGACTTGGATTTTTGTCCATGGATTTTGCACGGCTTATTCTACCTGATGAACGATCCGGATTATTCACACGGATCCTTGACGCGTAGTCCGTACCCTAACGTGAGGCCTGCGCCCTGAATCTCGCCTCTTTTATTATCAGCGAGAATTCTGCTCATGCCGATTCCTCGGCAAAAAATCGGACCATAGCTCCAGGACTCTTGTGCTAGTTTACCTCCAAAATAGTGGTGACTCATCAATAATTTACACGTGGCACACATGTACAGCCATCCAGACCGTCCAATCGTGGGAAAACTTATAGATGGAGCATAGATTGGAAATCACACCGACTTAGCAATCGTAAAGATAAAAAAAATTTGTGGCTACCAAATTTGTGGTTAAAAGTAAAATAATGAGTAGTCTAAATTAATGGGGTAAAATAACAATGGTCGTTATCATTTTTTCAGTATTATTTTCACTATGCTCCTTTCACAAACGAGTTAGCCGTTTGGATAACCTGAATTTCCAATTTTAATAAATGGTGGTAAACTATCGCAGGAGTCCAAAGTCATGATAGACCAGATCAGAGATTTTTCAAGGGCGGAAGTCGCACTAGCTACACACCCTTATGACTGCTAAATACGCCCATCCTTTCGATTTGGATATTCTGTCTATGACCAAAAGTGGAAATGATGGGTGTAGTTAGCAAAGAAAATGGGTGTCAATAGCATTTTCTCTATTTTTTTAAAATAAAATAATACAGATATTCTGAGATTTTTGGTGACTAATTGCTTGCACGTCTCCTTCTATGAGGCCTCATGTGAGAGAGATGGGAGTGGTTAGTTCCTCAATATCTAGTGTGCACTAGCTTTAAGTATTTGGATATGAGGCCAGATCTAATCCGCTGATCATGTGTGGCCCACCATGATGTGTTCATGACATCCAATCCGTCCATCATGTGTGTCCCCTCACGTTCTCTTTAGCATAGAAAAATCACAGTGACCCAATACTCAGGCAGGCCACGTCGTGTAAAATCACTACATAAAATCTATAAATCATGTGGTGCGGCTCACCTGAATTTTGAAATTTCATGATGTTTTGGTTGTCCATTCATCCTGGTGGGGTGCGTCTTATGTATGGAGTGGATGTTAGATTAAAAAAACACAGTGGGTGCACATACTGTATTGTAGGTTAAGCTCAAGCCATAAAGCTTTACAGTGCACCCAGCCTCTTTAGATATTGAGAATGACTTTAATGCGCACAGGAGCACTAGAGGATGATGTAAATATCATTTTTGTCCATTTAATGAAAGTTGATGAGGATTTATATTCATCCGAAAATCTGCATTTTCAAATGTCCATTTGAAGTGCCGGCGTCGACATTTATCAGATGGTAGACCCAGTTGTCCTGCACCTTGGTTGTACATGATTCAACCTTCAGCTTGGCCGACTCACCATTAATTCTGTCAACTCGCACTTGACTCGGTCAACTCACAACAACTTGACTGAGTCACTTGACTGGAACATCCATAATTCTATGGTGAAAAGGAGGCAAGTTTTTGTTAAATGTAGGATACATGTGTACATGACAACTTTACATACAACACTATCTCTTACAATGATAGTTATGTAGATTTAGGAAGATTAGGGTAGAATCATATACATCTGTCAAGTTATGCTCGTCATGTTTATATATTCATTTGTATCTCAATAAAATACATTCAGGGCATGCTTGGATAGTAGATTATCCCAGTAATGTAATGTAAAAGTACTATTATTATGATTTACCACAGGTAAACTAAAAATAAGAATCATTGGTCAAATGCAATGTTTCAGGAGACAAGTAAACAAATTTGTATTCAAGCACCCATTGTAGTGTGAACGCATAGGAGTGTGGAGTGTGTAAGTGCGTGTGACAAGAAAAAGAAGTAAATAAATTTGTAATCACTAAAATTTACATTGCAATATTATAGTGAAATCTCAAATCCAAACAACCACATCAGTCCTTTTTTTCCAATGGTTTGACATTGAAGTAATTAAAAAGTTTCTTCTATACAATTTTACCATGATAGACCTAACATAAAAAATATCATGAGTCAAATGCAATGTTTTCATAAGATAAGAAGTTTATAATCATTACACTTTCACAATAAATTACGTTAGTAATTTGTAATTCAAACCGGCATTGACATGGGCTTTTGATCCTCACCATTCATTAGCCTACATCCCCATCAACCTGAACCCAAATCTTCATATATAATCATCCATCTATTCTTCTGAATTGTCTTGTCTCTTTCCATCATTTCATTATCGATCTTATCAGTATTGCCCTTCGTTTCTTGAAAGACATCACAACACCCAACAAACTGTCTCAATGTACTCCAGCGGACTTTGCCCAAATAATAAAAATACTTGTTCATTCCCACTGTTGTTGATCGAACACCATCCAATCTTTGCTCACCACCTCTTGATCTAATCATAATGTATTGCCGACGGCTTGGTATGTGAATCTGGACCCAAATCTACAACGCCATTTTGGTCGGCAACAATTTTATCTCCACCCGCCAAATTTTTATATTGCCTAAAGTTTTCTATAATCCACATTTGATGATGAGAAATTTTACTTTGTTATATGTTATGGTGGCATAGTGTTGTGATAAATGTCTTGTATTCTTGAAAACAGTGCAGTTAAAATCCTATTTCAATAAACATAAGTGAGACGAACTTGAGAATCTTTATAGCTTAAATTTTAAGTTATTATTGTTAATTCTCTTTAGCAATTTAAATTTTAGTAAGTGATGTAATTTTTTTCTCTATATTATGCAATGAGTTATTTGATATTCTAGCAAAGTTTGACACTTGATTGTAGGCGCTATGAAATTATACACATGGCATCCACAAATTCAAATTAAACCAACTACATATCATGGAACTCACATTCCTTAAGTCAACAGTCCCAAATTTGATATTGTGGAGCTCACAGTCGCTAACTCACTGTCCCAAAATCAGATTTGTTGAAGGATCCTAACCTTTTATTCATGGATACTTGTTTGTTGAAATGAGATTATTAGATTCTTTTCACTTCTAATTGCCTAATAAACATCCACCGACTCCATAGATAATTAAATAACTAGATCTAAATTTCACCATACAATTGCAACTCATGATTTGTACTGTTTAAGTTGAAATATATTCATATGCCACATGTGCAATTTCAAAGTCCCTCCATGCTAGCAAAATAGACACCTAGCTAATTTTGGTAGGCTAAAGATAGAAAATGGAGCCAGAAAAGAATACAAATAATTGAAACCTAGAAGAAAATTTGGAAAAATCCCACATGTGCAAGCAATGAACATTTAAAAAAAAAAAAAAAATCTTCAAATGAAATGAAATAAAACAAAAGCCCATGGTAAGAACATATGGTACGTCAGTTGAATGAAGAAATTAGGTGGGGTTTCACTAACATGCGCATATAGCTCATGACATATCATATTACTATAGATATTTAGGTAGTTCTTTGTCAGAAGTAGTAGTTAATTGTAGCAAGAAATTTTCCCTCTCATTGACGTCGATATGGAAATGAAAATGAAAGGGATTGCCTAACTATGTTTGTAAAGGAAATAGAATCTAATTTGGAGGTATTCTAGCTCCACAAGCACCACATTTGCCAACCTTACAAGTGTACAAGACATCTGAGTGGTTCGAAGTTGACCGTATGGAAAAAAATCAGGCCCGTCCACTCACCCAGGTGGGCTACACGTGGTTGTCGATTGTGGACCTTTGGAAATTTAATTTAAACCGTCCATTCTTTTTTAGCATCGGGTGACCCACTAGATGAGTGGGCCCTCCAGATTTTTGCATATGGTCATCTTTCCTTGAGCCCACTTAATGCACAACGTTCAGATGTCTTATACACTTTTTGGGTTGGCATGTATGGAGAGAATGAGTGTGCTTGAATAAAAATCCAAAAGTTTCTTATTCGTATACATGACTAATTTCAGGTAAGAAAAGCGTATGTGGAAGGTAGAATTAAATGGACTTTTATAAATAGCATATGGTTTTAGCCAATGGTGATACCCACCAATATGTTTTGCTAGACTTAGCTTGTCTAGCTAGAAGATACTTAAGTTTAGCTAACCAGTGCATTAATTGATGTGTCCAAGAGGTGGCTCACTGACTAAATGGTTTGGATCAATGTAATGAATGCTATTATATTGGTTCGTGGGCAATTGTAAACAGTGACGTCTGATTGGTGTGACTTGGGGTCCAATCCATCCATGGAATGACCAGCAGTTGAACGGTCCAGATCTCTTACATTGTCCTTGCTTCCGAGACATGCTTGCTAACCAAGGTGGTTACAACACCACATCTTTTTCCAAATAATGGTTATTATTGGAAGGGTAGTAATTATTTGATACACTGGCAGCATCTTGATACGCAGGCACCTAGAAATTTTACACGTATCATACATTAGTTCAACTTAAACAGACCAAATGGTCGAAACCACTGCTTCTAAATATCATTCCAAAAATCAGATTGGCTGAACGATGCAATCATCTGATTTGTGGACACTTGTTTGTTGAAATAGAACCATTGGATTTAAATGTACACCAATCCGACGGTTAGAGTCGAATAATCTTAAACTTTGGTTCTGGATCCATCTAATGTGTGAACCATAAATTGGACAGTTTGATCAGACTTGTATTCCAGTTATGCAATTTCTTTCTAAGTGCCTGCGTATCATCAATCACGCACGTCTGAGTATCAGAGTTTTCAGCGATCGAAAGAGGATATTCATTGAATCTGCGAGTTTTTGGGAAAAGATCGCCACGTCACGTGGTAGAGCGGGCTCCTCCACCGAAAGTGTCTGAAATTCCGAATTCAGCGGCTGACGTCATGGATACGTCATCGGAGAGCGTGTCGCCGTTGACACGTGGTCCCGCCCCGCTTCTGGCGCCGCTTGCCTTCCGTGCCCAGAGCCGTCCGATTTCCTCGCTGCCACGTGTCGAGAGCTAATTCGTCGTTTTGTGCCCTGATTTCGCAAGAACCCAAGGGGTTGACTCGTCAACACCCAGATTGGGAATCGTCGAATCGCGTGAAATCGGGAGTAACAGACGGCCCTGATTCTCCGATCGAGGGCAGCCGGGAATGAAATGACGGAAGGGAAGGAACAGCGAAAGCGGACGCATCAAGGGAGGGGAGGTCTGGTAAACCCTCACACTCCTTTCTACACGCACACCTGCACAGAGGATTTACGTGCCAACTTGAAGCCACCTACGTATCATCCAAACCGTTCATCATGCAGGCCAATCCATCTTTATGACCTAACCCAAGAGAAACAGTCCACATGAAAAGACAGGCTTGGTTTTAAGTGCCAGATCATCAAAACAGCAGTGCACGCTTGATGAGTTACTCAGATGCCACACACGTGGTAGAAGATTGCTCGTGTGCCTGCGTGTAGTATAGTGTCTTGGGTAGGCTTGGCAAAACTCCAAGGAAGAGTAGGAAGGGTGACCCCCAAGTTGGGTGCCTAGTGCTTGGTGCTCTCTCTCTTAATAAGGTGGGGTTGGAATGTCTACATGAGAATGTGTGTATTTGTGTGAGAAGAGGGAGACACATTGATAAATGTGTATATCCATCCCTTTGACCATAGACCCAAATTGAGGGATTTGAATTCTCTCCAAATGAATGAATAAAAAACAAGTAATTCCATCTCATCTCATCTCATCTCATCTCATATCTCTCTCTCTCTCTCTCTCTCTCTCTCTGCCTTTCCTTTCTACCCTGTCTCCCATAATCCCATCTCTCTCCTGTTCATTACTCATTAATTAAAATCTTCCTTGTCCATTTCATCCCATTAATCTAAAACTGTCACCTCTATCCTCACAATTCCCTCTATCTTAGTGTAGTGCTCTCTTTTGTTTATGTGATCCGCGTGCTCTCTCTCTCTCTCTCTCTCTATCTATCTATATATCTCTATATATATATATATATATATATATATATATAATGAAATATTACCCATGATATAAGAAACTCTCTGAAATAAAGCACTGCTGTACCTAAATTAATTAATCGAAGTGAATGTAATTTATCCCATGATATTATTTTAGAAGTCATTTTCATTACAAGGAGGAAATATCAATACTCTAGTGGAGTGTGATGCTTCATACACATGCAGTCAAGAAATTGCACAGTGGCATACTTTAAGCCCAAATTAGACCATCTTTGTTGTGGGTCCCGCTTTAGATAGGTCAATTACCCAAAATTTAAACTGAGCGAATGTCCTATCTGATTGATTTGTTAGGTTAAATGAAAATGCCAATGGCGTGGATTCAATGGACAAATGACTATTAATTGGGCCTGTCTGGTTATTGGGGAATTCATTCCCTAGTTTTTATATTTCCTAGGAAATGTTCAAGTTGGTCTAGTATTTTTTTGCCAAATGATTGAATATTTTTGGTTGATGCACTGGGTTTCATAGAAAGGTGGGTAAAAATCTAAATAAATTCCTGAAAATTGCAAAAACCAAAATAGAAAAGGATGTGAATTAAACATGTCTTTTTGTAAAACTGAAGGTATTATTAAATCAAGAAATATAAAAACCAGCAGTTTGATGTAGAAGCCATGACCTATCATCAGTGGGTCCCAAGATTTGGAAGGTTTAATTTTAGTTTAATATAGAGCCATGTGTACAATTTTAAGTGCATGCATACGAAGCATCACACTTCCCCATTCTCAAATTACTTCTACTAATAAAACAGGCACCAGTTCAATCCTCCTTAATAAAAGCCTAGCTGGTTAGTGAACCAGCTTCCTGGGTTATGACCCGGGATCAGGTCTTTTCACGGGCATTCGTGAGGTGTGTACACATATGTGCATTATTCAAACACACACACACACACACACACACACACACACACACCCCAATGTATGCATTTGTGTATACGCCTATATGTGTGATTGCGCACATATGCACATGTCTGAACACAAACCCACATGTGTGCAAGTGAGCTTGTAATGCCCCTTCATAGTGAATTGCCGGCAGGCACTCACGCATGCAAATACCAATGCGGCGCCTCTGCTACAGTGATGCGTGGATTAGAAATCAACGGAAGGAAATGCACGGCATGTTGACAAGAACTCTAGTACGATCGACATCCCAACCCTAGATTCCGGCATTTTTGTCATTGAAAAGAAAATGAACTTTATCAAGATAACATTATTTTAATGAATCAAAGCTTTTCAATAGTCCCTGATCTCAAATCTCCCTGAGAATGTACTTTGGAATCCAATGCTAATACTGATTGGTTAACATGGAAAAAATCCTTATTTAAATTCATAAAGCAACCATCGCCCGATTCATTAGGGAAGTATCTTGGATGAGGGTGACATTATAGCATGTCGACGATTACTTTAAGACCTTTAGATTGGGGTTTTTTTTTTTTTTTTTTTTTAATAATTAGATGGACGTTTAATAGCTGTTTAGCATCTGAATCAACGTAAAAAAGTATTCATTATCACATGCAACTGTAGCTTCTTTCATGTGTTGGAAATCTTGTTCTATGGTCACTGAAAGAAGTGACTTTTGAGACTTTGAAAAGGCTGGTGGCGTTTTCATGCAAAGATTGTAATTATTATGACAAGTCATGTTTAAGATATTTGTTTAGATTAAAGCTGCCCACAGGAAAGCTCTACTTCCAATTCATGCAATCATGGAATTGCATGTTTCCATTTCCATTGGTTGTTTACACCACACGAGTTCTTCGTGGCCAAGCTTTGTATTAATTAATATTTTTTGTATTACAAAATAGAAAATAGAAGAAAATAAAATTCCCAATGAAATTATAATAAGTCTATATATATTCCATCTATTAGATTAATGGTAATTTATAAAGGCCAATAATCTCTATCTTATATTTTCCAACTTTTTTTTAACTACACATGGAAATTATTCAATGCAATGTGGGGCCCACCGTGATGTTTTGTTCAGATGCACTCTGACCATCAGAGTCACCCTCCTTCATTTTTCCATAGGTCAAAAAATTAGTCTGATCCATGACTCAGGTAGGATACACGGTGAGAAATAGTTAAGGCCGAGCACCTGCCTATATAGGGCCCACCGTGCTGTGTACATGCCATCCAACCAATGCATATGATACATCTGGGGCAGATGTATCATAAGCATGGGTTCGATGGCATATACATAGCACAGTGTCTCCTCCATATTGTAGCAGCTGAATTGTTTTTTGTCCTGTGGCCTACCTCAGTGACTGATCAGATTGATTTTTTGTCCCATGGCAAAAAATGAGATGCTTCTTCTAATGATCAGATTGGATCTGATCAAAACATCATACTAGGCTCCAAAAAAAATATTTTTTCCATACGTTGGGTGAAAACGTTTGTATTGAATTATTCCCTTTGACCCTTTTTTTGTCCTAATGATGATGTAAACGTTTGTTGTGGTTCTCATCGTGATGTGTTGATCATATCCACTCCAACCATTGGTCGTGCCCATCCCTCATTGGGCCTTGGTCTTAAAAATCGGCAAGATTCAATACTTACGTGGGCCACACAACTGGGAATATTAATAGGGGAAGGTCACCATTGGTCGCCAATGGGCCCACCCATATTTCAAAATGGCCTGATCTTCCTGGAGTCCCTTCGTAATGGGAAGATGCTTCAAATTAATGGGTGAATTGATTGGATCACATATACATAGCATGGTGGGTTATCCATGAAACCAACGGCAGGTGTCCCTTCTCAACTGTTTTCTTGTGATGTGGTTGATTTGATTCATTTATCAGCGATAAATTTGGGTCCATGGCTAAACTAGAGGCGTCACATATGATGGTCAGACTAGATGTCATTAACGCATCATTATGGGGTCCACAGATGATTCAATGATAATGTTTTTTTCTTTTTTTTGAAACAAAGTTTTTGATAGAAATCTACAATGAAAATGTTTGCATTGAATAATTTCCCACGTGTGTGTGGATCGGGGATTCTTTGCCTCCGTATGTCCGTGACTCGATGTCATTCCAAAAATGTGGCCCACATAATAGATAAGATCAGAATGGTCAATTTAATATATCCAATGGTGAATTGACAATGGTCCAAAAATCATAATATTTGCTAGATTGCAGCCCTTTAATTGGTGACTTAGAAACAAATACCAAAAGGCAAAAATCACAATATATGGTTCCAATTAAGCGAGGAAAGGTGCATTCATTAGATGAATAGGTGCCAATCAACAGTTAAAACCGGCGGGATGCCTAGCTATGGTCATCATACACCTACCACCTAGTGTGCCTCCTAAAGCATGTAATCTGCGGCATTTATATATATTTCTATAAGTATGAATGTATGCATGTAAGTAGGTGTTTAAAAACTAGACTGTGAATGTATTTAGGGAGGAAAAAATTACAGTCTAAGCAAGAACCGTATTCGCAGTCGATGATGATGATGTCCCTATGAATGAAATAAAAGATTTTAAAAACAAAGAAAGCTTTGAAGATGTTTGTTTCAAGGGGAAAAAGGAAAGAAAGAAGAAATAGAACTTTGAAAAAAATGAGTATCCACTTCTGTAATTATTCTAAGCATTTAGTATTATTCAATCTAAAGTTAATTAACTTTTCATACAAAGTTCTTAATTTAATCTTCTTTCTTAAAGAAGATATAACTAAGATGAGTGTGATCCATGCCACAAAGTGCACATGTGTGTAATGAGACACAGGTGTGGACACATATATACATGGGTGCATGCATGCACACGCACGTGATAAAGAGGAGAAAAACCTTGATACTCCGGCAGAGCGTGATGGATGATACGCAGGCACTTTAAAATTACTTGGAAATTGCATAAAAATGATTCAAATGAAACCGTTCAAATTTTGGATTCCAGTTTAGATGTATCATAACCCAAACTATTCGGTTATCTGATTATCAAATTAGTAGATGTTTAGGGACCGTTTGAATACCACTAAAGAAGTTACTTTTTCTACTCACAGTAGTAGATAAGTAACTTATTTGAGATAAAGTAAGTTTGGTTTATGATCAATTAAATAAGTAGCTTTTTTACATGAAGTTGATAAATCACTTCAGTCTAATAAGTAGAAATCAAGATAAGCTACTTAAAGTATAAGTAGCTTAAGTAACTTACCATCCGAACGCACCCCCTTAATGCATGCGCATGCAATAACTTCTCAGCCGTTGTGTACGAGCGTGCTCACTAGTTCTTCAGCATGGCTAAAAAGCCACCATGTAAGCCTGCCAGGTATTAAATAACTCCCTTATGAAAAAAAAAAAAGAAAAAAAAAAAAATCTATCTTTATGCATACATCAGGTCCCATCCACACGTGTAGTACCACGTGTAAAAACATGCAATAAGGAGGAAGTACTTGAACTGTACTGTTCCACCAACATGGCCATGCATGCGAGTATCCATCAAGCCTAGCATTATCAATTTCCATCAGAGAAACGATCTAGTGGACCAAGTGCATGGAAACCTTTCCATGCACCAAGTTGCATTTGGGTCGGTGTCCACATCACTAATCTGGACTGTTCGTTAGGTCCAGTTCATTTTTCATAGTCTGCCGTAAAAGAATTATACCGATTGGACGATCAGAACCATAGAGTCAATGGCACACAAAAATGGATGGACAAGATCATTGCTAGGGATGGGCCCAATCACAGACATTGAGGACCATCTGAATGCTGCAATTTTTGCAAAGAGTGAAAGAAGAGTGAACTGAACATGATGGATGGTCCAGATAGATGATACGCATGCAAAAGGATCCAAATGCAAGTGGGTGCATGGGGGAGGTTTCCATACACTGAGCCCACTAGATCATTCCTTGTTCATGGATGCTATGATAGCGTGCCATGTTCCCCACCTCAAGAAGGCACAGTACACCGAACATCCTCAGAGAGAAATCTCTATCAGTCGTTTGAAGCTACAACGAAACTATTCAAAAACCCACTGAGCCAAAAATCTTCTGGTAAATCGGTTTCTACAGAGATTGGATGGTGATATTCTTTTTAAGTTACTGCATTTTGGTTGTGTAGAGGGAGATCATTGTTTTTGTTTTTTCTCTACTCTTCAAGATAACACATGGGTGTATGTGAACGTGGCCTCTGAACGTGCACACTTTATATCATCCTACACTTCTTTTTTCCCTTTCGCTTTCATGGATAATATCTATTAAAGCCTTAGATTTCGAGGGTGGTCTACTATGTAGGCTTTCCACCATTTCTTAAATGGTGGTGATTCATCCACCATACACGTGGCACATGTTTATGTCAATCCAAACTATCCAAATCGTGTGCCTCTTCGCCGGTGCAGCATACGGCGAAAATCGCACTTATCAGATGACCATAACCCTCTCAAATCACCCGTCTAGTTTGGACAGGTGAAAAGCTTCTTTTTACCATTCATTTTATGCGTGCAAATTGGAAGATAATGCAATACGCTCCATTTACACCATGACCCACAATTTAGATGGTCTAGGATAATGCATATGCTTACGACATGAATAGCCCATGAATCACCACAATTTAGAAATGATGGAAAACACACAAAATAGTCTATTGATTGAAATTTAGAAAGAGATGGGAGCCTTACTTTCATGGGGCTTGGACACCTTTTCTTCTATAGGGTGATTTTAGGTGTGTTGGTACAGTGTCTCTATCCATATACTGTTTGTACACTCATGTCTGTCGAGTGCCCTTAAGTTAGGGACACTATTCATGTCTTTGTAATAAATCTAAACCTTTATAGAAGAATCTATATAGGGTCATTCATGTTTCAGAATTTTCTTTATTTCCATGTCTTGCACTCAACAAGGTTGGAAGAACAGCTAGACTAGAGTTTGGTTGCATGGTTTATCCCAGCAGGGTTGAGTACTAATCATGATAGACATGTGCCCATGGTTCCAAAGGCCTTATATATAGTGGCTGGTCTTTTATATTTATAATTATAATTATTTTAGTTTATTTACGGTGGATCGTCTAAAGTGGTTACAACATATCTAATCTTCTGCAGTATTATGTGACATTATGATGGGGATGTGTGCGTGCGCGCACGTGTACGCACGCACGGATGGGAGGTTATCATACACTTAGTGGATAACTTTCGACCTGTCGTGTGCATGCTACATCCAACATGTCCAATAGGTCTGTCACACCAATATAATCACTTTATGTAAAAATCAGTCCCATCTGCTCATCGGTGGGCTACACCATAGAAAACAACACACAGTTGCTGATAAACAGCAAAATACAAGTGTGGTTTGCCTAATGAGTTGATGGGACTAAATTTTATATAAGGTGAGCTGATTCTTAACAATTGGGCAGATTGGATGTCGCATGCAGGTTGGAAGTTAATCTACTGGGTGGATAATAATGCATTGTCCAATAGACCAAGCATGAGGGATTCAACCCATGGCTCAATAATAGACAGAAAGTGTTTCAACATTGAGGTTATGGGTTCTAGTGCCCATTGGGATGTATCGGTGAGTGGGATGTATTGGTGAGTGTGTGTGTGTAAAAAAAAGGCTAGGCATGAGACCTTTTCTAACGTTTATGTATGTGTACAAACGCTATGCCATTAAGGTTGACCCTACTGTAATGTATGTTGGACATCGACGACTACTGCCCATAGATGTGTCAACATATTAGGCCCAGAGCACAAAATCCAGCCTAATCCATGACTTAGGTGTTAACGCCCAAGGAAGCGAGTGGGATGCCCACACTAGGTTTGTGTGTGAGCCAACCGCTCCATTGTGTGCATCCCACTTAAACGAGGGTTCCATCAAATTTCAGGCCATTTTGGAACTTAGGTGTGCCCTACCAAGTAATTTTGAATGTTTTAGGCATGATTTTACCTTATTCCAGATAGTGTGGCCCACCTAAGTTCCGGATATGACTTATGTTGAGGAGGAAAACTGCCACATCCATGGTTCAGATGCCATATACACATTAAGGTTGGGGCCCAAATGGCTCAACCTCAAAGGTCCACCTTAAAGTAGCGTTTCGCCTTATTTATTCCATACATACATATAATGTCAATGGGTCGACTGCACCCAATGAGTACCCAAGACTGCCTGACATGGGCTGTATGAGCTTAGCTAAACGGGTGTGAGTGTAGCCGTGGTTTTTTTTTTTTTTTTTTATAAACCCGATTAATAAATATGCCAGGTGTGGGTATGCCTCAACCCATACCCTAACCTCTTTATTTATATATATATATATATATATATATATATATATATATATATATATATATATATATATATATATATATTCCACACACACACATATTAAAATAGTGAACGATTTAGATTAAACCTACCAACTATCTATTTGACATAGACATGCCCACTTGAGGGTGTCAAATGGCCTTTGGTACAAGTCTCAGCACTTAATTAGGACTAGTGCGGAGTTTATATACCAAATCAAAAGTCTTAATATAAATTTACATACCTAATTAGAGTTATAATTTTGATATTGTAGCCATGTATGATAGCTACGCAAGCACTCGAAATTGTACGCATGGTATATAATATATATCTCAAATTAAACTGAGTAAATTATATGGAAATCATTATTACTAAGGGGGCATTTAGATCATAAGTTACTTTTGATAAACTACTTATGCCATAAGGACCTTAACTTGGTTTCTACTTATTTAGCCAATAAATATATTTAGTAAGCAACATACTTATCAATCAAAAAGTACAAAAGCATGTTTGGTTTCTAACATCATAAGTAATTATCACTTAAGTTTTTTTGTTCCTCCTCATATCCACCATCCATCACGTAGGGCCAACCTTTGATGTGGACCACTCATTTGTGGGCCCCACCTTTGATGTGGGCCATCCATCATATAGGGCCCACCATGGATGTGGGCCATTCATCATTATGGTATATCTTTAATGTGCACCATTCATTATATAGGGCCCGCCTTTGATGTTGTCCATCCATCAAGGGGGGCCCACTATCAATGTTATTGTCCATCATATGGGGCCCACCTTCAATATCCACCACCATCATGTGGAGCTTACCTTTAATGTGGACCATCCATCATGTGGGCCCCACCTTTGATGTGGGTCCATCCATCATATAGGCCCGCCTTGGATATAGGCAACTCATCATTAGGGTTGACCTTTGATGTGGATTGTCCATCATGTGGGGCCCACATTGATGTGGATCGTCCATCATGTAGCAACCCACCATTATTAATTGCCCATCATGTGGAGCCCACTTTTGATGTGAATTGTCCATCATGTGGGCCCCACCTTCAATGTGGGTTGCCCATCATGTAGGGCTTGCCTTAGATGTCGATCATTCATCATTAGGGACTGACCTTTGATGTGGATTGTCCATCATGTGGGGCCACTTCAATATGGGCCATCCATCATGTGAGGCTCACTTTTAATGTCAACTGCCCATCATGTGGAGCCCACCTTTGATGTGGACCATCCATCATGTAAGCCCCCATCTTTAAAGTGGGTTGTCTATTATACCAGCCCGCTTTGAATGTGGACTTATTATCATTATGGGCCGACCTTTGATGTGGGCCATCCATATGTGGGCCCACATTAATATGGGGTCATCCATCATTTGAGACCCACCTTTTATGTGGACCGTTCACCATGTGAGCTACACCTTCAATGTAGATAGTCCACCATGTGGACCCTCCTTTGATATTGATCGTGGGAGAGAGCCTCCTTTAATATGGACTGTGAAAGCGAAGTAGAAAAGTCATAAGTTAAAAGACTAAAAATAATTACTTATTAAGATAAATAACTTTGGGCACATAAGTTGCATTTACTATGATGCTTACCAAACTAACTTAAGTGGAAAAAGTAACTTAATTACTTAACATAAGTTAAAAAGTAACTTATTTAGTTGTATCAGTAATAGTCGCAAAGTCAAATTGGTTGAACAAGCCTAACCTTCTATTTGCGGACACTTGGTTGTTGTTGAAATAGGAAATCAAATAATTTTTAATTTTACTGCTCTAAAAACTTTCACAAATGCAATAAACAATAATTAAACATGCTTAACTTTTGGTTCATTCTACTCCTAATCTTTGACCCACAATTTGGACTGTTTATATTTTATTTACACTCTAGTTATAAATTTTACTAGTATAGATTGTACCTTTTAATCATGTGATGGATTGAAAAGAACATGAGGAATGGTTGGTATATATCTTTAAATTTAATAGCATGCTATCATACTAGACTCTTTTTTTTTTTTTTTTTTTCTTAAGAAAAAACCAAAGACTTTTTATTTATACTAAATATTGAGTTAATGGTGTATTTGTGTGTAGGTGTTTTTCTTTCTTTTTCTTTTTCTAAATCTCAAATCATAAATGGTAGACCGACAACTTGAGGGTACAGGTACGGGTGTCCATTTTAAATTGACATGGGTGTGTGTGTGGCTTTAGGTGCGGTGCCCAAGGTATGAGTACCCCTATACCTAGCCCGAACTTGTTGCATTGGCAACCTACTGACTACTTTTATTGGATGGAAAATGTTATATTGTCCAGTTGATCTCTCTCTCTCTCTCTCTCTCTCTCTCTCTCCACATTTTCTTTCCTCTTTAGCATGACTTTCAAATTGTCACTCCCACACCTATATTAATTCCAGCATTCCACAATGCAAAATTTCAAAATCCAAATGTGTGTTAAGATTCCCGCCCATTTTGGCTGCATTGTGCACCAACTATTGACTACGTACATTGTGCAGGCATGAACTTTTCCAAATTTTCTTTAAATAGTTGTTTATGCCCATTTAGGGCTTCTTCCCTTGCTTTGCCTTGATAGACCCAACAACAAGAGAAAACAAAAGGTCCATAGTTAAGAAATGCACCCTAGTGTGAAAGTTGAACTAGGGTTTGCTTTCTTTGATCTGGGTATGTGGAAAAACCACACTGACAGCACCTAGAAAAATAAAAAGAGAAAAAGTGCATGGTCTCCTACATTCATAGTGGAAAATTGGCAACAGTTGCGTAGATTCGTGCAAACATGGTCTAAGTAGTGAATCATCGTGCTACACCTAAAACTGCGGTTTCTTTCTTTGGTTTTGAATGTGGAAAAGCTACTACTACAATAGTACAAAATAAAGGTACATACATTATTTTCACATTTGGAAGTCAGGTTGCTCTATTGTGGTTCACTTACATGCAAAAAGTTATTTATCTTTTTTTTTTATACATGTAAGGGGCTCGCTTTGTTATATGTTCACCATCTAACCTCTACATTAAGTGAGCCCCACTATGATGATGGGATGCTGCAAAAATCAGGCATATATAATCATTATATGGGCCACATCATAGAAAATAATTGACAACCACAGAGAACCTTCAAATTCAAATCATCACCTATGTAATTGTTGGGTTAGCCTGAATTTTTAGCCATCCAAATTTCACAATGAGACAACCCTTCTAGACAGGTTGAATACCATATCCACAGATGTTATGTGCAACCCTTGTATTAACCTTTCTCTATACTAGAGGAACCACCTCATATTTAAAGTTGAAAGTTTGCAAATGTGCATAAGAGTTCTTGACACAAGGTCTATAGAGTGCACACAGTTGTGTTTGGTGAGCTAGGGTTTTTTCCCCTCTGTTGTTTGGATATTTCAGAAGTGCATGCTTTTCTATATTTACGTTTGAAAATTGGAAATGTTTAGGCACTGTCTGACAGATGCCTAAAAAAAAGCTCATCTTGTTTTAGTTAACAATAATTTTGTATTAAAGGTCTTGATTTATAATATATATTGAGCTCATGTTAATAGCAATTCTGTATTAGAAATCTTAATATCTAATGCAAAATTACTGTTAACTAAAATGAGATGAATGCATTTTTAAGCATCTATCAATCACGGACTCAGATATTTTCTATACAAATGGTACAAGGAATGTGCCCTAAAGGTTATATCCAAAAAGTAGACTTGGTTTATTTTAGGTGTCACAAAGTTTCATATTTAAATGTGAATCGGAAAAGTTGTAGAGATTTATCTAGAATGCCGGGGTAGAGGACTGTCAGCCGCACATACACCCAATCCACATGGACCTTGATGTGTTGTACACAGGCTAACCTGGCATGTCTGAGACATCAGAGCCATGTATGGGGTGGGTCTGACCATGCAGATGACCTGGCATAAATCTCAGGCAGGTCCACTAATCAGATGTTCCAATCCTCATTGAAAACAAGGGGCGGTGTAGAAAACATGGTAACGGTCCACATTCAACTTCATAGCCCGCCTGGTTGTTGGCTGACCTGATTTTTCAAGCCAGATCATCTTGGCAGTGGACCCACCTTATGCTTTGGGTGATAGTCCTACATGTTTCATGTTGGCACGTGTTCCGGCGTGTGTAAATGTGCATGTTGGGCTAGCAAATGTCCCCAATAAATGGACAGCTCCACACAAAAAATCACTTTTAAATTAAATGAGTTTCTTAATTTAATTGATCTATAAAAACAACTCCATCAATATACAAAATGTATTTTAAGTGGGTTGGATTGGAGAAGGTAGAGGATATATACTCAATCTCATTTCTTCATTAACTACACTAAATTACAAAAGAAAAAATGATTAAGAAGAAGAAAAATAGATTTGGGTCGAATTATATATTTTTTTATTTTTATCTTCAATGCAATCAATGTCAACTTTTCAATCAAGTTGTACAACCTTTTAAGCGATTATTAACGTCTTGCGACGCGACTTTCAATTAGTTAGGGTTTCCAACTACTTGATGTAACGTAAAAAGAACCAGCACTAATGCATCTTCCTATTAGAGCGAGAGCAGTGCTAGGATGGGTGACCTATTGGCAAATACTCTCGATGACGATAAAGTGTCTGTCCATCACGAAAAGTGCACCAAGCCAAAAACAGGATCAGCATTTCATTTTGTTCCACTAATTTTAGACCATGGGGTCGAGGAAAAAAAATTAAAAAGAGATGGTTGATTAGACGCATTGGCTGATGACCACAGATTTCTGAGTGGGCTCTAGCAGGCCGCTTGTCGGCAAGCATTCGAAGGGCCAGCATCCCGAAGTGACGGTTGAAAATACTTAGACACATTAGAACACATTGATTATGTTTGGTAATGATGGTAGATAAGGTTAACCTAAAAGGTTGGGCAGCTTGAAATGAAATGATGGTCTTAAAAGGTGGGATGGGAACGAGCTTGAGGTTTTCAGGTCTCCATTAGTGAAGATTCCCACTTATGCTGGGTTTGGGTTTTCCATAATCAAACACCAAAGATGCTCTATCAAGTGTGGAGGTGAGGAGTTCTTGACCAATCCCAGATGGGTGGTCACATGAGGGGGCCTTTCAGCCCGTCGTTTCCTGTCGTGGGTTCGGCATGCGTGTGGGCCATTGATGTGTGGCCCACCACTTGACCACAAGTACGCACAAAGTATCATTCCTTTTAGTAGATGATTGTGGTCATATGGAGGAGGCAGTTTTCAGCATACTTTTCAAAGTGATTTCATTGCTTTTCCCTTTCTTTCCTTTGTTTGGGAGGAGGAGAGGGGGGGCCATCAGAGAAGGTGGCCAGCACATTTATGTAGGGGTTGAGAAAAACATCAGGCATTAGGATATGTTCACGTTGAGGAGTGTGATGACTACTCGCGCATGTGAAGTATAGTGGCAGGCCTTGCACAAGCTTATGATATCCGGACCATTCATCAGGTCCGCCAACCCAGAAATCAAGCATGTCCACTCATCTGATCGGCCACGCATCCGTTGATCATTTTCTTCTAATTGTCCCTTCTTCTGATACCTGTATTGACGACTTGATGAAGACCAGACTGGTCTGATTTTTGGGGCTGACAGTTTCTACTGTTGGAGACCAACTAATGGACAGAATGGATCTTGTGAATATGTGCCAATATGCTGCGCATGTGGAGGGGAGAGTAAGTTCAGATGGGTATTCTTGGGAGTACTCCAAGCACAGGACTAGAATGTGTCATTGCCTTACATGGGGATATGATGACCACAGATTCCAATAGAAACAGTTAAGTGGGCTAGAGGGAGAGGGTGTGGACCCTGGTCCTATAGAGGAAACGCTGGCTTGTCTAGATAGTGCTTGAGAAGATGGGATAGGGGGGATGGGGCTTTGATTTTTTATTTTTTACTTGGATGAGAGAGAGAGAGAGAGAGAGAGAGAGAGAGAGAGGTGGAATGCAAGGGGTGGCGGTTTTTGGGTTGGGTCCCCCTCTTTGTTTTTTCTTTTTTCCTTTTTTTTTTTTTTTTTTTTTTTTACTGTAAATGCATCTAAAAAGGGGATGAGGTGTTGTATGTCGTGTCCCCCTCCCATGACCCCATGGGAATGGAAGGGAGATGGTATGATTGTGTCTGTGTAGTATTCTTTTGTCCCCCCCTCTCAATCTCATGAAATGGAAGAGTGGGGGGGCACAGGCCTTTGAGTATGACACCCCCTCACACATGAATAATTACTTGTATACAGAGAGAGAGAGAGAGAGAGAGAGAGAGAGAGAGAGAGAGAGAGTATGCAGTTGTATCCGTGTCCACCCACACGTGTACATATTACATGTCTAAACATTGCATGCATATATATATTGTCACATGAGAGAGACAGGCAGAGACAGGGGGGGGGGGGGGGGGGGGGGGGGGAGAGAGAGAGAGAGAGAGAGAGAGAGAGAGAGAGAGCAGTCACATGTATGGTCGTATCCGTGCACACCCGCAAGTATACATGGTTACAAATATGGATCCATATGTGTAAACATTGCATGTATATGTTGTCACATGCTTGTATCAACTTCAAAATAAGTACCACATTTCCCGCTCTAATGTGCACATGTTCACACACATTTGTTTACATGTTTGTATGTGTGTTGGACACATATATGCTTTTTTTATGTTCATACATTCATTTATAAAAGACCATTTTATCCGTTGTATTAGTACCCTCATGGGCTTGAATGTTTATTCATTTTAGAGACATCCGAACAAAATTGAAACGATACAGAGAAGATTAACATGGGTCCATATAGAAATAAAACATGCCCCAGATTGTGAAATATTCCTACTTATGGTTTTTAGCTTGCAAATCATTGCGACGGTGCTCTTTCATTCCATCCACCTACCGAAATATACAAAAAATATCATATGAAAATGCTGGCATCCGACCCGTTTGCATGTTCAGCTAATGTGCTTGCATTGAAATTCATGTGTATGTGCACGTGTTTTTGTCTCTGTAGAAGCATGCATTTGCATGAAATGGCTCTTTCGTGCTGCTACACGTGCAATTGTAGTATTTAAATCTATACGTAGTAAGTTTAATAGTAATCTTTCTTAGCTAAAGAACTTCGAATCTGCTAAAAAAGCTAAAGGTGATAGCTACTCAATCCTACTCCACAAACAAGTGCCAGCATGGCACGTGCACATGAGATCCTATTTGTTCATCAGGTGGGGCACATCGAATAATTGCCGTGGTCCAAAAATCAGGCTGATTGAGTCATTGGGTGGATCACAGTTGCACATAAACTCGACAATTAAAAAGGAGTAAGGACATTACACATTTAATACATGTGTGGCCCACCCAATGAACGGAACGGCGCATGATTTTCGGGCTAGTGAACATGCTTGGTGGGGCCCACCTGATGAACAACTCGGATCTCGCACTCCAAGTGCGACGACGGTGAATACGACACTCAAAACTGGGCAATTAAAAAGGACTAAGGACATTACACATTTAACACATGTGTGGCCCACCCAATCAACGGAATGGCATGATTTTCGAGCTAGTGAACATGCTTGGTGGGGCCCATCTGATGAACAACCCAGATCTCGCACCCAAGTGCGACGGTGAATACGACACGCAATAGCGCTCCTGCAAATACCTATGAATGGCTAGCCTGTAAAGGCCACTCAAAACAATAGCATGGGCGAAATGCCGTGTCATCGACTACTAATGACCGTCGGTTGTAGTACATGTGGGCCGATATTTTTAAGTTACAATAAGTGACTGTACTTTTTGCGTATCGACTTAAAAGTGGAACGAGGAGAATCACATGGAAGAAAGCTAAATCAAGAAAGTGAAACATATAAACATATGGTCCCATGGCCATTTAAATGGTGGTTATACATTGGGAGTATCTAGACATGAATGTGAACTGTCATTGCCTCAACATTCTGCCACATGGCGGAAGGCGATTGGCTGCCTCATTGAGATTAAGTTCCCCTTATCTTTTGGTGTTAAGACAGTCATCATTGAAGGAAACAATCCTACTAAGTACCACTTTGGTCTTCAGGTTGAAGGGTGATGGGTCTTGTCACATTCATCTCTAAGGTGACACACCTAGATGTTCATCTTTCTTGAAATGACTGATTTGCCCATGGATATTCAGCAAGGCTGGCTGCATTTTTATGCTGATTTTGAAAATATAAGGTTAAATCAGTCATTTAGCTCTCATTTGAATTTCTAGAAGTTCCCAACTGCCATTAAGCATGCATGTAATGGATTTCATACCGCATCTTTACTACATCTATCTATCTAAATACACAAACCCGGGTGTGTGTGTGTGTGTGGAGGGAACAAGGTTTTATGAGGTCGCCAGCACAGGAGCTTCCCATGAGGTCGAGCTCTGTGGACCCACCATGATGTATGTTGGACATCCATACCATGCATTTGGTGGGTCCCCTCTACGTTTAGGGGATGGCCCAAAAATCAGCAGTGGTGAAATTTTGCATTCTTAAAGGACATAGGAAAGGTTTTTAGGCAAAAAGTAAGGGCATTTAGATACTTTCAGATGTATATCTGCCAAAAAAACCTACTTTTAAAAAATTCCCATCTTTCGCTCTCTTCAGGTATTATGGATGGGGTTATATCTCTAAAATCACACCAATCAAGCAATCCTAACCAAGCAAGTTAAGGCTATTTAATGGATGGGTAAAAGTGAAATGATGAGTGGTCCTAGACTCAGATGGCTAAATATAATGTTTTATTGAAGATTTTAGTCTATGCTCCATCAACAATTGGGCTGGCAATTCAGATGACCTTGATTGGACAAACAACGCCATGTGTTGTTGATGAGTCACCTCCACTTTTACAATGATGACCATTATAAGAATCTAGTGCACCAAAAGAAACTTACTTTTTAAGTTAACAACTGCGCGGTGATGATTGATTACGCACAAGTAAATAAAGAAAAAGAGGAAAAAAAGAAAAAAAAACCAACAACTGCGTCCCTCCTCCCATGTGTCGGACGTCTCACTTTTACAGTAAACCATAATATCAGTTGTTAACACAATCCTGTGTCCAGTATCATCTGGTAAACCGTAACTCTATATCCGATAACATTGAAAATGCATCACCATTACAGTCTGACCAACTGCACATCCTTAAGGATGGAAATGATTAAAATTGTTGGATGGCTACTTTGAAGCAGTTAATCCGCATACTTCTTTCCTGGACCATTGCTCCAAGCTTTTCGAGGTCCAAACATCGGCAATGGATGGTTATGAATTTCCAACTTAATATCATGCTGCCATGCACACCCAAGTCGTCAATGGCCAAAATCCACTACCGTAGTGCAGTAAATCAAGGGTCCCATAGTGCTAATTAGTGTTTGTGACTTGCATCCCCCCCCCTCCAAAATTTCCAATACAGAAAATAAGAAAAATCAGAGAGCAAGTCATAAATAACTTGGTGATTTTATTAAAAACCGGCTGGACTGGGCGAGTGACTCTGCTCTAGTCATTCAAGTCGCGTCAAAGTCAGCTGAGTTATAGACTTGACAAGTCTTCCCAAGTCATGGCCGGGTCACTGCCAGAACGGAGCCTCCTAATTGACTCTGCTGAGTTTCGAGTCAGCAAGGTTTAGATCTATGCCTTCAAAACCCATGTGGGGACCCTGTACAGTGGGCCAAATGCCATTTTAGTGACTTGCCAAACAGAGCCTTTTTCTTTCAACTTTCTAATTGGGTACATTCCATCACAACATATTTCACTGATCTGAAAATTAGTACTTAAGCTTAACTAATGCACACATCACTATATGGGTCCCACAGAAAACAGGTCTCTGATCTTCGACTAAAATACGCAGATCAGTGACAAGAGCAAGGTGCAGAAGATGATCTTATTCAAACACAGAAACAACACCATTCCAACTGCATGAAGCTATCACATTGGGCATGGTGGGATGGAAAGCAACATCTATACATGCCTGCTCATATGCCTTAATTTTCCAAACAAGCTCTGCGGATCTATAGCTATAGAAGTATAAAGAGCCGTCAGAGGAGCCCGAGGCGAGCTTCTCGCCATCCAAGCTGAAATTGCATTTGATGGGGAAGCCGGATACACTATGTTTCTCATACCTCTTGTACTTGTCTAACTTGAATGGTGGCCTCGACGAGAAAATCGCAATGTAGTTTCCGTTTGACTGTGCAACGAAACACGATTCGAATGGATGGTACCTAATACATGGGCACGTATAGGCCTCCACGTAAACCTGATAATAACATAGGGAAACATGAGCGCTGCAAGTTATATTCTACATCATAAAAAAACAAAAGAAATATGGTTCCACTTAGATTCTAGTAGCTCTTTGATTCTATCAATTGTTCAAAATAATTATGGTCTTTGATACTGGAAAAGACCATGTTCTAGTTATACAATGATCACAAGAGGTGCACTATCAATTGCTCAAAATAATTGGATTACAATAATTCAATTCAATGAAGAGTAAGGGGGCGTTTGGATCGTAAACTACTTAAGCTACTTATGCCTCAAGTAGCTTATCTTGATTTCTACTTGTTAAACTGAGGTGATTAAGTAAATTTAAGGGCCTGTTTGGATAACACCAAATAAGTTACTTTTTCTACTTACAAGTTACAACAGTAGATAACTTATTTGAGAGAAGTAAGTTTGGTTTATGATTAATTGTAAGCAACTTTTTTACTTAAAAGTACTTAATCACTTCAGTTAATTTTTTTTAGCTTTTCTACTTTTCATATATTGCTGAGAAGAGGCATTGGGAGAGACGAAAGAGAGGAGAAGCTGGTGAGTATGGTGTTTACCAAACATACTTATCAGCTTAGTGAGTAGAAACCAAGATAAGCTACTTGAAGCATAAGTAGCTTATCTTAAGTAACTTAAGATCCAAACGCCCCTTAAATAAAAATAAGAAAAAGTTAACTTATAATTGATCATAAACCAAACTTATTTATCTCAAATAAGTTACTTATCTACTGCTGTAAGTAGAAAAAGTAACTTATTTGGTGGTATCCAAACGGGCCCACTGTCCAATGTGGATGATGGGTTAACCCACACCAATCATAACAACAGATTACTGCCATTTCAAATCCAACTTGAAACGCACAAAACTGCAATGATGAGTTAGGTTGCATCATGAAATAAAATAGCACATTGCGTCTTTCATATGTATTGCAATTCAATTCGAATACAGAAGCAAACAAAAACATCATACTGCCATAACACTGGAGATCTACAGATTAAAAAAGAGAAATCTTACGACTGAAAGCGACAATACATGCACCAGCAAACCATCTTGTCTGGTCCTTTATTTTCTTTTCTTTTGTTTGGTTGAGAAAAGCTCGACAATTTGCAATGAGTTGAATAAAAATGACAAGAAAATGAAAGCCACTAAGCCAAGACAACAACTTTTTTTAGGGAAAGATGTAGAATTGTTACTGGCATTCAATCAAATCGAACGACAATTTCGTGGGCCTCACATGGGGAGCAACAACTAAGAGTGAAAACGATGGATGCCACTAAGTCCATGATATTCATTGCCAACTGGAACAATGCTGTATTCCGATAAATAACTACCCAATGAAGCTATGCTGATAAAATTACAATGAGAAATGCTATCAGGCTGCTTGCATCACACAAGTTCTATGCAACTTACTGCCGCAAGCATGTACAGCTACTGGGACTGTTGATTTGATGGGGCACTGTTTGGATAGGCAATATCTCGAAAGTAAAAGGGGATTGGACTGCAAGAGGATGGTAGCAAAATCAGATCCATGGCCTGCAAAATGAACAGTTTGCTCGGAGCAACAGTTCAAATTCAATCACCAAAACTCACAACTGGATGGTCAGAACGTACACTCAATGTGATTTTTGGCATGCAGCCCATTCATGTGGTGGTTCACGACATCAACAGTCCCACCACTGCAAATGTTTGTCACATGTAGTCATGTACTGAGGAGGGATTTCCATAGAACTATAATGCAAGCTGCATAACAAAATTTCACAATGATAATATGCCAGATCCGAAAAAGGAAAAAAAAATCCAATAACAGTTTTGCTAACAAATGTTTACAGGTGGATACACGTACCAAATTGGCATGTTTAGGACATCAGATCCATGCATTAGGTGGGCCCCATCTTGTAGATGACCTGGCCCAAAAATCAGGCCGGTCCATATAATAGACAGGCCGCATGCGTACAATGATTATTTACCACATTCCACCAGTGTTATCAAAATCCTACAATTTACGATTTGAGTCGAATCTTAAGCAAAACGATTTGAATCCCACTTATGAATCCCTTTTTATATGAATCCTATGATTTTATAATTTGAATCCTACGATTTACGATTTGAGTCAAATCTTAAGCAAAACAATTTGAATTCCTTTTTATACAAATCCTATGATTTTATGATTTGAATCCTAAGATTTACAATTCAAACCCCAATTTACGATTCAAATTATACTTGTTTTCTTTTATTTTAAGCTTCACTTATCTTTCATTTTATGTTTTTAAATTGGTGGGGGCTTTAAGAATCATTTAGAAAAAACAATTAAAAAAACGAGAATCATTAGAAAAGGTAAATTATTTTATTTTGATCTTTATAAGAGATTAAATTATATATATTTTCTTCAATATTAAATCATAGAGCTTTTTTTTCCTTATGATTTCTTACTTCTTAACTGGTCGAAACATCAAATTGATATATGACTTATCTGGAATTTTTTTATGCATGGTTATGATCATGTTGACTTATATGCATTGTGGAATGATGGTTAGAAATCAAACTTTTTTTTGTTGGTCCATAGAATCAATACTACTTTTCCAATGCGATTCTACATTCAAGAAAAGTAACAAGAACATAAATTATTGAAGGATCCTCGTATGTTTTTTAAGAAAAATTTCTTGAAAGACAATAAAAAAGGGAAAGATAATAATCATTTAATTTTAAAGTAATACCATGTCATGATAGTGTTAAAGTTTTAAAATTTTCTAATTCATTTATATTTTTCATATTTTGAAGAAAATAATAAAAAAAAATCTCATGATTTACGATACGATTTGTGATTCGATACAATTCAACCCCTATTACAATTTGCAATATGATAACGATTTTGACAACATTGGTGTCCACTTCTTTTTATACAAGTGGCTTCATACACGTGTGGCCTGTCTGATGAGTGGGGGACTAGACTGATTTCTTCTTCTTTTTCTTTTTGAAAGGAGACTAGACTGGTTTCATGAACATGTAATCTACAAGAGGACCCACCTGATTCATGGGCCTATGTCTCCCACACACGTTCAGCCATTTGTAGAGGTGCAGGTGGGCCTAGAAAGCTCATATATGGAAAGGCACATATAACTGCTGCTAGTACAAGTGGTTGATAGTACAGTACCACGAAGTGGCACTAACTATTTGATGCTTTGATAAGGATGCCAATTCTTCGTATGAGCTTTGTCGGCAAGGTTCGCATCCAAAGGCGCACCCAATTAACTTGTCCCTTCCAATGTTAACTAAATCACCACCTCCCTACATTTTCTGTTCCGAATTGCATGATCCTGCTTAGGGGCCATTTGCAATCCGGATCAGTATTTTTACTGATTCAAATAACAGTTCTATGCTCTTAGTATTTAGATTTATACAATGGCATGCATATAATATAATATGACACATGTAAGATGTATAATAATGATATTCATATTTTCATATATACAAATTACAGAAGCAATTCATATGTAATACTAGATTGCATATATTTAATGCATTGGAGAGACCTACATGATCCTAACCCTAGTGTACCACATTGGAGGAAGTAGTGAATCACATACTTGTTCCTGTACACCACGTATTTGAGTGATCCACCATCCAGGTAAACTTGGTCCCTTTACCCACCATGTGATGATCCATGCCATTCATCTATACAGCGGCACAGTATAGCCAACATGCCAAAGTTCTCATTGATCTGAGATCTTCATAATACAGAAGGTGGGTTAAAAACTGCTTTATGGACCACCTTTTCTAACTTCATATGTGCAGCTATATATTTAGTGAGGTTTTTGCCATTAGGCACATTGATGATGGGAACTTATATAACAATGGTCTAGATCATTACATGGTGAGGCAGAAAGAAAATATAGATAGCCTTTCTCATCTTAAGACTGTCCACTGGGACACGAGGGAGAGCTCGATGCAGTCTCTTACCTGGTTTGATAGAGGAACCTGTCGCTGCACATCCCAAACAATGATAGAATTTTCGCTGACATTGCCTTTAGAGACATCACTAGATGAGATAAAACGCTTGGCATCGACACTAAATTCAATATCGAGAATGGGGCCAAGACCTCGAAGATATTCCTGTACCACCTTGCCAACTCTTATATCCCAGAGTCTCAAAAATCCCTTGGACCCTCCTGAAAGGAAGAGATTTGAATTGCCTGGATGAAATCTAACCACTCCCACAGTTTGATCCTCCTTGAAATGTTGCATTTCTATTGCCTTCTCAATATCAACTAGCCTCGATGAGAAGTCATACCCACAGGAAAGCAAAGATAAGCCTTGCTGTGACCACCTAAGATCCTTGACTGCTGCATTGTGGAAGGTGAAAATGCGTGCTTTCTTCTGACCTTTGCTCCACACATTCCATATGCAGACATTTTGATCCATACTTGCAGATGCAAGAAGATGGGCTGCAAGATTGATTCTGTTAGAAGGCTAAAATCAAGAGATCATAATCATAATCAAGTTAGAATAAAAAATTAGGCACCGAGGATTGCTTTATCCACTCATTTGTTTTTAAAAGGTTAAGATGCTTCTCTCATGATAGCTAGATTTTTTTTTTCTTTTTAATGCAAAAGATTGTAGGTGAACCAGTGTGTCTCATAGTTTCCATTGTTTGCCAAACCGTGCTAACATGACCCACACATTTGGACTTGCCAGGAGACTCATCACCCATGCATGCCAACCTTGCACAAATGTTCAAAGCCCCAAGCAGCTAATCATGTGGGCCCCCACAATGTGGATTCTGGGGCTCAAAAGTGAAGCCAGTTCCACGATTATGTGGGCAATGCACTCGGATTCTAGACCTTTGCTATAGTTTAAAGTATGAAAAATTCTCTCTTTGGGGTTAATGCATAGAAGAAAGCAGCGAAGAATGAGCAGCATTAAATCTCACAAATGCAAATTGATTGTCCGTGCTGTGATATGGTTAGCATCACAACAAACCTTAATGCTTCAAGGATAGGCACTCAGGTACCCTTACTGAGAAATTTTAACATTTAGGTGCTCTAACTTGGATTTTTAACCTGAGAAGTGGGCATTTCGTTGCTGTTACTGAAAAGTTTTAACTCGCAAAGAGGACAAAATGCCTAAGGATAAGCACTAGGGTGCCCTTAATGAGATTTTTAACTTTAATAGTGGCATAGGCATTTAGGTGCAGTTACCGAGATTTTTAATTGGCAAAATGCCCCAAAGGTGTCCTTACCAATGGTTTTAACATGAAAAGTTAGCAAAATACCACAAAGACAGGATTTAGGATCTAGAAAAGCAGGAAAACTGAAACAAGGATTGTCATAAGGTACCTAACATGGATTTATTTTTATTTTTTTGTGTGGTGAAAATGCAGCAAGGATAGGAATCTATGTTCCTCAAAAACATTTTTAACAAAAGCGGGCAAAGTGCCTCAACAAACGGCACTGAGGTGCACTTATCTGGATTTTTTTAACTTGAGAGATTAGCAAAATGCCTTCAGGATAGGCATTTGGGTGCCCTTAAGTAGATTTTAATTAGCAACATGGGCAAAATGCCTCAAGAATGGGAATTTACGTGCCCTCACATGGATTTCTAACTTGAGAAGTGGCGAAATGCCTCATTGATAGGCATTTAGAGCCTCCACCAAGATTTCTAACAAGAAAAGTGGGTAAAAAGCCTCAAGGATAGGCATTTCGGTGACCTTACCAAGATTTTTAATTTAAAAGGTGGGCAAAACATATATGGATAAGCAATCAGTTGCCCCTACCAGGAATTTTATCTAGAAAAGTGGGGAAAAAACCCACAATGATTGGCATTAAGGTGCCCTCTCCTGGATTGTTAACATTAAGTTGCATCAAGGACAATCATTTAGGTGCTCTTACCTCAATTTCTAACTTGAATGTGGCCAAACTGCCCAAGGGATATGCATGTTTTTTCCCTTACCAGGATTTTCACTTAAAAAGTTGGAAATATGCTTCAAGGATAGACATTTAAGTGAACTACTTGGATTTTTAGCTTGAGAAGTGGGTAAGAAGCCTGAAGGATAGGCTTTTTTACATGCCCTTAACCTAGATTTTTCACTTGAGATGTGGGGAAAACGCCTCAAAGTTAGGCAGTGAGGTACCCATATAGAGATTTCTAACTTGAGAAGGGGGCAAAATGTCTCAAGCTTATGCATTTTGGTTCGCTTATAGAGATTTTTAAATTGAAAAGTGGAATAGAAGTTTGGTGCCCTTACAAAGATTTTTAACTTGAGAAGTGAGCAAAATGCCTAAATGATATGCATTTAAGTGACCTTACTAGAAATTTTAACTTCAGATTGGGAAAATGCCTCTAGGCTAAACATTTTGGTGCCCTCACCAAGCATTTTAATTGGAGAAGTGGGCAAAATTGCTAAAGGCTTTAAGGGGCCTTATTGAGATTTTAAACTTGAAACATGGGCAGAATGCCTCAAGTATATGCATTTAGGTTCCCGTGCCTAGATTCTTAACTTTAAAAGTTGGCAAAATGCCTCAACATTCCATATTTATGTACCTCCAAGTGGATTTTTAACTTGGTTAGTGGGAAAACTACCTCAAGGATAATCATTTGGATGATCGCATGGAAATTTTTAACTTGAGAACGTGGATTTTTAACTTGGTTAGTGGGAAAACCACCTCAAGGATAATCATTTGGATGACTTCATAGAGATTTTTAACTTGAGAAGTGGGTACAATGCCGCAATGATAGGCATTTAAATGCCCTTACCATGATTTTAAATTTGAAAAGTGGGAAAAATGCCTCAATGATGGCATTATTGGTGCCATTACCTTGATTTTGAGCTTGATAACTGGCGGAATGCCTCAAGGATATGCATTTAAGTACCCTTGTAGACATTTTTAACTTGAGAAGTAGGCAAAAATGCATCTAAGGTAGGCATTTAGGAGGTCATACTACGATTTTTAACTTGGAAAGTAGCAGTGTTTGCATTATCTCTGATATTATTGAAATATCCCCGATATTATCTCTATTTCTAACTCAACGATACCGATAACACTCGTAGCGATACCGACAACACTGATAGTATAAAAATTCTAGGTATCGACGATGTATCACTAAATATCGCCAATGTATCGATATTGTAAATATTTTCAATTGTGTAAATTTCAGGCGTCATTTGTATTGTCAATGCATTGATACCGTCGATGTATCGCCAATATTTTTTACTGTGTAAATTCCAAGTGTTGCTTGTATCGTCAATGTATCTACAAATATTTCGATAATATCGCCAATGTATCGATACGCCAAAAATCTGTATGTTTAAAAATTTTCATTTCATATTTTTTTATGGGCGCATGGTTGTATGCAACGTTCAATTTATCGACGATAATATTGATAATATCACGATATTATCATTATCACAACATGGCAATAACGAGACCACAATCTTTAGTTTCTTTTTCAGTTGTTAACGATTTGTTTGAAAATATCATGTTTTGCCGATATTCTGAAATATCAATGGATGTTTGGATGGAATGTCAGATATTGGATGGATAGATGGGATGGATGAGATGGTTGGACTGATTTCTTACAGCAGCACATGCTTGTAGGCCCCCATTAAATAGAAACCTATTATGTATACATTCTTTTTGCAATTTTTTTATTCATAAATATACAAATATGTGTATTTTATCATCTCCTAAGGTTTCACTGAGAAATTCCACCGTTTTTCCCATTTTCCTTGCATTTCCGGTTATCAGCGATATTATCGGCGATATCGATATTGTTTCTGTATCCCCGGCTAGCGAAACTTGTAGCGATACCGAAACTTCGAACACTGGAAAGTAGGTAAAATGGCCAAGGATAAGCATTTAGGTGTTTTTTATATGGATTTTTTTTACTTTAAAAGTGGACAAAAGGTTCAAGGATAGGCATAGCCTTACCAAGATTTTAGTTTTGAAAATAGGGCAAAATGCCTCATGGATAGGCATTTACGTGCCCCTACCTAGATTTTTTAGGTTGAAAAAAAAAAAAAAAAAAAAGAGCAAACTACCTAAAGGATAGCTTGCCCTTACTTATATTTTTATCTTGGGAAGTGGGCAAAATGCCTCAAGGATAGGAATTTAGGTGCCCTCATAGACATTTTCAACTTGAAAAATTAGCAAAATTCCTTGATGATACAAACATTTTCAACTTGAGAAGTGGGCAAAATCTCTCAAGGATGGGCGTTTAAGTGCCCCTATCTTGATTTTTAACTTGAAATGTGGGTGAAATAGTTCAAGGATAAGCATTTGGGTGTGTGCTCCTTGATTTTAATTGAAAATTGGGCAAAATCCCTCATGGATTGGCATTTGGATGCCCACACCTTGATTTTTTAATGTAAAAAGTTTAGGAACCCCACTTGATTTTTTTTTAAAGATTAACCCTACTTAGATTTTTAGGTGGAAAAGTGGGGATTGAATCAAAGATGAGCATTTAGGTGCCCTTGCCGAGATTTTTAAAATGAAAAGTGAGCAAAATGCCACAAGATGGGCTTTTAGATTACATCATCCTGATTTTTATCTAATGAAGTGGGGAAATGCCTCAAGGATAGACTTTTAAGTAGGGTTGTGATGCAGGGACATGCGATGACCTAACCCTAGATGCATCTATATTCAGTTGGAAGATATTCAAATAATAAAATTAACAACTAACTATTTTCAATCAGAGGAAACTAACAAATCTCAACTCAAAAATGAGATCCGTTCGTCCGGATCATGCCCCATAGCATAAGAATCACGTAAAACCGTAAAATAGGGGGTAAAATAAGGAGGATCTAGGGATATGAGGATATTCCAGATCTATCATAGACCAGTCCACAGTCAAGTTTCGATTCGGTTCTCATGGTTAGGCATCCCTCTTTTCTGATCGTACCAAAAGGGGTAGATTCAGGAAAGAACGAATGTAATGGGGAAGCAACAGGTTCGAGATGAAGGATATCACAAATTATGAAAATAGAAAAATCTTACCTTTCCTGCACCTTGAAGAAGTAGAGATGAGAAAAAAATGAAAATCGGGGTGGAATCCTCAACACCCGAGGGCCAATCCTGAAACCCTAATCTCTTGAAATAAGAGGAAGAAAAGCAGCCAAATTTTCTATTCATTCGATAATGTCGAAATAGGGTTTCTCACAGTATATATAAGCTATGAAAATAAAAAGTGCACTAAAGTGCCTGAAAACAAAATAAAATAACATAAAAACGCCTAAAACTAAACAATGACACTAAAACGCCTAGAAACAAAAAAATAAACAGAAAATTATCTAAAAGTAAATCCACTCCACAGTCCTGCGATCATGATGCCCATGCGCGATCCTGCAGCTCGCATACTCATAACACGTTAGAAAATGGGTCCAATGGGCCTAACATCCATCCACATCAGCTCATCTACCCCAACACTCGATCTGCAATGTCGCCTCCTCTGGTACACTCTAAAAGGTGCACCACTGATGTCCGCATCAAGTTGCAACTTGGGCTCGGGGTGACCCAACTCAAGTTTGCATCAGATTGTCAAGGTCCTTAAGTTGGGTTTAGGTTGGAAAACACCAACCCGATTTAAATTTGCGTTGACCAATTCTCCATAAGGTAAAAGGGCATTTTTTTTGGGGCATCAGGTGTTCGGGATTAACAGTAGGTGGTTCATAAGATGAGCCACACTCCCAAGGGTTGATCCCTAATCATCTCTTCTTTTTTTCTTCATTTTCTTGTTTTCTTTTCTCCATTTTTGCCTTTATTCTTCTCTTTGAGCTTTATATTTACATATATTCCATCATTGCTTTAAAAGAAAAAGGGCAAATTACTCATGATAGGCATTAAGATGCCCTTGAATTTTATTTTATTTTTTAACTTCAATAATAGGAAAAACGCCACAAACATAGGCACTTAGGTACCCTTACCTAGATTTTTAATGTGAAAAGTAGGCAAAATGCTTAGGCATTAGTGCCCCTTACATTTTAACTTAAGAAGTTGGTAAAATGCCATAACGATAAGCATTTACGTATTGTTGTTAGGATTTTTAACTTGAAAAGTAGGCGAAAGGAGTTGGCAATTAGGTGACCTTACTAGGATTTCCAAATCGAAATGTGGGAAAATTTCCTCAAGTACAGGGATTTAGGTGCCCTTACTTGGATTTTTAACTTGGATACGCACCCAGGTTTCCACACCTAGATTTTAGTCTAGAAAAGAGGGGGAAATGTTGCATGGATGGCCATTGAGATGCCCACACCACGATTTTTGTCATTAAAAGTGGACAAAATACCTCTAGTATATGCATTTAAGCGCCCTTACAAAGATTTCTTATCTTAAGATGTTCACGAAAAACCCAGTTGCGGACATTTAGGTACCCTTACCACAATTTTTAACTTAAAGTGAAAAAATTTCGTAAATGATAGGCATTTAGGTGCACTCATGGTCCTAAATATCGGAATCAGCGAGTGTCTTGGCCCGACCAAAAAATGATACGATACGGCATTAGTTGCATATCAGCCCGTGTCAACTTGTATCAAATTATAAGAATGTTGTATAATGGGTTGAAAAAAGAAAAGAACAAATAAATCTAAAAGTTTAGAAAATTCAAGCACAACTAGGAAAAAATTTAAAAAATAATAAAAAAAAAAAATCTTCAAATCGAAAATAAATCTTTAGATCTAGAGAAAGGCACCATTTGATTGAAAAAAGAAAAATAAATAAATAAATCTGAAACTTTCGGAAAATTTGAGCATAAATAGGAAAAAATTAGAAAATTCCCAAAATCTAGAAGAAATGTGTAGATGCATAGTATTAGAAGGGTATTCATGCATCATTACACCATTCAATTGAAAAAATAAATAAGTAAATCTGACAATTTCAAAAAATTCAATACGAAAAATTAAAAAAGAAATCTAAAAATCGAGAAGAAATCAATAAATCTATAGTATCAGAAGGGTATTCATGCTAGTTACGCATTTTGATTAAAAAAAAAAAATAGATTTGAAACTTTTAGAAAATTAGAGCATAAATAGGAAAAAAAATCCCCAAATCAAGAAGAAATCTATAAATCTATAGTATCGGAAGGGTATTCATGCATATCATTCTGCCATTTGAATGAAAAATGGGGAAAAAAATCTTTCTTTAAATTTCCAACGTAAATAGGAAGGAAAAAAAAAAGTCCTCAAATTGAGAAGAAATTAAGCATGAATCTTTCGATTTGGGTTTATAATATAATTTCAACTTGATTTCAACAATAATAGAGATATTTTACTTTTTATCTTTTTCCCCAAACTGGGCATCAGTGCTTCAATCTGCAGATTCAATCTACAAAACCAAGTTTTAATCTTCAAGACTTGTGTAGATCTAAAATGAAAATGGATTTCAAAGAATTCCTAAGGTGAAAGAGTGCCAAAGACTTAGAGAGGAAAGGGTAAAATCGAAGAAAAATGAGCCGGTTCGTGCATTTCAAGTTTGTATCGGTTCGACTAGTATGAATATATTGTATCAGTGCAGATATGGGCGCCGATACGGGACTAGTATGAATATATTGTATCGGTGCAGATATATTGTATTCGGCCAATATGGCCCAGTATTGCGTATTGTCTCGTGCCGATGTAAATACAATATTGTCGTATCAGCCGATACAATGCCAATATTCAGATCTATGGGTGCACTTGGTCGGATTTCTTAACTTGAGAAGTAGGTAAAATGTCTCAAGGATGGGGTTTTAGGTGCCCTTATCGAGATTTTTGACTTAAAAAGTGGCAAAATGCTTAAAAGATAGCATTTATGTGGCCTTACCTGAATTTTTAACTTGAAAAGTGGGCAAAATTGCTCAAAGATGACATTTAGGTGGCCTCAACTGGGTTTTTACCTTGAAAAGTAGGGAAAATGACACAACGATAAGCAATTAAATCAACTTGGTAAGATTTTTAACTCGAAAGGTGCGCAAAATGCCTCAAATATAAGTATTGAAATACCCCTACCCAATGTTGTCAAAATCGTTATCGTATCGCAAATCGTACCAAAGGTTGAATCGTATCGAATTGCAAATCGTATCGTAAATCGTAACACTTTTTTATTTTATTAAAAATTTGAAAAATATATTAAAAATATAAATAAATCAAATTTTTTTTTAAACTCATCAATCTTCCTTTGACCATCAATGTGCACCGAGTAATACCATGTCATGATAGTGTTAAAGGAATCCTATTCCTTTATTTTTTTTCCTTCAAAGAAATTTCACTTAAAAATAATATACAAGGGTCCTTAAATAATTTATGTTCTTGTTACCTTTCTAGAATGTAGAATCACTGTGGAAAAGCGGCCTTTGATACTATAGACTAACGAAGATGTTTCGACCAGTTAAGAAGTAAGAAATCACAAAAAAAGCTATATGATCTAACGTTGAAGAGAATATATATATATCATTTAATCTCTAATAAAGAACAGATAAAATAATTTACCTTTCCTAAACGATTCTTAAAGCCCCCACCAATTTAAAAAACTTAAAATGAAAGCCAAGTGAAGCTTAAAATAAAAGAGAACAAGTATAATTTGAATCGTAAATCGTAAGATTCAAATCATGTAATCGTACGATTCATACAAAAAGGGATTCAAGGTTGGGACTCAAATCGTTTTGCTTAAGATTTGACTAAAATCGTATATCGTAAATCATGGGATTTTGACAACACTGCCCCTACCTAGATTTTCAACTTGAAAAGTACGCAAAATGCTCCAAGAATAGACATTGAGTTCCCTAACCTTGATTTTTAACTAAAAAAACTAGACAAGATGAGTAATGCCTTCACCTAGATTTTTAACATGAAAAGTGGGCAAAATGCTACAAAGATAGGCATTTAGGTCGTTGTAGTGTTCCTAATATCGCAATATTATCGATATTGATATTATCAGTGCCACCAAGTTTGCAGTATTGAAATTGCTATAAGTATAAAAAAATTCCGAATATCGTCGATATTTTCGATAACATCGGTGATACACTTTATATTATCGATATTAGCGATATTTTGAGAAGAATCCCTCATAAAAGTTCCCTAGCATCGGCGATACCATCAATAAGTTCCCCAATACCAGGGATAGCATCCCTGATACTAGGGAAACATCCATAAATAGGCAAAAATTGATAGAAAAGTGGAAAATTCACAAAAAACCCAAAAACTCTTCATTTTTTTTTAGGATAAACTTAGAATTTTGTTCCTTAGGGGACTTTGATCACTCTTGGTTTCTATTGAATAAAAGTTGGGATTTGGGGAGAAATCTTGACTCAATACAAAGATGGGCCAGAACTCAAAGGTGACGAAAAATCTATAGAAACTTCAATTTTTTTTTTTTTTTTTCAAATTTAACATGGATTGCAATGGAAATCCATGTCTACGCATGATTCTCATGCATTGACATGGATTTGTGATGAAAAAATTAACATTTAGGTGAAAAATGGGGATACCTGGGAAAATCCTAATTTTTCCATTTTTATATTGGAATGTGCTCTTAACTGTTAATTAAAGTGGAAATTTTATATATTAGTGAGTGTTGGCCAATCTATAAATTTTCTACAGATTTTGTATATTTATTTTATATTGATTTATATTTTTTACAACACAGTTAAGCCCCTATAAAATGGAAACTTATCATGTATAGTTGTTTCTTACAATATTTTGATTATTGCATGTGTAAACATGTGCCTTTTAACATCTCTTGAAGTTTCACTGAAAAATTCCACCTTTTTTATCCAACTTCTTCCTCAAACGATGATATTTTTTCGAGTATCAGCGATACTGATACATGTTTCTGTATCCCCAGTCATTGATACATGTAGCGATACCGATACTTTGAACACTAGGTGCTTGTACTGAGATTCTTAACTTGGAAAGTGAGCAAACCACCTCAAGAACAAGCATTTACCCACACTCGCCTAAAATTTTATCTTAAAAAGAGGAAAAATGCCTCAAGGATAGGTGTTTAGGTGCACCTACCTTGATTTTTAGCTTGAAAAGTGGGTAAAATGCCTCAAGGATGGGCATTTTGTAGCCCCTCCTTCGATTTTTTATATTGAAAAGTGGGCAAAATGCCTCAAGTATAAGCATTTAGGGACTCTTATAGAGAATTTTTAACTCGCAGTTGTGGCTAAATTGCCTCAAGGTGAGTAAATTGCCTCCAGTATAGGCATTTAAGTGTCCCTACCTAGATATTTAGCTAGAAAGGTTGAGAAAATGCATCTAGGATGGGGTTTTAATTTCCCCTACCTAGATTATTATATTAAGATGTGGGCAAAATGTCTCAAGGATAGGCATTTAAGTGCCCTCATAGAGATTTTTTAACTATAGAAGTGGGAATAATGTCTCAAGGATAGGCATTTAGGAGCCCTTACATTGATTTATGACTTAAAAAGTAGGCAAATTGATCCTTACAAAAAAAAAAAAAAAAAAAAAAAAAAGATATGTAATCTAGTACCTTTGTCATTAATTTTAACTTGAAAAGTAGAGTTGTACACGAACCGAGCCCACTAGGGCTGTAAATGGTCAGGTTCAGGGCGGGTTTAGCGGGTTTAGCCAAAACCAAACCCGCCCATTTACTAAATGGGTCTGGGTCCAAATTTTAGACCCAGACCCTTTTACTAAATGGGTGGGTCTGGGTCGGGTTCGAGTCAACCTATCAGACCCATTTAGTAACGGTTCCCACTGTTACCATTACATAATGGTCTAGTAGAGGGAGATCCACCCAGATCCATTTATAAATGGGTCCGCTCTAATGGGTCTGGGTCTGGATCTAGTATGTAAGCATTTTTACAAGGCTTAAAATCGGGTCTGGACGGGTTTGGGCTGGATGGGTCCCTAGAAACATAGACCAAACCTGCCAACTTACTAAATGGGTTCGAGTAAGGTCTGGTTGGGCCTAATATAAAGGAAACCAGACTCAGGCCCGTTTAACTAATGTGTCTGTTCTTAGACCCAGACCCGTACCATTTAACAAATGGGTCGGGTCTAAATGGGTTGGGTCTAGGTACCCCATCGGGTCCATTGACCCATTTATAGCCTTAGAGCCAGCTCGAAAAGCTCGCTCAGCTCAGCTCGAAAAATCTTGATTTAGCTTGATTCATAGGGTGGATCAAGCCCAGCCGAACATTTTTTTTGGGCTCGTTCAAAATTCGAGCCAAACTCGAGCTAGGCCAAGCTGCATTCGGCTTGGTTCAAAACCAGGCTCGAATTCGGCTCGGTTTGGTTTAGAATATATAAAATTTTATATATATATATATATATATATATATATATATATATATATATATATATATATATATATATATATATATATACAAAAGAAAAAATGAGCGCCCCCTTCTGCCCTAATCTCCATTCAGTCGACGAGCGCCCTTTTGCCCGCAGCCCCCACGCCCTTCCTCGCCGTTGCCGTTGCCTCCACGCCCTTAAGCTAGTATCTGTTGTTGTCTATGGTGGTTTCTTTCTTTGTTCTGTAGCCCGTGGGTCCTTTTCCTTTTTGTTCTCTTTTGGCCTTTGGCCGTTTAATAAATTTGTACCTTACAGAAAAAAAAAAAAAAAAAAAAAAGGTTTCATGTCTTCCAATTTAACCTTCCAGTTATTCATAATTTCCTTGTACTCGAACCATGGTATTCAATAACAGTAACGGTGGTTGTAACAACCACTGCCATTACTATTATAATATGAGACATAATGGCCTTTACAGCCTTAAGAAAAAAAAAAATTGTATTAGCTCAGTTACAAGCCATTTTTTTTTCCATGACGGTCATTTCGGCCCCATAACACGTAACGGTTCCCACTGTTACCATTACATAATGACCATTACATAACCATTTTCTAATACCTCTACTCGAACATATTCTCCACCTTAGCCAATAGATGAAGTCGTGAAGTTGTTTACATGTAAATGCATGTGAAATTCTAGAATTTCCAACTTTAATTTTGGATTCTCTATCACACTTTAACAATCAATGAATTCTTTGTTCTTTTTCTTTTTAAATGGAAGGATTTGATCATTAGTGTCTTCACTAGTCAAAACCGCCCATTGTTGGTTAGGACTGTGTTGGGGACCTTGCCCTACAGGACCTGATGCTACAACTTCAGTTTTCAGATTGCCTCCATGCTGGAGCTCTCCCAGTTAACTATCGAGATTGCCTACCATATGCGTGAGTTGACTACCTAATTTGTGAGTGAGTAGATCAATTAGGTTACTTGTGCGAACTATTCTTATTTCACTCTCTTTGAAGCAATTAGGAGATGACGTGAAGTCAAAATTGAAGAAGAATAAGATGTGAGAAGTGAGATTTGTGAGAGAAGAGGTAGGAGAGGAGAGAGAAAGATGAGAAAAGGGTTGGAGAGCTCAAAATGTTCTCCCCCTCTTCTTATTTTTATATGTAGGGTTTCCTCAATTTACACAATAACATCCTATCTTATCATATATTTACGTATAGGTTCAAGAATAGACTTTATTACAGAAACACCCTTATTATTCATAATATTCCAACACTCCCCCTCAAGCTGGTGTATGAATATCAGTCATACCCAGCTTGCTAGAAACTCTTGCAGTATAGATGAGTTAAGGGCTTTTGTAAGTATGTTTGCCAACTAATTTGACGATCTGAGAAATGGGGTAGTCAATAGTCTAAAGGTTATCTTCTCATAAACAAAGTGGATATCAACTTCAATATGTTTAGTCCTATCATGAAAGATCGAGTTAGATGAAATGTGAATAGCCGCCTGGTTGTCACAATAAAGGAGAATAGCAAAAGTGGTAGGAAAGCCCAACTCTCCTATAATGGATCTCAATTACAATAGTTCGTAAGTCCCATGAGCAATAGCTTTGTATTCTGCCTCTGCGCTAGATCTTGAGACAACAGATTGCTTCTTGCTTCTCCATGTGACCAAGTTAGCACCAACAAATGTGCAGTAGCCAGAGGTTGATTTTTTGTCTGTTGAACATCCTACCCAGTGAGCATCAGAAAAACCAGTAATGACAACGTGTCCATGATTCCTATACAGAATACCGCGACCTGGGTATGATTTCAGGTATCTCAATATGTGATGTATGGCCTCTAGATGGGGTTCCCTAGGTGAATGCATAAATTGACTAACAACACTTACTGCCTGAGCAATATCCAATCTTGTAATTGTTAAGTAGATGAGTTTTCCCACTAATCTCTGATACATGCCAAGGTCTTTCAAACTTTCACCCTCAGCTGCATGCAATGAATGTTTCTTCTCCATAGGAGACAGAGTAGGACGAGCATCCAATTTTCCAGTCTCATTGAGAAGATCAAGAGTGTACTTTCTTTAAGAGATGAAGATGCGTTTAGATGAGCGAGCAACTTCAATCCCTAGAAAGTACCGCAGAGGTCCCAGATCCTTGATTTCAAATTCCTTGCTTAGCTTTTGCTCGACCTACCAATAAGAACAATGTCATCCACATATACAAGTAGAACGGTTCTTCCCTCTTGGCGTGTATGGATAAAAACTGTATAATCTGCCTAACACCTCCTGAAGCCAAAAGAAAGAATAGCCACACTGAATCTAGCAAACGAAGCTCTAGGGAATCGCTTAAGGCCCTACAAGGCCTTTTTCAGCTTACACACTTTCCCAGACTCCCATTTAGCTGAAAACTTGAAGGCATATCCATGTAGACCTCTTCTTCTAGATCACCATGGAGGAAGGTATTCTTCACAGCCAATCAAGATTTGCAGCCAAAGAGATAATCAAGCGAACCGAATTCAACTTTGCCACGGGAGAGAAAGTCCCGTTGTAGTCAACCCCAAAATGTTGGTTATAGACTTATAGCCTTTGGCAACGAGTCATGCTTTGTAGTGCTCAATATTGTTGTCTACCCGATATTTGATGGAAAAGACCTACTTGCAGCCAATCGTAGTTTTACCAGGAGGTAAAGGAACAAGATCCTAGGTACCATTTTTCTGGAGCGCAGTCATCTTGGCTTCCATTGCCTGCTTCCAAGCAGGTATTGCAAGTGCCTCAAGAATAAACTTAGGAATAGTGGAAGATGAAATGGCGGCCAAGAAAGCATGATAGGGCAGTGAGACAGAATCATAGGAGACAAAATTAGAAATGAGATGTAATGTAGGATGATGACTACGAGTGCGTAATGCAATAGGGGATGATGGACTAGTAGAAGAAATGGGATGAGAGGAGATACCTGAACTTGGAAGAGTAGCTAATGATGCGGGTTGATCGTGTGATGGTCTCGACTTGAAACCAACATATGTAAGAAGGCGTTTGGGCATCGTGGAAGATGTCGGAGGAGTATCAACAGCTGGCAGCAGAAGAGAGTGATGTATATTGACAGTGTCAGTATGGTCAGAGAATGGAGAATAAAAAGAGCGATCTTTGAAGAACGCGACATCCATAGGCACAAAAAATTTCCTCAATGAGGGATCATAACATTTATACCCCTTATGTTGAAGGGAATAGCCGATGAAAATAAATTTGACCGATTTGTGAGCAAGTTTGTCCCTAGAAAGACCTAGTAAGTGCACAAAACAAATACAGCTAAATACTCGAGGGGGGACAATAAATAAAGGATGAGATGGTTTCAAGGCATGTATTGGAATATTTCCTTTAAGAACATGGGTAGGCATTCAATTAATCAGATAACATGATATTAGTAATGCAGTAGACCAGTATGACTTGGTAACTTTCATTCCTATCAACAAGGAGCGAGTGACCTTAAGAAGATAGCAATTCTTGCGCTTTGCTACTCCATTTTGTTGAGTGTAGGGACAAGAGAGTTGACGATGTATGCCATGTTCTTGGAGGTATGGTTTAAATGCATTTGAGTTATACTCCCCACTATTATCAAACCTAATGATTTGAATTGTGCAACCATACTAAGTCTAGATCATCTGATGAAATAAGTGAAACAAATTTAGCAAATCATCACGGCGACGCATCAAATACACCCAAGCCACACGAGATAAGTCATTAATAAATGTAACATAATAAGTGAAACCATCTAGAGATGTAATGGGACTAGGTCCCCAGATATTAGAATGAACCAAGGCAAACAATTTATCAGAACGATGTTCAATAATATGATAAAAACTTCAAACATGTTTGCTTAATTGACACGTTTCACATTGAGAAGCAACATTACTAATTTTATTCAAATTTGGAACAAGAGATCTCAAAGTCCTAAGAGACGCATGACCTAATCTGGCATGTCATATAGCAACAGTCTTTATTGAACTGAACATTATTAGACCCTAAATTGCAAGACTGAGATGCAAAAGGTCAAGATGAGATGGAAGCAGCAGAGAACTCCCCCTGTCGTAGAAAGTAGAGACCACCACGCTCATACCCCGCACCAATAATCTTCTTTGTATTCAAGTCCTGAAAGACACAATAAGAGGAATAGAAGGTCATACTGCAATTTAAAACTCTGGTAAGACAACTAACAGATATCCAATTGGCATGAAATTTAGGGATATAGAAGACATTAGACAAAGTAAGAAATGGAGAAACAGAAACCGAGCCAACAAATTCTACCGTGGTAGAAGAATCATTAGCTGACGAACTGACTGACTACATGCAGAGGTAGTGGAAGAAAGGAGACAATTGTGCATACCAGTCACGTGATCGGAGGCCCCAAAATCTATAATCCATGTAGCAGGGGCAGAGCAGACATGGAGTGCAGTACCTGTCGTAACAGTAAAGGAAGATGCAGAAGGCGGTAACGAGGTGTAGGCAATTGTGCCTGACTAAGGCTAAAGAGATCTAAGATGCTTAAGCTCCATCATATCAGCTCTAGTCATCACAAAAGGCTCTGTATGTGAGGAATCTGTATCAGGAGTATCTACAGGTCGCTTGACGGTGCCAAATGATGCTACGTGGGCAGTAGGATGACCATGAAGCTTGAAGCATTGTTCCCTAAAATGTCCGGAACGATTACAATATGTGCAGAAGAAACACCCGTGGCCTCTGCCACATCCTCTAAATGAATAACCACCCTGAGAATCTGTACCACCACCCCTGTCAGTAGGTGGGACTGTAGTGGAAACAAAAGCAATCTTTTCCCGCGTGGAGACCAGGGCTGACATAACTCGCCTACAAGCTTCCTCGGAATGAACAACTGAATAGGCTGTCTATAACGTAGGAAAAGGGGTTGTGACAACCAGCTGAGTCCACAATGCTTCATATTCACTATTCAAGCCCATAAGAAATTTATACATCTTGGCTTCATCTTCCCGAGACTTTACAATCTCAACACTCTTAAGATCTGGTAGCTCACTAATGGGTTGTAAGTGGCTCAATTCTTGCCAACGGCTCTTCAAAGCTCCAAAGTACCCTGTAACTAACAAGTTTTCCTGTGTGAGGGAATACAGTTCTGTGTTGAGTTGAAAAATTCGGGGCTTATTTGAGACCGTGCTATAAGCGTCATTGAGACATTTCCATAAGTCAGGAGTCGCGTGATAGGAAAAATATCTAGAGGCAATATTGGGCTTCATTAAGTACCAGCCCATAACAATTGCATTAGCAGATTTTCATGCATCTGTGTTGGATGGGGACCGTTTCACAGATCCAGTGAGGTACCCCAATTTTTCCTTGCCAACAATGTACATTCGAACAGCTCGAGACCAGAGAAGGAAATTACTTCCATTGAATTTTGTAGAAGTAATTGAGAGTGGTCCATCTAGACCATTAACTAGGGACTTAGATCCCATAAATGAAGAGAAACGGTAACCCAAATCACCACATGGCAGCAATCAGCTAAGAAGTGGCACTCAAATCATCAATCAGCAACAGCAAGTGAGAAAATACCACATGAATCCACACCTTCCAGCAGCAAAAAAAGAAATGAAATAACTGCAGGAATATACACCAAACAGCAGTGTATGCTCTGGGAGTCCAAGGGCCCCAAAAACCTATAGTCCGCCTCTCTTTGAGCCCAAAATAGCGATTTTTTCTGCCTGATGCATCACAAAAAAATTTCCATTGTGTAAGGGAATAAAAAAGACCCATAAGCACCTCTTTTTGTAGATCAAACAAGTCCGATTTGGACAGAATCTGAAAATCGAGTCGATTTTTTTATTTTTCTTCGTTATATGGGACGAAGAACACACGCCATGCAAGAGTATTTGAGTAGAGAGACAAACAACTTACTAATAAAAAAATCCTAAACTCGTTGCAAGTACTTGAAAGCCAACTTTACGAAACATAGGAAAAGTATAATGCCCCTACCTCCTAAAACTGCCCATACTTACAGACCCTAAAATGACATTAAAATACTTATAAATCTTTAACAAGATTTCCCACCTATTGGATTGATTCCATATCAATCAAAATTGATTCAAAATAACAACAAATAAACCTGAAAAGACTTTGCTAAAATGTAATGGCCTAAAAATAATTAATGCAAATCCAACGAATCAGCCACCAAGATCATTAAAGAAACAGCTAAATCGTCACCTAGAATATGCCAAAAATAGCCATTGTAGACCCTCAAAATTTAGTTCTAAAAAATAAAGCAGCAAACAAGCCGCAAATTCAGCATATATAGCCTCATGTTGGGCCTTGGGACTGCATCACCTTTTCACCACTTCTACCACAAAAACCTTTCCAGCCAGGACACGTTCTCAGCCAGAAGAGTGTCTACAAGAACGTCATCCAATCAAGGCCACTTGAACTTATCTTCTGAATCTAGGTTTTGAAAGGAGGCAATTATTTCCTGTTAAATGTCTCCTTGGTCTTCAAGCATCTTGTCTCCTAGTCCTACCCAAACTTTGGATATGAGATTCCTCATTCACACATCAGCAAATCAATGAAAAGAAGTTGAGTTGTTGTCACCTACTTCAAGTCATGTGGTTCTTGACACATCCACGATAATTCCTCATACAAGAGGATATTGGCATACTGGGCTATTATAAATTTATAATGTCCCTTGTGATCTTTTGCTCTGGCAATAATGAGTTCATCGTAGCCATCTTTAATATCTCTTGAAGAATGCAAGTTTTCCCATTTCCAACTTCCCAAAGGAAATTCTTCTTCTATTCCTCTATTTTGCTTTTAAGACGTGCAATTTCTTCTAGAATCCAAAGTCAGCCCGTCTTTCTACCTGAGCTTCATTCCACCAACTCTCCACCATTTTCATGAATACAGGACAATCCAGGGACATGTTTTTTAACCTAAGAGGGGAAAGGCCTTGGCTATGCTTTTGTATCTAATAACATTGGATGTTAATCTGAGGTTAACATAGGGTTTATGTTCCCGGCAGATTTGAAAAATGTTCCTCCCACTCACATAGAGAAATTGGTCAAGTTGCATTTTATGATTTGCTCTTGTTATTTAACCATGTGAATTTAACTATATGAAGAGACCTCCATTTGGAGGGAAATCAATCAATTCATTGACTTTTTTGAAATTTCGTCTCCACACCCATCAAGCAAGCTTAGAGTTTTACTGGTAGGGGATGTCGTCGTTGCTTCATCGTTTCTAGATCATTTCAAGAACTCGTCTTAGGTTTGAACTCCTCTTATTTCTCTTTTTTACTTCTAAAAAATTATTAGAACTTGTGGTCTTCTCAAGCAATGGCATCATTCTGAACCTCCATCCTTCTCGAAGGATTAGTATTCTTCTTTTCATTATGGATAGCCTTTCAAGCTACAGTCATCCAAGAAGAATATGACATTGATCCATTGGAATGATATTGCAGAACTCATTTTTCAAGCAGCATTTTCCAATGGAATATGACAAAATGCAATGTCAGGTTGGGTGTTCTTAACAAGTTAGAAAGTAACCTAAATTTGACAATTTTGTCATCATCTTGTCCAAGATGAAATTTTTACAACTTTTTCCACTGATTATCATTTCAAAAACCTTTACATGTACCATACATCTAGTTTAAATACATCAACTTGTGAATCCATGGTGTTTGCGACTATCTCCCTTCGAAATCTATCCCAGTGAAGCAACTTACTCAGAATCCAACTATGAAAAAAAAAAAAAAAGGAAGATGCTGCGGATAAAAGGAGCAGTATTGAGAAATGCATATTTATTCTTCATAACTTAACGAACACAATGAAAACAAATGTAGTAACAAAAACTAAATAATAAAAAATAATGAGAAAGAGAAGAAACAAACAATATTATGAAAAATTAAAGCAACAAAAGTTAGGAACCCATAAGTTCTCACCCTGAGTAGGTGACCATTGTATGGCATTGACAGCCTTTGTGTGGCCATTTAAAACTACAGAGAGTCGATCTGGAATTCTACTGAGGTGTGCGTGAACCTTTGATTGACACTTTAATGACGAGTAGACATCACGTGGGAGATCTGAATCTGAGATACTGCCCATAGCTGAAGACAAGATGAAAACAATTGAGGCAAGCCCATGAAGATGTTCTAAGCAATGGAGAAAACAAAATTAAATAAGATAACACAAGTATATTAAGATACTTGATAGTGAAATCCAACGTTATAAATGCAATAGAACTTAGCATATGATTGATAAAGAAAAGGTAAAATTTATATAGCAAATTAACTGATGAGTAGATCCCTTTAATTTACGACATTTAGAATTTTTACCAACGCATCAGAGTGGACAACCAGATTGAATGAAGAAGGACACACACAGATACACACACAATGTTAATATCACATGCAGAATATTGCAGGCAAGAACTGATTTTTGGACTATGGATCATCCTTCATGAGACCCGTCAGACAAGTGGCCCATATTTCCTGCACACATTTCGGGTCCTAAAGAAGGTATGCTCGATTTTAGAATTCCTCCACACATATTGAGCTCTACTAGTTAGGAAGGTAAACATGGAAAATTGAGTTGTGACCTTGAACTCTAAGAATAGGAACTACAGTATCTAACATGATTTGCAAAAGCTCCGTCCCTCCTCCTTCCCTGTCTTCCTCTCTCCCTGAAGTGGTTGCACAAAAATGGGACCATAACATGAATGACCTCCCTACCTCAGCCTTCCATCGATGCTTTAAAATGCAGACTGGACCAGGCAATCAGATTGATCGGGATGAGAACTGTCCACCAAAACAGGCCAAGTCGCCTTTGGTTAGCTATGGTAATAACTGTTTTCTAAGAAAGATGCAACTATCTATCAAAGCCTAAACCGACACCTACTTAAAAAACCAAACTCGCTAACAACAAATTAGTTGTTAATTAGTTGTTCTTTATTAAGAAAGATTTCTGGGCCAAAACAGGCCAAGCAGATCTGATAGATTGGATCAAACCACCCACAAAAAATGGGTCAAGGTCCGATCTGGTTTTTAAAATATTGTTTTCCCTACTTGATGCATTTGGGTTGAGACGAGACAATCATTCCTCCTTCATAAGGGAACAAAAGACTAATGTTGGACTTTTACTCTCCCATTCCACTTTGCAGAAATAGTTTAATCCGAGAAAATTATTCATTAATGTTTGTTTCAAAAAAAAAAAATCTCAAGTTTTTGGTAAATTGGAGAGTAAAAAAAAATATTTGTTCATATCAACAGGTAATTGGCAATTTCAAAGAAACAATCAAGCTTGTACAAAGGCTCCTTCCAATATTCAAAGAGAAATTAGAAAGTGTGAAAAATGGAGGATGCAAAAGGAAAAAAAAAATGACTGGAGAAGAAACAATAGAGATGAACTTGTAGGAAGATATCTGCGAAGGTAACAAGAAGGTAGAATGAGGCAGGAGCATATGTTCTGCGAAAGACCTGATAAGGGTAAATGAATATCTGCTGCCAGCCAAATCCAAAGATGTTAGGCTTCAAGAGGAAATAGCAGCTACAAGCGTCAGTAAAACGCCAACACAAGGAGAATAAATAGCAGATTTATACTTTGTGGCAGATAAACTTTACTAGTGAAGTGCCATGTTCTTACGATAAAAGAAGAGCTGCACATAATGATTGAAGCTACTGGATAGTTGGAGACTATGACCACCATGCATTATCAGTTGACAGAATTGGAATTGAATAATGTATACCACATCCTTTTCTAATACAAGGAAGAGATTTGGTTGCATGACATGGTTGATGGTTCGATGGATCTCAGTCATAAAAATCTTAGGAATGATTTGTGAAACAAGATTCATAGACCTGACTGAAATAACGAAAATAATGCTGATAATGATGAAGATCACCATCAGCTTTGCCTTGCTTCCAACAATTTGGGGTTGTTTTCCGATCTAGCACGCATAGTGGGGCATACCTTTGCTACAAGTGGGACATATGTGCCATGGCCCGTGTGCAAGATATGGTGGGGCCCTATGTGTTTTGACCTTGGCAACAAGGTTTTAAATAACAGTATCAGCTAGCATATCAGCTAGGCCCAAAAACAATATGATACAGGGCATATCTGACCTATATACACTCTGTATCTGAATATACATGCCTGTACCAGTAGTGCATCATCTATAGCATGTATACATGTCATAGAAAATATACATCTACACAGCCAATAAATAACTATACCAGGTATTTATCATCTATGACATGCTTTCATGCCTATACACGTGCAAAACATGTCCCGTACCATCTCATATATAACAAACATGCTGAATTTTTTCTTTGCTTAAAATTTTGAAAAATTATTAGGAAAACAGGAAATAATGTAAAACACTAGAAAAAAAATTAGGAAAATAGGAAATAAAGTAAAACACTAGAATATATCATTTCTGTATGTTTTTAACATGTATTCAATGGTGTATCAGATCATTCTTTGATAAAAATGTTGTTTGTCAACCTGATCTAGTAAAAGTCAACCAAACAGACCCTAGTAGAAGAAAAATCAATCATGGTTCCATAGATCAGCACTCATTATATTGGAAAACAACAAAAAGAAGATGAACAAAACGAGGGGAAAAAAAGTTTTTCCTCTTTCTTCTAATTTTTCCCAAAATAATTCATTTCACTTCAATTCATCAAATATCACTCAAATCTTGCATCTTAATCCCCAAAATAGGAGTAGATCTAGTACAAAATGAGTTTTTATGCTTCATGGTTGAAATAAAGAAACAAGTGAAAAAACTAGTGAAAAGTTTCAAAAGAAAATTCTGAATGGGCGCTTTATGGCCGTATTGGCCTGTATTGGCCATATCAGCCCCATATCTGTGCTGATGCGTGGTGTATCAACTGATACAGGCTCATACAGACCTTTTTTTCTAAAACGGAGCAGTTCGCCTCCATATCATGTAACAAGGGTTGGCTTTTTTTCTAAAACGGAGCAGTTCACCTCCATATCATGTAACAAGGGTTGGCTGGTACGGTGACAATATTGCAACCAATTTTCAAAACCATCCTTGGCAATGACATGTGGTTAGAACTCCAAGGAGGGTCAAGTCATTCTTTACTTGGAAAATTGTTGAGAATAAATATCGTTGCATTTCCTACGCATGCATGGGAAAAGAATGATAAACTTGGGAAGTTTCACAATGGGTTGTGGGGAAATTCATTTTGCTTGAATTGTGTGGTTTTGATCTAATCACATACAGACCGAAGGTAATTATTGAATGTGCATGCATTCCTATGGAAATAATATGATCTAAATGATGCTCCATGGATAGTTTTATATAATGTCCAAGGGGAAAATGAATTGGATCATCCAATCCTCATTTGAAATAGTTAAGTTTCGTAATTTGGCAGAGCATTGCTCTCTTAGAACAGCCCTTGTGATAGGTAATCATCTATAAAGTGAAACTTCTTTCTTCCCTTGTAATTGTTCCTCTTCAATCATTTTCTTTACCTCTTTCTCCATCAGTTTTTAAATGGTACATTGGCAAAAGTTCTAGGATCAGCTGCCCACCAAACATTAGCCTCTCTCTTTTACCAAGGTTCTTGGAACCCACCATGGAAGATAATCTTACTGATAGCACTTGAATGCCATTCCCTCCTAGTATGTACTGCCAGCCCAAATATTATATGCAGGCCCCAGAAGCGAGCAAGCAATGTAGGGTCATGGAGGAGAAATTACTAAGCAAACTGCTAAGAATGAAAACAGCATACACAAGTCCACCAGTAGTTATATGGCTGTTAGCATGGCTTACCACTAACAGGACCTGCCAGGTAGCACCCCTTTATGATGTTATCACCATCACCACTTCATGTAGGATGCCCTAATCGTGATGCATGCTCATGAACATATGTAATCCAACAGAAATAAATAGCAATCATCTACCATCATAAATTAAGAAATTCATAAAGAGGCATACAATGAAGCAGGCCATCATCACAACTACGAAGTGTGAAGTTCAATTATAGCTTAGGTTGGATCCAGCGAGGGATGGAACCTCCCAATCTTGCATGGTCATAACACAATCGAACAATGGCGTTCACTAGTTCGGAAGATCAAAGGATTTCTCGGATTAGGGAAGTGGAAATTTGAAGAATTGGAGTTTTGATTCAATTCTCAAATTTAGGGTTCGTGGACTGGGGAATAATAAGAAAATAGAGAAAGAAGGAAGAAGAAGTTTACCTTAGATGAATATTAGAAGGGCATAAGAAGCAAAGAGAAGAAGAGGATTAGGGAAGAAGATGAAGTTCATGAGAGAGAGAGAGAGAGAGAGAGAGGAGGCAAACAAAATGCTGCTTTTCATTAATCAACAACTAAATTCATGTTTAAGGCTTAACCCACTTAAAAAGACATTAAGAAATAAGTAAACGACTAAAATACCTTTAATGCTTAAGTAAAAAAACCAAGCAAAAAAAAAAAATAATAATCCGCACGGTGGTCGAGCGCCCGATGAAGGCCAAAAACATCTAGAGAGCACGAACGCCAAGTTCATGAATTTCGGGCGCCCGGTGACTTGTGGTCAGGTGCCTGACGACAGTAAAAACTGTCCAGCAACCTTTTCTTCAATTTGGGTGAATTTTGAGCGCCCGATGACCAATGGTTGGGCGCCCGATGGACTTCCAGTCGGATTTTCCTCCATCCTACACATGTGTCTTCCCAATGTGGGGTCTTCTATGTGTCAAACCACGTGTGTAAGGTCTTCAATGCTCCTCAATGGTCGCCTAGCCACAAGGACGATGCATGTGGCGCTCGTTTTCTTCGATGATAGACTTTGAAGAGTCTTGTGTCCTCATCAACTCTCCTCGGGTGAGAAAAACTCGACTCCGATGAGTTAAAGCTCTTGTGGCGTTTTAGCAAATCCGGATCAATGTTCTGCAATTCCGCTTCAATCAAACATGTGGATTCAGACGGTGGTTTATTCTTCCACTTGACAAAGTATCTCTGGAAACCTCCATCTCTCATGGAAACTATCTCTTCATCCATAATTTTCTCAATCTCTTCCTTACAAATAATAGGTGGAGGAAGGGGTGGAGTAAGTTGTGAAGAAAATTCAGAGAATGGCTATGAAAGGGACAAGGGATCAATGGTAGGATTAGGGGAACGAACTTAATCCTCCACATTAAACGTTGGATTGATGCCCATTTCAGGTGCAAGGTCAATCCAATACGCATTGGACCCAATTCTTTGCAATATTTTGAATGGTCCAACACTACGCGCTTGTAACTTCTTAGCGGTACCATGTGAGAACCGCTCTAGCCTTATCATCACCATTACGTAGTCTCCTTCCTGAAAATCTTGTGATCTACGATGAGAGTCAGCTGAATATTTATAACTATCATTGCTCTTATTAATCCGCTGTTTATTATATGTATGTAATTCATGAATGTGTCGTGCAAATGCATCGGCCGACTCTGTAGATCTTTGGGTGACAGACATGGGTAAAAGATCTATGGGCATTCAAGGTTTATAACCACTAACAATTTCAAAAGGACTCATTCATATCGACCTATTGACAGACCCATTATAAGCAAACTCAGTAATAGGTAGAATTAAGTCTCAAGTCTTAACATGCTTACCCACTAGACAACGTAATAGGTTTCCAAGACTTCGATTAAGCACCTCAGTTTGTGGGTGGTATGCAGTAGAAAACTGTAAACGAGTACCCATCATATGCCATAGTGTCTTCTAAAAACAACTAGTAAATCTAACATCACGGTCAGACACTATGGTCTTAGGTAAACCATGGAGACGCATCACACCATAAAAAAAGACACGAGCAATATAAGAGGTATCCGACGTTTTCGAACATGGGAGAAAATGCGCCATTTTAGAGAAACGATCCACTACAACAAAGATGAAATCGTGTTTTTTTATCGTCTTGGGAAGTCCCAGCACGAAATCCATGCTATTGTCTTGCCGCAGAGCATGTGGCACTGGCAATGGCGTATATAGCCTAGTATTTTGCTTTCGTTGTTTTGCTATTTGACACGTACGACATTGTCCTAAAATTTTGGCTACGTCTTGCTTGAGACTTGGCCAATAAAAACGATCCTCTATGAGGGCAATGGTCTTGTCTTGACCAAAGTGGCCAACTATCCACCTGAATGAAACTCCCTGACGAGGAATTCACGAAGGAACATACGGGGAATACAAAGTCGGTCTACCTTGAAAAGGAAGTCATCTTTAAGAATATAATCACCCGTGCTACACTGGTCACTAGAGAGTGACGTATAAGTATTCCCAAAATCAGGACATATGAGATACTCATCCTTAAGTTGCTCAAACCCGACTACCTCTACACTCAAGGAGTTGAGCAACGTCACTCTTCTACTAAGGGCATCTACTGGTTTGTTTTCGACCCCGGCCTTATGTTTCAGGACAAACGAGTATTCCTGAAGAAACGTTACCCATTTAGCATGCCTTGGGTTGAGTTTCTTTTGAGAATGTAAATATCTCAAGGCCTCATGGTCAAAAAACAAGACGAATTCTTGCGGTAGGAGATAGTGGCGCCAATGTCTCAGGGATTGCACTACGGCATAGAACTCCTTGTCATAGGTGAAGTACTTCTGCTTTGCTTCATTCAATTTTTCACTGAAATAGGCTACTGGATGGCCCTCTTGGCTCAACACTCCACCTATACCAATACCTGACACATCACACACCACCTCGAAAACCTTGAAAAAGTCAGGTAGACGCATGACAAGAGCTTCTACTATTTTATCCTTAATTTCTTTAAAAGCCTTGACTACGGCTTTTGACCACACGAACTCTCCATTTTTCATGCATTCAGTAATGGGAGCCATAATCGTGCTAAATCCCCTAATGAACCAACGATAAAAAGTTGCTAGGCCATGAAAGCTTCACACCTCATAAATGTTTTTCAATTCTAGCCACTCGACTATAGCCCTGACCTTTTCAGGGTCTGTGCGCATTACTTCAAATGATACTATAAATCCTAAGAACACGACTTGACTAGACATAAATGCGCACTTCTTAAGATTAGTGTACAACTTTTCAGTCCTAAGGACGCTACAGACCTGCTTCAGATGTTCAAAGTGTGATTCCTTAGTGATATTATAAATAAGAATGCCATCAAAGTACACCACTAGAAATTTACACATGAACGGTCTCAAGACTTGTGTCATCACCTGTATAAAAGTACTGGGTGCATTAGTCAAGCCGAAGGGCATGACCATCCACTCGTACAACCCATCTTTCGTTTTAAATGCAGTCTTCCACTCATCTCCTAGGCGTATGCGAATTTGGTGATATCCACTCTTGAGATCAATTTTGGAGAAAATTGTGGACCTGGCCATCATGTCAAGCATATCATCAAGCCTAGATATAGGAAATATGTACTTGACAGTAATTTTGTTTATGGTATGGCTATCTACACGCATGTGCCACGTGCTGTCTTTCTTTGCGTCAACAATGCGGGCACGGCACACAGGCTCATACTCTCCTAGATGAAACCCTTTTGCATAAGCTCATCAATCTATCTTTTCAATTCTGCGTACTCAGCAGGATTCATTCTATAGTGAGGAAGGTTCGGTAAAGTCGACCCCGGGACAAGATCAATGGCATGCTAGATGTCCCGCATAGGTGGCAACTCATTCGGTGAATCATCAGGGAACACATCATCGTATTCCTTCAAAACCAATGTTACCTCATGGGGTAACTCTGATAGAACCCCCGGTGTAATTTCTCTTGCCACAAGGGCATACACCATGGAATCCTCCTTAGTCTCTTTCTCGAACTCTCTCACATTGATTATGTGAAGAGACTTAGGTTTGGATTTCCTCACTTCCTTAGGCTCACTCGCCTTTTCACCCTTCTTTTTCCCTGATGTGTCCTCAGGTGGCACAGGATAAAGTTTGATCTTCTTACCGTTATGTATGAAGGTACACGCATTCGAACAGCCAAAGATCATGACATCATTGTCGAATAGCCACGGTCTACCTAGGATGATATGTCCAACATCCATAGGTATCATATCGCACCACAGGGACTCCTTGTATGACCTGAACTCGATGGGAACTAAGCATTAATGGGTAACAGGAAGGGATGTTTTGTCTACCCAAGAAACTTTGTATGGGTCAGGATGAGGTGTGGATTTCAAATTCAGACAGTCCAAGGTGTTAGCGGAAATCATGTTTTGACAACTTCCACTGTCCACTATCACCTTGCAATTCTTTTCTCCATACTTGGCGAGAGTGTAGAAGATAGTGTTTCGACGCCAATCGACAATACTCCTAGACTAAGATAGCACACACCCTGACTACTGCAAGCATTGCTTCATCGCTCACTTCGTGTTCATCAGTAAGACCTCCTTCAGGGTGATATTCTTCTACTTCATAATCACCCTGGTCATCTACACCCTCGTGGGAATCGTCTATAACTAAAGCTTTTCCACTGTTCTTCGTGGGACATTGATTGGACATATGACCGATATTCCCACACTCATAACACCTCACTTGACTACCCCCACCATGGCCGTCACCAAGGACACCTTTGCCCTTCTCATCGCTAGGCGGAACAGTTGCATGTGCCCTGGGCTGACTACCAATGTTAAGTCTAGTTCCCTGGGATCCAGATCTAGCATTAGAGTATCGGGACTCAAAGCGTTGAATGACAGGAGCCCTCAGATATTGTTCCAACTCCTGCACAACTTAGTACGCTTCATCCAAATCTGTTATGGGCCGAGTCAAAAACTCGCGCTGAAGATCCGTTCGAAGGCCCGTCTTGAAATGCGAAAGCGTTACCAGAGGGTCCTCTTGGATGTCACATCGCATCATATACTCCTCGAATTTAGCGATGTAGTCAGCGACAGACATTGACCCTTGGCGCAAGGATTGCCATTGGTCAAGGAGCTTCTGTCTGTATAAGAGATGGAGATATTTCTCCTTCAACTTTTAATTGATCTCATTCCAATGTGTGACAGGGGTTCTTCTAATTCTATCAATCCTACGCTCGGTGTTAGTCCAAAATAATTTGGCCTGGCCCACAAGCTTCTTCTTAGCAAACCGCACCTGCCGGTCGTCTGACATGCCATACCACTCAAAGTAGTGATCCATGTAAGCTAACCAATCAAGGAATGCCTTAGGATCCAGACGCCCATCAAAACTTGGAGCTTCCACCCTCACATTCTTCATCGCACGCTCATTTGGATCATAGCGGTCTTGCTGATCATATGTGGCTTGTGCTTCTCGCACAACACCACGACCCGTTCCACGATTCTCTACCACCATTATCTCCACATGTAGGAGCGCGCTCTTCAACGATTCCTCCCGCTTGGGATTGCGCATCATCCCCAACAATGGAGTTCTCCCTTTGGGATGCCTCTAATTGCTTGACTTTAGTCATAGTGGTGGCGATTTGGTTGTCTATGTGAGCGAACCCACACCTTTGGCTCGTTTCTAAAGCGGTTATCTTTTGAATCAATTGAGCAAGTTGCTCAGATAACTGCTCGTTATTCATGATTGGTTGAAGTCCGAAACCTCTACCTCTTCTCGTGGGCATGCAACTAAAGACTCGAACCAAATTCTACCCAACTTGCCCACTATGGTTTTACGACTCACAAGATGAATGCGATGGATTTAAACTACAATGAACTGACACTTAATTAATTATAGATGATGCGACTCAAATCTGGAAATTTTCCAAATTATGAAACTTTCTAAAATTGAAAAGTTTCTAAATTTGGAAACTTTCTAAATCTGAAAATTCCTAAAACAGACCTAGAATTAAACCCTAATTTGATAACTCGATCTAATCATAATCATGCAAAGCCTATTCTCTGATACCAAATTTGATGTAGGATGCCCTAATTGTGATGCATGCTCATGAACATATGTAATCCAGCGGAAATAAATAGCAATAATAATCTAAAATTTAGCATCTACCATCATAAATTAAGAAATTTATAAAGAGGCATGCAATGGAGCGGGCCATCATCACAACCACGAAGTGTGAAGTTCAATTATAGCTTAGGTTGGATCTGGCGAGGGATGGAACCTCCCGATCTTGCATGGTCATAACACAATCAAACAATAGGGTTCACTAGTCTAGGAGATCAAAGGATTTCTCGGATTAGGGAAGTGGAAATTTGAAGAATTGGAGTTTTGATTCAATTCTCAAATTTAGGGTTCATGGACTGAGGAATAATAAGAAAATAGAGAGAAAAGGAAGAAGAAGTTTACCTTAAATGAATATTAGAAGGGCATAAGAAGCAAAGAGAAGAAGAGGATTAGGGAAGAAGATGAAGTTCATGAGAGAGAGAGAAAGAGAGAGAGAGAGGAGGAGGCAACCAAAAGGCTTGTTTTTCATTAATCAACAACTAAATTCGTGTTTAGGGCTTAACCCACTTAAATAGACACTAAGAAATAAGTAAACGACTAAAATACCCTTAATGCTTAAGTAAAAAGACCAAGCAAAAAAAAAAAAATTCATGCGGTGGTCAGGCGCCCGATGAAGGCCAAAAACGTCCAGAGAGCATGGACGCCAAGTTCATGAATTTCAGGCACCCAGTGACTTGTGGTCGGGCACCCAACGACAGTAAAAACTGTCCAGCAACCTTTTATTCAGTTTGGGTGAATTTTGAGCACCCGATGACCAACAGTTGGGAGCCTGATGACTTCCAGTCGGATTTTCCTCCATCCTACACACATGTCTTCCCAATGTGGGGTCTTCTATGTGTCAAACTACGTGTGTAGGGTCTTCAATGCTCCTCAATGGTTGCCTAGCCATAAGGACGATGCTTGTGGCGCGCACTTTCTTCAATGATAGACTTTAAAGGGTCTTATGTCTTCATCACCACCCCAACAAGGAGGAAGCAACAGAGCAGGCCATCTTTCACTGCAAGCTAGAAGGGATCAACGAGGGCTAAAGCCCAACTAATAACATCCTCCATATCCAAGAGTATATGGGCCACACCAACAATTAACTTAACAAGCCCTACTTCAAAGTTCCCCCATGGCAACCATAACAAGAAGAGCGGGAGGACGAAGAAACCTTTGCAGCCAAGTTGGAGGCACACAAATGTACTACCAACAGATCGAAAGTGGGAAGGTCATTATCAGGTAGTTAGTTGTAGGGAATAGTATGTTAGTGCACTTTTCTGTGGCATGCCAGTGCACCTTATTTGTCAATCACGTGTGTCCTTGAGTTGTAATGTCGGTTAAGCCTTGGCAAGCTAAAGACCGAAGATTCAAGTGAACCAGAAGCATCAAGGAAGAAGAACAGGCAAATAAGATGCCTTGGTGACCCTAACCCTTTGAACCAAAACACCAAAACCTCTTAGATGACTTAGACCAACTAGTAAAACCCTTAGTCATCTTCATTAGCCTTAGGATCATATAGAAAAAAATGATAAATTAGGTTAATTAAAAAGGTGGAAGCTGTTGTAATTTATCTGGCCCAAACAGCAATTTTCGATTGCGCTTCGATGTCATCGAGATACATTTCGATTGGGTCTTCGATGCCATCGAAACCAGTTTCGAACCATTGAACATGTCCAGCAAAATGTAAACTCCCTGGACAGTCTTCGACCCCATCGAACATCCTTTCAAGCCATTGAAATGAATTTTTCGATGCCATCGAAACAGTGTGGACATATTTCGATGCAATCGAGATAGGGTTTCGACCCCATCGAAGAATTTTCGATGCCATCGAAATGGGTTTCAATCCCATCGAAACGGCCGTTTTCTGCCCTTTTTATGATCGTTGGAGATTTTTCTATAAAAGCGGGAGAGGCGTTTTTTGGACTAAGCAGAAAGAGTTTAGTGATTTAGAAGCCACCACCATTGCATATCATAGGAGCTCTAATCCTAACCTATTCAAGCCATTTTCCTTGTGATTTATCACAAGGTTAGAGCATTCAAGGCTCAAATGAGAATGGGCTTGCTCTCTCTTGATTCCTAGGGCTTTAGAAACCTTGATCATAGGCAAAACTCTTGTCTAAATACCACCTAGGAATCCAAATAGGTGTATCCCTCTAGGAAACCCATTTCCAACCATTTGTAGAGGATTCACCACCTCCTAGCACCTTAGGCAGCTCCAAATGAGCATCATTTGCAAAGTAGTTGATCTTAGAGCTGAAGCCTTGGCAAAGCGGCGGCATCAATGATCGTGGGATCACAAAGAGGAGCTGATTGAAGCACGGGAGAGCGGAGATCAAGCAACCCGAACGGCACATCAACGGAGCTCAAATCCGACAAGTAAGGTTGTCAATTTGTGTTGAGTCCATCCACTCTATTTTCGTGGGAAATTGAGTGTAGATTCGTTTGTCGATCCTTGACTTGTTAGTTGAGCCTAAAAGTCTGGGGGTGTTTGTCGATCCTTGGCTCATTTGTTAAGCCTAAATTCCAGGTTCGTTTGGCGATCATTGGCACGTTTGTCGTGCCTAAAACAAGTCTCCAAGAGTAGCCACCAACATGGGTGTAAACGTGTAGGTTAGGATGAACCTATAAATTCTCCGGTAGAGTGGATCTGAGTTAAAATACCTAGGTTGAGAGGAACCTGATTTAAATTTCCTAGTGAATACCGGTATGCTCAAGGAGTGAGTACTTGAACCGGGAGTGGAGTAGACACATAGTCGAACCACTATACATCGTTATGTTTGAGATTGTATTTGAGCACATTTCTTATTATGCATTGTGGTTTAATTGTTAATTATGAATGCTTAATTGGAATGTATGGTAGGCACTAGATATGCACATTCACACACAAGATGTATGTTCACTAATTAGAGTAGACTTGAGCTTATATGATCCATTCTCACAGTCTACTTAGGTTGCATAGATTAGGTGCTCGATTAGTTTAATCATATGTTAATCTATGCATGCTTAGACTAGGTTGCTTAATTGCTTAATCATATACTAGTCTTATAATTGGACCCACTTAGGCTTGGAAGCCTAAGTGTTCTTTCTTACTTAGTTTATATTGATAATCTGTTTAAGTAGGCGAAAAGAATTTCAAAATGGTCCTAAGCACCCCCCCCCCCCCCCCCCCCCCCGGGCAGCGTAGCGTCTCAAGTGTTATCAAAATGACGCAATTTCATAGTACAGAGCCCGTCGATACATGTTTACATCATTCGTGTCTTAAAATTAAATTATATGATGGGATGTTGATGGAGAGGGATCATATGCCGCAACTTATCATGATAAATCATTGTGCCTAAAAGGTAACAATATGTTTAGTCATGCAGAAAACACATTTATTTTTTAATCTAATGTGCAGAGCCTTGCTTTACCATTCAAAGACATTGGAAAGTTAAGGACTGCACATTATGTCTTGGGCGAGGAAAACAGTGATGAATTTCATCCACAAACAAGACCTGTACACGCGATATGAGAAAGGAGGGGAAGGAACAATTAAGACCTAGGCACCATAAGGTTCATCACAAATTTCTTGAACCTCTTGAGCTCATGCATGCACAAAAGGCATCTAGGGCCATGTTTATGTTAAAGGCCTAAAGCAATAACACTTGGAGAAAAAAGCACAGTAGCTGATGATAACTACAATATATTAGCCTATCCTTAAGGAGATGTGTTGTCCATTGACCAAAGGTCATCCAACCAGCTGTGTAGGTCCTAATTCTTTAAGTCGGTTGATAGTGATGAAAGGCCTATCATGAGTTGCATTACCAAAACCATGACATCGGCCAAAGAAATGTGGATTTCCTTTAACAATAATCAACGATCAAAAGCAAACAAGAAGATAGTTCACAAGACAGGATATGGCACTTAACTTTCCAAAACATCTCCAAAATGTGAGTTACAAGTGGTGTTTGGGAGGGATTTTCAACTGTAAGTGACTTACAACCTACAAGTCACTTATAGGTAAAATTTTACAGGGAAGTTACATGGATGGGAGTTCTGCTTTCACTAACCTATAACTTGCTTACAGGCCAACTGTTTAATTTTTTAAAAGGAGGGTAGAGGGGGGAAACATTTCTCCATTACAACAAAGCTCCAACCATTGAAGAAGCTCCAGTAAGCTCTCTCTCTCTCTCTCTCTCTCTCTCTCTCTCTCTCTCTCTCTCTCTCTCCAGCCGACTAGCGTGGTAGTGTTTTTTATCTTCTTCATCTATTCTTGCATTTAAATCAGGCCCCGATTCGGTGAGGTCGTGATAGTTGGGCCCACATAATATATTTTTTGCATATCCATGCCATCCATCAAATTTGCCAGCTCATTTTAGGGCATGGCCCAAAAATGAAGCAGATCCAAAATTCAAGTGGGCCCACACCATAGGAAACAATGTTGATTGAATGCCCACCATTAAAAACTTCCTAAGGCTCACTGTGATGTTTATTTTCCGTCCAACCTGTTGATAAGGTCACATGGACCTTGGTGAAGGGAAAACACAAATATCAACTTGATTCAAAACTTTTGTGGACGACGAGAAGTTTTTATAAGTGGGTGTTCAATCACCACTGTTTCCCACGGCTATGTTTCCACATCCTTTTTCTTTGTTTTTTTAGTTAATGTGTAAGTAATTGATTCGCTCTCAACATTGTTTCATCACTTGTTTCACTTAGTTGTTGCATGCACATTATCTTCAGCATTTTGTACTCAACAGTGGTTGGACCCTGTCAGGGTGTTTTTTTAATTAGTGGGTCCACTTTTATGGCTCACCTGACGATTGGTTTAGCCTAAAAATTGGCTCAAATATTCATCTAAATAGGCTTAACAAAATGGCGTACTTTTGCCAAGCTTTCTTATGTGTCAATTAGATTTGGAATGATTCAATACTCTGAGCTTTGCTTGGTGTGAATATACAGCTTCTTACCTGTAATTAACTTACAGGTTACCCAAACACATAATCCAACTTACCTGTAAGTGACTTACAGCTTACATCCAAACAGGATTACCTATAAGTGACTTACCTATAAGTTACTAACAACTTAAAGAACTTATAGGCATCCAAACGCACCCTTAATGCCATCATATACATCATACCAAAACATATTACAAGGTTAGTGGTTCCATTGATTGCTTGGAGAAGATCATTGGAAATCATCATCTCCAATCAAGAATCTCAAAAGATAAAGAGCTCTATGAAATCTCAAAGAGGGTAATTTTGAAGAAGAATGCTATCATGAAGTGGACAAATAAGCAATGGAGTGAGAATCTTGAGGGCCTTTTGGCTCTATCTACAAATATCACCAATTTTGTATTTTTTTTAACATAGACAAAGGACATTTACAACCTCTGTTTTGATACATTCACCCCTTTCCTCTGCAAAGGCATTAGCACAAAACAAAGAAGGAGATGTGGCAAATGATATTTACACCCCTTGTATTTGACACACAAACATACGCACTAATTCTGCAAAACCCATAGATTCAAACATAAGAAACTGTAGATGGAGGGTGAATTTATCAAAAATAGGAATGTAAATATCAACGGCCTGGAATAAAGGCCAAAATCGTTTAAAAAAAAAAAAGGAATAAAAGAAGGGCAAGAAAAAGAGAAAACCAGGCGATGTGATGACCGTGGAAGGAAGGATCGGATCGGGAGCCGTAGTCGACGCCGAAATCGCTCTCTCTCGCTTCGACACGTATCGCCCTGGGATTAGGGCTTCTTTCGGCCGATTAATGGAGAGAGCGGGCGGACCGAAAATCGGCGAGTTTTCGTTTCTGGGTCTCTTCCGAGACGGGGAAATGGCGAGTTTTTCATCTTCGTCTTCGTCGGAAGGAGTTGCATAAGCGCTAGTGAGAAGATCCATAGGAATGTAATTGATCGAGTAGAGAGACTGAACGGCTAAATAAGGCGATTCGCGCGGGAATGGAAATGACGCGGCTTCGGTGGATGCCGAACTGTGGGGCCTAACTTGGCGTATTTTTCTTGTATCCAAGCCGTCCATCCGTTTTTTCACCTCATTTTAGGGATTGAATCTGAAAGTACTGAAGACCCAAATCTCAGGTGGAGCATACCACTGGAAGCAGTGGTTATTAATCATTAAACACTTTTTGTGGGCTAAAAAGTTTTGGATCAAGCTAATATTTGTCTGGTCCCTTCATCCCGGTCCTTATGACCTTATTAACAAGTTTGCTGGAAAATAAACGTTCTGGATGTGCCCAAAACGTTTCTAATGGTGGGCATTCAATTACCATTGTTTGCCATGGTTCAGGGATTTGGAACTGCAACACCTTTTGGATCATGGCCTAAAATGATATGTCAAATCGGATGGACAGCGTGGATATAACAGTGAGGGGCACGGTTTGCGTGGATAGACCACATACATTCACGCTGAGCATTACAGAGGCATGACAGAGTTTACTCCGTACGCAATCAGATTTCGAAGTAGATGTTCACGTGTTGGTCGTGGACCGTCGTGATACTGTCACGTGTATGCGAAGCTCCGAGTTCGTTTCTCTCCTGTCGCGGCTCAGGATCCACCGCAGGTCACACCCACAAAGCCACAAGCTGATTGCTGACGTGTCTTATCATCGAACCGTCTATCTTGTCCTCTAAGCAGCATAGGATATAGTAAAAAACCATGACGTTGACAAGAGGCCCCAGCTCAACCCTGCGTAAGTACAAAGCAGGATGTGCTCAGCTTTAGTTAGATGGATGGATGCTTTGTAATTTTGGATATGGACACATCGGTCAGTGGTAGGATTGGGAAGCGGATTGCCTGGTACGACACATTACGTCACCAAGTTTTGTAGGACCCACCTATGATGCATATGTTATATTCACCCCGTCTCCATTCATTTTGCGAGATCATTTTAGGTCATGTGCCAAATGCAAAGCTCAAGTGGATCACACCGCAGTAGAGATTGAACCCCACCATTAAAACTTTTTAGGTCTTAGAAGTTTTGAATTAAACTGATATTTGTGTTTTCCCTTCATCCTCAGGTCTGCATGATCTGAATAGGTTGGATGGCCGAAAACCATTTTGGTGGGCTCAAGGAATAATTCAAGAGGACCATTTACTGCACGTGTGCACCACATGAGGCATGTCCCGCCACGGGTACGATGGCTTTGGGACCCATAGCCTGACCTGACTTTGGACTGGGCTTATACATATTGGCTTCACCTGTGGGGCAGGCTGGACTTGCACTCCGGTCATTCTCACTCGCCGGGCTCGACTTTATAGTTATGTGTGGTCCACTTAATCCTCAAAAATTAAGAATATTTAAGTGGGAATTAGGGATTTTATTAATTTTTTACCGGGATGGTTTTCGGCCTAGCCAATAAGCCTGTGTGCCAGGCCCATGCCAGGCTATGAAAGGGCTCCGCCCTTGGACCTTTAAGTGTCCGCTGGGCAGGGCCTAGACTGGTCCTGCTCAAGCCATAGGCGTATGATGTTCTGTTTGTCATGCATGAACAGGTCTACACCGAATAAGCACCGTCCATAATCCTTCGGCCACATCTTGCAATTTCTACCGTTGAACTCGGACCGATTCGTTGGCCGTGAGACCTACACAGTGGGGCCCGTCGAATGAGAGGCATGAGTCTCTATCACGTGTGCCACGTAGCAACGAGCGACTGGCGAGTGCACTGCATACGCTCGACTGTCAGGAGTTTGGTAGGCCCGCGCAGGACGGAAGCGGATTGCGTAGTATGCAGGCCACCGTGGATGTATGTGTCCTATCCATGCCGTCCATCCGTTTTACCTGATCACTTTAAGGCAAAAACCCAAAATTGAAGCATATCCAAAAATCAAATGGATCGCACTACAGGAAACAATGGGGATAGTGATCTCCACCGTTGAAAGCTTACTTGTCTTCCAAGGTCTTACGCACCGGACGCGGACTGCGTCCACCGACCTCTGTGCGTTGACGTCACCGAGTTCTGTGGACCCCACCATGGTGTATGTATTACATCCACACTGTCCATCAATTATGGTAGACCATTTTACATCATGAGAAAAAAAATGATGAAGATCCAAAGCTGCTGAAGTGGACCACACCACAGAAAATCATTGAGGAGAACGTCTACCGTTGAAAACTTCTTGGGAGTGACACAAGTCTTGGATGAGGCTGATAATTTGTTTTTCCCCTTCATCCAGGCCTGTGTGATCTTATGAACATGTTCGACAGCAAATAAGTATCACGGTGGGCCCTAGGAAAGTTTCAATGGTGGGCATCATTGTCCCCACTGATTTTGGTGGTGTGGTCCACCTGAGCTTTGGAATTGCCTATTTTTGGGTTTTTAAGCTAAAATAATCTTGCAAAATGGATGCATGGGATGGATATAACCCAAACATCATGGTGGGGTCCACAGAACTTTGGTGACGTCAACACACCACCGAGGTTGCACATCACAGAATCCACTAGCTTGATTAAAAGGAAACGGATTAGCTGGTGAACCCAACACCAGCAATCTTGCTGGTGTAGGGTACGTGGAGCACGCAGAGGATGGTGTCAGTCCTGATTGTACGAACGGTCCAAAGAAGGCCAAAGTTCTGTAGGCCCCACAATGATGTTTATTTGCCATCCAAACTGTTCATAAGGTCACAAGGACCTGGATGAAGGGTAACAATAAATATTAGATTTATCGAAGACTTCTGCGACCGCTAAAAAGATTTCAATAGTAGACGTTCAATCTCCACTGCTTTCTGTAAATGTGGTCCACTTGAGATTTGAATCCATCTCATTTTTGGTGTAAATCCTTACAACGACCCCGAAAAATGAGTAGACGGTTTGGATATAACACATACCCCTTTGTGGGGCCCACAGAACTTGCTGACGTTAATACACCAGCCAAGTCGGTGGTGTTGGGTTCACCAGCCAATCCGCTTCCTGATTAAAAACTTAAGTGGTCGCGGAGAACTTTTCAGCGGTAGATATTTAGTTAACGCTGTTTCCGATGCCCTAAAATGATCGGATAAAACGGATGGACGGTGTGGATAAGACACATACATCACGGTGGGCCCCACATAGTTTCCTCAATACGCCATTTGGTAGTGAGTTACTCAGTACGCAGTCCGCTTCCGCGCACATCGGAAAGCCCGGGAATTCATTTCATCCGTTCCTCCGTTAACTGCATGGATTTCGTTAGGGTTTTTCAAATGCTTTTCTTCCTCGTAATCTAGAAACCCTAGAAAGAAGGTAAGATTCTCTCTCCCTTTACTCTTCGAGCTGCTCTTCTTCTCTCTCTGCTCTGAATCTTCGAATTTCAGCTTTTTTTTCTCTCTTTTTTCCAAATTCTATTGAAGAAATCGTTCATCTCCTCTTTCTTGGAGCGTTTGGATGGTTATATCATGATGGAAAACGTTTCTGATACGGCAAGAAATAGTTTTTAAATTGAATGGAAAGTGGCTGAACTTCGTTGATTCTGGTTTGCTATCAGCTATCAGCACCGCCAAACACGCCTCTGTACCTGAAACGTGATAATGTGGGATTAGGTTTGCGATCTTATTGTGATAACACGGTCATCCAACGCTACATAATAAAAAAAAAGAAAAAAAGAAAAAAGAAAAGCGAAACAGAGAATTGATTCTGTTCCTCCACATCTTGTACCATTAATTCACTTCTGCAGGTGAAATCTCAGCCATCGGAAGTAGCCGGTTTAGTGCCACTAATAGATGGCTTAAATGGCTCCAACCAAGTGTTCCTCTTTTCACCCGCAAATTCAAACGGATGGCGGTAGTTGTGGACGCTCGAAAAATTCATGCCTCTTGACAAACTGAATTAAAAGAACAAAAAATTAAAATAAAAAATAAGCTTTCTAATGTTACTTTATAATGTAGAGTTGGGTTCCTCTGCAAGTCCTTGTAGATGATGTTTATTCCACGAGGGTTGCTTGTGGGGCCCACTGTGGTCTGTGTATGGGATCGAACCTGTCTGCAAGGTGACCCCACCAGGACAGTTGGATACCCCAAAAATCAGGCTGATTGAACCATCATGTGGGCCACAAAGTGAATTATGAGGTTTTTGTGTGAGTGTCCTTCATTTTTTCTGGTGTGGCCCACCTAATGGTTGGATAGGCAATAATTTTGGGGCATCCCATCATCATGGTGGGGCTGACTTGATGCATGGATTGGATGGCATACACACAATAGTGGACCGTACACGGTCAATATTATATAAGCGGGTGAATGAATAGGTGAGTAGGCATGTGAATAACTTACATGTAGGTGAATGGTCTTTTACACAAAGGTGAATGACTTGTAAGATAAGCTGATTTTACAGGGACTTGTGGAGGAATCGTCCTTGAAAAAATTATGTTATAAGTGATAACTTATAATCTTCAGTTCTTATGAATGGTTATGTAGTATTATATCTATGAATAACTAATTTAGAAAAAGGATATTGGGGACCTGAATTGGATATGTGGGTCTTATGGGGACTGGACCATTTGATAGGTGGGCCCTACGTTGGATTGCTAATGACTTGAAATATGGCCTGGACGGTCAATTCTGTCCCATTAAGAACCCATGACTAGACTGTAAGGAACTACAGACAACAGATTCAATGGTCCTAAAGTCTATTGATTGGACTGTAAGGATCACTGGATTGCAATTAGAATGATTTTTGGGTGATGGGCAATCCATGGTGAGGTCTTCTATCCACCAGTTTTATTGTTCGGAATGAGGTCTTTGACCCAATAGTAAAAGAAGATAAGGGTCAAAATCTGGTGGCCATATGCTATGTTTATCAGATGCTTAGGGTCATCCTGCTTTCCACATGCAATCCAACATGTGGTCCTATCCAATGCATGGTAGTCCACTAGTATGGTTCCTATGCACTCTGCTGGATCATGCTCTTAGTGAAATGAAAATTTGGCCATTTTGTTTCTCATCTTTCTTCTTCTTCTTTTCTTTTCTGCAGTGATACATTAGGTGGGTCTGTGAATCTGAAGCAATAATTACAAGCTTCTTACAATGGATGTTATGCAACTACAGAGCTCACTTTCTAATGGATTGGCAACTAATGTGTGTGAGGGGAAGGCAAAGAAGAAAATGATAGGATCCTTTGCTACTCAACCTATAGTTGAAAGCAATTCTCTAATTCTAACATCTAAGAGTGGAATAAATGCTGCCAATGTCTTAAGACATTCTCATCTATCAAATGAGTGTTTGAATTCAAAGCTTTTCTTTTCATCTGAGACTGCCTGCAGAAAGCGTGTTTTTCATGTGATCAATTGTCACTCTTCATCAAGTTATAGCGTGGACCCACACGATGCTGAGGACAGATTCACTCCAAAGAAAGGCCATATTCTTGGCAATTTAATTAAAGACATTTCGTAAGCGTCAAGACCCACAATTCAGCCTGTTACATAATGTGTTCAAAGTTCAATCATGTTGTTCATGCTTTCCAACTAATGGTGGCTTGTGGGTGAGGAGTTGGCAAGACTTCCATTTCCGCATGGGGATATTTTCATCAGGAAACCTATCTTTCTCATCAGTTCACCAGTTGTTCTGAAATTTGATCAGACATGCTCTTCTGCATCATTCTTTTAGTTGGTGTTTATTTGTATCAAGGATATGAGTTCATATCACTTTAGCTTAGAACATATGACAATAAAGGCATATAAGAAATGATTTGTTGCATACAATTGGCCGTAGGTGATCAGTTCTATGTGAGAGATGATTGTTGCCAAAAGGGAAGTCACAAATAAAGAAAGTTACTATAGAATTATAGGTACACAATGAAAATGCTAGGGAAAGGGCATTAGGAAATATGCTAGTCAATCGTTGTTGCCTTCTCTACATTAAAAAAAGAATGTTGCCTTCCATGCCTGCAATTTGTGCATGCACCTGAGGCCTAACTCTTCAGAACAGTAATATATGTTTGCATGCTGTTGAGTTTCGACAGCAAGCTCCCTTCTGTAGCAAGAGCAATTCTGCTTTTTCTCTCTATGTATCAGTCAAATTTTATGTTAGTATGATGCTTCTTTGCATCTATAAAGATCTGATACATCTAGTTCTAACTGGTACGGTTCAAAGTCATATTATTATTCTTGTTGACTGACTGGCAATTCATTTTGTCACCAGTGAGTTACTAGGTGGTGGACCAGGTCCTGGAAGTGTCGAAGTTGAGCTCTTAATGCTTGCTTTACCAGCAATTGCTGGACAAGTGGTCGAGCCCTTGGCACAGCTGATGGAGACAGCTTATATTGGTAGATTAGGTAATCTCCCCACATTCAGCTTAAACAGAGATGCTGGTTCTGTATGCCACTTAGCTGGTTTGTATGATGAGAGATACTATCCAAACACTGCATGATAAGTTGATAACTAAACAATGGAATCCCTGCTGACCACAATCTGGCACTACATCCAAATGTAGCTTTTATCAAATTTTCAGTTGATTGACTATAGCTTATCGTGTTTGATCTGTACTGTTGTTCTGATGTCCGCCTGAAATTTCTCTGTGTCCGTTACTTTCAGAGTTATTTATTATTGACTTCATGAATCAAGTTAAATTCTCTGTGTTGGTTGTGGTTGAAAGGTCCTGTGGAGCTGGCTTCAGCTGGTGTTTCAGTGTCAATCTTCAACATTATATCAAAGCTATTCAATATTCCTCTCCTGAGCATCACAACATCCTTTGTGGCTGAAGATCTTTCAAGAGATGCCAGCAGAGAATCTGTCACAGGTGAAGATGATTATAGTGGAAGGGTTTCCAGAGAAGTCCTCACAATGAACATTTGACGTGGAGTTTCATGTTATATCTAGCCCAAATAACTTTGGCATAGTGGTAATATTTCTCTTTATGAATTTGACTGATTGTTCTACAGATGGTGGTTTTCTTGAAGAAAACAATGAGAGCAAATCACATTTTGATGATATAATGGAAAGAAAGCAACTCCCCTCTGTTTCTACTGCTTTACTTTTAGCAGCTGGAATTGGTATCATTGAAGCTTTAGCTATGTACTTCGGAGCTGGAATGTTTATCAACATGATGGGCATATCATCAGTAAGTCATCACTTGCATATTTTGAGCTTGCATGCATTTTCTTGTCCATGTACGTACCATGTGCAACCCTGCTAAGGATATGAATTTTCTCATCAATGTACCCTACAATGTAGAACCCTGCTAAGATATTTTTGCATGGAGGATCGAGAATTCTCTTCACAGCACATGTGCGAGTGTGGCATGTGTTTGCATGATCCACGCTGTTCGTCATGTGTCCCTCTGTGAGCATGTGTGTCTCAAAATCCTTCCTGCTCGGTGATCAGGCCAGCCACATTTGTTAGATAAAAATGGACAGTTAAAATAAACTGCCAAAGGTCCACATTCAAAGCAAACATTTGGTCACCTGATTAGTGGACCAACTGATGTTTGGCAGGTTATGTTCATGGAGGGGCCTGTCTGATGAACATCCTGGATTTCGCACACGTGCAGTATGCAAGCATCACACGAAAGGAGGATTCTCAACCTTCTTCGCATTTTGCTATCATATCTTCTCTTGCTAGGTATTTGCATTAACACTCCAATTGAAGTGCTTTACTATTTTCTAGTAATTTTTCTCCTTTCTTGTGGTACGTTCATTTCACAGTTTTAAACATTAAATACCTTCTTCTTCTTCTTCTTCTTCTTCTTCTTTTTCTTTTTTTTCTTCTTTTTTTCTTCATCTTCTTTTTTTCTTTTTCTTTTTTTTTTTCTTTTTTTTTTTTTACATCTGTTCATATACATGGTTTTCTATTTACAGGGGAGGACTGTTTCCTAAAATTCATTTTCTGAACAGGCTTCACCTATGCACGGTCCAGCACAACAATTTCTATCATTGAGAGCTATTGGTGCTCCTGCAGTTGTAGTTTCTCTGGCCATACAAGGCATCTTCCGTGGTTTTAAGGATACAAAAACACCTTTGTTTTGTGTAGGCAAGTATCAGGCTAATTTGAAGCTATTTATAGAAGTCTGGTGATTACATCTTATCTGTGCTTTCTTTCACACAGTCAAATGTTAGGAACATAGTTACCAGGAAAATCATTTTGGATATTCATTCCCACTCTCTTAGAATCACACTCAGTGTTTGAAACCCTTTTGTTATGATGGAAACCCATTTAACAGCTTCCAAAAAACTCAAAAACCTGTTTCCTTAATTTGTGAAGCTTTTTTATTTTTTATTTTCTATTAGAAGGAACTTAATGTACTTATTTGAGTTGTATTCTAAGATTGTATGCTTGAGAGTGGCATATGTGATGTTTGTGAGGAGAGGAAAAGGAGTTTGTTCGCATTTAAAAACATAGCTGGTTAAGATTGACCATGGTTCCACATTTAATGTTCACATGTGGCGCTTCTGAATATGTTAGTTCCCTTTTCTTTGTACACCATGTACATGGTGGTGCCCTAACCTTACTTCACTTTACTGCCCTTTGAGGTGTGCATTTTTAGTAGGTGGGATGGGGTTGGTACTAGTTGGGACCATGTTGGCATGCGACCATTGTTCATGTGATCCTCTGGCACGGCCTGTTCCAGGGCCAGGGTAAAAGAGGAAGGTTGAGGTATAACAAGCAGATGATCATAGAATTTGTTTTGAGAAGAGCCTAAGATGATGATGGTGGTGGTGATGTTGGTTTACATGGATGATCAGCCTAGATCTCATAGAACCCGGTGGTATTGGTACACATGGGGTGACTATAAAAGTAGCATTGCCATGGCTACTGCTAGTTCTCTTATTAGGACGTGGAGGACTTTTAACTTCTCCTATTACCATGAGCTGAATACCTCAATTGGACAAGTATTATATTTTAAAATGTGTTCAATATTTTCCTTTCTACCATTACCCTTAGAAATACGGAGCAATCAAGTAGGTTATATTGGAAACAGTCGTAAGTCGTAACCCAATCTCTGCTACTTATAAAGTGGTAGAAATATAGAGGCATTTTGTCTTTTAGAATACAATTAATTCATATAGTTTCTGCCTTTAATTAATTCATATAGTTTCTGCCTTCTTTTTTTCTTTCTTTTTTGCTGCTTTCTTACTAACTCTTTCGTTGGTATATCCACAGGAGTGGGTAATCTTTCATCCATATTTTTAGTTCCTGTACTTATGTATTTTTTTCGCTTGGGGATAACTGGTGCTGCCATTGCAACTGTGTCATCTCAGTATGTACTTCAACCAGAATGTCTTGTTATTTATCTTGTTCATTCAATGGCCAATTGCAAATTGAAACTCCCATAGCTTTATTGGTTGCGAGAATGAATGTGTGCTCTAATTTGTTATTGAATCTTGAATGATAAGTGGGCTTAGCAGTTTTTTCTGACATTAACTTAGCTTGTAAATATAGACACAGTCTGAATCTCAGATAGTTTGTGAATCTTTGATGATTTCCTTGATGGAGAAAAAAAATTTATTTTGAAATGCATTATCTTTATCTGAAGATATTCTGCTTTGTTTCCCTATGAAGAAAGTCTTTCCATCATGGAAGAAAAACAATCACTGTTATCTGATGTTTTTGTATGTTTTGTCTGAGGTAGATAAGAGCTTTATCCACACTGGCTGGAGTAAAAATGCATGTATGCAATACAATATTATAAGATGTGTTTTCTATGGATATTACTATACTATTCTACCGGAAGAGAATGAGGAAATGAACACATATGATATGAAGATGAAAAGAACTGGACAAGAATAGTAAAAAAGGTTATGAATAAATGAAAAGAATTGGACAATAATAGTAAAAAGTTACTAAAAGATTTTACCTCTGAGCAAGTTATTGTGAAACTAGGTTTTACAGTGGAGGAGCTTGGGATCCATAAATAAACACATACTGCATGGCAACCTTGGCCTTCATGGTTTTCCAATAAGAGAAGTTCCATCTGTTTGTATTGAGTGCATATTAGATGGCTCCCTGGTGTATGCACATTAAAAGTACTTATGCACGTCTCCCTACGCATAGGATATGTCTTCATATACTCACAAGGAGTATTTATTCCATAGAGCATGTGCTTGGCATGGGCTTCGTTGAACTGTTTAATCTTTTTCAACCCATTCTACATGCATATTGTTTGATAATCATCTGATCAATTATTTCAGGTATATTATGACCTTTTTGCTCATTTGGTTTCTTAACAAGAAGGCAGTATTATTACCTCCAAAGATGGAAAATTTGCAGTTCGCTGGCTATATAAGATCTGGTGAGTGTACTTGTGAATAGCTGTCAATAAATGGCTACTATTTATGTTTGCATGTCAAAACTATAAATCTTTTTTAGGTGTTTTAGTAGGTTAGATAAACTTTTGGGGAATAGCTTTGTTACTCTACATAATGGCCAAGCAAGCAACACGTTGATCTTGTGGACTACCATCTCCTTTCTTGACAACTCTTTAGATGATATTAGTTTTATGGCTTTAAGCAGGCGAAGTTCTCCACTAATGTTTGGAAGACTGAGATCTTTGGGTTTGATTGAGATTATGACAAAGGATTGTGAAAATGGATCGATTACCCATAATCTTTTTTTTTCTTGACCAGTCTTTGGGTGGATATTAGTTTTTATGGCCCTAAGCAGCGTTCTCAACTAGTTTTTGGATAACTGAGATTTTCGGGTTTGGCTCGAGTTCATGGGAAAGTATTGTGAAAAATGGATTGATTGTCCATGATCTCTTACTTGTTCTTTTTTCTTCTTTTTTCCATTAGTTTCTAGTATTTCCAGTTTGGATTATGGAATCTCAACTCCACAACACTGAGAAGTACTGTGTTTTCTTTCTTGTGTAAAATCCTCTTTCATTAGTAGTTACGTTTGTGGTTTTTTTTTTTTTTTTTTTTTTAAATCTTATTTGACAGTACAATGTTCATCAACAGTCTATTTTAGGGGGTGTTTGACTTTTCAAATCCCTTTGTAAATACCTGTAAATAAGTCATTATTACTCCTAACGTATGTTTGGAAATTGGTGAGTATTTCCACCTTGAAACCGGTCTGGAAAGGGCTGACTTAAATTTGAGCCCCACCATGATGTTTGTGCCTTATCCACGCTGTCCATCCATTTTACCAGAACATTTTAGGGCATGCGCCCAAAACTGAGGAAGATCTAAAGCTCCAGTGGGCCACACCATAGGAAACAATGGGTCCTAAAACGTCCACTGTCAAAAGCTGTTTCCTTCCTAGGGCCCACATTGATGTTTATTGGTCATCTAGCCTGTTCATAAAGTCACACAGACATGGATAAGGGGAAACCACAGAAATCAGCTTGATCCAAAACTTCTGTGGCCCACAAGAAGTTTTCAACTATAGGCATTCAATTCCCACTTTTTCCTGTGTTGTAGTCCACATCAAACATGGATCTTCCTCATTTTTGGGCTCATGCCCTAAAATCTTCTGGCAGAATGGATGGACACGTGGATATGCCTGCCACATGCATTATGGTGGGCCTCACATTTTTTTCACACCACTCCTCAGTTTTAGCTTCGGACTACCTTCAAACAGCAAGCTGCCAATGTCTGCATTGAGAATGCTGCCAGAATTATGTAGGTAAATAATTATTACTTATTTACAAGGATTTAGAGAGGTAAATTGAAAAACAAACAGGCCCTTAGAAAGTCCTGAGCGGACTGCTGTACAGGATTTTGGCCATGTGCTGCCCTTTTTTAGTTATTATCCAAACCTTGACCTGTAGGCCTCTCCCTAGACAGGGAATGACCCACAAATTGCCCTGGTTGGTATCGTTGGCCTACAAAGTGACAATTAAGAATGAAATTAAGCAGATGTCTGCCGTGACCCGTGAAGTTAAAATTTCCAAAGAGTGGGTGTGTGTAAAAGCTTCTAATTTGGGAGCTTTCTGGTGCATCCACCATGGTGCACATCAAATCGATGGCCTGTAACACAAAACCATGGGGCTCACATTTGTGGAATCCTTCACTGCAGAAGCTATGTTCGCTGCCTAGCACTAGGTGTTGAGCAGGAAAATATAATTCCTCTAAGGAGCGTGGAATCTCTTAACCTTATATTTGTTCACAATTGCACATTTTTGCATTTCCTTGACACTTGAGCTTCATTTTTAGGTGGTTTGCTTCTTGGGAGAACTCTATCAGTGCTAATTACCATGACACTGGGCACATCAATGGCTGCTCGTCAAGGGCCGTTGGCTATGGCGGCTCATCAGATATGCTTGCAGGTGTGGTTGGCTGTATCTCTCCTTTCGGATGCATTAGCTCTGTCCGGCCAGGTATGTGGTTTATTGCTTTAAGTCTCCTTCCAGTTACTATCACATCCAGTCTATTGTTCTTTCATATCTAGTCTATCCTTCTTAGTAGCATTCTGTTCTGTTTACATGCTTACTGAACTTCTAATTGCCAACATATTCACTTTATCTAAGGGCGTGTTTGATTTGTTGAAGTCCAGGTAAATACAGGCAAAAGAGTAATCATCACTCTTTTACCGTGTTTGAGAATCCATCCCATTTCTAGCCTTGAAAACCGGTCCAAAATGGTAGTTGAAATTTGTGGACCCCACCGTGATGTATATGATATATCCACTTTGTCTAAAAGTTTTACCATAACTTTTTTAAGCTGTAGCTGAAAAATGAGGCAGGTCCAACACTCAAGTGGTCCACACCAAACAAAAGAGTAGTTCCAAGAAGATTTTAACGATATGTGTTTATTTTCCTGTTTCACTCCGTGTGGTACAATTGAGCTTTGGATATGCCTTATTTTTTAGATCATACTACAAATTTAAGTGACATAATGAATGGACAGTGTGGATTCATGACATAACGTACGGTGGGACCCACAAATATGACCCGTTGGCATCCTCCATTTTAACAATAAAAGAGGCGGTCAAATCAAAGCGTTGGGAATGATGCAGTAAATCCTTGAGGAAATAATAATTACACATTTGCCTGTATTTACCAGGACTTCAAGAAATCAAACACACCCTAAAGTGCAATCTTCATTTCTCTTGTACAACCAGCATCTAAATTTTAGTGAGTTACGACTACCAGAACTATTTCTTTGCTTTTCCTAGCATGAAAATGGGAAAAAGAAAAAAGAAAAAAAAGTGGAATCCATGAATAAGACTACAGATAAATGAATAACAAACATATTATGAATAATACATTATTGGTATTTGATCAAAAGAAACAGTTTTCTTTTGTTTGACCCAAAAACGGTATCATAAAAAACTTTACTAGTTCTTGAAACATGGATACAGATTGTTCACAGTTCACACTGACAATAGTTAATCAATCAATAGGCCCACTTTGAGGGTCTATCTCTTCAGTTTCAGAAAGTTGACAAGCCCATGAAGAAATACCAACTGATAAATGCAAAAAGGATCCCACAGTTTTCCATTCTAACACCTCCAAGAATGATTCTAGCATTTGAGATATTTTGTTGGCTCGTTTGTCATGAATTTCTTCACAATTACATGAATGCCCTAAGTGCAGGTAAGAAATTTTAGATATTTTGTTCACTTGTTTACAGTGAATTCTGTACAATTACATAAATGCCTTAAGCGTAGTTGAGAAAATTTGACGAATAAAACAAATAACACAACAACATACAGAAATTGCATGGAATGAAATAAAAAACTTAAATGATTTAACAACTCCTTATCACTCCTCTTTAAGTTAGGTGGTTTGGCTTGCTGAATTCCATACTTGCTTTTAACTGCTGAAATCTATCCTTCATGAGAGCTTTGATGAAGAAGTGAGGTTTCTGGTTGTTGACTGCACTTAGAACTGGGATATCTCTAACTACAACTTTCTTTCAGATAAAATAATAGATGATTTTTATATATTTAGTCTGCAGTTATAAAAAAAAAAAAAAAAAATGATTCTGCTGGTATGAGCTTAGATAGCAAGACCTCAATAACTCAAGACTAGGAGGGACCTGTATAAGTTCATCTGTGGTTGATTGAAGGGCACTAAGTTGTTTCTAGTGCTCTCGGAGATAAGATAGGTAAACACAGCAGCCTACTGTGTAGGGTCTGTTATTGCAAAGCTGACGCAGCTAGCATCAGAATAAATTGAAGATTGATCAATGTCCAGTATGAAGAGTAAGGTTATATTGGATAGCACCCTTTAATGTCATAAGGTCCCGTTGACTGTACTGAAATGAATATATGTCGGTCAGTGCAATACATTGATATACCAGATTGACTGACAAGCTCAAACCCAATCAAGGTAAATATATTGATAGTACCCACAAAAGTTTCTTTCTTATATTTTATTTTGTGTATTTATTTATTTATTATTATTATTATTATTTTGTCTTATTTGTTGGTAGAAAAGCTACTGCTTCATTTTTGTTGATCTCTGACTGCTAGAAGGCTATAAAACTCCCAACTATTGCAACAGCCTGAATGATAAGAAATCAGTATATAGAGTTTTCAAAGAAGTAAAGAAAGCTATTTTTCCATCTACATACATTTTTTGTTTTTGGGGATTCATATATATGCCCATCCTGGTTCATTGATCCTTTACTACTTTGGCAATACAGTAGTATGAAGTCATTCTATCTCATTGCCAAAAATTGAAAGAAAGGACGTCTTTGTCAACAAGGATGTGTATAAAATTAGCTCCCTCCTTTTATTTTGATTGTGAGTATTATCTTTTATTTTCTGTTCATGTGACTAAAAGATTGCTTATTTACTCCTAGGCTCTAATAGCAAGTTCCTATTCAAAGGGTGACTTCAAAAGAGTGAAAGAAATTACCTATTTCATACTAAAGGTGATTGCTCTCTTGTGCCTTTTCACTTTATTTAGAATTTATGCTACAGATCAAGCATCAAATTATCTTGTTTTGTTCCCTTAATTTATATTCTTTGGTTTCCTTTTCCATGGTGAGGAGTGCTGGGATGCATTTTCTTGAGTATGTAGCATAACTTTATCTGAATACACATGTTTCTCTGTTGTACTCAGACAGGACTTTTCACTGGAGTTTGCTTAGCTATAATACTTAGTGCATGGTTTGGTTCTCTTGCTGAATTATTCACCAAGGACATGGAAGTGCTACAAATCGTTAAATCAGGATTACTGGTAGGTTGGAATTTTTATAAATACAACCTCTATTTCTGCTTTTAATATTCGAGAAGCACAAAATTTTACTATTCTAAATACAATAAGCAGAAAGAAAGCGAGTATGCATTAAAGGAGAGGGTGTAGATATGCGTTTTGTTTTACTTTCGACTTTGATTATTTTGATTCTTTTGACTGTGTTTTTATTTTTCATCACCATTCAAAAAATTTCACAGTTTGTCAGTGCCAGCCAGCCCATCAATGCTCTAGCTTTTGTTTTTGATGGTCTACATTATGGTGTTTCAGATTTCTCATATTCAGCTTTCTCCATGGTAAGTTCTATCTGAAGATGCCTGTATATATATACATGTCCTCAATTAAATTGTTTGATCAACACCAATAGCTGCTTCTAACATGGATTTAATTGACTACGTAGATGCTGGTTGGAGCAGTATCTTCTACATTTTTGCTTTATGCTCCTTCAGGTTTTGGTCTTAAAGGAGTTTGGGCAGGTTTGGCTCTTTTCATGAGCTTGCGAATGGCTGCAGGTGTTGTGAGGTATGTGCAGTTTCTTTTAGTTCGGTCTCACACTCTTAAGTTCTGTTAGTGGGGTCGTGTCTTCTGCCTTATTATATGGTGATGATCATTGCTCATCTCCATTGAGTTTTGTGCAGCCAAGAAGGAGCCTTCTTTTTATTTTTCTTGTCTTTTTACCATAACTTCTTGTTTTCTAGAAAATTTTCATAAACTGAGTCCCGAGTGTTTAATCGATTCAGCTGAGTTGAACTTCATAATCCAAACAGCTGAACATTTTGAATTGATTTTGATCTTCTGTACAAACTAATGCTCTTCTTAGGGCGTCAAAATTCAATCAGTCCAATCAGCTAAGTAGTGGTATCGCTATAAGTTTCGCTCTCCGGGGATACGGAAACAATATCGATGTTGCTGATAATATCATCAATAACCAGAAATACGGCGAAACATGGGGAAAACAGTGGAATTTCTCAGTGAAACTTCAGGAGATGCCAAGATACTCATATTTGCACATTTAAGAATTAAAAAAAATTGCAAAAAGAATGCATACATAATAAGTTTCCATTTAATTGGGGGGCTAAAAGCATGTGTTGTTGTAAGAAACTAGTCCAACCATCTCATCTATCCATCCAACCATCCTTTGCAACATGCCAACATCTCTTTTTGTTCTTCTCCCTCTCTCTCTCTCTCTCTCTCTCTCTCTTTGCTTTTGTCTTTTCAAAATAAAAGAGCCTGAAAAGGCTATGTTGCTTCATATTAGCCATGTTTTAGAAAAGGAAGTTATACGATACTCTACTGGTGCATGACGCTAGGTACACTTGCACTCAGAAATTATACACATGGCGTATATTAACTCAAAATAAACTGATTAAATTGTGGGACCCACTGTTGCTAAGTCAGAGTCCCAAAATCAGATTGTTGTAGAAACTTATTTGTTGAAATAAGACCACTCGATATTTTTCATACTTCACCGTCCAATAAATGTCCACTGATCTGATGGTCAGATGATGAAATAAGCATAATGTTTTTTGGGAAATGCTCCAGTGCTCTCACGCCAAGCTGATATTTATTTTTTCCCTTCATCAAGGTCTTTGTGACCTAATCAATAGGTTGGATGGCAAATAAACAGTACATTGGACCTTAGGAAGTTTTTAATGGTAGGCGTTTAATCAGCACTATTTTCCTGTGGTATGGTCCACCTGAGATGGGGATTTGCCTCATTTTTTTGGATCATGCCCTAAAACAATGAACCAAAATGGATGGAAGTCATAGATAAGTCATATTTTGTAAATTTTGTATGCATCAAAATGAGTGGGTGCAAGTATCAGTCCCTCTTAAAATCTTGAAACTGTTTATTTTATTTCTTGACTTTTAAATCCGTGATATCATAGTATACATGTTTTCACCTGTTTCGTGTTCATCATGTCTCCTTTTTTTCTTTTCTTTTTTTCAGGTTAGCATCAAAAAATGGTCCCTGGTGGTTCTTGCATGACTTGCAGAAAACTCAGGTTGGTTAATCAGCACATTTATTTGATCATTGACCATTTCTTTATCTGCTTTACTAGTATGATGTTCAGGATAAAATCAACTAGATCTTTCAAAAAGAAAAAGATAATATCAACAACATCCTTGCTAAGGCTACTCACAAGAGTAGGATCCTCCTCTTTCCACATGTTTCAAGCTTCAAGGTTGCTGGTACATGCATGTGAGATTCGGGGTGCTCACAGGTTGGCCCCACCATTATGTTTTATGGAACCAAAATCAGACTGGTCCAATAATCCGATTGGCCACATGTACGTTGAATGTTTACTGTGGGTTTTCTTTTCACTTTTCTTTTCTTTTGTCATATGTGCCCCAGCTGACAAAGGACTGGCCTGGTTTTTTGGCCAAGCCGCACATAAGGTGGAGCCAACCCGATGAATGCCTTGGATACTGCACATCCACAATATGCCCAACTAGCACGTGTTGCAAGAGTATGAATGGGGATCCTACACTTGGAACTATCATTGGCATTTCTGTATCAACTATTGCCCACTACATGTTACCATAAATAGATTGGACGTGATCATAATAAATGTTATAGAAGAAGAGATTAGTTTGTTCCGAGAGGAACCTAATGGGCAAAATGCAATATGATCAAGGTATCCCAAAACGGTTACGTATCGGCCGTATCGGCCGTTTCCGTTACGTATCGGCCGATACGTAACGGAAACGGTCATGACCGTTACGTGTTACAGGGTCGAAACGGCCGTAACGGCCATTAGAGAAAAAACAGGCCGTAACGGCCCCGTATCGGCCCTGTATTGGACCGTAACGGCCCCGTAATGGTCCTGTAACAGTATTTTTCAAAAAATAAAGAAGGGCCTTATCGGCCGATACGGGGTCCGTAACGGCCATTACAGCCCATATCGTAATGGTAATGGTGGTGGCCGTTATGGCCGCCGTTACCGTTATGGGTCACCTTGAATATGATCTTGAACATTAGGCTGAACCTTTACAAGCTTACTAGCTTCTTTCTTGTTTTATTTTGGTATCTTTCTTTATTCAGTGAAAACTCAATGAAATATATTTTGAGTTTGGTACGTCAACTGTGACTGATGTGAGATTATCAAGAACAGCAGTAGCGTTAATTCAAATGAAAGTGGTCTTTACTTGGAAATTAAGATTGAGGAGCATCATTATAATAGGCAACCCTTGACAAGCTCGTGGGTGTTTCATCCCTGAAACCCATGCAGTAGAGATCTAGATCCCTTAAATCACACCTACATAACTAGGAGCAAGAAGATCAACAGCTCATGATAACTGTAGTCCCTGCTCTGCCACTCGAGTAAACTATGCATCCCCACCCCGCCTACCTCTCTGGACTACGATCCTGACTAGAAGAATTGCTTGATGTTGGATAGTTAGTACACTCTAGAAGATCTGGTCTAGTGGTAGAGAGAACCTATGGGTTTTTGTGGAGAGCTTTGCTCGAATACATCTCTACATGTTGCAAAAAGATATGTTGGGACTGAAGCCGTTGAATTTGGGTTTTTTTTCAGTGACCCAAATCGTTTATTTGATAGGCGTCCCCTTCAATGGGGAATTCGAGAAAAAAAACTTTCGGATCATATGTTTCAAACCTTTGATTATACAGAGACCATGCTGATCATTCATGTTCAAAGCAAAAGAGCCAGGTTAAGCGAGGTTTAATATAATCCAATTTGGGAGGTTTTATTTGTTGTCAATCCACAGTACAAAATGAGAAACATCTCATAAATGGTGTGGATCATCCAAAGATGAACCAAATCCAGCGGTTAGAGTCCCGACATATCGTATTGCAAGGTGTCGGGATGTGTCCGAGCAAACCTCTTGCTGGGAATCAATAGTTGTCGTCTGGATGGGACCTCAGATGTTGTGTATGGCCCTGGTTCCAGCACCCAGTGAGGTTCCCTAGCCCGATCAGTCTATAATTTGCACGGACTTCTAACCCAACCCCATTGAAGCTGAAATACCTGCATAAAAATCACGAGGAAACAATAAAAAAAAATGATTACATGAGATTCTCTCTTTCATTCTTTCCAGTGGTCATGTCAATGTATATATGAGGTTCACATCCATACGCCAATCATTGGAGGGCAATGTTATGTAGCCTATTTTGTTTGTTAACATCTTGCAAGACCACACTTTCTTGATGAGAAAGGAAAGTTGGTGAAATGGATATGAATCGAACAGAACTTTCATGTTAACATCTTGCAATGCCACAATCTACCATTTCGATGGTCTGCAAACAAGCTTATTAATATTTTTTTTTCCCTCTCATGATGGGCCAAAGAAGCCTAGATTTCATCATCTGTTATCTTCCTGGTCTTCCATTTTTATTCATCTGATGTGGCAGAATGATCAAATGTATCATAATAGACTGGCCTTGGTCCATGTTGAGTCTGAAGTTGCCATCTTCCACTGTATTTATCCATTTCAGTCGTATTGTTACTGAAGCTTAACCACTGTAATTTACTGAAGTCATGTTAAAACATGGTTAGTTTTCTTTTGATTGTAGCATGATTTGTTGTGTTCTAATTTCCAGCATGAAAGTTGCTGACGTTTATCATTCAACAGCTTAGCGGTTGAGAAGAGCAAAATCAGAGTTAATGTTAATTTCAGCCAGATGAGGATTATATAGCTTCTGAACTATAGACAGCAAGGTTTTTGTTTTTTATTTTTTATTTTTTTTAATCATTATTTTCTGTTCCGATCTTTGATTGAGTTGAAAATGAACCGAAGGATCATCATTTCTTCATGACTATAGAGCCCTGCCAAGTGCACTTGAGCATGGTGCACTTATTATTTTTGTACAGGACTCGTGCATTTGCCAACATCGATCCATGATGGTGAGATAGACATATGAGAAAGAACATCACCCAAAATTTTTGCATCCTTTTGGTTGTCTAGTTGTAGCCCTTGGAAGGTAAAAGGCTAAAGAATGGAGGGCCAGGATGTCCATCTTGGAGATCATTGAGGACAGTTTAATCCAGGCATGGCCTCTGCTATGGATGGTAGATGATCAAACCATTGGCTTGTGTTATACAGACTCAGCGCCATGGTATGATATACATAAGGATCATTATTCCTTGGTGTTGTGCAACCTTTCATTGAGGTATTTCTATAAGGGAGTAGGTTTCTGATGATAAATGCTGATATCTAAGTAATCAAGCACGCGATATCTGCACATGTGGCAGTCCTGTATAGGATCTGCACCGTTTATCTTCTATGACCTAAGCTTTGTGAAGCTCACTGGTGATCTGTATGAAATCCACTCGGTTCATCGTGTTTGCCAATCCATGTTAGGACATAAAGAGTCCAGAAATGAAAGAGGTTGAAAACTCAAGTGAGCCACATCATAGGAAGCAGCACCCTTGTTATATATATATTTATATATTTATATATTTTTGGGAAGTTATGAAACGCCCCACCATTGAAACCGCGCTAGCTGATGTTTATATGCCATCCAACCTACCTTTTCACATGGTAGACAACGGGATGAAGGGAAAACATAAATATCAGTTTGATCCCAAACTACTGTGGCCCCCCAAGAAGTTTTCAATAGTAGGTCTTCAATCCCCATTTCCCTATAGTGTGGTCCACTTTGAGCTTTGGATCTGCCTCATTTTGGGCTCATGCCCTGAAATGATCTGGCAAAACGGATAGACGGCGTGGATAAAACATACATCATGGTGGGCCTCACAAGTTTGGTCCTCCACCCGTCCCGAGCCGAGCCAGCCCAGATATTATCTTGTTGTAGTACGTCTTTCACGTTTTTTCTTTTCCCCCATTTCTGGATTCTCGGGGATCGTTGCTTCGATGTATTTTCCACGTCTTAAGAGATGGTCAAGGTCGCACACAACTAGTTGGAGATAGTGCCATAGATTATAAACGTGTCATAAGTGATGTACAACATCAAACCCGTCCAAAAGGTCGGCCCACCTGAAGAACTCCTGATGCAAAAAAGTCAGATCTGAAAAACGGTGTGGTCGGAGGCCCATGCGTGGTGTCGATCTATTGGACGGGTTGGATGTCACACCATTTAGATGATAAAACTATCGTTCAATTAGTAGCAAATCGTTCACCATGCATGCATGCATGTCCACCAAGTCAAATCATTATTATGGGGCCCATGGTAGATGGACGACTGTCAAAAATATCGAGCTGTCTAAGACTAAATTCAGCAGAAAAAAAAGGCCCCAAATCTAATGGATAACTTCCAGCCTGTCATGTGCATGCGACATCCAAGCCATCCAATAGGTTGGCACCGTCATGATGATCAACTCCTGGACAAAATCAGCCCCATGCCGTTGATAAAAATAAATAAATAAAATTGTTTCATGTGATGAGTAGATGGGGCTGACACGTGACTGGTTGACGGCAACGTCTTTCTGTCAAAGAAACGGAAACCTCCCTCGTGGACGGACGCGGATTGCATCCTATCCCTGCCAGAAGATACTCTGTGAGACCCACTGTAATGCGTGTGTTTTATCCATTCCATCCATCCATTTTTCTAAATCATTTCAGGGTATTAAGCCAAAAACGAGATAAATCGAAACCTTAAGTGGACCACGCAACAGGAAACAGTGGGGATTGAACGCCTATTGTTGAAAACTTTTTGGGGTACACAAGTTTTTGATGAAGCTGATATTTTCGTTTTCCATTCCTCCCAATCTATGTGACCATATGAACGGGTTGGATGGAAAATAAACATCAAGGTGGGTCCTAGGAAGGTTTCAACGGTAGCATCATTATCACCACTGTTTCCTGTAGTGTGGCTCACTTTATCCTTGGATCTATTTCCTTTTCGGGTCATGACTTAAAATGATTTGTTAAAAAGGATGGACGGCGTGGATAAAATAAATACATTATAGTGGGCCCCACAGAGCCCCTTACAGGACCGAGTTACAGGACCGAGTCTGTCCTGCCAGGGGTAGGACGGAATCCGCTTCCCTCGAGCCCCTTACAGGACCGAGTCTGTCCTGCCAGGGGTAGGACGCAATCCGTTTCCGTCGTGGACACGGAACGCCAACTCACACCGCAAACAGCGACTTGCAACTAGAAGGTGCTCTTTGGGCTCCATCATTATTTATATGTTTTATCCACGCCGTCCATCCATTTTTCCAGCTCACTTTAGGGTATGAGCCAAACAATGAGGTAGATCAAAATCCCAGGTGGACCACACCAAAGGAAACAGCGGTGATTGAATGCCTTCCATTAAGAACGTATCAGGGGTCACAAAAGTTTTAGATCAAACTGATATTTGTATTTTCCCTTCATCAAGGTCTTTGTGACCTAATCAATAGGTTGGATGGCAAATAAACATTACCAAGTTTTTAATGGTAATCGTTTAATCACCACTACTTTCCTGTGGTATGGTCCATCCGGGACGTCGATTTGTCTATTTTTGTATCATGCCCTAAAACAATGAACCAAAACGGACGGAAGTCATAGACAAGACACATACATAGTGGGCCCACAACGCACCGGCAGTGTAAGTAAGCAATACGCGTCAGTCTCTTGGCCGTTTACATTTCCACACAACTTTTTTGACTTTGAATTGTCGTTTCCGGGTTCACACCGTTCTTATTGAAAGGTGATAGAGCAGCCTCCCTTGTTGGAGAGCTTCCATGCTGTTTCCCGGTACGTTCCACCACAAGATGATACAGACCATTCATCAAGTAGGTCCTGCTAATTAGGCGGGTACATGTTGTTGGGTTTTCACGCCTCAAATATTCTTAGAGCATGAAGACCATCGACCGACCGATCGGTCACGTTGGATCAAGACAGGAGACTTTCTAAAACATTTTTAGGCCATTCGGCCGGCCGGTACGGGGTACGACTGGACAGTAGTTTCGTTTTTGGTCTGGGTTTCTTTGCGCGAGTTTGTTACGCAAGGAGTTTCTAATTTCGGTTTTTCCTATTTAAGGGGATGTAATCTGAGATTAGGGTTGCCGCCAAAGAATTGAGAGGGTTCAGAAAGAGCTAGGGAGGAAGCTTGGAGTTCTCTGGGTTGAGGGAAAGGGCCGTGTTTGTCCTCCTTATGTGAGAATTAGCTTCGGGTAGCTTGGGATTTCTCTTGTGGGCTGTGATCCAGGGTTTTCTTCTGTAATCTCTTGTAACTTCTGATATCATAATGGATTGGTGTCATGCTGTGGTTTTTTACCCGTGAGGAGTTTTTCCACGTAAAAATAGGAATGCCTTCTTATGTGTGAAGATTTGCTTGTTGATTGCCATTGTGGTGTGTTCCTTGCCTGCTTTGATTGCTTCCGCTGTGGGGCTTCTAACCCTAACAAGTGGTATCAAAAACAGGTTGGAAATGAAGCAGAGAGAATCTGAAGCGAGACATCAATGGCGTCTTCTAGTATGAGATTCGTTGTGGAGAAGGATTCTGTGAAAGAAAAACATGGAAAGCGATCGGTATCTATGAAAGAAGTAGAGTTGAAGAAGGTGGATCGGTACACCAATATCTCAATCAGGTTTGTCGACTGCGATCGGGTTTGATCGGGAGCACTATTCATAGTGGAGCTGCGGGATTGAAAGCGGGATCCACAGTTGCTCGTGTGTGGCATGCCCAAGAACCACACGAGCGAGCGGGTGATGAAGGTGCAAGGATGAAGTCGATGAGGCATGAGAAATGGTGGAGTTATGATGATGACGAAGTAAAGATGAAAATGGTGTGTGGTAAGGTATTGCATGAAGATTTGAGTCGTGGTGGAGTTTGTTAGGCTTTGATGCCTTAAAGCTTCTAGCATGAAGACCACCGATCGGTCGGCTAACCGGTTGGTCACGTTGGATCAAGACAAAAGGCTTTCTAGAATGTTTTTGGGCCATCTAGCCGGCTAGCCGGGCAATTTCCCTTTTGGTCTGGGTTTGTTGCGCAGGTTTATTGCCTAAGGAGTTTCTAATTTCGGTTTTCCCTATTTAAAGGGATGTAATCCGAGATTAGGGTTGTCGCCAATGGGCCAAGGGATTGAGAGGGTTCTAAGGTAAGAGAAAGAGCTAGAGAGGAAGCTTGGAGTTCTCTGGGTTGAGGGAAATAGTTGTGTTTGTCCTCCTCATGTGAGAATTAGCTTTGGGTAGCTTGGGATTTTTCTTGTGAGCTGTGATCTAGGATTTTCTTCTGTAATCTCTTGTAACTTCTGATATCATAATGGATTGGTGTCGCTTTGTGCCATGGTTTTTTTACCCGTGAGGGGTTTTTCCACGTAAAAATCGAATTGCCTTCTTGTGTGTGATGATTTGCTTGTTGATTGCCATTGTGGTGTGTTCCTCACCTGCTTTGATTGCTTCCGTTGCGGGGCTCCTAACCCCGACACATGTATGGTTAGGCCACCTACCTACACACACTACATGGGTACTTGAACCCAAGATTTCGGTGTTAGAACGCAAAACATCTGAGTGGACTTATTTTATTTCTCTCATCAATCTTAACTGTCCATTTTCATGCTATTAATTGGAAGCTTTGGATCATTAAATTGGTATGATTTTTGCACCATAGTCTACTTATATGAACAAAAGAACAGTTCATATCAACAATAGGCTTTATGTCATTTAAAATGTTCAGGGACATTGTTAACATCCCTATGAAGGTGGGAACGGTAGAAAAACCCATATTAAAATTTTAAAATTATCTATTAAATTATAGTAAATATTCTTAAATTGGTAAATGTTCCCCAGGCATGACCTTGTTACAAGCTCTAGTTTTGGAGAGACCAACGCCTCGAACTAGAAAGAAAATGTACACAAATGTGCTAACATAATTCAAGAGTTCAATAAGTAACCACCTCATTGAGGTTAGGTCCTTATAATCATGCTTTATTAATGATCCTAACTTTCGACTTTTGGATTTGAACATGAGTTATTCAAACTTTAATTTTCGAAGGTTCTAAATTCATCTCGATGCCCAATCTTGTATGGTTTAGATCATCATAGAAACTGCAATCCAAGGATGAAAAGCCATCCTGCCATATTACACACACAGTTGGAAAACCCAAAAGCTCAACTCTACATGATGTTCAGCCGAGTTGACTCGAACACACTATCTGAGTTGACTCCACTCAATATTTAATAATTATTAATTAAAAATACTAGGAATAGCAGTTGATATTTAAATAATTTACAATTAGTATTAAAAAACTGCTATTTTAATAATTTATAGGCCTAGGGCTGCAAATGGTCGAATTTGGGGTGGGTTTAGCCAAAACCAAACCCGCATATTACTAAATGAGTCTAGGTCTAAAATTGGACCTAGACCCTTTTACCAAGTCAATGAGTTTGGGTTGAGTCCGAGCCAACCCTATAAGACCCATTTATACATGACCCTGGGTTTGGTAGATGGAGATCCACCCTAACCTATTTATAAATGGGTCAGGTCTAATAGGTCAGGTTAAGGGATATCTAGACCTTGAACTAGATCCCCTTATAAATAGTTCTGTGTCACTTTCATTTTATATCAGAATTGATCAATGCCAATTAATAATAAAATTTAAATTTAGCAATTACTCATAAAAGCCTTTCACATGCAATCTGTGTATATCCTAATTCACTAACCTCACAATCTTTGGTGTATTGATTCAGATTTTGTGGTACCCTGTATTCTCATATGGACATGGGGAGTAAATTTCTCATTTTTCCATGTTACTTGTCAAAGTATGCAAGCATTTTTACCGGGTCATTACAGCCTAGATGGGTCTCTTGCAACATAAAGTAGACCTGCCCATTTACTAAATGGGGTTGGGTCGGGCTAACATAAAGAAAACTAAATATGAACTGTTTAGCAATTGGGTCTGTTCTTGAACCAAGAATCATACTATTACAAGTTAGGTCTAGGTTAGGGCTGGGTACCCCATCAGGTCAGCTGACCCATTTATAGCCCTACTCAGGCCAAGCCAACCGCAAGTAGTGTCAAGTTGACTGAGTAGTCTGAGTCCACTCAATGAGTCTTCCCAATTTATGGTTGAGTCACAACCATGACCTCAAATTCTCACAAGTCATAGTTGAGTCTGCCCCAATTTGGTACACGGATTCGGGAGATCCCAGGTATGTTTCAACGGTATCATTATTACGGCTACTTTATGTGGTGTGGTTCACTTGAGCTTTGGATTTACCTCATTTTTGTCGTAAAATGATATCTTGGCAAGGTGGATGGATTGGATAAAAGTCGTACATCACGGTGGGCCCTAAAGAGCCCCTGTCAAATTGCTCGAGTGGTCGAGTCGACTCCATGAGTCTCCCGGGTCAGGGTTGAGTCACAGCCATGACCGAGTTTCCTAGTGACTCGAAATCTCTCTAAGTCTACTTGAGTCGGCGACTATGATCATCAGCAGCATAGATGAGAAAGTGTATGGCGGAACAACTACCAGCAGCCTCTGAAATATCGAATTTCTTCAAGACATAGCTCATGGCTGCCCTGTAATTGCATTGGTTTTTCATTGCTCATTGGTCATGGCCAGCAGCACATCAAAGACCGCTAGGTGGTTTGCTCTTCTTCTTTTCTTCTTCCGAGCATCGTTTTCGCATGCGGTGGAGACCGCCATCAAACAAGGCCAATCCATAAAGGATGGGGAGACCCTTGTCTCCACAGGCGGCGTCTTCGAACTTGGATTCTTCAGCCCCACTGGTTCGAAGAATCGCTACGTCGGAATATGGTACAAACAAATACCAGAACGAACTATAGTGTGGGTTGCTAACAGACGAAATCCGATCACAAACACTTCAGGAGTTCTCACCATCAATGACACCTGGCAACCTGGTGATACTCGACGGGACAAGTAGACCCATCATGTTGACGTCCGTCTCACATCCGGCGACGAATTCGAGCATTGCAACGCTCTTAGACAACGGGAATTTCATGCTCGTGAACGACGTCGGTGAAGTCTTTTGGCAGAGCTTCGATCATCCTACCGACACCCTTTTGCCGGGAATGAAAATTCAGTTTGTTCGATCGACGGGGCAGAATCTATCGTTGACTTCATGGAGAAGTTCGATAGATCCCGCTCCTGGTTCTTACTCTCTCCGAGTGGATCCGAATGGGACTTTACGGTTCTTAATTGAACGCGATGGCGGCATTCACTGGAGCAGTGGAGAATGGAATGGAGTGGTTTTCAGCTTAGTACCGGAGATGACGAAAGTCGATGTCTATAACTACAGTTTGGTTGCAAATGAGAAAGAGAAGCAATTAACCTATAAAGTCTATGATAATACCTTTGCTTCAAGGCTTGTGATGGATTTTTCTGGGCAACTCAAGCAGCTGACGTGGTCTGCAGATCAGAAATCCTGGATCTTGCTCTGGGCTCAACCGAAAGATGAATGTGAGATGTACAATTCCTGTGGGGCGAACTGCTGTGTGCGACGTCTCAACTCGGCTTCGTTGTAATTGTTTAAAAGGTTTTGAAGCTGATTCGAACGCGTCGTCTCGGAGGTGCATGAGGCGGGAGAAATTGATGTGCGGGGATGGAGACGGGTTCTTGAGGATGGTGAGAGTGAAATTCCCGGATCGATCACAGTACGAGAGCAATCCAGCAAGAGTAGTCATCAATTACTGTGAATTAAGGTGCAAGAGCAATTGTTCTTGCATGGCTTATGCGGCTGCTTATAGCAATGGAACTGGTGGATGTCTGTTCTGGAACGGAGAGCTGATGGGGCTTCGAGATTCTCCTCCCTACTACAATGGCGATGGTTTCGCTACGGGAGATCTTTACGTTCGTGTCGCTGCATCTGAACTAGGTATGTCATCTCAGTTTCTTCTAACCTTCCTCTAACTCAGTGAGGACTTTCTGCAAACACTTCTTTCAACCTTCCCCAAATCTCAGTCGGGATCATTAGGAATCCATTTTAGAGGATTTTTGGTGTCCATGATGAATTTGGGTTAGTGCTCTCTCCCTCTCTCTCTCTCTGGGGCTAACTCTTTTGGGTGTTCGCCATCAGGGTGAGATCAACTGGTCCTAGAGATTTTTGGGCATCTGCCATCATTAGATCTGGTCATTTTCAGCGTTCACCATGTTTAAAGACTCGCCTGAGTCAACTCGGAAGTGCTGGGTGTTGCGATCCCAAGGGTTTAATAGCCTAACTTGACATGTTCCATCCCACAAGCAAAGATCATATAGCCTAATTGACTGCAAGTTGAATAAGCTATGACCCTCTTTGGATCGTTCTGTAATATTCCAGTGGTTGCCGCAAGGAATGACGTCGTAGCTCCTGCAGAAGTAATAACAATCAAAGCCGTAGGTGGGTATTCAAATAAAGGGAGCACCTTGCTATCATGAAAACGCCAGCTGTTACCGTGGTGCTTTTGGTGATGGTTAGGTTCTTAACAATTGGTATTAGACCCATGTCTTGTGTTCAAGTCATGTAAGGAGCAACCCGTAGAAAGGGCTACTTGGAAAAGAGGCCAGAGTGAGTACCACCATAGAGCATGGTGATATTGGTTAGGTTCTTAACAATTGGACTTGGGTCTAGTCAATACCACGACTCTTGTAAGGTGGGGTAACTCAGGCTGATTTGGACAAGTTGCTTGAGACTCGTGCGAGTCAGTCCGAGATAAGTCACATGAGACTTGCCCGACTCAAATTCTTATAAATTTTTTTTTTTTTTTTTCATTTTTTGTGTTTTTGTTTTGCAATTTTCTTATGATTTCGCACATTTTCACCTCCAAACCCGATGCCAATTGAAGGAAAAGATAATGATTTCAGGTGAAAAGAATAATTCAGGGAGGAAGAAGGAGATACGTGTAATCATCGCAGTAACAGCTTCTCTAACACTAATTTTCGGAAGCATCTTCTTGTGTTATTTAGTGAGGTGGAGAAAGCTCAAACGTAAAGGTATTTCATCTTATCTCTCACAGTTAGAGGTTGCAATGGGCTCGGTCTGGGGCAGGTGGGGGTGAGCCTGAGCCGACCCATTCTTTATTGGGCCTAAAATTCAGTAGCCAGACCTGATTATTAATCGGGTCCTGAGTAAAAGTCGCGCTGGACTTCGACAAGTCTCAAAATCATGCCTAGGCTAACCACAATTGAACCTCTATTACAGATCCATACAAAACGCACTCATTGGCTGAGACCCAAAACCCTGAAAGGCCAGACATGCCCTTTGCCACCACTAGTATACCCTTCATAAGCTTTAGCTCTGCTAGTCATGGATGTGTCCTTACCCCCAGGCCCCAACACACATGCCAACCTTGCAATGTACTACATTACCACGAGATATCAGTTGGGCCATGTGTGTATGTTTAATGTGGACCATCCACTATCAGATACAGGGTGGTTCACCTGATGATCGGATAAGCCTGATTTTTTTTTTTTTTTTTCCAAATCACAACCCTTCAAAATAACTGCAGTTATCGTTGTACATAAGGTAATGCAGACTGTAAGGTAGGGGTGGCAATGAGTTGGGTTTGGGTTAGCCTGTGGTCAACCCAAGTTCAACCTATTTGCTAAATGGTTCACCAATTTCAGCACAAACCAGACACGCGATACGGCCTGACTCATTTAATAGTGATTGAGCATAGCTCTACCAACCTAACCTGATCCAGCAGGACCACAGAGGTTTAAGATTGGAATATGGGACTGGAGGTATGGCTAGCCCTGCCCAACTAGCTCATACACACAAACATACATATAACCATGTGTATGTATCTATACTTTATTATTGATTTTGGGCCGGGTTGCATCACGTCATCTCGCCCAGCCCATTGAGAGCAAGGTTTGAAATCAGGTAACGTATAGCTCACCACCGATACTGCCATTGGCTCATATCGTCCTGTATTGGGCTGTTTTGGGACGATACAGGGTTGATACACCTGTATTGTTCATGGGTGAGACAGGTATGTATCGCTCGATATGTACTGGTTTCGGATATACTTAAAACCTTGATTGAGAAGCTATATGGGTGGACCGGTTTGAGTAAAAGATCAACGTGAGCTTGATCCAAAAACGGGTACATTTTCTAACCCAAGCTGGATCAGTCAACTTGGGACTGACCAGAACCATTGCCACACCTGCTGTAGAATGATCAATGGTGTTATGATGTTTTAAAGGCCACTACTTACAGATTCACAAAGAAAGAGTAAAAAAGAAAAGTGAAATTAGCTGTTGTATTGATACCAACCCAGGGAAAATGGATCAAGGGGAGGGGATATTATCATTTAATCAAGGCACTAATGCATCAGCAGCCAACAACTTCGTGGGGCAGGGTCGGACCAAGGGTCGAGATCTTCCATTATTCAGTTTCGCTACCATACAAGCTGCAACGGACAACTTCTCTCCTGGCAACAAGCTTGGGCAGGGTGGTTTTGGACCCGTTTACAAGGTAATATCATTTCCTTAGAATAGAAGAGAGTAGAAAATTGTACCTGCAGATTAGTGTAAACCAATGTTACAAAATTCTGATTTGAGAATGTGATTTGATAGATTTTAGAAAGAAAAAAAAGGGTTTTCTTTTCCTTTATTCTTTTGTTTTCCTTTTTTCTTTTTTTCTTTTTTTCTGAGAAATGCTCAACACTTTTAAGTATTATTTGGAATTTCTTTAAAGGGTTTTGTTAACAATCTCCACCCTTATAGGAAGTTAGCAATGTCCACAAACCTTTTAAATGATTAGTGGGATGCAAAACGGTTCATTCATTAGTGTCATAGGGAGAAAGCCAATGGGGCCAATTTGTTACAACCATCCATTTTTATGAGCCATAGGCCACATCTTTAGAAACTCGACTGGCCATTTTTCACGTCATTGATCGGATGTTTAGGATCATCCAATTTGCGTGATTTTTCCATAATGGCCTACTCCTAGCTGCATGAATGAATGAATGTTCAGATCCATGATTAGCATTCCATGTGTCAAAAGGCCTGGGGATGTCTCCATGAAGGTGGGGAGGTTAGCAATATCCTTTCTTTTAGATTTTTGAATATCTAGGCTTGTTTAGGCGCCCCTTAAAAGATGAGTTCATCTCATTTAGTTAATATATTAGAGGTCATATTTCTTTTTGGTAAGGACTAAAAGTACAATCATGATCTTTAACATGTAATCATGATTAACTAAAATGAGATGAACTCATTTTTAATTGGTCGTACTGAAATCGTCCAAAGAAAAATTCATAGAATAATTAGTGTTTTTATAATAAAAGCCAGAGAATTTTGTAACAGAGGTGATCAGAAAGTGGTGCCCAGGCAATAAAATGAAAAATAGGAATGCCACATGCAGGTAGCATTGTACAAGCTTTGCCTAGTTCTCTCCTCACTCATGTTTCACATGGCAAGTGTGTCTAATTCTTGAGACTGTAATTCTGGTAGGCCACCATGTGGATAGGATGGATCTACGACGTCTGAGTCGATTTGGACTCAGTTGAGTCCAATCTAGTTCAGCACAATGAGTCAGTAATGAAAATCTGCCTGACTCTTGGCCTGGGGTCATCCCCTGAGTCGGCTGAGTTGCAACTCGACTAAGGACCTGAACAGCTCAGTGCAAGTCGCGAGTCTTCATTCGATGATAGATAGGCCATGTCCTGGAAGCAAAGCAATTGGACTACAGTAGCTATCCATTCAGTGCCTTCAAAAAGAGCAGTTAGATCAGAACTTGAGAGTCAAAGTTGTCCAGCACTACAATTTTTGGCCTGTATTCCATCAGCACAGTGGCCCACCAAATTCAATAGTCCCAATCACCTGATACCTGAGGAAATTACATGGAACTTCTATACCACAACCTGCATATTAGAATTCCTCAATGAAAATGAGGAGCCTTCCTGTTGAACTTGACCAATTGGGTTGCGGTTCATTTCCATCCACTGTCATACATGCGTTTGCATCGTAGGTCAATCAGAAATATCCACCATAGTGGGCCCTACCATGGATGCCCATTGGGATGAAAACCACACCATGATCATGGATGGCCCATATTCGTCCTAAATGGGCTGTACCAAGGAGGGAATTGATGGTTTTGATTTTCTTTTCTAGAAGGAAAATATACAATGTTACTGACATACAATTGAAATATCCAAATGACAGGGTGAGTTGCCTGAGGGACAGGAAATAGCAGTGAAAAGACTTTCCAGAAGTTCTGGACAAGGTCTTGTGGAATTCAAGAACGAGGTTATACTGATTTCCAAGCTACAACATCGGAATCTTGTTAGGCTTTTGGGTTGGTGCGTACATGGAGAAGAAAAGATACTAATCTACGAGTACATGCCCAATAAAAGCTTGGATTCCTTCCTCTTTGGTTTGTGATCTTCATACTCTCAACATCGTTTTAGGGTTGTTTGAGTGTTGGAAAAACAGCCCATGTGGAAATTAAATCCATTTGCCCATGCAAATTCTTGCGTTTGGGCTTCAGGAAATACTTTGAATTGGTTCTGTCGAAATGCATTTCCACCAAAGGAGATGTTTTGAAATTCCTTGGGAGGAGCTAGCTTGAAAATTCCAAGAGAATGAATTCCCCTCCAACGGTCATATTTTCAAATTTCTTCTCTTGTGACATTCATTGTATAATCTCTGCCACTTCTTTTCCAATACCCAAATATAGTATATTTTCAAATTTTCAATACCCAGAAATCAAAATCTTTTTCTCAAGAATTTTGTTTCCTGAAAACAAATTCTTTAGACCCTTTTAAATTCCTCACATGCAAACGACCCCTTAAATTATATCTCTTTCTTCTTTTTCACAAAAAAAAAAAAAAAAGACTTGTATAGTTACATGTCTTAATATAAACTTTGTGACAGATGAGACCAAAAAAACAGAATTAGATTGGGGAAAACGCGTTGAAATCATTGAAGGGATTGCTCAAGGGCTTCTTTATCTTCATCAATACTCGAGATTAAAGGTAATTCATAGAGATCTGAAGGCAAGCAACATTCTATTAGACAGTAATATGAATCCAAAAATATCAGATTTTGGCATGGCAAGGGTTTTCGGTGGGGACGAATCCTCTGCAAATACAAACAGGGTTGTTGGCACATAGTAAGTAGAAGCTACTTCATCCACAAGCACCATGTGCATGAACACACGCACTCGCATTATTTTCCCATATGGGTTCATACATATTTAGTTACTAAGAAATTTTTGGTTGACTACAGTGGTTATATGTCTCCTGAATACGCCATGGGTGGCGTCTTCTCTGTGAAATCTGATGTCTTTAGCTTTGGGGTTTTACTACTAGAGATTATTGGTGGCAAGAAGAACGCTGCTTCTCATCATTTTGATGGCTCTTTAAACCTTCTTGGACATGTAAGTAGCTAAATTAAAGCTTAATTCTTCATGTGGGGAAATGATCTGCTAGTATTGGCACCATCGTAAGTTATCTTAGTGATAGGGCCTACGTGCTATCTGTATGCCATTTGACCCATCTTTAAGGTGCGCATGATCATTTCGTAAGGCCCCACAAAAAATCAGGCTAATCCAATCATCAGTTGGGCTAGACCTTGGTGAACAATGAAAGGTGCCCACCATAGAGAACTGTTGGTTTCTTGCTGGGGCCAATCTTGATCATTGCAGTGCAATCCAACTCATGCATCAGGTGAACCCCACCATGATGATAGGATGCCCAAACATTAGGCCGAGCCAATCATCTGGTGTGCCTGACCATTTGAGTTTGCAACCGATGGACAGCTAGGATGGCATACATGTAGCACACTGACCGCACGTTTGCTCGACACTACTATCATGGATGACTTACTTTCCTTTCTTTTAATTTTAATTTTTTTATTGTAACAATGAAATATAGTGTGGATGAAATGTAATTTCAGGCATGGGAATTGTGGAAAGAAGGCAGGAGTATGGAGTTCGTTGATCCAATGCTCGTCAATTCCTCTCCTAACAGTGAGCTTGTGAGATACGTCCACATGGCCCTCTTGTGTGTGCAAGATAGTGCCACTTGATAGGCCCACCATGTCTGATGTTGTTCATATGCTTACCAACAAAACAGCCACAATGGCTGTTCCCAAGCAACCTGCATTTTGTACCCGGACTGTCACTGGAGCGGATGGAAGAACGAGAACTTCTTCTGTGAATGATGTAACAGTTTCTGAGGTTGAAGGCCGATAGTGGACACGTGTTGGCACTATCCTGGGCCCCACCTCTAGCAGCAGGTTGCCAACTAATCAAATCCTGCCATGTCGTGCCTATGCCAATGTTAGCACAGGTGAGGCCAGTACTCAAGTCCTCATCCGTAAGAGTGGCCTGTAACCATCTGTTTGTCGAACCAAGCTCACAGAATGTCCTTCCACTTGGACCATTCGTGCCAACATGCCACATGTATATGACATAAAGCCATCCAAAATGTAGGCCCCCATCATGATGATCACCTGGCACTTGTGATTTCTAAACATGCTGTGGATATAGATTAAGGAACTTACACATGTAATTGAAGTGTTGGACATGATACGAAGTATGCTAGGTGTTAAAACCTGGCAGAAGAATCTAGCAGATCCGCTCACCAAGTAGCCCAAACAGGTGCATTGAATCAGACCGTCCCCATCCGTTCTTTTCATGCTGCAGGGACAGCCTAATGAGGGGTTTGGTGTGACTTTTATGCCAACTGATCTTCTTGGTGGCAGCTGGCCTTTTGGACGGCTCAAACGTCATACAAACTTCTTCCTCAAGCCTACCGTCCATTGAGGTCGAGATGCATGTGAACATTGCTTGTAACATAAATTCAGAAATTATGTTTTTTTTTTTTTTTTAATGATGAATATTACATCAATACTGTGCTTCCATTCCATATTTAAATATTTTCACTGTAATGTATAAAATCAGATCTCACTTCTTGTTAATGATATTATACTCTCATCTTACTGAATAAAGTACAATTAGATTAATGAAATATGATTATGGATAATTAGAACTAGAGTGTGCAAAAATGCCTCACACATACCTAAGGTTTATAATTTATTGAATTAAAAAAGGAGGAGAGTGGACCACTAAGGCCCAAACCCACTAAGACAAACTAACACCCCACTGTTAGTACACCCACCCACCCTTTTAGTCACTCTGCAATGTTGGCCACCCCACTTAGGGAATCGATACCATGACCTCGGTTTTAAAATAACAATAGTCTAGACCCAAGCACATGTACTATTTTCCTCTCTCTCTCTCTCTCTCTCTCTCTCTCTCTCTCTCTCTCTCTCAGTTTTAAAATAACAAAGTCTAGACCATGTACTATTTTCTACTCTCTCTCTCTCTCTCTACCTCAGTTTTAAAATAACGATAGTCTAGACCATGTACTATTTTCTACTCTCTCTCTCTCTCTCTCTCTCTCTCTCTCAATAAAATTCCTTGTTGACATTAGAAGATTGGCTTTGCAAACATTTGGATGGGCATCACAAAAAGAAAACGGGCCTTACCTATCATGTGTCCCACTATACAGAACAATCTAAAAAAGCAACAAAGCAATGACAAGATATACACTGAGCTTTGGAGGTTCCACAGACTGCTTGTAGCTGGAACATAGCGTGGGAATAGATGGCTCATGAAATAGCATCCTCCAGTCCCTCCATTGGGAAGAAAAGCAGACCAATTAACTGACCTATAAAACTACTTGTTACAAAGAACATTTTGTTTTTGCATCGAAACATATAAATGTCGACTAATCTCATTGATGTTGAACTCAATAAAATGTAACAGCTGAATAATCGACTGTGAGATGGCATTTAATTTCTAGTAGTAGATTCATAATACGGAAAAGTGTTTGTGATTGTTACAGAAGATAGCATTTTAATTGTTGTCATTTCCTCTTTGATTAAATTGATTTTGGGCCCGTTTCGATCCTCTTATTAGTTATTATGATTGGCCAATCCATAGATTGAGGGGTCCACCTACCATCTCCCAATCCCCAAAGGAGGATTTAGAAACTTACATATGCTTCCTTTGATCTTCAACAGTCCTCTGATCCTAGACTCCTAGTCCTAGCACTGATCATCCTCATATTAGTTATATGAATGATGTTTGTGGCTCACTTCCTCCTCCCACTTAAAATAAGATCCAAGGGTTCAATTTGTTGGACCAACTTCCCAAACCGTCCATTTTGATGGACTATACATAGAGAGGAGAAATGATCACCTACAACCGGTCCGTAGATTAACTTAACATACAACCCATTTTCACAAGCATGCTGCCCTTCAAAATGTCTTATGATTTTCAGAGGGCAAGTGAAACAAAAGTTCAGAGTTGAGAATTACTACTAGCTGAGTGACATCCAAACTTGAAACGGGAGGTCTGAGTACTGAATACTCTTCCAAATTGAAACTCAAGCTTGGCTTCTGCCTATAGCCATAAGTTCAGCCCAAAGTTAGTCAGGGCCAAAGATTTGACGGGCCAAGATGGCCAATTGCCATCTCGGATGATGTAGTTTTCTCTTTCCTGCTTGGAGAGAATGACTTGAAGATCCATTTGCAAGCATTTAGATTCCATGTAGAGTTGAGAATCATTGGCAGGTCCTAATTAAATAGAATACTTAGTTATTAAACAAGCACCATATAATGTGAATTAGAACCTTCAGTGTGTTTGACATTGCAGAGAATCCGGTGGAATAAAAAAATTGTGGTAGATGGAGTGAAACTACATTTTGTGTTGAATTCAATAAATTCTCACATGGGCTGATGTAAGATGAGGATCAAACACCTTTCTATCACGCATGGACTAGAAAAAAAGCTCAGAGAGGAATCGATAAAACTTGGCAAAGTTTGACCGGTCAACCAATCAAGTCAACATGTCGAAATTCTGCCAGAAATTCCAAATTGCTTGCTGGATAATTTTTGCTGGTTTAGACAGGTTGAAATTGAGCTTCAATAGGTCAAAATCTATTTTGACAAGTCGAAAGATCTAGTCGATAGGTTGATGCTCAGACCGACGGATTTGCAAGAAATATTTGCGAAAATTTCCGAACTTGTGTGATTTCTTTCCTATTTTGTTTAGGACTTTCTTAATACGCTCTTAGGGTTTTGTTTAGGATTACATAAGGTTGTTAAGACTCTTTTTAATTATTCATCATCATATTATTCAATAAAATCTCTGGTTTTTATCAATTTTCTCTTGCGGATTCGAGAAAATTCTTTTGGATTCAAGAGCGCCTCGTGGTATTTATCTTTTGAGGAAGACCATGATCGACCTCATCATGTCCTTCCCTGCATTATGGGCCCACCATAATGTTTATGTGAATCCACCCCGACCACTAAGTGCATCATCCCATGTTGGGGCCAAGGCCCAAAATTCAGTCATATTCACGATTTTAGTGGACCACACAAATGGAAATAGTGTACAAGGCAACACTCATCCTCAAAATGGTTTCCCTTCATATGACCCACCTGAATTATTTTTGGGCCTGATATTTTGTTCCTAACCATAAATTTTAGCTTGACATCTAATGGTTGGAGTGGATCTCTATAATCATCACGGTGGGCCCTGAAAACAATTGAGGGTGAATGTCTCTCCTCCAATTATTTCCTGTGGTGTGACCCACCGGAACCATATTTCAGGTTACTTTTTTGGCTTTTGACCTAATTTGGGATGACACATCTAATAGTTAGAGTGGATTTCTGCGTAAACATCTCAATGGGTTACGTAAAAATTAAGGGTATGTGTCTCTCTCCCAATTGTTTCTAGAGGTGGGCAACGATCCAGGGCCGGGCTGACTCAGCTCGAGTTTGGTTTGGCTTGTTTTTGTGCCACCCTAGTTTGTGGATTGGCCCTGGTTTGAATTTCAGGCTGACCCATGCAGCCCAAGTTTGGTTTGCTCCAGAAAAGTCTAGTTTGGGCCGGGATCGGTTTGGTCTAAAATTTCGAATCGAGCCGGTCGAGTTTGAACAGGCGGCAACTCTTTTTTTTTTTTTGTTATTTGTTTAAATGAAAGTACCGATCCACAGGTAATTCAAACCAAATGGTTGAAATTGTAGGTCCCATTTTAGTTGTTATAAGAACTAAAAGTTACTTTTATCAGGTTATCATACTATTACATTGCCGAGCATTTACTGGACGGCTAAAATGAAAAATATCAAGTGATCTTTATTTCATAAATACAAGTATCCATGAATCAGAGGTCAAGATTGTTCAACCCAATTTGGGTTTGGAGAATATTTTGGAAAGACGTGGTTCCAAAATTTGGTTGGTTTAATTTTAGCTAATACAGGCCACGTATACCATCTCTAAGTGCTTGCATATGGGGCGTCATACGCAGCCAGAGTATCAAATAACTCCCCATTGAAGATAAGCACGCACCTAATCGCGCCCCGAAAGTAACGGCGCGGATCTGCTAGTCCTGTTAGTTGTTACCTTACGAGCCGGGCTGGGCCGGGCCGATCCAAACTAGGTCGAGCCGGACCGGGTCGACGCCACATAAGTTTGAGTTCGGCCCGTTTATTAAACGGGCCTCATTAGAGTGGCTTGTTGCTGGATCAAACTCAACTTCAAACCGGTCCAAACCGGACTTTTTCGATATGGACTGGGCCGAACTATCGAGCTGGCCCGATTTGTGCCCACCTCTAATTGTTTCCCTTCCTATTGCCTACTTGAATCACAACCAGGCTAATTTTTGGGCCCTTCGACTAAAATGGGGTGACGAAACCTGGAGATCAGGGTGGATTTCACTTAAATATCATCATGAAGCCTACTAATTCTTGAAGTGGATTTTGGGTGATGCAGAGCTTAAAAATGTTCACATGCTGGCCAACCATGATGTGTGTCACACCATCTTATTCCCCAAAATTAAAACTCATCTGTGATTCAGGTGGACCACACGATTGGAAACAGTATACGAGGCAATACTCACCTTTCAAACTATTTTCCTTCCAGTGGCCCACCTGAATCACCAGTGGGCCTGATTTTTGCCCCGAGGTTTAAGTTTTAGCTTGGCATCTACCGTTTCGAGTGAAGTTCATATAATCATCACAGGTGGGCCCTGAAAAAAAAAAAAAAAGGTTGAGCGTCCCTCTCCCAAATATTTTCTTTCATATGGTTCACTTGAATCACAGGCTAGGCTGATTTATGGGCCTTACGTCTAAAATGGAGTGACACACCTGATCATCAGGGTTTGAGGCGGGACCATATTCTTTCAATCCTGGGTTGGTCCAACCCAGTAAAAACTTATCAGTTCAAGCCCAGACCTCTGGGTTCACAAACCAACATGTGGCGACGCATGCCAACCTAGTAGATATGTGGTATGTTCGAGCTGGCATCATCTGGGCCCCACTGTGTTGATTGTCTGCGCCAGTGCCCCAGTTTTCCATGCGTGTGTCCAGGGATTCTTTTAAACCGTTCATTTCTTTTTGGGTATTTAGCGATATGATTTCTGGGCCAGCTCATGTCATACCGTAGGGTACTGGACCTGAAGCATGGCCCCCATTTGCCAGCAACTCGCAAATAGACATGTGGATATGAATGGCATATTCATGTTATGAAACCTACTTATGATCTATTCTATCAAAGCTCTATAGTACACTTCCACTGGAGTGAAGAGGTAGTTTGGGGCATACGTGCTAATGTTGCACCCATATATAGGATCCAGGCCGTTTAAAAGGTCGGACACTCCGTACCAGGTCCAGTAATCAGGCTGGTCTACTTCATCACATCCACCAAACTTGTGCACCTGAGTGTAGGGTGCAAATTGGGTCGGGTTTGACCCGAAGCTGACTGGCCCAACCCAAAATTTTTTGTAGGTTTGGTGGGGTTGCGTTGAGGCCGGGGTTGAGCTCGGGTTGGGAATTGTCAAGCCGATCCTAGGTTGGGTCAGGCTTGGGTTGAGGGCTAGGACAACCGGACCCAACTTGAAGTTGGACCCTATATTAAATAGATAGTATTATAGTTAATGTACCTATATTATAAGACATTGAATTGCTGACATCAGTGGAGTGTACTGTGCGGGGTGTCAATGGGCCCGGTTAGTGCTGGGCAAGCTATGTCCAAGCTGGGTCCGCATCGTTCATAGTAGGCTCAAGCCTGGGCTAGGCCACGGCGAGCCAAAATAGTCCAGCATGAGCCCAACTTGAAAAATTTATGTTGGGCCTGAGCCCGAACCTGAGTGTTCCTCTGACGTGGAGAGAGAGAGAGAGAGAGAGAGAGAGAGAGAGAGGGGGGGCTTGGCCGCTTGGGTTGCGGTTTGGAAGATGACAGAAGGAATTGTGCTCACAAATGAGTCAGCAGCTTAGGTGGGCCCCACAGTAATGTTTATCTGAAATCCACCCCAACCAGGTGCATCACCGCATTTTAGGTCCAAGTCCAAAATATTAGTCCTATCTGTAATTCAGGTGGACGACACAATTGGAAACAATGTAGAGGGCAATGCTAATCTTCCAAACTATCTCCCTTGGTATGACCACATAAAACCCATATGGTCCTGAATTTTGGACCCATGCCTAAATTTTGAAGTGGCATTTAGTGATTGGAGTGGATTTTATATAGCCATCACTGTGAGCCCTGTCAAAATCAAGAGTGGACATCTCTCCACTCCAACCACTAGATGCCACACCAAAATTTAGGCATGAGGCCCAAAATTCAGGCCCACATGTGATTCTAGTTGGCCACACACTAAGGGAAACCGTATGTTGCTCTATGCACGATTTCCAATCTTGTAGTACACCTGAATCACAGACAAGCTAATATCTAGGCCAAGGCCTAAAATGGAGTGATACACCTGGTGGCTGGGGTGGATTTTACATAAACATTATGGCGGGGTCCGTTTGAGCAGCCCATCATTAGTCTCCCCTAAGTTTTTTTTACCTAAATTCCCTTGCGAACCTAATGGACCAAGCTGGACTCCGGCTGAGCTCATTGGCTGTTGTACACGGTTCAAGCTCAGCTCAATTGATAAGTGGGCTTGAATTTAAGTTCGAATCTGGCCCTTGAGGTTGTACTCCAGCCTAAGTCCAGCTGAGGTGGACCAAGCGATAAAGCCCAATAAGCTAGCCTGGCCCATTAACATAGTACTATACCACCCAACCTGGCCAGAAACGACCCAACCTGACTCAACCTGACCGAACCCAAGATAGATTAGGGTTGGAAATATGGTACATCGGTTCGGCTCGGGTTAAGGAGGTCAGGTTGATTGGGCCATGGGTTGACCTTTAACCTGCTCCAATGGACGTGTCTCCTTGTATTGGCACGTATGATGCAAATGGCCTCTTTAACCTTTGGTAATGTACGAAAGGTTAGTGGCTTTTCGGACAAAGGACTGCCGATCCAATGGGCTTCTCTCTTTTGAATTTTCTCGAAATTCAATGGATTATGATAATCCAATGCAATTTGCCTCTGACCCAACGTTATAGGAATCTCTTGTAACCCAAGACCCCAAGCTCTTTTAGGCCTACCATGGTGTTTATATTATATCCACTTCATCCGTCCTTCTCACCCATTCATTTTAGAACATGATTCCAAAGATGAGGAAGATCCAAAACTCAAGTGTGCTAAACCACAAAAAAGGGGGAAAATAGAAATGCCAACTGTGATGTTTATATGTTAGCTAAGACAGTTTATAAGGTGACTCCCACCTACATCCCAATTCATAGCTCAGAGTGGTAGACTCACAGGCGTTTCGGCAGGAAGGTCATGGGTTTTAAGTACCCATTGGGGGTGTGTGTTAGGAAAAAAGATAAAAAGAAAAAAAAAGATGATACTGGAGAACACAAAGATTGACTTTTGGTAAACACTCTCCAATGTGAAAGGAAATTAGAGATCCAAACGCATCACCCAATTGAATTATAAGGAACAAGTTAGAAAAGGTGATGAAAAAACCAACGTTATAAACAGAGATTCACGAATCTAGATGCAAAGATTTTGGTAATCAAAAGCTATTGATTTTCTTCTTCTACAAAATTTTCTTCTCTCTTCTCTTTCTTCTATCTTTAAGAGAGAGAAAAAAAAAATTCCAAATGTTACAAGAAGTCTCTTTAGGTAATAAAAAATAAAAAAAAACTTTTTATTTTCTCTTCTTTTATTTTACCCGGCCAAAAGATCAAAATACCCTCATACACATATGCTCAAAATAAATTACTTAAGCCCACACATGTAGATCCCACCTCCACATGAAGAAAGACCCTAACATGAGTCTGATCCAAAACTTCTATAATCTCAATGAAGCTTTCAATTAATGGTGGCCATTTAATCCTCATTGTTTCTCATGGTATGGCACACATAAGTTTTGGTTCTCCCTTGACAGAGAAGATGAGCTTGTCAAATAATCAACTTCTAGTCAATGGCCCAGATTGAGTCAAAATCATGGCCATCATATGAGGTGTCCAAGATTGCAACCCATAGAGATAAGATTGCTGGAACTGAGTTGTCAAAGATTACAATCCCAAGAGGATAACGTTGCATTGTAGGAGCTATAAAAAATAGCCAAATTAAGAGATTTTGGTTTTTGAATTTTAAAAAACATTATCTGTATAATCTCCTTTGTTTAGAAGATTATTTGTAAATCCCTCAATCTTGGAGATTCTTGTAACTCTTACTTTACTATAAATATACATGGAGGTACCTCTCATATCTCATCCTTGAGAGAGAGAGAGAATTCATTCATTTGTATTTACATTTTTATGGTATCAAAGCTTTAAGGTTACAAAAAAAAGAAAAAAAAAAAGAAAAAAGAGAGAGATCTTCATCCTCTACTTTTACCCTTTGTCAAATTAATCCAACTCCTTTTCTTCATTTTCACAATTGCTTCAACCCATACTAAAAAATACTCATATCCAGTCACTCTTAATGTTGGAAATCTTGTCTCCCTAAGGCTTACTCAAGCCAACTACTTGTTGTGGAAAACAAAGCTAAATGCCTTGGTTGAAAGCCAAGACCTTCAAGGCTTTCTCAATGCAAAAAATCCCATGCCTGCAGCTCATATCTCAACTTCAGAAGGCAATGCTGCTAATAGAGCAAAGTATATTCCAAATCCAGATTATGTAAATTGGAGACGTTCGATCGACTGCTACGTGGCTGGATCACGGGCACATTATCTGAAGATGTGCTCGGCGTTGTCATTGGATTAGAAACAGCTTCAAGCATGTGAAAAGCTCTTGAGGATGCATTCGCTCAAGACTCCCAAGAAAGAGAATTTCAATTGACTCAAGAAATGACCTTGATTTGAAAAGGTACGGATTCCTTGAGCGATTATATGCAAAAGTTTAAGACTATTTGTGACTGACCTCTCAGCCATAGGCAAACCGGTCCCTAGACAAAAATAAAGTCTTTTAGCTTTTACAAGGTCTTGGCCAAGGCTATGAGACCTTTGTCACAACCATGTTGAAACCACCAGCTTCCATCTTATAGGGACATTGTTCCCCTTCTTTAAAGCCATGAAACCCGTCTACGACTTCATGGAACTGAAGGACAAGGCCAACCACAAATGGCCTATGTCACACAGTGCAGTCAAAATAAGAGAAGAGGAGGCAGTCAATATCGATTCAACTCTTGGGGGCGTGGTTTTGTTAAAGGTGAAAGAACAAATCACTATAATGCTAACCGAGGCGGGGGAACTATTCACTTTAATCAACAACAAAGTGGCACCCCTACTTTAGAAAGTGTGTCAAATGATCAACAAAATCCTACAGATGGACGAAAAGAATTGGAAATATGTCAGATTTGTGGCAAGAAAAATCACCCAACCTTAAAATGTTTTAACCGTTTTAATCATGCATTCCAACCTGAAGACATTCCCCAAGCATTGGCTGCCCTCACCATTGCCGAAAATTAAGACACAGAATGGTTTCCTGACACTGGAGCAACTACACATATAACAGGAAACCCAGGTAAATTGAAAAATCTTAAAGTCTATACAGGAAATGATGGTATCATGGTTGGAAATGGTGAAACTCTTCCCATTACACATGTTGGTGAGACCATGATTAACACATCTCCTTCTCCTATTCATGTTGAAAAATGTTTTACTTGTTCCTGAAATTAAGAAGGATCTCTTATCTGTCAGTCAGCTTACCACTGCATTCCCTTGCAATTTTGAATTTTCCTCCATTGGTTGCACAATTAAGGACAGCAGCACGGGTCGAGTAGTGGCCACAGGAGTAGAAGAGGGCATCTATACACTCTTGATGGTGCAAAGACAGCGTATTATTCGAATCGGTTTAGGAGAACAACGAAAGAGCAATGGCACCAACGTCTTGGGCATCCACATCGGCGGATTGTTCAGTATCTTCACCAAAATAAACTCATTACTTTCACTTCTGAAAATAAGATTGAACCTATTTGTGCTAGTTGTCAAATGGGTAAAGCATGTAGGCTCCCATTTCTTCCTGCAGATGGGTTGTGCAAGGAACCTTTTATGAAAATTCGTTCAGATGTATGGCGACCAGCCCCAATGTGCTCTGCAGAAAATTTTAAATATTATGATGTTTTCATAAAACGACTGCACACGGTTTACATGGCTATATCCAATGAAAAAGAAATCTGAATTTTTATCATGATTTCTTCACTTTCAGAAGTATGTGGAGTGCCAATTTGGAAAGAAAATTCAAATATTTCAATCAGATGGAGGCCGTGAGTACTTATCTTCCACATTTCACAAGAGTATTGGTGATCTTGGCATAAAACATCAAATTTCATGCCCATATACACTTGAGCAAAACCGGTGTCGCTGAACGGAAGCATAGAAATAGTTCGTGAACTTGGGTTAACCATGATGGTTCATGCAAAAATTCCTAGGCGTCATTGGATAGATTGTTTCATCGCTGCAGTTTTATTTTTTTTATTAATAGGTTACCATCACAAATGTTGGATATGGAATCTCCTTATTCAATACTTCGCATTCTGGGCTGTAGATGTTTTCCGTACCTCGAAGATTATTCAAAAGACAAACTTGACCCAAAATCATTGCCGCGTGTTTTTTTTGGGCTACAGCAACAAGTACAAAGGGTGTCATTGTTTATGCCCCCTAACTGGTAAAATCTCCATCTCCAGGCATGTTATTTTTGATGAGTCGACACTACCTTACTCCAACCCAGCATCTCTTTATAAAACTGATGAAGTTGAAGGGGAGCTTACCGTTTTTAAAGACTGGATCTACCAATCTCCACATGAAGATTTTTTCAAATCATCTAACATTGTTCCCTCTTTTTATCCAAGTTTGCCCACTGCACATGAACCTGGGGATCCATATGCACCACCATTGCTTGGTCAATCCTCTCATCATCCAACCCATCTTACTTCTTAACTTACCTCCCCAACCCCTTAAAGAGTTCTTGCTGTCCGACAGCACTCATTACAAATCCAACCCCCAAGGACCCACCCTCACCCATCATCCTCCCTACCCATCCTGCATCACCTCCTATACCCTCTAATTCCCCATCCTCATCCCCTCCACATGATAGGGTTGTTTCTCGTATAGTGACTCATTCTATGCAAGGCATGTTTAAACCCAACCCCCACTATGCTGACCTTCACATTCAATCTTTTCATGACATACCCACAAAACTTAAATATGTGAAATCATCCCTTAAACACCCAGGATGGTCAGCAGCCATGCATGATGAGATTGCCGCACTTGAGCTCCATCAAACATGGGATCTTGTTCCTCAATCCAAGCATATGAATGTTGTTGGGAGTAAATGGGTTTTTAAAACCATACTCAAGTCTGATGGGACTCTTGAACGATTAAAGGCTCGTCTAATTGCAAAAGGCTTTACTCAAGTGGAAGGAATTGACTTTTCTGAAACATTCTCTCCAGTTATCAAACTCGGCAGTATTCGAATCGTTCTCACTATTGCTACAGTTTGAGGGTGGCAACTTAAACAATTGGACATGCAAAACACTTTCCTTCATGGGTTTGTTCGTGAATCGGTTTATATGGAGCAACCTCTGATTTCCAAAATCCTGTCGTTCCTTCTCATGTTTGTCATCTCAAGAAAGCTATATATGGGCTTAAACAAGCCCCAAGGGCCTTGTTTGATCGACTAAGTGGGTTCCTTCTTATCATGGGATTCTTTTGCAGCACCTGCTGTCATGTCCCAAATTTGGTTCTCGACGTCCATTCGCCGTAACCCGAATTCAGAGGTGGCAAGCCTCCGTAGTACCCCGATCTCGGATCCTAACCCCACACGCCAGGTTCCGATCCTAGGATACCAAAATGAAGATTTTAGGAATTTTTTTTTTTGAAACATGAGCATCCACCATATGAGTAGCATCAAAGACAATTACAATATTTTCACTAAGTCATTTCTTTTACATACAGTACTAAAAGGTAAATACACAATGCATAAATATAAAAGCTGTGCACAATCCGGCACCTCCTGCTACTGCACTCCCAACTCCAACTCAACGTTGTTGATACACTCTAGTATAACCTGCAGCATAACAAACTGTGCATAAGCTTCCAACGAAGCTTTGTGAGTGCATGTGTGCTTGCGCAATGTATATGACAAGCATGATAAATATCAGAGTAAGTAGTAAAGCATGATGAGAAATCTAAACCAAAACTTAGCCTAATTAGGCTACACGATTATGTGATATGAATAACCTAGCCTACCATGGCTATGTAAGCTTGCAATACAGGTAACCACCCTACTAAGGCTATATATTCATACTATGCGATGGCCTACAGGGCCTAATGTCACATACAATGATCCAATGCATGTATGTAAATCACCACCTCTCAGTATAATGGTCCAAATACGAACTAGTCATATCAAGATTACTTAAGCGATGCGGGATTTGGAACTGGTAGCTCACGCAGTGTGGTAGCTTCCCCAGACTTACAGCCCCGCCCACATTACACCCGCCCACATCAGGACTGTCCAATACCATACAGAATATCAGTCATATTGCTGATACGAATACCATCTCTGAAACTGAAACATCACCGGGGTCTCACAGACCTCACTACTCACTAGTAGAATGCCAAAGCCTATCTGGTGTAATAGCAGACCTACTCACAGCTGGTCAAACTCAACCCACTTTGCCAATACGCTTCTAGCAGGTTAGGTCAGACCTCCTTCCAAACTGACCATGTATAGTGGAAACACCATCGTCTAATATTCGGCATACTGGTGTATGATTAAACTACTCGGTCCTTGAATGGAGCACCCACCTTGATACCAACAGGATCAGGGACTTTCACTTAGGGACATCTTTGGCATCCAGTTTAAGATCATATATTTTCGGTGTTCTGCAAACCACGATGGAGCTGTGGTTGCAATGTAGTAACCATGCTATATGCGACACAAGCAGACAGTGTGAAATGCAACCATGCATACAAAACGGGGGATGACGTGCCCGTGCAAGTCTCAAAGAGCACCATAAAACTATAGGGTCTCAAATACAATGTCACCATCAACTGGTAATGAACTGCATGACAATCGCGGCCGCTATGGCCGGTTGATACAAGATAATCAGATGAGCCAAGCATTCATGATGCATGAGTCAAGTATACAGTATGAGTGCCAACAAGTAGTCAATCTACCAAGATGGCAATAAAACAATCTGGTCCAACCTATTTGAGATATGATTAAGATGAGGGGACACATATGAATGATCGAGTCATAGTGTGGGATGTCGCTAGCCAGGGTATCTCGCACCAAGGGCTACAAGGTATGCTAAGTTATTCCTACCATACAGTGTAAGCCAGGATGTAGACTCTTGTCCTCGAATAATCCCATACCTATTGAAGAGGTTTGCGATGGAGAGCACGTGAATTACATTTGCGCGACTACATCTAGAATGCTTTATGAATGCGTTTATGCCCTAGTGGTCTCCAACTAACAATGGTGATTCAAGATGCATACTCATTACACATGCATGGTGGTCGTCAAAGCATATAGTATATAGATCGCATAAGAGTATTCCAAACAACACTATGTGTGGCAACAGACATACTAAAAATAGCATAAAAAGATAATTTACTTATAACACAAGCAAACATAAAGAGGTAGGACCATAGATGGACAATATATAATAACACAGATGGTCTAACAATTAAACAATGTGAATCAAGCCTCAACATCAATATGGCTTAAAAGAAAGGAAATTGTTGAACACACTACCGACATATTGAAAGTGAACCCTACTTAGGCAACGAGGTTAGAATATACAAAAATCATGCTGGGCCCCATGGTCGACAGTATAGTTGAGATACACACAATGGGTGATTTGTAAGAGGGACTGACACAAGTATGGGACACATATCTTAGGATGGGCTACAAGACAAATAAGCAACATGACAGTTTGACATAAATGATAAGATAGTCTTAAAATAGATGGACGACACAATGGGATTCCAAGAAAGATGACAAATCAAACCCGTACATCAAGATAGGCTCCACACGGTGGATGGCCTAGATGACATGCTAATGTCGAGGATGGACCTTACACTCATCCAAAGAGGTACATGGACAGTGTGGATGAGAGACAGATGACACTATGGTCCAAGTATTTGGGTATATATGGGGCTAGGACACACATCACTAGGTCAGTCATAAAGGTATACATCAAGGCGAGTTAATAAAGCGAGTTGACAGGGTGAGTCAACAAAGGTGGTTCAATAGGGTAAGTTAACAAGCTGAACCTTATGACTTAGGATCAAGCATACTTAAGGATTTTCATGTGTCCAGATCTATGTAATGTTTCAATCAGGGGTTGGTTGGACAAACAAATGTCAAGGTGAGTCCATGGAATGGATGACATGGATATACAAATACGTACACTAGGGTGGTCCTAAGGCCATCCTGTACATAACATGGTGGGGTTCGTTCATTTGGATGGTTTTCATCAAGCCCAACAATAAGTCTGTCTAACTTGGGACATCCTGGATAAAATATACACTAAGGTGGGCATCAATAACCATTGTTTCGTGTGATGTGGTGCACCTGAGCTTTGGATTAGCCTCATTTTAGGGCCATCACCTAAAATGATACAGAAAGATAGATGGGCAGCAAGGATAAAACAGATACATCATAGTGGCACCCACAGGGTGGGCCACCTTTTCCTAGAGAGTGCTGCCCCAGCTGGGGCCTAGAAGTCTTGTATCAAGCTGATATTAGTGTTCTCCCTTCATCCAGACCTATGGCACAGGTCTGGTTAGCAAACAAACATTATGGTGAGCCTTAGGAAGGCTTCAAAGGTGGCCTTTTATCTCCACTATTTTCTGACAGTGTGACGCAGGGAGGACGTGGTAGGTCGATCACCGTCTCCCTAACCGAGTGTTCTCGAATCCACGAGAAGAAAATAAAAGAAAAAATAAAAGGAAATAAATTCTGAATAATTGATTTATTGATAATTGAATTTATAAAAACGGAATTACAATGCATATAAATAGGAAACTAAACCCTAGGTAAAGTATCAAAATCCAACTCCAACTAAAACTCCTAGAAAACGCAACTTACTATAAATAGTAAACTTACTATTTATAGAAGTCGTTCAATCCTACTAGAACTCTTGGTTTTCGGCCAAAAATAGAAAGTTATCAAACGGCCTCAACCACGTTGTTCTACGAAATATTCTAAGCCCTTTTCATGTTGGGCACTAACTCTAAAACCCTACAGATGCAAAGTTATGATCGAATTAAAACTTACTATAAATAGTAAAAATGAAAATAAACTAGCCTAATGACCGTTGATACGGTCGATTCTCGCGATTCCGGGTTGGGCAACCCGGCATAGCGGGGTTGGTTGGCTAAAGTAGCTCGAGCTACCCCAAATTGATATATTATACGTCCCGTAACTCATTCCGGATTGTGAGATACGACCGATTCACGGTCCTGACGGTCCGGATCACTTTCGGCCCCGTCCGGTCTTCTTTTGCTCCATCTTTCCATGAAATAGTCAGCGACCCGTCCTACATCACAGTGGGGCCCACATTGTTTTTGGATCAAGATGATATGTGTGTAGTCCCTTCGTATAAGTCCGCATGCCCTTATCTACAGGATTGGATGGAAAGCAATCATAACAGATGGGTCCTAAAACATTTTTAGGGCTGTACATCGAGCCAAGCCGAGTCGAGTCGAGGTGGGCCAAGCTTGGCTTGACTTGTTTGTGCTCTCCTCGAGTTCGAGCTCGAGCTCGAGCTCGAGCTCACCCTCGAGCTTACCATTGGAGCTTGCCTTGTTTGCTAAAACTTTCGAGGTGAGCTCGAGTCGAGCTAGTGGATCGAGTCAAGGCGAGCTTACCTCGAGTCGAGTCGAGCTTGCTCCCATCTCAATTTAATATATTTTTTGCTACAAAAAACAAATTAAAAGTCAACAACATTAAGTTCAAGAAGTCACACATATATTAGGGGAGAATAGTAATAATATTTCTACAGGTGGGACCCCACCATTTAAATGACCTAGCTTTGATCTATTTTTTTCTTTGGTTAGGTCACACACGCATGGAATGCAGACCACTAGTAACATTTTCTGAACCATAGATTAACATAATACATGCATAGCTCACCACATTAATGGACTGCCCTGATTATTGTGTGGACCATCTTCATTATGAGGCTCAGCTGATTCATGGATCAAATGCAACACCTCCCTCATAAAATTGCAATCAATAGCTGCATATGGTGTTTGGTCTTACCATAGGCCCTGTTTTATATATGTGTATGGTGTGTGGTCTCACCGTAACACTTGTTTTGTGTAGCATGTAAAACACACAACCATTGTGTGCTCACCATGTTTTGTACTTGAAATTACTCAATCCATCAAGTATGCTCAACAAGGAATGTCCTTACCTGAACAAAATAGTAGGATTAAGAAACCCCCAAATGTGTGAGGGTTTTATATGTCCTAAGCTTGGACCCCAATGTGTGTGTGCGGGAGGGGGGAGAGAGAACCAAGAAATAAGAAGATTATGATTTTTTTTATAACAAATATCTATATGAAACGAGTCGAGTCGAGGTCGAGCCAAGTTGAGCTTGAATCAAGTCGAGTTTCGAGTTGAGTCGAGTCGAGTGACCCAGTGGTCGAACTTGACTCGATTTCTGATTCGAGCTCCTAAATGAAGCTTGGCTTGACTTGTTCTACTGAGTCGAGGCGAGCCGAGGCGAGTTTTTTTTAGTCGAGTTGATCGAGTTTCTCGAGCTGACTCGGCTTGTGACCAGCCCTAAACATTTCAATGGTGGACATTATTATTTCAGCAGTTTGTTGTGGTTTGGCCCACCTGAGATTAGATTCGGCCTCAAATTTGGGTTCATAGCCTAAAATGGTAAGGCAAAGGAATGGAGGGTGTGGATACAACATGCACATCAAGGTGGGTCCCATGAGGTGGGCCCCCTAATTGTTATTATGCCAAGACATGCTGCCATGCAATGGGGTCCCCCAAATGGGACCTAGACGTTTTGGCTCAAGCTAATATTTGTGTTTTCTCTCCATCTAGGTCAGAGTGGCCTTAAACAATAGGTTCGATGGTAAATAAACACACGGTGGGGCCCTCACAAATAAGTAGAAGTGGTGGGCCCCAACTATTCTTTTTTTTTAATTTTTTATGGTGGCTGTCCAATCTCCATTGTTTCTCGTGGTGGGTCCACCTAAGCTTTTGATCAAGTTGATATTTTTGGGCCCCTTTGTACAAGTCTACGTGGCCTCTAAACAGGTTAGATGAAAAATAAACATTCTGGTAGGCCCTGAGAAGGATTTAATAGTGGGAGTTCATCCTCACTATCTTCTGTGGTGAGGCCCACCAGAGACTTGGATATGCCTCATTCTTGGGCCCATGTCCTAAAATGATATGGCAAAGCAGATGGATGGTTTGGATAAAACCAATACATCATAATGGGGTCCCCAAGTGGGGCCCTCTGGTTAATGCCCAATGGGGCTTACGCCCTCACGCTGCTGGGCAGCAGCGTCCTTTGGACGCTGTCTGTCCAGTAGCTCTCTTTTCTTTTCTTTTTTCTTTTTTTTTTCTTTTTTTAATTTTCCCTACACAGTGGGGTCCAGTGAGAAATCCAATTCGTCCATCGGATTGGCCAGCTTAATGTGGGCCTAACGAGCCTTAATTTGGGCAGGTTTTGTTGTACAAAAACATGATAGTGGGCCTTGGAAAGGTTTCAACAGTCTGTATTATTTCTTTTAGCACGGCCCACTTGAGATCTGGATCTTCTTCATTTTTTGGCCCCTGGCCTAAAATGTTATGGAGAGATAGATGGACGATGTGGATGTAACATAGTGGTTCCACGCGTGGGGCCATTTTTCAAGCACAAAAACTACTTTCGGTCACACTCCAGCAAACTTCCTCTTTCTTACTTTCTTTACTTCGTTACTATTTACATTTTATTTTTGAATAAACAAGGGGGGTGGGGTCCATTAGAGAAATCCAATCCATCCACTATGTAGGCCAGCTAATGGTTGGTCTAATAAGCCCGGGCTTAGTCAGTTTTCGTGTTGTAAAACCATCATGGTAGGCCTAGAAAGGTTCCAACAATAGGCACCATTGTTACCACTATTTTCTATGGTGCGGCCCACCTAAAATTTAGATTCAGCTGGTTTTTGTGGCCAAGGCCTAAAATGACATAGGAAGACAAATGGATGGCATGGATTAGACACATGCATCAAGGTGGGGTCCACAATTGTGGCCTCTTAAAATGCATAAATAAATAAAATACACAAACTTCACAGGTATGTGGATACGTTACATGTACACCAAGGTGGGGTCCACATATGTGACCCACCAATTGCCTTAAAATGGGTCATCAAGTGAGATCCACACCATCAAAATGGTGGGCCTCACTCGATCCCTTGCTTCTACACGAAACCTAGGGAAAAGGGGTGCACTCACAATGACTTTGAACGATCGGAGCGGGTCAGATAGTTGATCGGACGACTTGATGGGGTGGATCTCCTCCTCTAATCACTTAAGCTCACAAATACTCTCTCTAGTCTCTCCAATCTTACTCTTTTCTCACTAATCTCTTTCTTTAATATTTTCTTTTCTTTTTTTAATCCTCTCTCTCTCTCTCTAGAAAATGAAAATGGGGGAGGCCATACGTGTGCTCCTTTTGTGGTAGGGGATTTGGGGATATGGATGGAATTTTGAAAGAGCGTGAGGGTAGAAATGAAATGAAGCATTTATGAGGGGGAGTGGCTTAGGTATGGGCTTAGTTGACTTATAGGGAGAGAGGGGGATGTAATTAATGGGATTTGACTGATTGATGTGATGCTTGATTGATTGATGGGATATTTGATTGATTGATGGGACAACCTTGGAATTTGTGTAAGTGGGGCCCACGCCATGCATATGTACCGTGGCCGACCTTGATTTGCGCACATGTATGCATCTTTCAAACTGGGTATCGAAACGGAGCGTGCCGTGCGGCGTTGGAATCGTGACGCCCGCGCGGTCGCAATGATACAAATCTTGGGTCATTGCGGTACTAAATCAGGGTTGTGATAAGAGATCGTTGATTTGGTCAGTCCTGGATGTATCGGCACTGTAAACTAAGTGTATGGTTGATTAAGCAGGGTACGGGTCTTACAACTATGGATCCGTCCCTTTTTATATATCATTCTCATCGCGGCACACTTCTTCTACTTCTATATGTGGATGATATGATTCTGACCGGTGACAATCCTATCCTTTTAGACTGGTTAGTTAAACAGCTAGGTCGTGAATTTGCTATTAAAGATCTGGGAAAATTGCACTATTTTCTTGGTATAGAGGTGTGTTCATTTCCTGATGGTCTTTTTCTCTGCCATTCTAAGTATGCTCGTGACCTCCTCGATTGTGCTCAAATGAAAGATTGTACGGCTATCTCTACTCCCATGGCAGGACAAGTCTGTTCAACTCCATCCGATGACAACTTATTTCCCGATCCAACCCACTATCGTAGTATTGTGGGGGCCTTGCAATACATCACCTTCACAAGACCAGATCTTTCATATAGTGTTAATTTTGTCTGTCAATATATGCACGCACTAATCATGGGTCATTACAAAATTGTTAAGCAGATACTTCGTTATCTCAATGGTACTTTGACTTATGGGATGCGTATTCTGGTAAAATGTATGCTTGATCTTTATGCCTTTTCTAATGCAGATTGGGCTGGGTGTCCCAACACTCGTCGCTCAACCATGGGTTTTTGCACCTTCCTTGGTAGTAATTGCATATCTTGGAGTGCCAAGAAATAAAATACGATTGCTCGTTCAAGTGCTGAAGCTGAATATCGATCTATGACTTCCACAGCAGCGGAACTCACATGGCTCTCCTTCATCCTTCGAGATATAGGAGTTTCGCTTTCTACACCACCAATCTTACATTGTGACAACATCAGTGCACTTTACATGACAATCAACCCAGTTTTTCACGGAAGGTCAAAATACATTGAATTAGACTATCACTATGTTTAGGAAAAGGTTGCTCGTGGGACTCTAATTACAAAATTTGTCCCATCCAATCAACAACATGCCGATATATTTACTAAGCCTTTAGCTCGCATGTTTTGTGCTCTTCTATCATCACCTTCTCGGCCAAGTTTGAGGGGGGAGTGACAGAGAAGATGAGCTTGTCAAAGAATCAACTTCTAGTCAATGGCCCAGATTAAGTCAAAATCATGGGCCATCATATGAGGTGTCCAAGATTGCAACCCATAAAGATAAGATTGACGGGACTGAGTTATCAAAGATTACACTCCCAAAAGTATAACGTTGCATTGTAGGAGTTGTAAAAAAATAGCCAAATTAAAAGATTTTAGTTTTTGAATTTTGAAAAACAATATTTATTTTCATTTATATAATCTCTTTTGTTTAGTAGATTATTTGTAAATCTCTTAATTTTGAAGATTCTTATAACTCTTACTTTATTATAAATATCTCATCTTTGAAAGAAATTCATTCATTTGTATTTACAGTTTTATCCCTCATGTTTGGGTTGACTTGAACTGAGTAGCCACTACTCAAGAGTAGGTAAACGTACGAAGACAACAGATAACATCATGATGGATTTGGGATTTGGGATTCCGATAACGTGGGGTTGTAGGCCAGCTGCACCCATGATAATCTGTCTACACCGTAAACACACTCGTCAACACTACACATGTGCAATCAATGTGGATATGATGTGTACCCTTGATTTTTGAGCCAGTGAATGGTAAGAGCAGGGTCCACGGAATCAAAGGACTTAGACCTTAATACAAAAATTTCAACGGTGGCATGTGTTGGGCACCCTCCCATTGCGTGACTCCAGCTAGTTTCTCTTTTAAAGAGAATGTATGTCACACTCTTGGGATGTCACCTTCGTTGAAACTTCAATAAAAATCATTTTTCATTCACTATCATGGTGCGTGACATGCGCTGAATGATATCTGTTGGTGGTGTACTAAGATTCACATGGACGTATACATCATCATACATATCTAATTCCATATAAAGTGGGAGTACTAACTAAGGTTAGGTGGTACCCATTTCATTCACCAAAACTCATGACCTGACTTCATTTTTATTATTATTTTTTTTTATTAAAACCTAAATAGTAGTTTTTTGTTCACATGCATTATTAGCTTGCTCTAGATTCGAGCTTTGTGGGGCCCTCCTCTTCTGTTTATGTGAAATCCAAACCGTGCAATGTTTGCAGAATATCCCAAGAAACAAGATTGAGTCAGGGTACAGTTCAGGGAGCTATGCACAATCATGCCTAGAACCTATATGTTAATATGGTGTGGCCCACCTGCTTTTCTTTTTCATGGCATGACTTCTGATTTAACCTTAATCCTGGTGTTGGTAGCCTGATGAATGGTTCGGATGGTATGTTCAAAACATAGTGGACCCCATATTCCATCTAGAGGTTTCTATGGTAGGCATTTCCATCTTTCTTGTCATCCACTGTTCTTTATGGTGTGACCCACTTGAGTTATGGATCAGGATGGGCTTTGGAATTTAAGCCCTAAATAGATGGATGCACCAGATACACGGTTTGGATTCCTCATAAACATTATGGTGGGCCCCACACAGTTGAACACTCAGTAGCTCAAAGGTGTTCCAGCGCTTGTGATGAACCAACCCCCCCCCCAACTACATCTCTACGTCCAGGTTTGATAGGCCCACACGCATGTATAAATTATCCATTTTCACACCACCGAATCTGCAAGGCTTGGCACATGCGTGCAAGATCCAGTCCATTCATCAAGTGGGTTCGGCCATGTTCATGATCCAGCCCAAAAATGAGACCATCCAAGGTTTAGGAAGACCTTGCTGAGTTATTTCCAGCCGTTCGTTTGTTTCGTGAAATCTGGCCCACCTTATAACTGGTTTGATATGATTTTTGGGCCAGGCGCTGACATAGTAGGACCCACCTGATGGATAGCCTGGATCTTTGTACTGGTGTGAGGGTAATTCAACTGCTTGAAGATTGGAAAATCCTATAAAATAAATTAGCAGTTATAACAAACATGCTTTATTCTATGAAAGGGATATGATATTGAGTGAGTACAGAAAATACCTAGGTATTCACAAATATTAGAAGGAAAGTGACCAAACAGTCCCATTTTCAACCTCACAGATGGGATTAAGACTCAGGCAACTCGGACCCAATCGTCCACCCTCGAGTTGAATCATTAATCTTTTGAGTAAGGAAGCCGGACTAGACCCAACTGATTCTGAGTTGACTCAGACAAATTCTTGGGTAACATCGTGGAAGCACAGAGGAGAACCAGGAGAATCAAATGATCAGCATACAGCACACATGCAATCAACACACTAAAGATAATTTGAATTTTACGTGGAATACCCTTGTAGGAAAAAACAACAGCACAAAGCGGCAACAACACAATGAATTCAAAAGCTTACAAAGATGATCAACCCAAAATACGGAAACCCAAGAGAAAATCAAAGCTCTCTCTCTCCAAAACTCTCCCAAAGCCCTAATACAATTAAAAACAATTTGAAATACCCTAAGTCTGGTTACACCCAACTTAAATAGCTGACCAAACAGTCCCATTTTCAAGCTGGACTTAAGACTTAGGCAACTCGGACCCAATCGTCCTGTCTCGAGTCGAATCATTAATCTTCAGAGTCATGAAGCCAGACTATAGGTCCAACCGATTCCGAGTTGACGCGGACCAATCAGATGGGACTCTTCGGAATTTTAACCATAGAATTTCAAATTTGTACATTAGCAAAAATGTCCCCACAGCAACTACATTTTCTTTTATTTATTTAAAGGCCTTTAGACTTTGGTTGTCCTTGGGCCAGTTTTGAGTGTTTGGATGACACATTTTTCATTTTTCATTAAATCTTCAAGTGACATGAAGATGTTGGAAAAGATGCTTCTTACCTTTTTTTTTTTTTTTTTCAAATGGGTTGATGAGAGTTGCTTGACTACCTCTCACATAAGCGTGAAAATGGGAGATGTTCTTGAACCTGAACCGTTCATAAAAAACGCGTATAGGTGAAATTGCAGGTCTGTTGGGTAATTGAGTGGGCCACATCTCATATTTAATTCTAGTAATAAGTATCCTGTCAATGCCTGTCGAGAGAGAATGCCTAAAGCACATTTTTAGTGGCATCCAAACAAGGTATGTTTAAGAGGTGTGATTGTTGGGCTTAGAAGGGTCCCGGGCCTATGGGCTGCGCCTTTCAAATTTTATCACTAGCTTATCCTGGCTCTACCCGTCGCAAGCCCTACTAAAGCCTAAAAATAATAGCTTTCTTAGGAAAATATGACAGGGTAGACCTGTGCGTGACCGAGTAAGTACGGATCTCCACTTCTAGAGAAGAAAAATAGGGCTGATGGTGGGTAGGTCCGGCCCAATAGGCCCACACAAGATTGAGACCGAGGCGATTTGAGGCCCAACAATTGCCAGCCTAAGGAGAAGTTGGACCCAAATGTAAAAACTTTTAAGGGCTTTTTGATCAAGCAAGTCCGAAATGGACCTTTTGGCTAATTCCCCTAAAAGCCACTCAAAATGCTTGATATATTTTTAGCACATCGGACGGATAAGATTGATCGTGGCCCGATTCGCTTGTCCAATCTAGTGGGCCCCAAAGAGTTGATAAACTAAGCTTATTAGTCTACGAAAGCAGGTTAATCCTTCAATAAATTATAATAGTTAGTCAGTCTAGAGCAGTTGAGACCTTTCCTTGTGATTTGATTAATTTGGATTCTTGTTTTTGGATCGAACCAGCAGCGACTCATTTGATGTGGTCAGAACTTAGGTCACGTTGTTCTTTCTAGCGTGTGCACATGTGGGAATATGACACGTGTACAAGATCCAAACCATTCATTCAATTTGGAACTTTGGTTAACTAATCGTAACTGTCCACTTATTATTATTATTATTTTTTTGTAGATATAGGACCTGATTTTTTGAAACAAGGTATATCCAAACAGTAGGGCCCCTCTTATTTCAGCTTGGATTTTTCACACATTTGTACTCACAACACCCAACATTCTTAGATCACAGAATACCGAATTTATTGTTTTCAACGGTTGGATATCAATTTCATGCATTCTTTGTTATTATTATTATTGGATTACTATATGGGGGCAAGTTAACCATCCCAACTGCTTTAAGAATTATGTAATAATGCAACTTTCATTCCATTGGGCCCACATGGACGGACGGTCAGATGATCGGGACCATGCATCTGTTTGTTGTTATCTTCGATGGGTCAACGTCCAAAAACAACTCCGTATGGATTATCCTGACTATTAATTTTTGCATTTGACTATGGGCCGTTGACAATTGTTTTGAACGATCACGATCACTGTGTGTTTCAAGGACTCTGTCCCATCCATGGTAGTGCCCAGATGGACAAAGATAGCCTGTGAATGGTGAAGAGGACCAGTACGTTCATATTGTACCAAAGCTATACAACTCCTATGGGTGGTGAACATATTGATTGATTTGATCCAGGCCGTCCGGATCCATCGACCATGAGATGGGTGGATGTCAAAATTGCAGCAATTAGTGGTTCCTAACCATCTAACCCATGCACACTCACATTGCTCCTAACCTTTCCCACCTTCCAAAATTGTTGGTAGTCCGTATAGTTACGAACTTCCCCATCTTTGGATTTTTGGGTGTGGATCATCCAATAGGTGGTCCACTAAATAGATGGTTCGGGTCCACCAATGTTGACCAACAAATGTTTTAAAGGGCTAAATGGTACTCAACGTACACCCACTCATGAGCCATGATAAGAAAAAAAGAAACTATCTTTAAGCTAGCAGCTTTTGAGATTCAACTTTCATACTCACAGAGATGGTTTAATTCCCCCTCTACAGAGAGGAGGCCTGCTCATTCCACATCCGTGTGGGACCCGTACACGCCCACACGTGGGTGCATGTGTCATAATGTTACACATGTCTGAGATACAAGCCTTCCATCAGGTGCACTAAATTAGCTCATTGTTCCTCTTTTAGACATGTTTAACATGCATAGACATGTCAGAATTGACTGTGCAGCTCAATTCCAACTGAACAACTATGACCCCAAGCGTCAAGATAGGCAAATATGTTGAACTCGACCATATATGATCGAGGCGTGAGAAGATTAGCCACCTATTTGGCCACTCACAAGATGTTGTTTAAGATGATCAGGCAATCATCGAGGGTGGGATTAGTCCTCTGTATATGGCTTGTACATTGCATTTCACAAGAAAAGACTTTTCAAATTCAATAAAGGATCGAAAGGGAGAACTTATAGTCGATCACATGGATCAATTGAAAAAACACTTCCAAATGGATAACTATTTGTTGTTGAGATAACTTAGCCTAGCATATGAGCATAAACTTGGGTTACGATTATTCTTAAATTAGTGATTACACTAAGGAACATAAGAGATTAATTATGCTGAGGAATATAAAAGATAATTGATAAGGTAGTTGATTTATTTTATTTAATTTGGTTGGTGTAAGATCCCTTGCTTGGTTGATTTCTTCTCTTATTTATCGAATTTTTGGAGGAAAAAAAAACCCATCAAGATTCACTCCACGTTCAGCCATTATGATAGCCATTCAATGCTACTCTAATCCTTTAGACTCTTCCTGATCTCCCTTGACATTTACTTGGTAACTGTCTATAAATTCGCTCGGCTGCTACTTCTCTTTAAATGACATATTCCAATCAGCTTGTGTCACCTGTTACTTCTGAAACTACGCTCCACATATCCTATTGGATTGCATGTGTGTTGTATACTTCTCTTGTAATGCCTCGTGTCCTCTTCTAATTGATCCTTTCAAAAATAGTAAAAAATAAAGTACAACACACTATTCTTTTAGATCTTTTGGCATAAACTTTAGGCAATTTCACACCTCAATTGGGCCACATCATCTCAAAACAAATGAATATCTAGAAAAAATATCCTAACCATTAGTTGTGGCACACTTGAAGAATACAATTGTCCATTTTTATTTTTTTATTTTTAGCCTAAGACCTAAGAATTATCAACAGACTTATAGAAAGCTGAAATCACACACGCGTTTCATATTATTTGCATGTGTGTCCACATATGGATGTCTACGGCTCTGCATGCGTGTGGAATTAGCAAGCAGATATTTCAAAAATACCAGCCGTGTAGATTCCACGTCTTGGAATTTTGGATGATTCCATCATTGAGTAGACTACACATGTAAATGGATTTTGGACCACTTGTGGACGCCTTTTTAACCAACTGTTCACACATTCCAGGCTCATTCCATTTTGAGAAGGTGTGAACCACTTAGAGGACTAGCTCCACACAACATGGATCTCCTGATGAGTCAGGAGATCGGCTCCAATTAATGTTGTCCACGTTCCTAACACCCAGTGCTTCAACCATAGAGATCGTTGATCGGGTGGGCCCCACGATGGATTGACCATGCATGCCATAAGATTTCCCAGATTAGGAGATGCATAGTAGGTCTTTTTCAGTTGAAACTTGAAAGTGGACCATTAGTCCAATGGTCTGGATCACTGAATGGAGAATCCAAATTACCCGAGTATTCTGTGTATGTATGTCCACGGGTCGAGTACCACATGCTTCCTCTTTAAGCAAATTGAGAGAACCATAGAGAGCTCTAATTTTGATAAATTGAGAAAAAAAGAAAAAGAAAAAAAAAGAAGGGTGTGTTTGAAAATGCATTGAATGTCTTGATTTTATGAATTCTCATTGCATTACTAACATCTATTTAAGCTTAAGGAGAAAACCATCTTCGCCCAGATGAAATGTATCTTGATGCGCAGCACATCCATCTTTTTAATTCTCGTAATTGTGCGATCCGGACCATTGGTCTATTTGGGCCCACCATGGATGGACGGTTCCCAAAACATCTCCTCAATAGGACACTCTTTAACCTTTCGATTTTGGCCTAAAAACAAGCAGTTCAGAAGAGAAGCATCTACGTCTAACAAAACAAAAGGCCCCATGATACTGAATTAGGGGTCGATGGGCCTCACTTGCCAGAATTGAAAACCGGCACACGCTGCGAATATGCAGGCTTCAATTTCTCTCTTGCCAAAACCCAAAAGACAAGCTATAAATATGTGTGTGTGAACGGTGAGTGATTTGATTGGCTTTGTGTGACAGTTGATACTCAGGCACTTAGAAATGATATAGTGGCAAACATAAACTCAAATTAAACTGACTAAATTGGCTAACCAAGTGCTCTTAAATTACAATATAAAAATCAGACTGGTTGAACAATTCTAACCTCTGATTCATGGAATATTTTTCATTTTTTAACCGTTGAATAAATGTCCAGCAATCTAATATTGAATACAATCAAATAAGAGTAGTTTTTGGTTCATATTATATCTATATAGGTAGCGATGATTTGGACAGTTTAGTTTGAATTACTTGAATCCAAAGTATGCAATTTGTCAATAATTTCTAACAGACGGCATATCATCCATCACACTCTGCCGGAGTATCAATTAAAGTATTTTTTTCGTGTGTGAACAAACACACCTTTGAATGAGGTTCCTTCCCACAATAGCAATGATGGCTACACAGAAAGAAGATGCAAAGAGTAGGGTCCAACCCATCTCGCATCTCTATCTTACCATCATGAAACCAACAACAAACCCTTTGCATAATTCCATGAGTCAATGGCTTTTAGAGCCCTTTAACCAATAGAAAAATCAGCCCCAACTCAAAATTCATTGTATATGATGTGACGCAGACGTCACGCCCGTGCGGTCCGTTGCGTCGAACCGGGCCACATGTCAACACCTCGAGAGAGATCGTGGCCCACGTGTCAAAGCCTCAACGAATAATCAGTCCATTTGACATCTGCAGGAGGGTGTGCAATGAGGGGTCTTCCATGATTATCATGCTAAGATATTAAGCATGGAATTAAGAATAATGAGGGCGGTTTTTCGCGGAATCATAAGAAGACAAGGAATGACATATGTTTCAATCCATGTCCTCAAATGTTCTGAGATTTTGGAGGTGGGGGTGTGAAATGTGGGACCCATGTATGACTAAAAGGAATGTTGCATCAACATGGGTCAATCATCCATGTCAACCCACTCAAGAATAGTAAGGCTTGATGACATGGCAGAAAGTCTACAAATCCAATGATTATGGGACCTGTCATTCTAATGTTATGGACAAGGGCTTCTTTTATGGTGGAAATGTAACCCTAGATTCAACCCCAATGAATTTAAATTAGTCAATCTAAAGAGAACAACATATAGAAAACAAACCCTAAATTCAGAGAATGTATTTGGTAGATAGAAAGTAGAGTCTGATCATCCAAGAAAAGAGACTAAAGACATGAACCAAACTCTCATGAAGGAGAGGAAGGTTACTGGCAATCAGACCATCCTCTACTACCACCTGCAAGCACCCCACGTGTGCGCTGGTTAGGTCATATTCATGACAGATCCGAGCCGTTGATCAGGTGGGTTGCATGATTAAAGTACCCCACCCTCAAAATCACTTCTTTGCCTTTATGAGAAAGTGGGTGGTGAAAATATGGCCTAATGGACAGTCCACGGTTGACTTGCATACGTGTGGGTCACCTGATTGGTAAAACAGACTGGTTGTTAGCTTAGAGAAAATCTACCATTGGGCCCACATGATGAACAGAATGGATCTCGCACATTTACTACATGATGGCATATGTAAGAAGCTTCTACTTGACATTTGCAGATGACCCCTTTATTATTTTTTTTCGTGAAATTTTTTAGATAAGCCTGGTGGAAAAAGCAAACTTGACTTTTGTTGAGCATGCTCAAAAAATTCTTTTCCTTTTTTTTTAATATTATTTTTTTACTATATTTTAGAGAGAGTCCATCCAAAGGTGATTGTGTCACATGTGGTGTCAAAATTCCATTTGAACATGTTAACATGACAAACTAGAAAACCCAATGTGGCTTTCAAAATCCAGTTGAAATGTTTGTTTATTGATTGACCAAACGACTCAACCATAACCTTTTAAAAGGTGGAATAATCTACTTTAGCAAACCTACAGCTAGGGTTTCTAAATTCAATACAAGAGGGACACTGTCGGTGTTTTAGATAGAATAAAGGCCTAATAATTCTCCTCCAGCAGATATCCATTAGTATTTTACAAAGTGCTTTGCCTCTAAGGATTTCAATTTATTGAAAGAGAGGCATCTCTCTCTCTCTCTCTCTCTCTCTCTCTCTCTCTCTCCTCTTCTCTAATCTATCATTGCATTTACCTAAACTTATGACTTGGATTGCGTAGTGTAGCACACACCACCAGGAGCAGTTTGGATTAGGTGCAGCCCTGGTCTCACCCAAGATAGTGTGCCCTTGCCGTGGGGCCCACCTTGATGCATATATTTTATATCCACTCCATCCATTCATTTTTTAGATCATTTTAGAGCATGAGTCCAAAAATGAAGCAAATCCAATTCTTAGGTGGAACATACCATAGGAAATGGTGATGATTAAATACTCTACCATAAAAAAACTTCATACGGCTCACCGCAATGTTTCCATAATGCTTATTTGCTATCAAACCTGTTGATAAGGTCACATAAACCTGGATAAATGAAAAAAAAAAATACAAATATTAGCTTGGTCCAAAACTACACAATCACCACTATTTCCTATGGTCCACCTTGGAATTGAATCTGCTTTACTTTTTAGCTCATGCTCTAAAATGATAGAGAGAAGTGGATATAAAATACATGCATCAAGGCAAGTAAGGGCTGCACTGTCTTGGGTGATGGGGCGCCCTTAATTTGCTCCCATGTCCGGAAGTCGATGTTGTGTGCTGTTGGAAAAACTCTTTGGCCCAACCATAATTTATGTATTTTATCTAAACTGTCCGACCATTTTTATTGTTCATTCAAAGATTTAGGCAGATCAATGTCTTACGTAGACCACGCCACAAGAAACAATGGTAATTGATCACCAACCATTAAAACATTCCTACGAACCATAGTAATGTTTATCTGATTAGGTCACACAGACCTGGATTGAAAAAAAAAAAAAAAAAACAACAAATATCAGCTTTATCCAAAACTTTCATGCCCTTATAAAAATTTTAATGGTGGGTGTTCAATTACCACTGTTTCCTATGATCTGGCCCCTCTAAGATTTGGATCTGCCTCATTTTTGTGCTCATGCCCTAAAATGAGCAGTAAAAATGGATGGACGGTGGATAAAACACAATACATTATGGTAGGCTCACAGAGCTTTTCCATCACGACACAGTACCCACATCAGTGTTGTGCTACACCAGGCAATTCACAAGGGAAAGACTCTCATGTAAGTTTTGCTCCATTTTAAAAATGGTGGGGACTCTTCAAACACGCACCATAATGTTACAGTAATCCAGGCATTCCAAATTGTTAGGGTACATCTCTTAGGATATGCTGGATATCTAATGTGTATAATATTTAATTGGTAATATTGTATTTATACAAGTAGAATACTATCATTATAGGTCTATACATGTATATGTACAACTGCCAATACACATATTAAGGATGATATCCTGCGTATCTTAAGAGATCTACCTGAGCATAACCGAAAAATTGCCTGAGTATGAAATATTATCCATCTAATTTTTCTCTTTGAACTTGTACCACTCAGTATTTTTCTTTAAATCATCCATTTGATGGCCAACAGTTGGATGGTTTTGATTGCCTGATGAGTGCCATTTTAGAGGTAAGTTCCATCTACAATGGGACCCACAATTTGGATGGTCACGATAGGTGAACATAAGTGCCACATGTGAGGAGGATGAGTCATCACCATTTTTTAAAATGATGCAAAATTAACTGTCCGAATTAAATGCCATCGATCAATGGTTAATATTTGTTAGGTTGGCAGGGTGTCAGCATGGTAACTCATGAAACGTGTGCTTGATATAATGAATCTAGATCTGTGCATTGGACTGTCTAAGTGTCCCAAGGCAATGGGTGCACTATAAGTTATACTGCTCCCATTTGCATTGGTCCACTTGGACAATCCAATCGATCAATTTGAAGTGTCTATCAGGTCCAAAACTTATATCATGGACCACCATGCCAAAATCATAATGATCAGATTATCTATTAATCCATCCTTCATTTGGCTTAATTTTCTTGAGCCATTCCTTTTCCAAGCTATGGATGGGATGGCTCAGGATTTTTTTGGGTCCTTATTGTGAGTTTCAACGGGAGGTCATGGGCCAGAGTTTCCATTGTGGTATATTAAGCCATTGTAGTGTGAGTGTGTGTAAAAAAAAAGAAAAAAGCTATGGATGGGATGGCTAGGATTGTCTAACAAAAGATGTATGAAGGACCCATTTTTTGTAATAATCTTGAACGTCCATATTAAAGGCCATTGATCAATGGTTAATATTTGTTGGGTTGGTGTGACGTTTGCATGGTAAATCATGAAATGTGTGTTGGACATAATGAACAGTCTGGATCAGTGAATTGGACGGTTCAAGTGCCGCAATGCAACTAGGAGCACCATAACTTACCATGCCCTGTGAGCATTGATGCATTTCTCTAATATCTTTTCTTTCTTTTGAAATACAAAATAATCACACATCTTCTCTCCCTCTGATCACCATTAGATTACCTAAGCACGTACATCTTTATCTTTTTAATTGTTGTTATAGAAAAACACACATCCTTATTAGTGATTCATATGGTAAGTGTGTATGGATGGCACACATGTTATTTGTATGTTACACCCAACTCTGTTTTTTTATTCATATATCATTTCACCATTCACCAGCCGTTGGATTTACTTTTTATGGTGAGGATGATGGGCACCGTCTATGGTGCGTGTTCTACTGAATGTGGTTGACTAATGAATGGTCACGTTGGATTTAAAAAAAAAAAAAAAAAAAACTGATGGACCAAAGGCGATGTACAGTTGTGTCCTTTTACCCCCACGCAAAGGACTCTTCCCACATGGTCAACCCATGGCCACTCGCTCGTGTCTCACCTTTTTCTGTCTATTCCCACGTGTCTTTCCCACGTGACAGCCCTGGTACTTTCAGCGGCCACTACTCTCTGTCCTTCCCTTTCTAATTAAGTACCCGTCCCTCTATTTTGTCCTTTTCCCCTTATTCTTCAGACCTCAGTCTTACATCATCCCTACATCACACGTATGTATGCTTCTTTATACGTATCTGCATAGGTTCGATGGCCCCATACGTGCCAGATTAACACGTGTTGGAAATCTTAGTGATTGGATGGTGCAAGGCTGGTCCATTCATCAGGCAATCCACATGTATTTTGATTGTGAATTGTTGGAATTTTATTTTTTCTTTTTTTCTTTTAAACCATGCATTCATTTTACATAAGATGACCCACCTGATGAATGGACCAGATTGATACTTGGATTGCTGTGTTTCCTTTTGAACGGCTCAGATGTCCCACACTTTTGCCAGGTTGAGATGCAGGGAGGGTGCATGTTGGCCGGCTTCCCAGACTCAGCAGTGAGTGGCTCATCCGAATGAATCGTAAGATAGCCCCCTACGGTGAATGTAACCATAAAATTTAATCTGTTCCACTAATCAGGTGGGCCACTTTAAACAAAAAGAATGGACGGTTTAGATAAAATTCTCAGTTGTTCACATTCGACAAGAATGTTGGGCTTTCTTAATTATTGGTCCTGTCTACAATGGAAGTGGCCACCCTATGCACGGCTCAGATGCTTGCACGCTTGAGAGATTGCATCTGGGCCTAACAACCCTCGTAGGTAAACGTCCAGTTTTGAAACTCAAGGTGCTGAAGACTGGTATATGCATGAAATTGGACGGTTAAGATTTGCTTAATTGCTGTTGTAAGGCTTTGCAACTGTTTGGTTCAATGCCATGGCATCATCACCGCTAGATGATGGCCAACCATATAATGGCCCAGACCGACCCGAGCCCTTTTTTTTTTTTTTTTAAACTTGGCATTTTGTGTTGGTACACCTAAGCTATCGAGAACTGAATCTCGGTACACGTGCACGAGATCCGAACCATTCATCAGTTTAGCCTCACCGTGGAATATGGTCCATGTGACGAAAATCAGAGTCTTCTGTCCACTGAATTGTGACCTTTGGTTGGACTTCTTCTGACCGTTGTTTGGACTTCTTCCTAACTTCACAATGGTATTCTTCAAAAATTAAAAAAGTAGTCAAATGGAAGGCTAGGATTACCCAGCTGGAGTGATTTTTCTGGGACATTTCAACCAGGGTAGAACCCAACCAATAAACAGGTTGGATCTGGTACATGTTTGCCGCGTGTGTGAACGCGACTTGCTCCTGCCCCCAGCCAACAGTGAGTTCCTATGTGGGGCCCACCAAAATATCTGTGAGAAATTCACTCCGTCCATCAGTTTCACAAGCACTCGATAGGAAAGTAAGCCAAAAATCATGCAGATCCGAAACTCAAGTGGGACACACGACAGGAAACAAAGGGAATTCAACGCCCACCATTGAAACCTTTCTCCAAAACCCATTATGATGTTTTTATGTCATCCAAACCGCTTATATTGTTATTCACACTGGGATGAACTGAAAATAAAAATATTAGCCTGATCCTTTTGTAGCTCCACTAAAGTTTCGACGGTGGCCATTTACATTCTGATCATTGCTTTCTATCGTGTGGCCCACTTTAATTTTTGATCTGCCTCATTTTAGGGTTCCTGTGCTATTCTGAGCTTGCTAAACTGGTGGACCGAGTGGACTTCTCACTAACATCGCAGTGGGCCCCACATAACTTCCGGCTACAGCTACTTGCGTGTAGGGTGTGGACATTGCAAGTGGAACGACTATGGACGGTTCTGGAACATCTATAAGATATGGTTGTGCAACCGTTAAACACATGCCACCCACTCCATTGTTTTGATAAGCTAAAATATAGACCCATTGTCTTGGAAATAGTTGACTGTGCACCATGTAGGCGAGCCTACGTGGGCCCACAGCGATTTTGTGAGAAATCCACTCCGTCCATCTTTTCCATATCATGTTAGGTTATTAGCCCAAGAATGAGGCAGATCCAAAACTCAGGTGGGCCACACTACACGAAACAGTGGGGATAGAAATACCTTCCCTGGTCCACTGTGTTGTTTATGGATACGCCTCCATTCGCAAGGTCATTCCCACGGGGATGAACTGAAAAAACACAAAAATTTATCTGACCTAAAACTTCCATAACCCTACTACTGTTTCAATGGTGGGCGTTCAATCCCCACTGTTTCCTTTCATGTGGCCCACTTGAAGTTTGGATCTGTCTAGTTTTTTGGTTTGCGTCCTAACATGAGCTGGTAAAACAGATGGACAGGAGTGGATTTCTCACGAACATCACCACCGAGGCCCACTTAGCTTCCACGATCAAGTTAGGGCAGATAGTGCACACACCATCACAGGTGACAGGGAGACCAATAGGGGCAGTATCTAAGCCACCCCCATCAGGTTAAGTCTGACCTTGTAGATGTACGTACCTAAAGATAAACATGATCCATTCAGCAAGTGGACTACAATCTTAGAAACAGTTCAATGGATAAGAAAACTTTAGACTAGTATTTTCAATGGTATTTATTTTGTACCATGTAGTCCACCTGGTGAGTGAACTGCCCTGATTCCGAGGCAAGTGCGTTTAAATAGTGGTGCCCCTTTAATGAACAGGTACTTTCTACTACCGTCACTACAAGAAAACAATTCTTTACTGGTTGTGATTCAATCAAACATGAGGCCACATGTATGAGCGCGGGTTTGCATTTAGATTTTGTGCGTGGTTGTAATATTAGTAAGCGTTCCAGAGTCTACTCGACTCAATGTTTAATTGAACGTTAGTGCCCCTGCATTAAGTTAGATTGATTTGAGAGAGGATGCAAGATCCAACTATCTTTTCAACCACCAGTTGTGATCAGCAATCAGGCGATTTGCAAAAGGGTAAGGATTAGTATTTCCTGATTGGTTCTTTTTACCTTATGGCTTTAGAAATATTCTTTTATAAGCAAATGTAATAAATTTCTCAATGAATGAAGATGAACAAATAAATAAAAGAAGGCTACACAATGTTGATTTTTAGTAATAATCTGAATATGTAATTTATTACAATCAACAGAGTATAAAATAATAACTTATAGAGAAATAAACAAATAAGAGATAAATATCTGACCTATTGTAAGAACAAATGATCGAGGTAAATGGTTAGCGGGATATGACCTAAGTAAGAACTCAGTTGATCAGAAATATAGACATTTAATTTAATCCTGCAACACTGTAGTGGTGGACGCTGAATAGTAGCGATTTATACTAAAGCTAGACTAGGCTATATGCTAAGATAAAAGTAAAAATAGACGAAATATAAATTGTAAAAGTAGATATATAGATGTGTTTGACATAGGGCTTTGAGCTCTTCTTCACGTGCTCCTTTTATAAGTTGCCAAGGTAGCTAACCCTCACTGGGTTTCTTTGTTGATCATGAATCCTCTATATTTTTGTCTCGACATGCATTCCGAATAGGAAAGATTCCAGATAGATATGAAACTGCTAACTTCTCGAATCTTCTTATTGTAGTTAATCCCTTTTTAGGAGATCTTCATGACCTACTAATCGAGTTTGAGATCAATCAGGAAACATCTATCACTAATCCTGGACCTTAAATCTATCATGATCATGCATCTGCATGATCCGATCCAACCAACACCTGCATTTCGATTATATAATAGGTTGGGACTCGATTTGGCTGATGTTTAACAGGATAGAGAACATCATCTTTAAGGTTTAACAGGATTGAGGTTCTATCCTTCTCGTCGAGTTTCGTCCGCTTATCCTTTTTCATAGCCTCGGGTTGTTTTCCAAGAGCTTTATCAAGCCCTTGCTAAACTAGGAAGGATTCAACATTCACCTTCCACAGCTCAAAGTTATTTTTCGCAGAGAACTTCTCTACCTCGAACCTTGCGCCCGATCCCATCTTCTCGTCTCAGATTCGAATTCTACTCTACCCCAACTTTATCTTTGATACCACTTGTTGGGAAAACCGATAGCGGAAGCAGAAGCGGAAGCCGAAACGCGCATAGCAATCCGAGATCAAATGAGTAAACAAGATGCAATCAAACCACACACAAGCATTCACCACAAGAGAATCTGATTTTACGTGGCACTATGAATAACAAAAGATTACAAAGATTGATAGCCCACAAGTAAGGAATAAACAGAGAAAACCCCCAAGTTCTCTCACACACACACCTCTCCCCTCTTCTTAACACAATTAGGAAACCTTGGACACCTTAGGATACCCTCTAAGTTTGGATTACAACTCCTTAAATATGCAAAACTCCGAAAATAGAAACATCTTGCCAGTACTGTAAGCTGCGCAAGAAATCCGCGGGCACCTCCGACCGGTCGGCTAGTGCACAGTAACAGTCCAGGGGAAAAACATTATACAGACCCGTCTCTGCCTCACAGCCGACCGGTTAGAGCCCCCTACAGACCGATCGGCCGACCGGTCTGGGCACACACAGATTGTCCTTCTTCAACCTCCATGTGCATTTGGGTTACATAACCAGATCGGTTGCCCGACCGGTCTGAGCACCCAATTCGTGCACCGTTTGAAGACTATCCTAACAATCTCCACCGAGGCTTCAAATGACGAATCAACACTATCCTTGCAACATCATCTCATCTTTAATCATAGCTCCACCGCTTCTCATGCCACCATCGACTCTAACCTTGCAAATTCACGCCCTTTACCGCTCTTCTCATGTGGCCCTTGGGCACTTGCCACATACGAGCAACCATGGATCTTGCTGCCTTTCCCGTAGCTCCATCGTGAATTGTACTCTTGGTCAACATGTAAAGATGGCTACACCTCTGTGCCTTCATACACACAAGTGCCTCTTTCATCACTTCACAATAATGATCGCGGTTGATAAACACGCACCCTTTTGCCTCGAGTGCACCAAGAGAAATCACATTCATCTTCATCTTGGGGACGTGCTTCACATCTTCCATGACTCCTTCGACCCCATCGAACATCATAATGCGCACCGTACCAATACCCACAACCTTATGAGTGAATCCATCACCCATAAACACCAATTCTCCATTATACTCCCTGTATGTCGTGAATGAACTCTGGTCAGGACATATGTGATATGAAGCCCCTGAATCTAGGATCCACTTACTACCGTGAGATCCCTTGCCAGATATAGTCAGAACTTCATATAGATCGTCACCTTCCTCTACGGTATTGGCTCCCTCTCCAGAAGAATTTTCATACCTCTCTTGCTTCAACCTAGGATTTTAACAATCCCTTCTCATGTGGCCCTCCTGACCACAACTCCAGCACTTCACCTTAGCCTTCCCTTTGCCCTTGGCCCTAGATCTCGATTTCGAATATCTTTCATGCTCAGAACTTCTTCCCCTCATAACCAGTGCCTCTGAGAAATAATAGGAAGTCACGTCACCATTTTTCTTTCTCATCGCCTTTGACTGGAAGGCTGAGATAATGGTCTCGACGCTTACGATTTCCCTCCCTGTGCAAATAAAGTCCCTAAACGACTCATATGAATCTGGAAGAGAAATCAACAGGATGCATGCTTGATATTCATCCTTCATCAGTTCATCGATCTCCACCAACTTGCAAACAAGCCTATTGAACGTGCTTAGGTGGTCTTCCACCTCAGTTCCTTCAGCCATCCTCAAGGTGAACAACTCCATCAACACATATATGGGATTCTCTAGAGACTTCTTGGCATAAACCTTCTCTAACTTCACTATCGTTTCAGCCGCAGTCTTCTCCTTTATGACATGATAGAGAACATCATCTGTAAGGTTTAATAAGATTGAGGTTCTAGCCTTCTTGTCAAGTTTTGTCCACTCATCCTCTTTCATAGCCTCAGGTCGTTTTCCAAGAGCTTCATCAAGCCCTTGCTGAACTAAGAAGGATTCAACTTTCACCTTCTATAGCTCAAAGTTATTTTTTCCGGAGAACTTCTCTACCTCGAACCTTGTGCATGATCCCATCTTCTCGCCTCAGATCCGAATTCTACTCCACCCCAACTTTATCTTCGATACCACTTATTGGGAAAACCGACAGCGGAAGCGGAAGCCGAAACGCGCAGAGTATTCCGAGATCAAACGAGTAAACAAGATGCAATCAAACCACACACAAACATTCACCACAAGAGAATTCGATTTTATGTGGAAAAAACCCTTAACGGGTAAAAAACCATGGCACAAAGCGATCTACGATGAATAACAGAAGATTACACAGATTGACAGCCCACAAGCAAGGAATAAACAGAGAAAACCCCTAAGTTCTCTCTCACACACACCTCTCCTCTCTTCTTAACGCAATTAGAAAACCTTGGACACCTTAAGATACCCTATAAATCTGGATTATAACTTCTTAAATAAGTAAAACTCTGAAAATAGAAACATCTTGCGCAGTATTGCGAGCTGCGTAAGAAATCCGCACGCACCTCCAACCGGTCGGCCAGTGCACAGTAACAGTCCAGGGGAAAAACATTACACAGACCCGTTTCTGCTTCACAACTGACCAGTCGGAACCCCCTGCAGACCGATTAGCCGACTGGTCTGGGCACACATAGATTGTCCTTCTTCAGCCTCCACGTGCATCTGGGTTACACAGCCAAACTAGTCGCCCGACCGATCTGAGCACCCAATTCGTGCACCGTTTGAAGGCTACCCCAATATGTTCCACCGCTTGGATTTTGAACTAAAGAAGTCACAAAAAGAGGAGGAAAAAGTAAGTACAACAATGGGAGGAGATTAAAAATTAAAAATCTTGAATGTGAAATAAATTTTGAATTAAAAATGAAAGGTTTCTAAATATGATTTAAATGAAAATCCCATATTTCAATTCTTAATTGCCCAAATTCCATTCTACCAAACAACTCTTAAGTCTAGAGACATATGGCTGGTAGATTATCCATCTTCTTAGCCAACACGTCGAGTATTGGTCCCTACCATAATGTATGTGTTTTATCCACGCCGTCCATCCATTTTGTTGGATAATTTTAGAGCATGATCCAAAAAATGATGCAGATCCAAAGTTCAAGTGGACCACACCATAGGAAATAGTAGGTATTGAATGACCACCGTTGAAAACATTGTGGGACACATAGGTTTTGGAGCAAGCTGATTTTTGTGTTTTTGATTTTATGAATGGGTTGGATGACTAACAAACATCATGGTGAGCCATAGGAAGGTTTCAATGTTGAACATCAGGATCCCCATTGTTTACTATGGTGTGGTCCTCTTGAGCTTTGGATCTGCTTCATTTTTGGGGTCATGCAGTAAAATGAGATGGAAAAATGAATGGATGGTGTGGATAAAATAGTATGTCATGGTGGGGTCCACAGAGCTTATCCAGTACCGGTTAGTACCTTGCTCGGTGATTTAAGGGGTCACTACCGAGTCCAAGGGGAGCGGATTAGGTGTAGAGCTGTACACGAGCCGAGTTGAGCTAAGCTTTGCCCTGTTCAAGCTAGTCTCGTTCAATGACCACCCTAGCTCGTGTTCGGCTCAGCTCGACCTTTGAGCGGGATTGACATGATTGAGCTGCCTTGACCGAGCTTTCGAGTTGAGTTCGAACCTGGATAAAACAAATGACCAGGCCCAAAGGCCATAAGCGCGACTTTAAACTATCTAAAATTCAGGCCCAAAGGAAGCCCAAAGCCCATTGACACCCCTTGCTTTTATAGAGAGTTTCACCTCTCATTTCTTTGCTTTCTTCTGACGTGGGACTAAACAACATACCTAATTGAGTTCCAACTGAGTCAACCGAGCTGAGCTAAATCAAGCTATGAATGAGTCAAGTTTCGAGCCAAACCAAATCAAGGTAGGCCCAGCACGAGCTAGGTTCGAAACTCATTTCGAGCTTGGAAAAAGGCTCAGCTTGGTTTGGTGCCAGCATTCAAATCGAGCCGAATCCAGCTGTTCCACCAGCATTCAAATCGAGCCGAATCCAGCTGTTCCGAGCCAAGTTGAATGAGCTAATCAAGACAGCTCGACTTGTGTAGAGCTCTAGATAGGTGTCCCCCAATGACACCTTAGTGGGTGTTACCCTTACCGTGGGGCTAACCTTGATGATGTGTTGTATATCCGTGCCGTCCATCCATTTCTCCAGCCCATTTTAGGACAGGGCCCCAAAAATCATGCAGATGGAAATCTCATGTGGACTACACCACAGAAACAATGGTCATTGAGTGCCTCACCATTAAAAATTCCAAGGGGCCCATCGTAAGGTTTTCCTAATGTTTATTTGCAATCCAGTCTGTTGATGAATGGAAAATAAATATCAACTTGTTACAAAACTTTTGCAGCACGAAAGGTTTTTAATGTTCATTCGTCACTAGTTCTAGTGGTATGGTCCACCTGAGATTTGGATATTCTTAGGGTTTGGGATTGCTTCCTAAAATGAGATGGAAAAACAGATGGACGGTTTGGATATACAACAAATACATCAAGGTGGGGCCCACATGGTTAGGGTAACCCCACTAAGGTGCACGTGGGGCCATGCATGAATACCTATATCGTTGATAGATTGTCCCCACTATAGCTGCTGAATGATCTGAAAACCATTGTAATTGGTAGAGCCTACACCTTTGATGTTTGCCTTGATTTTGGTTATGTTTTTCTACCAGAGACGCCCCCGCCCCCCCCCCCCCCCCCCCCGAATGAAATTCTGGATCACCGATTAATGGTCCGCAAGTGCCTTTACATGTATTGTACATGAATGAGGGAGAAGAGAGTACACGTATTGTACATGGATGAGAGAGAGAGAGGGAGAGAGAGAGAGAGAGAGAGCATGTATTGTACGTGGATGAGAGAGGAGAGAATACGTATTGTACATGGGGAGAGAGAGAGAGAGAGAGAGAGAGAGAGAGAGAGAGAGATTCCCGACGCATAAGAAAACAAGGACTAAAATCCGAGGAGTGGATGAGGGTGACCTAAAAACCTGGTGTGACCAAAAGAGACGAACGTGTCATACCCAACAAAGGTCAATCTCCTTATTATTGCCTTATAATATCATATTCTCCCTTCTCATCCATCTCACATTAGCTCACCCCGCATAAACTAAAAGCCTTGCCACCTTATCCCAGCTCTACACGTGTCACTTGTCTAGGATGTTTGGAACCTCAAATCTAGTGGGTCACCAATTAAATGAGCTTTAACATAAATATCCCATCCATCTAGACTTTCTTATGGACCTTGGGCGTTTCATTGGATTTAAAGTGTTGAACCCTAGTATGGAAACTCAGACCATACTGGTCCATCCCATGTTTTGGCCCACCACATAAACAACAATGATTTCTCTAGATACATGGCACGTGCACTAGAGATGTATTGAAAAACGGCCACCCTTTGTTTTGCTCTTGTTTACACCTAACCTGCAGTTCTACGCGTGGATCCCATGACTTAATTACCAAATTGTATTGCTTTCCTATATATATATATATATATATATATAAAGGATTTGGTACGCGTGGGGCTGATTTTGGTGATCCACACGGTTGACTTAATATGCCTTACCATGGATAAGGGGCCCATATCAAACCTTTCAAATTGAGAGATCATAACCCTTGGATCTTTAGCTGATTTACCAATTAATGTTATTTTTTTCTTAATCATCAACTTAGGCTACTAATTACAAAGGGGACGCCACCCAGGTGTTAGAAAAACTCTGTTGACATGTACTCCATTCATCATTTGCACTGGCTCATGTTTAGGACGTTGTGGGAAAGATAAGGCGGATCCAAAACTCAATTGAGCCATACCAAAGGGAAGGTGTGGATGGAAATACCTCTCATTGAGACCTTTTGGGACCCACCAAAGTTTAGCTAGATTCACCATTCATCCTGGTGGAAACTAGGTGATGAATAGGTTGGATGGCATATAAACATCATGGTAAATCTCCAAATTGGATTGCCTATTGAGTAACTCAGTAGTCTCTATTGGGCCCACCGTGAATGTATGTGGTTTATCCACTCTGTCCATCCGTTTTCCAGCTCATTTTAGGGTTGAGCTCAAAATTAAAGCACATCAAGAGCTCAAGTGGACCACACCAAAGGAAACAGTGGAAAATAATTTCCACCATTGAAGCCTTCCTAGGGCCACGGTGATGTTTATTTGTCATCCAACCCATTCATAGGATCACACAGACATGGATGAAGGGAAAACACAAATATAAGCTTGGTTCAAAACTTATGCGGCCCCCAAGAATTTTTTTGATGGTAGACCTTCAATTCACACTGTTTCCTGTGATGTGGTCCACTTAAACTTTGGATATGATTCATTTTTGGTTCAAGCCATAAAATTATGGACGGGGCGGCCCGCAGAGTTTACTCAGTATGCAATCCGCCTTCATGAATCTCACTATGGTTTCAATGACAGGGATCATTTCTCCACTATGTTGTGGCTTACTTGGGTTTGGGTCAGCTTAATTTTTCTGTGCTCACATCTTAACATGAGGTCATCCAAATGATGATGGGCAGAGATGCTATTACACATGCACACATACCACGGTGGGCCCCAGCGATGGCGAAGCCCATCAGGTCTTCAGCCCGGATCACCGAACGGTGGTCCTCACGCGGAAAAAATCCTGAGGCTGAGAAAACTGTACAGTTGCACGTCCCTTAAAAACATGAGGGGGGTGGGTGCGTAATACACGGTATTTCAATGAGGAAAAGGACAAAAGGAGACCCGAAATTCAACGAGGCGATCCATGTAGAGATTGACGGGTTTGGTGTAAAAATACCCGAGTGGTCAAGATAGGTACGTGTGTGGTACGTCAAAATAAAAATCATTCTTTTTCAGCGAGAGGAGGAGGATATGAGGAGGAGGAGGAGGAGGAGGAGGAGGAGCCTGTCGTTCTCGGCCCTTTGACTCCTCCTCAGGTGGTCCCCATCTGTCGTGGCACGCGTGCGCTCCATCTGGGCCCCACGTTGACCCACGGTTACCAGGTCATAAGCATGACGTCAGCTGGGTCAGCTCACCTGGCGCCGCCTCGCCTCTGATTGGCTACTTAGGAAATTCGCTATCAAAAAACCGCGTTTTGGTGTGAGAGAATAAAATAGCGGACTCTCATTCGTTCCTCGCGATGTACCTTTCTCTGTCCTTGTTGTGACTTGCACCAGTATGTATGGCTGTGAATTCAATGAATCTGGACCGTCGATATGGTAAAATCCATCACTTAATTGATGGATTTTTTTTATTATTTAAATTCATTCTACTGTTTAATTGAAGAATATGGATTGAACGGGCAGGATCGCGAGATTGATGTGGAATTGGACCCTTGGACAATAAATTATCGGTCAAAATTTGAACGGTCTGGATTTATTGATGGAAGGGCATGTTCGTATCGTGTGTAGCTCGCGATGAACCAAAAGTATAGAGAGATATTTGTAAAAGAAAAAGGCGGTGAGAATTCTTCGAGATGAAATTCCGCGAACTGCTGCCATCCTTGAATTGTTTTATATTCGTTCCGGAAATTACGAAAATACCCTTTCCTGTCATGAGAGTATCTTAGTGCGAGTAGCTTAATGAGTTATCAACACGGACTGGTGAGCTACTCCCTCTAACGTCCATGTGGCATGTATCTCAAACCCAAAGCATCCAAATAGTGGGACCCAACGTAGATCTATCTCATCCCAGGATCAGATCGAATCACTTATCAACTGAGATCTTTTTGTTGAATGATTTCCTGTAATTTTGAGTTATAATCCATCTCTCTCATATGGGCCGTTCAAATTTATACTGGTAAAAAAATTAGGGCTTTACAAGTAGTAAGTTAACTAGGGGTTGTAGACAGGTCCCGACAAACCCGGCCTGATTTTAACAATTAAGACCCGTTTAAAAGTCAGAACTAGTTCGGGTCCACAAGTTGTGGACCTGACTGTGTAGGTGGTCCATGCAGTAGGTGTGCTATGATATTAGATATGAGTTTATGGTTAGAAATCTTGGGCCACTTTTCTCATTATAGTACATTTGTTCAGTTAAATATTGCCAACCTAAGTAGTGGACCAACTTGATTTTTGGGATGGGAAATCTATATGGTGATGTGCTTCTGATGGATGGCTTGGATATGCCACAAGTCCTCCAGCATGGTGAATAAGGTGGCGTATGCATTGGCTGACTTGTACATGCGTGTGGGCTTAGCAAAGCCATTACACATACAGAAACTATCATAGCAATGGAACAAGGTGTTCCAAGCCACACGCATGCAAGAGAGTCTTATTACACATCAAACACGTGTGAAAATTCCATACGTGTATGTGATCTTATCTATCCATCGGGTTTATTTGAGCCCCATCCAACCTTGACCCGATGTGACCTGCATGGAATCCAATCCGTTTGGATCTGTGCCCTAAAAACAAGTCCGACACCAGACCCAGCAAGACCCGTGTCTGATAAACCCTGAAACGGCTACTCTACGACCCGATATGTTGGCAGCACAAACCTGGTATTTGTAAAAAAATTGAGCTAGGATCCACAACACCCTATCATTTTCCTAATGTTGCATTAGAAATGAGAAAATGACCAAACTACCATCAACGTCAAGTAGACAAAATGGGTGATCTCAGGGCTATTTGGTGAATGGAACTGCTCCATTACGTGGCTTATCGGAAGCAAGTGGGCCTTGCCATCAACGGCTCAGTCCTCCCTCCAAACGACAGGCCATTAGCATGTGAGAACAAAAGGGTCTTCTCACCTCAACCAGACTGTTGTATTTTTGTAGTTTCCATAATATTCATTGTTTGCTTGAAAACATCCCCTTAGAATTGTAATAACATATGTTAGAACTCTGACCGTTGGATTAGGGTTTATGTTTTTATTCAATGATCAGATCATTTATTTGTTATGGCTCCTCTTGGATGGGAGATTCACATCTGTTGGTTCCAACCTGAGGTGAAAGCAAAACAATCAACCATCAACATTTAATGGGTGAAAGATTAGATGGCCAGAATGGTCTGACACCATAAAAATGAGTTTTAGAATGGTCTTACTTTTCGGCCATCCATTCATCTTGGTGGGCCATATCTTCTAAATGGATTTAATGACGTATAAAAACGCACGTTGGTACTCACAGATGGTTTGAAAGGATTTTAATCATGGGCATCCCATCCTGACTGTTGCCTGTGGTGTGGACCACCTGAGTTTTGAACCCACATGTTTCTTGGGCATCAAGGAGAACATGAGGGGGCACACACGATGGATGGATTTGGATGACATGAATGCATCACGGTGGGACCCACAAGGCGTAATAAGCTAAGCCTAGTCTGCAAACCTTTGCTGTATATGGATGCAGCCCCTTCATACGCACGTAGTAGTATTTTAGAGAACACAAGTAGAAAGTCCCGAACTATATGTACATGGCTCAAGATCTAGAAAGAAATAATCACTTGGATCCACAAAGACCTGAAAATAATAATGAACTTTGAGCTCAGATGTGACAACTCAATCTAAGTGATCATGTTCCATGAAGGCTGACACAAGGCAGCATGAGTTTCCTTGTTCATATCAACGTGGATTTGCAAATGGTAGTCTATATTGGACATGCATCAGACGGTGATGTTTTCATAACATCCAACACGTCCATCGTATGCTCTCCCTCGTCTTCTCCTTGGATGCCAAAAATCAGGCTGATCAAAAACTCAGGTGGGTCGCACCAAAGGGAACAGTTCGGATGGGGATTGCTACCATTAAAGACCTTTCAGATTATGTGTGGGGCCCACCTTGTAGTGTATATTCCATCCAATACATTCAAAAGATGCAACTGAGTAGGATCAACGGACACCCCAAAAAGAAGGCTGTTCAAAAACATAGGTGGACAAAAAAATGTGATATTATACGTTGTAGGCATCATTTTACATGGTGTGGCTCAAATGAGTCATGGATCTTCCTGATTGTTTAGTGTCAAGGAAACACATGAAGGGGTTTACATGATGAACGTATTTGATATCATTTTCGCATCGTTCTGGGTCCCACAAAAGGTTTTGTAGTATAAGCTTGGGCTGCAAAGCTTTGTAGCCGATCGGCCATTGGAAGTAGTTATCATACTTTCTTCATGATAGTCTCTTCAGCTGATTCACCAACGAGTGATGCCAGTTGAGTAGCTAAGGGGCATGGTTTTTATTTGCATGGTTTCGATGGCCCACCACCCTAGAGTTGAAGAAAATTAATAGCTATCTTGATTTTAGTCGAAAGGTATAAAACGTGTAAATCCTGACCATTCACCGTAAACGTTTTGGTAGAAAGTGTTCCAAAGTATGTTTTATAGGAGTGGGCTCACATGGTACCGGCTAGTGTGGGGGCCAAGTGCTGTGTGTGGTTCACACCATGGGGAACGAGGTCTAATCATTCCCAAAACCTCTAAATTCACCTGGTTTGGCCCACCTTAGTTTTGGAATGGACTGATTTCATGTTTTGTCCCTTCATCTTTGTGGAGCATGTTTGATGAATGGCTTGGATGACATACACACATGATGTTGGGCCCACAAATCTTTGGGGAGGTTTTGTTGGTGGACTTCGATCCCCTCCTAGCCGTCTTCTATTAGGGCATTGCAGAAGTAATTACCAAGTAAAATCAAACAAGTGATAAACAAACGCAAATAAGTAATCTAGAAAATATACGATTTTACATGAAAAAACTTTTGCAAGAGAAAATCATGGCACAAAGCGACAAGCAATCTATTATAAAAATGAAAATACAATAGATAGAATCAACTTACATGTGTGAAAACCTTAGTTTCCTCCTTATCAAACCCTAGAAACAACTTTGCTTTCCTTGTTCTACCCTTGGATCTCCCTAATCCTGCATTACACCTGTATATATAGTGTGTGTGCACACTCTCACATGCATGAGTGTTTATTTAATATGTATATACATATGTATGTATAGATGTATATATGAATATCAGATTACTAAAAAAAATTAGCCACATTAAGTTTTCAAGGGTGATTTAAACACAATAATTGGTCATCAACATCTATGAATACAATTGAGTGGGAAGCGAAAATTTTAAGCTTAAGAAGATAATGATTTATATAGAATTTTGTTGGAGTGGAAGTATTTGAGAGAGACAGGGAATGATATTAATTCACTATTCGCTCTCATATCAGCATTATTACTCGAGAAAACAAAATTTTAATATATCAATTAACATCTCATGCATTTTCATCTGCTTAATACATGCTACACATGCACGTATACATGTGCAAAAGTATGGACAGTACTGCTTTTATTTTAGTTGAAAGGTATCCAATCAGTACTATTCATTATCCAATAATTATTTTACTTCTCCATTTCTTTAACTGTTTTTTTAAGGATTGAAACTGAAGTAGCTTGAAATATTTTCATATATATATATATATATATATATATATATATATATATATATATATATATATATATATATATATATGTCTTTGTTTGTGTGTGTGTGTGTGTGTGGAATTTTCTAATTAGCAATGGGCACACAAGCCCATGTATTAAAAAAGATATTAAGTTTATACGCAGCTTGTTCCTTGCTAATTGATGGCTTACCCTATTATAATAGGGCATGTTTGTAAGTATCATTTTCCTAGGTGGATTATGTTACATGGATGTAATATCTTTAAATAGAAATATACAAGATCTGGATCCTTTAAAAAGCTTCAAGGTTAAGCTTAACCTAAAACATGATGTGTGGAGCCGACCGTGATGAGTGCATGACATCTGACTCATTAGTAAAGTGTGCACACTCGTGTTCTCCAAAGCATCCAAAAACTAGGCTGATCCAAAGCCTAGTGGGCCACACCATGTAAAACTATGCTTAAAAACTCCACTTGAGTTATGGACTGGCCTATTTTTTGTGTTATCCACCTAGTGGTGTTTGAATGTACTAGATGCTATGTACAGTAAACAGTGGGAAAAATTCTATCGGGAAGGTTTGTAACGGTGGGTGTTCCCACCCCAACCCCTCCGTGTGGTGAGGTCCACCCGAGATTTATATCAACCTGATTTTGAGAACCAAGGAGAATAAAAGGGGTGCACATGATGGATGAATTGGATGTCACTAACGTTGCCCCCACACATTATATTATATTATGTTAGATTTAAATTATAAGGGCATGTTTGTTTTTCCAATTTCTATGAAATGCAAGGTAAATAAGCCATCATTATCCTAATCATTTGTTTAAACTAGAATTTTGGCTTATAAATTGAATCTAATATACTTTTAAAGAAAATAAGAGTTTGTAGACAAACTTTGTTTCAACATTGAGATCATGCGATTGAGTGCTCATGTAGTGTGTGTGTGTGTGTGTAAAATTGAAAAAGAAAGTAGGTAGAGTAAATTATAATCATTGCATTTTTACATGGTAAAACTACTAATTTTTACCATGATGTGTTGGTGAAATAAACAATATAGCAAAATTATAGTTGTAATAAAATGTAAGGGATGTCACCACAATTACAAAAGTAAATAATTATTACTTTTTTTGCTTTCATTTACACTCACACATACTTAAGCCCATGACCTCATGTTGAAACTCTTGTAAATCTACCACCAAGGCAAGACTAAGGACCTTGACATAGAGCTTGCCGTAGGAAATCTATCTCAAGATGTCGCATAAAAAAAGGGGTTTTCTAAAAAGAAAGTGCATATTGCCATGTTTGGATGCAATTTGTGGAAAACAAGTGCATATTGACTTTGTTACTCAATTTTCCAAAACTCAATTCCACTATTTGCTGCAAGTCAACCTTTTTTTTACCCCCTATTTTAATATGAGGTGGATTACATGCCTTCCATCAATGTGCATCCAAACACAACACAAATGGGGGTTTGGCTGAAAATGGAAGTGGCGCAATCAAACACTTGTTTTGAGGGTGCCATGAAAGGAAGCGGATTGGTTATTGGGTAACTCGATATGCCAAGCGTGCTAAGTAAACACTATGAGGCCCACTGTGGTTTGTCTTTTATCCATGCCGCTCATTCATTTTAAAAGATAATTTTAGGGCATGATTCAAAAATTGATGCATATCTAAAGCTCAAGTGGACCACGCCATTGGAAATAGTGTGAATCGAATGCCTACTGTTGAAAACTTCTTGGGGGGTTGTAGAAGTATTGGATCAAGCTTATATTTTTGTTTTCCCTTCATTCATGTCTACGTGATCTTTTGAAAAGGTTGGATGACAAATAAAGATCACTTTGAGCCCTAGGAACTTTTCAACCGTGGGCATCATTATTTCCATTGTTTCGTGTGGTGTGGTCTACTTGAGCTTTGGATATGATTCAATTTTGGACTCATGCCATAAAATGATATGAAAAAAATGGATGTATTGCGTGGTGGGCTCCACAAAGTTTACTCAGTATGCAGCATGCAATCCGCGTCCGTAGTGAAATGAGACCTTTTTTTTCTTTTTCTTTTTTTTTTCTTTTACACACATATCCACTCACACCCACACCCACACACACCATGATGAGTACTTGAACCCATTGTTGGGGAAAAAGCAACCGACTAGCCTCTCAATGGAAGCGAGAGACAATAAAACGAGATAAACCACAATGGTGACAATCAAGTAAATCGACAAAGCAAGAGAAGAACAATCCGAATTTAACGTGAAAAAACCTTTCACGGGTAAAAAACCTCTCACAAAGCAAACAATCCACCATGAATCATAAGTTACAAGAGAATAAAGAAAACTTACCCCGGATGCTAATTCCATAGAGAAAAACCCAAGCCTTCTTAGAGAAAGAGCATGAGGAACGTAGCTCTTCCTCATGCTCTTTCTCCCACCTTAAGAACACTCTCAACCCACACAATCACATTTAGGACTCCTTGTGTTCTACCATAATCCTGCATTACACCCCCTTAAATAGGAAACAACGGAATTAGAAACAAATTCCACGCAACTGACATACAATTTGCATATTATTGGGCGCTTGATAGAACAAACATTTGTCCAGAGAGTTCCAGCAATATTTTCAGGGAATTTCGAGCCCCCTACAAAAACTGTCGGGCGCCAGACACAATTTCGAGTCCCCTACAACAGTTATTGGACTCCCTAAAAATCCAAAAACAAATCAGCAATTCAGATTCAAGAAAACCTTTTCAGTACATTTTCGGGTGCCCGACTAAGTCTCATTCGTGGTTGCCTGAAGCCCTCTCTAAGTGTCCAAGATTGAAAACAGCCCCAACACATATGACCTCTGTGTAGAAACTCACGTGAGTCCACCGTTGAGCCATGAGTAGAGACCAGAAAAGAGACACCTAACCCGGACAAACTGTTCATGAAAGAGCATTCTCAGCGTGATGGGCATTTTGGTCAATTGCTGAAAGTAAAATGCCCACCTAAGGCGACTCGAGGAGAGTAGGGTTACTTTTGTCATTTCAGAAAAGAATAATCTTCCAATTCTAATCATGTAAATCTAATCCCGTGGTCGGTAAATTGGTATTGAAGTTAAGATATCTAATTGATCTTAAAACGCGTGATATTACAGATTTAGACAATGCTTTGGTAGGTTACGGTGGACCAAACTCACGTACATCTTCACCTTCCACGTTTCATACTTGTCATCTATCGGATCATCCAATTTCTGGGCCCCACTTTGGATGACAAGCTAGACCGTTAATTATATCGATGAACGTTGATCGATTCTTTTGGTAAGATATGCTTCTTTGATCACACCTATGAAACAGGACCGCTGGAGTACACATTCCATGCACTTCCCAATCACAGATGCGAACATGGCACACATGTGTGGGATCCTATCCGTTCATAAGGTGGGGACACCATGTGGATGTACCGTGGATGCATGTGATGAGTCACATCGGTATATGGAATGCAGATTTTTAATTTGTAGCTTTTAACAGCTTATTTATTTAGTACACGTGTCATCCACCTGATGAGCAAGCTGGCCTGATTTTTGGGCCATGACAGCTACATTGTGGGGCCCACTTGATGACCGACTTGCTGCCTCAACGTTGACAAGGCGAGCAACAACAAGAAAGTAGTAGTGCACGCCTACAAGGGTTATTGTAAATTCTGGCCATGCTTCATGCCCAGGCAGCTCCTAAGCCTTTGTAGATTAAGCTTAATATCTAATACCGTGTGGGGCCCACCTTGATGTATCCATGACATCCAATCTGTTCATCATGTGCACCCCCTTCAGTCTCTTTGATGCCAAAAAAACCGGTCGATCTATAATCCAATTGGGCCATACCACAGGAAATAGCTTGGGATGGGGATGCTCACCATAAAAAAAAAAGCCATGCAGGTTGTGTGGGGTCTATAATTTGTATATGCAATCGAATCCATTCAGAAGAACTGCTTCATCAGGATAACTGTATACAAGAAAAAACAGGCCATTCCAAAGCTCATGTGGGCCACACGGTTTAGAGCTTAGACATGATTTTAGAGAACAAGAGGAGGCGCTCATGATGAACGTATCAGATGTCACACACGCACAACAGTAGCTTTTCAGTGGATCCGGCCTCATCCATCCATCCCCAGATCACAAAATCCGTATTCTTATCTACGGCATTGAAAATCCTTCTTAAGTTCCATCCACAGCACACCTAACATTTTGAACGGATCAGATTGTATATTTCTATCCGAATATGTACGGAGAACACATGCATGAGCATAACCCACCATAGGTTTGCAGAATACTGCACCGTATAACACTTCCTCCCAAAATTATTCCATATTGCTGACGTGTCACAAGGATAAAAACACGTTCATCATATCGCTTTGTTCCCAAGCCAGAAAAATAAAAAAATAAAAGTAATATATAAATAATAATTAAAAATAAAATTAATAATTAATAAATAAATAAAAAGAAGAAAAAGAAAAATTCGATTTCAAACCCTCTCTCTCTCTCTCTCTCTCTCTCTCTCTCCCTCTACTTGTCTAATCATTCACCTGAAATGTCAACCCAGGGACTCCGGTCTTCCCACTCCGACCGTACACCCAACCGTTTGTATATAAACTACCCAAGGGCACTTCAAACCTAACATCTACCCAACTGAACATACACCAAAACAACGGTATATACGAATTCTCCAAACCATGGCAGACGAGTTCCAGACTGGGATTTGCAGCGGAAACTGGTGGAATTCCTCAAGGACTGGATTCAGCGGCTCATCATCTCCATGTTCAACGGCTCTCAATGAGATGGGGTCCTTCGGATGGACGGAGATGGCGGATATGAAATCAAGGTCCTGCGACGAGTCTTCTGCTTCGGTCTCCGGCAGCTCTGTGGTTTTCCAAGATACCCAGAAAGCACAAACGTCGGATTCGATTGGCAGTAGTGTGTTGATCGATTCGACGTTGCAGATGGCAGGGTTCGGCCTTTCTTCGCCCACCATGGATTGGAACCAAGCTTTACTGTAAGTGTATATATCTTCTTTCAGACCTAAGATTTGAATCCGACGGCTATGTAGTTTGAGACTTGGACGCTTGGAATTTGAAACAATTTTCGATGCGAGAAGATGAAAATCAGCATTAAGATTCAATCGTCCATATTAAATTAGCTTATAATCTTGCGAATACAACGAAAGAATTTCGTAATTATACATGTTATTATCTATTCTAACTTGGGTTTTTTTTTGTTTTTTGTTTTGGGGCAGTCGAAGTAGTGGAAGAGCTGAAAGCAGCTTCCACGCCATGCTTCAAGAAGATCTAACCTCAAGGACGAATTTCCGTCAAGAAATGGGCATGGAATCTCAGAAAGATTTCTCTGGTGGGGGCGAAGATTCATCCATAAACGCATTCAAGCAATTAAATCAGACTTTCGGATTAGATCACCCACATCGTTTTAGTTCTGGGAACAACTCTGGCGACAGTACTAATAGCTTTTCAATCAGCTCATCTTCTTACGGCTGCCCTTCGAACTTATTGCAAGGTCTATTTGAACCAGACCAGCAGCAGCAGCAGCAGCAAGCTCCTTATGACAACCGTCCAATGAATTATGAATCTCCGACGACATTCCGTTTGAATTCGAATGAGCTTGCCGCTACATGGTCCTAAATTCCCTCCATTCCTGAAAACATCGCCTCCCAAACCGCAACCTTCTAATCAGTTGCACTTCTCTAACAACGCACCGTTTTGGAATGCATCAGCCACGACCATCGGCGATGTACGGTCGAGCCTTTTCCCTTCTCCACAGACCCAATTCGGCACTCCAGTCTTCGAAGAAAAACCCAATTGCAGTAACCTTACTGCAAAGGTAAATATCTCAAGTTTCAAATTGACATACTTAAAAGATTTTTTATTGCTGGATTGTGTCTTTGAAACTGAACTCTCTAGAGTAATTTTTCTTTCAGATGAAAACAGAAGATGTTCGTGAATCCAGCTCACTGATGAAGAAAAGCAGTACCGAGCCTGCATTTAAAAGGCCTCGAATTGAAACACCGTCGCCATTACCGACTTTTAAGGTACTTGCAGATTCGGACGATCTTTTTTTCGATCAAAGGAATTTCTTTCTCCTATTTTCTTCACTAAAGGTAATCATTTTTTCTATCTTTTTTCCTAAGGTTCGAAAAGAGAAATTAGGAGACAGAATCACTGCACTCCAGCAATTGGTTTCGCCTTTTGGAAAGGTGAACATCTGATCTTTACTTTTACTTTGAGAGACTACTGTTAGAAATTCTTCATTTGAATTCATAAAAGTAAGCTTTGAGTTGAATTGAATTGGATTATATTCTCCTTTACATTTTTTTCCAGACTGACACAGCATCGGTTCTCTATGAGGCCATCGAATACATCAAGTTCCTCCATGACCAAGTCCGTGTAAGTTCCACTCTCTCCTTATAAAAAAAAAAAAAACCCAAGAAAGATCAACAAGAAAAATATGGCCGTGTTTGGATGCAGTATTGCATTGGGTGCAACAATTATTTTAATATCTTTGGAAATAGGAAAATTGAAATTAGCTCTAGCTCTTTTTTTTTTCTTTTGTAGAAGATGGATCAGTGCCACCACAAGGGTATTCATAGAAATTAGCTTCTTTGGTATTCATATTACGGTCCAAATTGCAATTACGTTACTTCAAAATTCGGCATGAAAAGAATTAACTGCAGTTTGAGGGCGAATTCCACTGCAGTTTGGGGGCAACTTCGTCATCAAGAATACTAATGAGGGCGTTACAATTCCGTCCTTTCATCTCTATTGCCCTAATTTCTGCAATCCAATTAAATAGTGCATCCAAACATAGCCTAATGAGGAAAAAAAAAAAAAAAAAAAGGAAAAGAAAAACCCATTTCTAATTTTACCTTTTCATTTGAAAATTCCAGGCTTTATGTTCACCGTATATGAAAAATGGAGCTCCAATGCAACAACCACAACAACAGCAACAACAACTACAACAGGTACTGAGAAAGAAAGGAACACTACTTTACGATGTCCTTTTTTTTTAGTGGGGGGGGGGGGGGATGTTTGTTGTTGGCACCCACCCTAACTGATACCTATAACTAGGTCTATGATGGTTCGCCACCGTGTAACAAATGGTTGTGGGCATGGGTGTAGACCAATCCAGACCATCCGAATTACTGAGCCAATCATGGATGAGCATAACCCAAAATTACACTGAGAGGATGGAAGCAAACATCTGATTTTCCCTTGGCATTTGGACCACTTGCTATACTTTTAACAATCCATTTAATATACATTAATTGGATACTTAGGATTGGTTGATCAGTATGATTTTAAAAGTTTGCTCCAGCAACAATGTGCCCCACATTTGGATGGTCTGGATTGCCCTACATGAGTGCCACATGTGAGGAGGATCAGACCCCACCATTTTCAAACTGGTGTGAACTATCATAAGAGTCTAGCAGTTGAAACTGTAATGGATGGGCGTACGTGTGTAGATCGTAGCAGCCCTTTATTTCCTATTACATTGTCACATGTTATGTCTTTCTTTTAAATCAAATGAAGTATTTGCAATGTATTACGCAGAATTCCGATAAATCGAAGGATGGTGAAGGGCCGAAACAAGATCTTCGAAGCCGTGGCCTGTGTTTGGTTCCAGTTTCGAGCACATTTGCAGTTACTAATGAGACTGCAGCCGATTTTTGGACCCCTGCCTTTGGAGGAACTTTCAGGTAGAAATAGAGAAGCTGAAAGTTTCAGTAGTTCTATGCGAGTAGCATGTTATCAGACCCAAGGCAAGTTGGGAAAGATACCATGAAGGAAGAAAAGAAGAACCCAGATTATTAGTAGCCTGTAAGGGAAAGCAAAGCCCAAGAAATGAAAAGAAAAGAGAGGGAAAGAAGGGGTGGATTACTGTGTACGGTTTCCACCATTTCTTAAATGGTGGTGACTCTTCTACTGTACATGTGGCATGCATGTGGTTCAATCATGACCGTTCATGTTAAAAAATCACATTGATTGGAAGATCTTAACCGTTTTATATTGTCCATTTGAGTTGGTGTCTATACACTGCTAACCATTTTACTCTTAACCGTCTAGATGTCGACCAATTGATTAGAAGGTTAAGATTATCCAATCAGTGTAACTTTCATCAAATGCACAGTTGATGGTCATAGTTGGAACGGTCTAAGTGATATACATTCATGCTACATACACGTGTGGACAAGTCACCACCATTTAATGAATGGCTAATAAAGCAAATAGTAGCCTATCCCAAGAGAGAAGGGAAAAAAAAAAAAAAAAAAAACAAAGAAGGAAGTGAGCAATGGAGAGGACAGGCCATGTTGGGCCAGCTACAAACAAAATGATGTAAGATGGACATTAGATTATGGAATGTTGGAAGAGAATATTTCGTTGTGTAAGAACTGATACAAGTATTATATTCAGAAGTGGCTATAAGAATATGGAATGGGAACATCTGCTAATTTTAGTAGAGGTTTGGATCAGTTTGGAGGTGGGGTTTGTTTTTAGTAGCAAAGTCAGAGAGAGAGAGAGAGAGAGAGAGAGAGAGAGAGAGAGGATGGCTTTTTCTTCTGTTAGAGAAGCGTACAGGGCTGGCACCACTTTTTTAAAAATAAGGAATAATTGAGTTACAGAATAAGGGTGTATGTGTGGAGGTCATTTGATTGGAGATCTAACTTTTTCATTTTTTATGGGATATAGAATGTGGTAGTGGAAGTCAGAGGGTGGCCCACTTGGTTTCTCTTTTTTCAAGGGTCTTGATTTATTTATTTTATGTTTTTTGGAATGGAGAGGATGGGAAGTATCAGGCATGCTTTTGTGCTTTTCACGGGAGGATCACATTGCCTGGTATGGATTGGTGGGGAAAGCCAATCCAATCCTCTCTCTCTCTCTCTCTCTCTCTCTCTCTCTCTCATGCATGGTAACTAGCATCCTTGAATTTTTACAAGTGTAACCCAATTTCTCGGTTATCCAGGCCGTTGATTTAGTGGGTTCAAAAACTTAAAACTACCCCAAAAACGCGGGGGGGGGGGGGGGGGGGGGGGGGGGGAGGGCAACTCCCAAACAGAAGGATCCCAACCATCCAATCTTTGGGCCTTTTATGTTGATTGGCATAGATAAATGTCTCAAAGGGACACGATTGCTCCCTAGGGAGAGATCTGGGTCATCACCCGTCAAACTTCCGGCCCATCGAGACCGAACCCTAATATTCGCTTTGTACAAACTCGAGTCTTGGGAATAATATGCGTATAAGATAGCATACTTTGCGGTCCTGAAATTGTAAAGTGAGGCTCACAGTTCAAAGATCCAAGCCATTGATTTTATTGACCAACTGGGAATTGATTTCAAACTGGAAGACCATAGTTAACATTCTTGCATCAGCACACCGTTGAATCTGGACTGTCAGCCCATTCTTTTATTAGCAGTCTATTGGAAGCTCACAAATCAAAGAGTTCTGACCTTCCATTCTGGGGAGTCTTGGATTATGGTCCATCCTTTGTGGGGTCCATCAGTTCAATAGTTCGGATCACAAAGATCTAGCTAGGCACACTTGTACCTACCAAAGGGTACTTTGCATTCCTTGGGTCAATGACCACATGATTCCTCATTCACTTGTTTTGTCCACTTGAGATTTGTAACTGCTTTCATTTTTGGGACTATACAACACATACATCAAGGTGGGCCCCATAATCAGGGCATCATCCACTAAACTGTTACCCAAGCCCTAATCCGCTCCCTCATACAAAGGGTCTGGAAGTAAGAAGCTTCCCAAGGGAAATGAGGAGAAAAGCTTTGATACTCTTGTATAGCGTGATGGATGGTGCGCGGGCACTTACAAATTACTTAGAAATTACATGTCTCATACAAGCAATTCGAATTAAACGGTACATATTTTGGGTCTCCATTTAGATGTGTCATGAATCTAAAATTAAGATTATTGGATTATCTAACTATAAGATTGGTGGACATTTATTGGACAGTTAATAATGTAAAATATCCAATATTGGTCCTACTTCAACAAATAGGTATCCACGCATTGGAGGTTAATATAGTTCAACCCAACTGAGTTTGGGACATGAGTTAGTAACACTAGGTTTGACAAATTTTAGCCTGTTTAATTCGAATTGATACATGCCACGTGTACAGTTTATGAGTGCCTGCCAATCATGCTGCCAGAGTATTCAGCAACTCCCTAGTGGCAGGTGCTGTGGGGCCCACAGTTATGTACGTCTTTTATCCATGCTGTCCATCCGTTTTTCTGATTATTAGAGCATAATGTAGGTTTAGTTATGCTTAGAAGGGTGGGATTCTTGAAGTAGTACCCCTTGGCAGTGGAGATGCCTAGCCTTGTAGATTGTGATGTGTTGGGCGACTTTTGATTTTTTCTTCTTTTGTGGGGTCTCAGCTATGAGTTTCTACTATAAGTGCGGCCCACTCTTTTTTTTTAGCGCCCGCCGAATTTTAGCATAGGCTGATTTCTCACGTCAACAAAGTTATAGGTGGTCCTCTCCAACCTTTATGAATTGAAAAAAAAAATTAAAAAAAAAAAGATGGACCACACCACAAGAAACTGTGCTGACTGAACACCTACCATTAAAAACTTCTTCTAGGTCACAAAAGTTTTATATTAGTATTTTCCCTTCAATTGGCCAATTGGGGTGGGTCCGGGCTGAAAAAATAAAATAAAATAATTTGTATTTTCCCTTCATTTGGGTATATGTGACCTTACCAACAGGCTGGAAAGAAAATAAACAATACAGTGGGCCCTATTTCAACCGTGGGTTTCATTATCTTCACTCTCTCTCTCTCTCTCTCTCTCTCTTTTTCCTTTTTCCTGTTGTGTGATATGCTAGAGCTTTGGATCTTCTTCATTTTGGGGCTCATGCCCTAAAATGAGCTGGCAAAACAGATGAATGGGGTGGATACAAAACACAACCATCACAGTGGCCCCCACAGAGATTGTCACTAGAGATATCTTATGACACAAGGGGAACGTGGTGAGGTCGATCACCGTCTACCTCATAGGATAAATACTTTGAATCCACAAGGTTTTCAGAACTCCGCAACCAGACTTCTTCGAATTGATGAGAGAATTCTCGAATCTAGAGCTATCCATCGAGTCGAACCGAATCGACCAACAAACAACCCTGGCTTTAGCTCGGCTTGACTCGACCTTTGAGTTGGAATGGCATACTCAACTTGGTTCGATTGAGCTTTTGAGCCGAGTCCAAGCCAGTTTGAGCCGAATTCGAGCCTAAAAAAAGCTAAACATTAAATAAGCTCAGCCCGACCTAAAACATTTCAAATTATGGACCTGAAGGCAGCCCAAAGCCCATTGACACCCCCACTTGCTTTTATGGAGAGTTTTCTCTCTTAATCTTTTGCTCTCTTCCGATGTGGGACAAAACAACATCCATTTCCAACTAGTTGAGTCGAGTCGAGTCAAACGCGAGCCGAGTCAACACGAACCAAGTTTTGAGTTGAGCTGAACCGAGCCAGGGTCAGCTCGAACTCAACTCGGTTTGAACTCATTGTCCAAACCAAGCCAAATCGGTACAACTCTACTCGTGATAATTTTGATTGGTCATAAAAAACGAGATTACAACTCTTTAAATAAGGAACTCAAACCCAGGACGGAGTTTTAAACTTAGACTCCAACTCAAATACCCTAAAAACATGACCTACTATAAATACTAAACTTACTATTTATAGACGATCACTATACCTATTCAAATTCATGGATTTCAGCCAAAAATAGTAAGTGTCCAATTTGGCCCAACCATGTTATTCTTCTAACTTTTCTAAGCCCTTTCCATGTTGGGCGCAACTTCTACAACTCAAAGGATAAAGAAAAATAATCAAACTAAAACTTACTATTTATAAAAAAAATTAAATTAAATGGGACTTGACTGTCGATATGATGGAATCTCGCAAATCCAGCATGGTAACCCAAAAAATCAGAGTTGGTTGGCTTAAGTAGGTCCTCCTACCCCAAAATCATATATAATATATCGAAAAACTCATCCCAGTTTGCGAGATACGAATGATCTAAGGTTCTGACAGTTTGGATCATTTCCACTTTTCCTCGATCTTTTTTTGATCCACCTCTAATAAGAATGTGCTTGATCCACGCCCTCCATTAGGGGGTTCGCTCCCTACTTCAGACTCCCCCATTTGAAAAAAACTCATCCTCAAGTTTCGCTTCGATCTTGGATCACAAACCACGTTTAATGTCAGTACTACATGTGTTGCAACAGGCTTCATTAGTGACGCATGGAGGTCACACGCTTCTTCCTTCTTCCCACATTTCTCTTCAATGTCACGCATTACAAGGAGAGACTGCGCCTCCACTTTAGAAGTTTTAGGGGTCTCGAAAACAATCTTCTTCCCATCCTTAACAAACTCAATGATATTGTCATGCCCCTTGTGTAAGGCATCTTGATCAAACTGTCATGGCTGACTGAGTATCATGTGACAGCTGTCCACATCTATGATGCCACACAAACACTTTGTCTTTGTAGGATTTGTCAATCGAAAAGGAAACAAGCCATCAATCCGTTACTGTTGTCACACTGTCCTTCTAGATGCAACCAATCGTATATGGAGAATGATGCGGTGTAGTCTCAAGTTTCATCTTCTCCACCATTGTCGGTGACATGATATTTTCATAACTTCCGTCGTCAATGATTACATCGCAAACCTTTCTGTTGGTTATGCATCTGATGTGGAAAAATGTTGTGGCTTTAAGACTTGGCTCCCATCTCAAGTGTGTACATCTGCCTCTGCACAACCAAGGACACGCCTTGATCTCCAAGAATCCGTTCGGCTTCTTCTTCTTCATACTCGGTATGTTTAGCTCCATTATTTCCTGGATCGTCCTGCATTTCCTTTGCAGTGACGGTTAAATTAGTCACTGGCTGCTGAGGAAATGTGTTTGATACATGGCCTGGTTGGCCACAATGAAAGTAATGATCAAGTCGAGGTTTGTCGTAAGGGTTTGTAATTTTGCTTGGACAAGGAACTGTTGTCACTGCTCGTCGGGGCCTCGTAGGACCGCTCCCCGGCCAACACACGGGTTGTGACCATAGAGGGCTAAGAACGCTCATTAATAAGTTCTTTTCCTTTGGGCTAGGGTCCTGCAAAGAAGCTGTACCCTTGAATTTGAACATTCGAGTTGTGTTTTTACTCAGCTAGCCAACTGGACCACTTCATCCATAGTCCAGACCGGATGCATCTAAACACTATCCTTGATTGTTAGTCGTAAATCGCTAATGAATCACGCCACTTTCTGCCATTCTGTCTCTGTCAAATTGCTACCCGTCGCTAATCTTCTGAACTCTCTTGTGTATTCAGCGACAGTCTAATTCCCTTGCTTGTAATTTTGGTATTGTTGGAACAACACCTTCTCATAGTCATTGGAAGGAATCTAGATCGAAGAAGACATATCATCACTGGCCTTGATTAAATGGGCGTCTTATTCTGATGGGCATAGGTGCATGAGTTGTAATTGCTCCCACAATGCAGAGGCGCCCGATTTCAACTTGTACACAACCAATTTAACTTGCTTATCTTTCAAAACGTTTATATAATCAAAATACCTCTCAACTTTTGTTAGTCAATCAAGGAAATCCTCTACACATAGTAAGCCATTAAAACTAATTAACAAGTTCATATTCACCTCGAAAATCTCTTTCAGTACGATCCACACAAACATTCCCGTGCGCGAGTTGTTGGACAATGAGACCACCGACGTCCTCTCATTGAAGTCCGAATCATCTCGGGTAGCCCTGCGATTTGTCACCGAAAGCGTTCTACAAAATATGGGTTTGTGTCATACAGCGATTGTGGGCAGCTGAGTGTCACCTCGGGCTTGCGGTGAAATTAGCGCATCCGCAATCCGGTCGAGGATTGCCTGCAGCCCGTGCACGGATAACTGACTCTACTAGTAGAAAGCTTCCATTCTTTCCGATAAATAATGAATCTCTATATCACCGTCCACAAGATTTTTTTCCGTACCTTCGTTAGTTGTCATTAACCCGAGGGGAGTTCTCACTCTGATACCACTTGATGCAAGGGGGATGTGGTGAGGTCGAACACCGTCTTCCTCACAGGAATAACTACCTTGAATTCACAAGGCTTTTGGGACTCCTTAACTGGACTTCCTCGAATCCACGAGGGAATTCTCGAATCCATGAGAGATAAAATATGAATAATTCCTAATAAATTCAAAATTATTTTAATTGACCATAAAAAATAAATTACAACTCTTTAAATAAGGAACTCAAACCTAGGAAGGAGTTTTAAAATTAGACTTCAACTCAAATACCCTAAAAACATGACATACTATAAATACTAAATTTACTATTTATAGACGATCACTATTCCTATTAGACTTCATGGGTTTCGGCAAAAAATAGTAAGTGTCCAATTTAGCTTAACTATATTATTCTCCTAACTTTTCTAAGACCTTTTTATGTTGGGCACAACTTCTGCAAATTAAAGGATAAAGAGATATACTCAAACTAAAACTTACTATTTATAATAAAATCAAAATTAAATAGGACTTTTGGACTGTCGATCTAATAAAATCTTGCAAATTTAACATGGGCAATCCGACATAGCAGGGTTAGTTGGCTTAAGTTGGTCCTCAACCCCAAAATCATATTTAATATGTCAAAAAACTCATCTCGGTTTGCGAGATATGACTGATTTAAGGTTCTAACGGTCCAGATAGTTTTCGATTTTCCTTGATCAATCTTTTTTCGATCCACCTCTAATAAGAACTTGTTTGATTCGCACCCTCAATCAGGGGGTTCTCTCCTTACATCATCCTGCCACTAGGAGTATGCTTCGGTGTTCTCCACAATTCTTTCTAGAAAAAGCTACCTTTGTTAGTGTGACCCACTGTGGATTGCATATAATCTAAACCGTTCAGAAGGTCGCCACAGCAAGAAAGTTGGATGGCCTAAAAAGAAGGCCGGTCTAACCATCGCATGGGCCATAACTGAATTTTGTGTTTCTTTGGAGGACGTGGTTTGGCTGGTGACCCCAACACCCACCACCAAGCTGGCGTCAAAGCTCTATGGGCCCTACCATGATGTATGTGTTTTATCCATTTCGTCCTTCCATTTTGCTGGCTCATTTTCGAGAATGAGCCCAAAAATGAGGTAGATGCAAACCTCAGGTGGACCACACCACAACAAACAGCAGAAATTGAATGCTTACCATTGAAAACTTTTTGAGGGCCACAAAAGCTTTGGATCAAGCTGATATTTGTGTTTTCCTTTCATCTAGGTCTGTGTGACCTTATCAACATGTTGGATGTCAAATAAATATTATAGTGTGGTTTACCTGAGATTTGGATCTGCTTCATTTTTTGAATCATGCCCTAAAATTATCTGAAAAAATTGATGGATGGAGTGAATAAAAAACACATACACAATGGTGGGGCCCAAAGAGCTTTGACTCCAGCTAGCTGGCAGGTGTTGGTGTCACCAACCAAACAGCCTCTTTATTTTGGTGGATGTACATTGTTTGCTATGTGGACAGCCTAATGATTGTATAAGCTTCATTTTTGGGACATCCTATTATCATGGTGGGACTCACATGATGGGCCAACAGATGCATATATTTTAATTAAATAGCTTGGATAAATCCAATAGGTGACAAGATGGAACACGCAAGCACACGTGGCAGTACGGAACACTAGTGCTAGATCCAAGCCTTCCATATGCATAGCTTTTCTGCCCCCAAAGGATCAAGCCACTCAGGTCGGCCACAATTAATGTACAAACTTACTATTGAAATGATATTTCCAAGCCGTCCTCTACCGTGCAATGTGTCCCACCATGTGGTATGAAATGGCCTGACTGTTAGTCCATAAGATGTAAATGGTGTAACCCAACTGATGAAACATTGATCTCGTGGTCCATATATATGGGCACGTGCACATACATGTGGATGGGTAGAGCTCCCACATGCAAGTGGAATTAGCAAACCTCCCACTACCATATATGCCAAACTTACACTGGATGTTTGTCTCCAGCTCACCTTGGCATGCATGATATGGTGGTCCACAAAATTCATGGTCACAGGCCTAACCCATTGACTCAGATGGGACTATGCATTAAGACGCAGGCACCACATACAAAGTCCAAAATAAGTAGTGTCATAAAATTAGCTTGCTATGGCAGTAGGCAATGGACTGTTTTTTTTTTTTTTTAAATCAATTCCGGGACCAGCAGCACAGGTAGCATGAAGATGTGGAATGCCTGAGCTGACCAACCACAGTCGGAAGCGAGGAGGGCCCACCTTGATGTTTGTGAGAAATTTAAGTGTCCCTGAAACCAGGCATATCTAAAACTCAGGTAGTCTACCCCACATGAAACAGTAGGGATTGAAGATCCGCCAGGCTAAAAAGTCTTGGATCAGGCTAATATTTTTTTGTGTTTTCAGTTCATCCTAGTAAGAATGACCTTATGGTTGGTTTGGCTAATATTTTTTTGTGTTTTTGGTATGGTTGGCGCCAATAAGGTTCCAAGAGCAGGCATTTCCTTATTTGGGTTTTCATGTCTCACTTGAGTTTTGGATCCGTCTCATTTTTTAGCTCATGTCTCAACATGAGTCAGAAAAATGGATGAACAGGGTGGATTTCTGGCAATCATCATAGAGGGCCCCATGTAACTTCCAACCGTAGGCAATCCTTTGGTAGGATGTGGAGCCTTTCACAGTTTGATGGCATGCATAAAAGAAATCCTAAAATGAACTTGGAAAACTAATGGAAGGCAAGGATATACAATTACATGAAGGTGGACCCAACGGTTAGGAAACACCTACTAACTTGTTACGTGGGTAACACCTAATTCACTTGCCTAGTGGTTCCCTACTCATGGCTTTGTGGTAGACTCACAAGAGTTTCAACATTGAGGTCATGAGTTCAAGTGCCCATTGCGGTGCTTAGGTGTGAGGGAGTGTGCATATATATATATATATATATATATATATATATATATATATATATATATATATATATATATATATATATATATATATATATAAAATCCGCTTGCCTAGTAAATGGGCAATGGACGTGGATTGGCCAGTAACCCTGCCATTGGCCAATGGCTAGTGTTCTGTGCTTTGTGGGTTGCACCATAATGTATCTGTTTCATCTATGTTGTCCATCCATTTTCCAAGATCATTTCATGGTATGAGCCCAAAAAGGGGGTAGATCCAAATCTCAAGTGAACCATATCATTGATTAAACGTCTACCATTAAAAACTTCTTGTGGACCATGAAAGTTTTGGATCAAGTTGATGCTTGTTTTTTTCCCTTCATTCATATCTATATGACCTAATCAACAGCTTGGATGTCAAATAATAAACATTACAGTGGGTCCTGGGAGGTTTTCAATGGTGGACATTCAATTACTACTATTTTCCTGTGGTGTGATCCACTGGAGATTTATATGTGCCTCATTTTAGGATCAAGCACTAAAATGAACTCAAAAAAATGGATAGACAAAGTTGATAAACAAAATACATCATGGTGGGGCCCCTAGATCACCGACCACTAGCCAACTGGCTAGTGACAGGGTCACTAGGCAAACCGCATCCATGGGACAAAAAGAACCCAACGGTCCAAATTAAATGTACCATGATTTGGAGCCAGCTCCTTGTTGGGTTTGTCCCACATCGGCCAGGTTGGATGATGAATGGAGCTTCATATATCCTAGGGTCTCTCCACCCAATAGGTTAGCCTTTTGGGTGTGACACAACTGGTATTAGAGCTGTGTACTTATCTATCTAAGGCCCATGGTGAGGGGGGTATGCCAAGAGCCTCATATCCGCCATGCCCAGGCCCAGGTCCCACAAGCGAGGTGCGTATGCAGAGATCAAAGTTCCGAGAACCCCAGGGCCCAGATCCGTTGTGGGAGGGGGGGTTGTTGGGTTTATCCCACATCGGCCAGGTTGGATGATGAAAGGAGCTTCATATATCCCAGGGTCTCTCCACCCAATAGGTTAGCATTTTGAGTGTGACACAACACTCCTCTAACGTTTGTGGTGTAAGCTTATCCTACAACGAAGTGCGTCCATGCGTCCGTAAGGTTCTCCCAGTGATTTGTTTACCATTCGCATTGGGGATTGACTTTGAATGGTGTGAGCGTAGACCACGTACAAGCAGCTGACTAGGTGGACATTCAGACAGGCGGACCACTCTCAACGGTCCACTATTGCAGTATGGCCCCTGGGCCAACAAGGGTGGAAGTTATCCACTTAAGTCAAAGCCTGCAACCATCACACAATCTAAACCATTGAAATCATAAGGTGATCGAAGATTAATGGTAGACATTAGTGTGGTCCACATGCCCTTGCGTCAGATGCTTCCTGAATCTACCGAACGCCTAAATCCCCACATTGTGGGGAACCATATGGAGATTTCATATGGCCAAAATCAGCTAAGACATCATGAGCCAGGGAGATGATAAAATAGAACTAAAAGAATCGGAATATGGTATATAGCCATCCCTCCATTGTTCGCGTGTTTACTAATGTGGAAACTGGGCTTGGCTCTGATGTCACTTTGTTGATAATTAATTTGGAACCGCAACAAATCCGGATCAATCCTAGGTATTAGAAATTTGGATTTAATATCATCATCAATCTCTACGATTTGTGGAAGCTCTTTCAACGAAGATAAAACAATCAAAATAGAATAAATCAATCAAGCAAACAAATAAATACATGATTTTATGTGGAAAACCCTTGTGGGAAAAAACCACAGCACAAAGCGATAGAGATTTCCACTATAATTGAAACCTTACAAATACACCACTCACTTTCTCTAATTACAGAAGCAACCGATCTCCCGTTGCAATGCACAACCCTAGGAAACCATTGCCCTTAGAAAAATCCCCTCTCAAGCCCTTATAAGTGTAGGAAACCCTCTCACCGTGCAAAACTCTTACCCTTAGAGAGAAAACACTCGTATTAATTAAGCTCTAATCGAAATTGGACTTAAACATCTTGATTTACGCTAAACCGCATAACATCGTCAGTTGGACCAGCAAATTGTAGGCTGAACCGATTGGACCGACCCGGATCGACAGGTCTCCGTTTTTGCTGCTGTCTCTTAGCCGAAAGTCTCCATGTTCTCGGTCAGACTAACATTATCCTATTTCCTGCTCTAGATTGTGCAAAATTTAAGGCACCCACACAACAATCTCCACCTTGACTTGTATTCTACCAAGTCATTTTGAAGATCTCCTGTACTCGCTTTCACCTTTAGTGTAGACCGCTCTCTGCAATATTCCTCCACCTGGAATGCAGCTCCATCCGCACCCCTATACAGGGGTGCCCAATTTTATCAATGGCTAGTGAGATTGATCAAGCCCAAGCAGTGCTTGAACTTGTTTGTGGTTACAGACTTTATTAACATGTCCAAGGCATTCCTAAAATTGAATCTGTCTTAAAGTAATTAGTTCTTGTATCTTATGGAACCTCACGTCGATGTGCTTGGTTCTCGTATGATATACTTAATTCAACTCTAGATGGATAGCACTCTGACTATCGCAATGCTACCGAATCGCCTCCTGCTTCAACCTAAGTTCACCAATCAGACCCTTCAACCATAGTGCCTACTTTTACACATCCATCGCAACTATACATTCCGCCTTGGTTGTAGACGATGCTATTGTAGACTGTTGCGTAGATATCTAATGATCGATCCACCTGCTAATATGAAAATATATTCCGTAATGGACCTCCTGTTATCTAGAACTCTTGCATAATCTGAATCCACATAGCTTACAACTCCACCTGAAGCTCCATGTCCCCCGAGATTGATCCCAATGTCGATTGTGCCCCTAAGATACCTAAGAATCCATTTAATTGCATTCCAATACTCTTTTCTTGGATTCACCATATATATGTTAACCACGTTAACTATCTGTGAGATATTAAGCCTCGTGCAAACCATCGTATACATGAAACTCCTCATTGCACTCGCGAACAACACCCGTGACATGTCTGAAATTTTCTATTATGTACTTGGACATGACTTGGCTGACAACTTGAAATGATCTGTTAGAGGTGTCCTAACTGGCTTAGTACCTTTCATGTGAAATCTCTCCAGTACTTTCTGCACATATCCCCTTTGAGACAGCCACAGTTTCCTATATTCTATGTCTCTGTGAATTTTCATGTTTAGGATCTTCTTTGCAGCGCCCAGATCATTCATATCAAATTACTTACTTAAAACAAGACTTAAGCAAGAATATCTCCTTATTGTCCTTTGGTGCAATCAACATATCATTAACATATAACATCAGTAGAATGCAGGATCCATCCTCAAGCACCCTGTAATTTACGTAGCAATCGCACTCACATATGATATACCCAATCTCCATCATGTAGAAATCGAACCACTTGTACCAGTGCCTCGGAGACTGCTCCAGCCCATACAATGACTTCATTAGCCTACACATGTGATCTTCCTTACCAAACTCCTAGAATCCTTCTGCCTACTTCATGTAAATAACTTTCTCCAAGTTCTCATGAAGCAATGCCGACATCCACTTATCCCCATCATTTTCAGACTCATCATCTTAAAAGGTGGAGGGATCTTCACTCCCTATGAATAATGCGAACGAAACCGTGTCCTCAAACCCATACCAAACAAAGCTCTAATAGTTTGTCTCTCCTTGTTCCTGGCTATATACTCTTGGGTATCCTACTAATTGTTTTGGTCAGTTTCTTGCTCTTACTAAATTTTACCTCCAATAACCGGCTCAATTGGCTCCACCTACTGATTTTTTTGGTCAGTTTCTTGCTCTTAGTAAATTTTACCTCCAGTAACTGGCTCAATTGGCTCCACCTGCACTAATGATCTCTAGCGTCACCATATATTTTTTATTTCTCTGCGGCGTCCTTGTTAGCCTTTAACATAGACGCCTCATCGAAGATGACATTTCTGGTAATGACCACCTTTTGAGAAACTGTATCCCAAAGCTTGTAACCCTTAATACATTTTTCATACTCGATAAAGTTGCACTTTTTAGATTTTGAATCTAATTTCGTCCTTTGTCTACTCTAAACATGGATGTATGCTGGATATCCAAAGATCCTCAACCCTTAGTAATCAACGTCCTTTCCTATCCAGACTTTCCATGCAACTTTAAAGTCAAGCGTTGCAGATGGTGATCGATTCACAATAAAGTATGTCATGTTAACTGTTTATGCCCAGAAGCTTTTAGGCAGCCTTGCAGATGCAACTGCATACTTCTCACCCTCTCTAATAAAGTTTTGTTCATCCTCCCTCCCACTCCATTCTGTTGTGGGGTCCTTAGAGTTAAGAAGTGCCTTGTGATGCCTTATTCATTGCAGAATTTCATGAATTCCTCCTCTTTATACTTTGTACCATTATTAGACCTGAGACACTTAACTTGTCTCTCAGTTTGCTTCTCTACTTCCGCCTTCCATTCCTTGAACCTGGCAAACACTTTAGACTTGCATTCTAAGAAGTAGACACAAACCTTCCTCGAAAAATCGTATATGAAGCTCATAAAGTATCGTGCACCTCCCTTAGACAGTAATGTCACTGGCCCCCAGACATCAAAATGTATACAATCGAGCACCCTGCTCCTAGTATGTGTAGCAATTTTGAATCTTATATACCCTGCACTGCTTCCCATAGATACAATGCTCGCAGAAATCCACCTTACATGCCTTAACTCCCTTCAATTGTTTCTGTTTGTGGAGTTTCATCATGCCTCTCTAGCTTATATGCCCTAGCCACATATGCCAAAGATTAGTGTCATCTATGTCAGATTCTGCGAATGAGGTGGTAGCAGCCTCACCTATAATCGTGCTACCAACCAACTTGTATAGATTTTTCATCTTATGTCCCTTCATTACCACTATTGCACCTCTGGTAACCTTGATTACACCGCCAGATGTAGTGAATGTACACCTATTCGTATCTAAAATGCCCAAAGATATTAAGTTTTTCTTTAGATTTGGGACATGACTGAAATCACCTAGAGTCTGTATGACTCCATCGAACATCATTACCTTGATGGTCCCTATTTCGATGGTTTTGCATGTTACATCGTTCCCCATCAGAATACTCCCACCATCATAGGACTTGTAAGTATTGAATCAAGTCCTATTTGGGCACATATGATATGAATATTTCAAATTGAGTATCCACATATCTGTAAGATGACTCATACTTGAGGAGACCTTGAGAAGGTCTCCTTCTGAGCTTTATTACACTACGTTAGCATATTTTTCCATGTTCTTTTTATTATTGCTTTCTAGGTCATCTTTTCGTTTCTGGCAGTCTCTCTTAAAGTGCACATTTGTGCTACAGCAGGCATCTATCCTTAGCCTTTGATTTTGATCTATACTTTTTCTTCTTGTTAGACCGAGATTACTCCATACATCTCCCACGTCCCTCACTCTCTTTCGCCATTAACCACTTTGCCTAAGAATCCTCATCGCTTGATTTCTTCCTCATCTCATTTGACACAAGAGCCACGATGACTTCGGTCTCTGTCTTTAGAGTACTTTTCCCATATAGTAGAGTAATAACGAGATGATTGTATAATATAGAAGGCGATGCTAGAAGTAGCAATGCTTTATCTTCATCCTTGATCGTCTTTTCAAACCTTAATAACCCGCTGTGGACCCTCGCCGTTTCCGCGCTCCCACACGACGTTCTCGTCCCTTCCCCTTTCGAGAAAAGAAGGAGAGGAGGATGCGTGAGTGCGAAATCGCCGTTTGTGCCACTGGCTTGCCTCGTTCTCGAGGGCTTTGTTTGGTTGTCGTGTTAAGCCGGATGTGTTTAAGTGAGTTTATATAAGACCAGAGTCGCCACTAGCCAATTACTTCGAATCTATAGTCGGCTAGACCCCGTAGAAAAGTTAGAGAAGGGGATCCGAAGATTCCTTCCTCTAAAATAACTCATTTTGATCTGCGGCCAGAGATTCGAGGTAAGGGATCATGGTTACAGGGTGGGAAGAGGTTAAGCACCCCACACACTGCCCGTACCGAAGTACGGTCTCTACTTCACAGAATCGAACTAACACTTGAAAGTCTGTTTTAATTCTCGTACATTCTCATAGATGACATGATACATGAATGCGGGTCTGAACAGTAAGAGTTTCTGATGGGCAGGTTCCAACAACGGGCAAGCCCAGAGCATACGCTCGAACTGACAGGTGCTTAATTTAAGACGTATGCAGTGTGCTTGAATGATCAAGGTGCTTTATAGTGAAGCATGAATGCAGGTCTGAACAGTAAGAGTTTCTGATGGGCAGGTTCCAACAACGGGTAAGCCCAGAGCATACGCTCGAACTGACAAGTGCTTAATTTAAGACATATGCAGTGTGCTTGAATAATCAAGGTGCTTGCAGTGAAGCAGGGGGGTTGGAGGAAAAGTAAATGTTGCACTTATGCTAGATGCAAATGAGATGATGCTGGAAAAAGAGTAGCTGGATGGACGGAGGTGTCGCAAGGGTTGGCTTCGAGTGGCTGGATCAAGACTTGGATGGCTTGGGAGACTTGGACCAGTGGTCAGGCTGGGCTGGACCAGGGCTAGGCTCTCCTCACTCGGGCTCTCCTTGGTGGAAAAATAGGCTAAAAGGGTGGAGAGGTGGACTCAGAGCTCTCGGACTGAATGGACTTGAAGGGATGTTGAAATGAGAAGGGGAGGGGGGTATTTATAGCAGTGGGCAGTGGCATTTCATGTAAATATTTTTGGGCGGCCCGCTGTGGGCCGCCCGTACGGCCGTTCCTCAATTTCCAGCGAGGAACGGTCACTCCCTCGGGGCTGCTGTTTGGCTCGGTGGGTTGACTCAGCGGGTCAACTCGGTGATTTGACTCAGCGGGTTGACTCAACGGTTTGACTCGGTGTTTTGACTCGACGAGTTGACTCAGCGGGTTAACTCAGCGGGTTGACTCAGTGGGTTGACTCAGTGAGTTTGACTTTTTTAGGATTTTTTTGACTGGCTTTCTTATTGGGGGTTTTTCAGGCTAATGTTTAGGACTGGATTGACTGGGTTCAGGCTTGAACTGGGCTATGGAATGTGGCTTACAAGGGTGAGTTTGGACTTGGGATTTGGGGGTATGGTCCTCCATTCATCCAGCTATCTCTACCAATAGTGTAACCTAAGGTGGGGTGTCTACACCCGCTGAATATTTTCGTAAATGAGTTCGTATACTCCAAAAGATCGGACCCTTCCTTCATCCATAGCTCGTAAAGTTGTTTCTTCGGAAACAACTTATTGGTGAGGGACTTCATCATGTATAGATCTTCTAGTTTCTTTTACATTTTCAAGGCTGATTCCTCATCTAGAACATTGTACATGACTTCATCCAATAGACATAGACGGATGATGCTCATAGCCTTCTCCTCGAGTTCGCTTCAGTCGTCTTCCGTCTATGTCTATAGGATTAAATCACTAATGCTGGGTGCCTTCATCAATTCATCAAGAATAACATAATCCAACAAGGGATCCACTTGGTATGCCTGGGACTATTTAATGGGTTACTCTTATGGTTTGAATAATCCATCAGGTGTTTAAAAGGTTAGCCAACACTCTCATGTTTTTCGATTGATTAATAAAAAAAAAATTAACCATTATATGTTTTAACTATTAATTTATTTTAAATCAAGCCTGATGGAGTTTCAATGGCTAAAATTTTATGGTCCAGACCTTGGGGTGGTATGTGAACACTTAAGAATGGATGCCACGAACAATGGAAGGAAATGGCTGGGTGGACTGCATAGATTAGAAAGGTAAAAGACTTTATTTAAATTAGGGTATACAAAAGTTTATAGGATGATGGAGTACCATAGAATTATGCTCTGTTGAAACCCTAACCTTCTCCTATTTAAGATTGTATCAACAAGAGAAAATGAATAAAAGCTAAGGATGTTAAAACCCTCCTTGGATGTCCACATTGTGAGAGAGAAGAAGAAAGTAGGAATTGAGAATAAAAGAAAAGGAAAGAGCGAAAGAGTTTGGGTGTCCCACCACATTCTTATCCACGTGTGCACGTCTTGGGCATGTGGTCTACCTATTCTGTCTTTGGTTGACCTCAACCCCTACTAGGGGAATCAACAACTTCTCTGCATCTCTTAAACTTATGATAGATTTAGGAGAGACTCTATGTTGAGCGATAATCAACGTAAAAAAATATAAATAAAAAATAAAAAATAAAAAAAAATAAAAAAACAGGCAGACTTTCCACGCTCATGTATGCATTATAGGATGCATGCCTTTGTCAAACATGGCTTCAATCATAGATAAAGATCCTTAATCTAAAACTTATGAATTAGTTTAGAAAAGTTCAATTCTGTTGTGCTTATTAGGATTAAAATCTAACAATTGCGTATCATGAGTCTTTACATGGGACATTGTCCCCACGTGTAGTTGTATGCATGTGTATACATTAAATCTATAAAGTTAAGGTGGATTTAACTATCTAGTTTTAGCTGGTACTTCACATACTTGTTACGCTTATCCTTAGACCTAGAGTCCTAGTGGGGATTTGATCGATTGCTTGATTTAATAATATGTGAGTTTTATATATGGACTGTAATGAGTTGCGTGGTCAATTATGCTCTCATGGGGATTAGATTTCTCAACAAAAGATCTATCACCCTTGTTATATCAAGAATTATAATGATTGATCAACATCGATAATGAATCGTGGCTGTGATGTATGGTGGGCCTTAAGACAATACATAGAAGGATATGTGTATAATAGCATAAAATAAGAAATCACGCATATCCATGTAGTGTACACATGAAAATGTCCAAACTTGAATGGGTCTGTTTCAGTTAAGGTGTGTGTGTGTTGCTTGCAATTTAATTAACCGATATGGATTACTCAAGAGACACCGCTCTATGACAAAAAAAGGTTGGTGTCAATGGCTTGTAAGTTTATAAATACGTGAGAACAGCCTAAAAAGCCTTATAGAATTCGGTGTCTAAGGAAAGCTTTCTAAGTACTTAGTACATATAGTAAGACCCCCAAGATAGCTGGCTGGGTCTCGAAAGCAGGAGAGAGAGAGAGAGAGAGAGAGAGAGAGAGAGAGAGAGATCAAATGCTGATCGTCTTTCATTCTTCATAAAAGACACGGCTGGTTTTTAACTCTGCATTGATTCATGCATATTTAAAAGTAGATTCAATTTAGTTTCATTCGCTTATGGCATATGCAAGCTTTCCACCTATTTGTAAGTACCATATGGACATGAATGATATAATCGGATCAAACATGGGTTTGGTATAAACTAGATCACTCATTATCAAACATGCCATGGTTCACATCGTGGAACCAAGGATCCTGATCACCTGTATGAGTTGTATGATATTATGCACAAAAGAACTAAGGGTCCATGGACCAGTGACCCAGATCTCATACAACCATGGATCTAACATGCATAGATTATATAATCTGACCTTTAGAAACTGGATGATACATTACACACCTAAGACATATGAAGCATTGGCCCATATATCAGTGGTTTAGATGACGTACACAATCAATGTAACCTTTATAAGGTGTATGATCCAACGTTTGTAAGCTGTATGATATTATGCATTCCATGGACCCATGGAACCATGGCCATCGATCGGTGGTCTAGATGGCTAAACCAATTGATCTAACATGTGTCAAGTGTATCACTAGGCATGTAAAATTGTACCATCCAACCTGTAAAAAGTGTGCATTCTCTGTAATTTGGAGGAGCTTTTCGGAGGGAAAGGATGGCCAAGGAAAGCATCCATGGGAATGACCAAATTCAGTGGGCCGTTTTAGCAACAGTACGATTACATTGAAAGATAAGTTCTATTGAGCATCCAAGACAATCAGATGAGTGGTCCACTCAGACTGAGGGAGGGCTCTGATTTAGAGCTGAAATGAGATATTTGCATGGTATGGGCCCAACTTTCATTGTATCAAACCTGATGGGTCCAACATGGGATGAAAGACAGACATCTGTGGTCAAATGGGCTAAGCTCACTTAGGGCCAGTCCGACTCCAGCTTCCGGGCTTGTTGCGGCCAGGAACTGGGCTGAGAGCTATGGCCCATGTATTGGTTCCAGGCTCGAATTTTAAGGCCGATTACTAATTGGGCTCGGCTTAAGATTGTCTGCCTCAAACCCACCTGACACAGGGCGGGCTGACTGATCTCACATTATTGGGCCGTGTATCAAGCTTGTGGGATCAGAACTGCTCCAGTTCAGACCTGGATTCGAACATGGTTCCATCTGGACACGTCGCTTCGAGATTTGAAACCTGCCATACCCATGATTGCAAGATCCAGGCCGCTCATCAGGCCCAGACCAGAACACCCTGGCACACTCACCAGGTTGGGAGGGCGGGCATGGATCTTGCAGTGAGGAAGGACCCACAGTGAGAAAACAAATAAATAAACAGACCAACAAACTATGTTCGTAGTGCCTATGTGGTCATTCCCTGGTGGGTGGACTGGCTTGATTTTTAGGCTTGGGCATGTTTATGGGGAACCCACCTGGTGAATGGTTCGGATCTCACATGCACCACTAATCGCCTTTTCGTTTTCTCGCCTATCGAAGAGGTCGATCTGAGTAGAAAACGAGCACCATGGTCAGCCTTGTAGATCCCATCCTTTTGGCTCATCTGCTGCAGAGGTTAGTCGAAAAGTGCACATCAATTGATCCTTTTTAACCACCCGTGACTACCTGATGAGTGTACCTGCCTGATTCTGAGCCAGGTCACCTGCTGAAAGGCTTGGATCTTGCACTCGTGCCACAATGACGAGTCACAGGTACACTGGCACCTGTCCCATTATCAGAGTAAGCATTTGTAAGTGCTGCTACAATACACCCTATGTATTTTTATTTATTTTTCCTAATGAAATTTAAGGAACTATTTTTCCTTGAATATGGACCATCTCCTTCCAGTGTTGTTATTTTTGGGCCATTGATAGAATCTTCAAATTCTTGAACAGGGTGAGGCCCATCATATAAACAGTTCAGATGATTGAAAGATGACCAAGATCAAAATGGATAAAACCCCAACATAAGAAAATGCAAATAATTGTATTATAAGCAAGTGATATCATTAATAAAAACCATTGTACTGAATAAACATATCAAACTCTCATCGTCATCAGCTACAAACACATTCGATACATAAGGCCCAACATATTATTCTATCATATGACCAGAAGTGAAGGAAATTGAAATGCTAAAGACAGGACAAACATGGATGCCTTAAAAATCAAAATGTACAAGTATAGAAATGCCAAACAGATCCATATGGCGACCCACCCGCCCACCTGTGAGCGAATCATGCGGCTCCCTTGAGCTTCTTCGCAATGCCAGCTATGTATTTCCCCTGGTGGAAAGCTTGCTCCAGTTCAAGCTCGGATGGCTGTCTCGAGCCGTCACCGGCGAAGGTGCCGGCACCATATGGGCTGCCGCCTTTCACCTTCTCTAGCTCGAACATGCCAGCTCCGAACGTGTATCCGATCGGCACAAAGATCATCCCGTGGTGGACCAGCTGAGTTATGGCCGTCAACCTGTGAGGTTTGAAATCACCATGATCATGTAAGATAGGGATGTTCCTGTCAATAAGGAGCCGTTTGGATACCACCAAATAAGTTACTTTTTCTACTTACAACAGTAGATAAGTAACTTATTTGAGATAAGTAAGTTTGATTTATGATCACTTATAAGTAACTTTTTTATTTAAAGTTAATCACTTAAGTTTAGTAAGTAGAAATCAAGATAAGCTACTTGAGGCATGAGTAGCTTCAGTAACTCATGATCCAAACGCCCCCTGAAAGATTTTTTGGGCAGCTTCTAGTCTCTACAGAGGACGATGAAAGGGAAGAACTTACGCAGTCGTTTCTTGCCCACCGCCCTGTGATCCGGTGCTGTAGAATATCCCGGCAGGTTTGCCTGCAAGCTGCTGCGTTCTCCAGAGGCCCCCAGTTGCATCAAGGAATGCTTTGAACTGTGCGGCCATCATTCCGAATCTTGTGGGGAACCCAAAGATAAGGCCATCAGCTTCAGCAAGCTCGCTTGGTTGGATGATCGGGACGTCAGTCTTTGGTGGTGCACTCATCTTCCCAAGCACATCGTCTGAGAGCGTTTCTGGAACCTGCTCATATTACACTTAAATTCAACCAGAGCAGACCATTTCATATCGATTGAAAGAAGGGCTGCCAATGAGCCAGTCTCCTGGTCAGGCTTGGGTCAACCAACACAGGCATTAGATTCAGGCCTAACGGGGCCTAGACAGTGAATGACAGCCAGCAAATGAGACCTGGACCATGCCTAAATCCTAGGCCCGGACCAGCCCAACCTGGCCTGTTTATTTGCTGGGCTTACAAATAAACGCAGTACAGGCAGTCGGGGCAAAAAGTGATGCCCAAGCCTGGTCTGTGGCAGGTTAGGTCACACATAATAGTTCAAAAACCTGAAAACTCAACTCATCTCAACTTGACATTCAGCCGGGTCGGGTTGACTGAAAGACTCAACCCAACCTGACTCAATATTCAATTATTATAAATTGAAAATATTAGATTTGATTATAAAAATTTAAAGTATCTAGATCTCTAATAAGTAATATGAAGCGTAACACAAAGCAACAACACCACCATTACCTTGTTAAGGTCATTGACTTAGATGTTGGGGGTTCCTTTTTAATAAAATCCCACGATTCCCACCACTAAGGTGGGTGACTCGGTTCACGCCGAGTCATGGCGAGTCAACCAAGCCATTGTGTTGACTTGATGAGTTCCTCCGAGTCAGGCCCAGTACCAAGTTTCCAAGAGACAGCTCAAAATCTCGTTGAGTTGACTCAGTTGAGTTACGAGTTGACTCAGTAGAGTTATGAGTCGATTCAGTGAGTCCTATTATAAAGGAGAGAAAAAAAAAAAGGACCAAAGACCCGCTCATGGACATATTTCGGACCGAGCAAAATCCCTTTTATTTTGTTCCAATGCACCCCTGTATTTCAGAAATCCTTCCCACCCACCCCCTCCGTTAGCCTAAACAGGCTAGCCATGTTAGTCTTCATAACTGCTCCAATCCTTTCAGAGCACTAAAGTTATAGTGCTCCTAGCTGCCTAGATTCAGTTGGAGAGTGCAATCAAATGGTCTTAACTGTCCATTAAGTCCAGAACATATTTCTCAGACTACCATTCAAAAATGGCTCTCATTGGGTGATCTAATCCATCTTTGATTTGGCCATATTTTCTATAGCCAGCCTTTTTCCAAGCCACTGGTGGGAGGCTTCAGTGGGCTAATAAATGTGATTCTTTAGAATTATAAGCAATCCATGATGGTCTCTAGCAAATATATGGATCAAATTGTTGATTATGTAAATGATTTTGATCATCCATATTAAAGACCATTGATTGAATGGTTATGTCAAATTGGTGCAATGCTTGCATGGTTGCCCATGAGCGTGCATTGGACCTAATGAACAGTCAAAATCAATGGATTGGGCATTCCAACTAAATGCAACTCTGAGAGCACCAGAGCATTTCTCATTAGTTTTTGTAGTTAGGCAATTTTCCTTTGTTCAATCACCAAAAGACTCGAGAACCCCTCACCTCCTTCCCCTTTACGAAATGCAAGTACCCTTGCAAAGTGTTCTGTTTAGAGCTTTCACTGAATGAAATGCCCCCATTTTTAGATAACCAAACCATAGGTCCCAAGTGAACAAGCTAAAAACGTGAATAGCACCATACAACCTTTCGGATGAAGCTTGTATGTTAACTTCCAATCTCAGGCCAAGGGGTGTTGTTGACAATTTCTAGTTGCAGAGAGTCAAAGAGAACCATTTATGGGAAAAAAATAATCCTTATTTTCCCTTAGATCATAATCTCTTTTATCAATCCTTTAGAAAATAACTCCGCCCACAGAAAGGATTACTCTCAATCAAGAATGCGGGCCTTCGGTAGAGAAAAGGAGGGTAGGGATGTTTGTGCGCACTCATGCACACCCGTGGTATTGAAATATATGAAAGAAGAGACGTAAACCAAGGGAGTTCCACTAATGGATTTTAAGTATGCTTTTCTTCATTTAGGTTTACTTTTAGGAGGGTATAATTGGGAAAAGACTATAAACTAAGGCTATGTTTGGTAGGCAGCTAAAGATAAGCTGATCTTACTTTTAGGTGTCTACCCATTATGTCTTAGAAATCTGGGTCTTTATGTTCACAGTGATTTATATTAGAGGTCAAGATCTCTAATTCATAATTACTGTTAACTAAAATGAGATTAACTCATTTTTAGGCATCTACCAAACAGGGCCTAACAGGCTGAGCCATTTTCTTTATTGTAGGTGTTGCTGAGGGCTTCCTAAGCACGGGGTTTGCTGGAACCAAAACTAAAAACAAGGCGCATTTGGTCTGGAAATCCTCCATGAGGGGGTGTTTGGTCCTCTCAAGAGAAACATCCCTCTGCAAGGGATTAACTATTTTGTTGTAGAGCCATGTTGTTTGTGACCTTAGTTATGCCAACAGTAATCCCAAGTTACCAAACCAACAACACAGATTTGGTATTAGTGTCAAAATACGAAAATAGAATGGACAGGTTATCGATTTTCCACTTTTCTGCACCAAAAAATATTATTTTGGTGGAAAAACATTTTGCCTTCCTATTTCCCAAGGTATTTCAAATAGGAAAAGTACATGCCAACATCTAAGGGCCTGTTTGGTAGCCGCCTAAAATTGAGTTCATCTCATTTTAGTTGATCATAATTATGCATAACAGATCATGATCATAACATTGTTGGTTATCAATATCGTTTTTAATCCTTACCAAAAAGGAATGTGATCTCTAATATATGATTTTGGTCAATTAAAATGCAATGAACTCATTTTAGTCATCTACGAAACAGGCCCTAAGTTACTTTCTTGGCTGGGAAGCTATAGCAAGAACACCAGAACCTTAGAACTAATCAACTAACTCAAATCCAAGACCACATTGCACCAATGCAATGAGAGAGTAGAGAACACACCCCCTCGCTTAACTCATTGATCCTTCCCAAAATATCCAAGTGATAAAACGATTTCGATTGATATACTTCACCTCCAAATATATAGTTAGTACTCGAGACAAAACACGTTAACGTTTTTGCAATACTAATCAATGTCCTGCTAAGAAAAGATCTGGACAGCCCACCAAAAACTTTCTTGCATTTGTTTCTTCAAGCTCATGGAGTGCTTATGGAAATCAGAGATTATGAAGGTGAACAAACCTGCCATAGTTTGGCTTCTACTCCTTCAACAGATGCAGCACCTTTCTTAATCTCTTCTGCTAGCTTCTCCACATGTCCATACATAGAATAGTACCTGAAAATAGCAGTAGAAAGTCCACACCATCATTTAGACAAGAAATGCAAGAAATGCTGTTGAAACACACTAGAGTGAGTTTATGATGAACAAATTATATAATGCTATTTTTCTTTTCCGTTACTTTACCTGGCTGGCAAGACGTCAAAATTGAAAACTGAAGATTGAATACTTGGCTTCGATATATTGTCGACAGGCAGGACTCCAATGAGCATTGCCACAAAGTACTATTTTGTGGCAACTCATCCATGACACACATAGCATGCACATTTAGAGCAATCTGGACCATTCATCAGCCACGTTTTAGATGGATCATATCTCAAAATCACTGTTCAGACGATCCTATCCATCTGATTGGGGGCCATAAAATGAACAGTTCAAAGTCAAATGGTTCAAATTAGATGGATAAGATAGTGTGATGTATGATTTTTAGGCCATGCATCAACCACAATAGGACCCATGTTTTTTAGGTTCTAGACCAGCATGCACGATTCCATATTGACTGTGGATGAGTTGTCAAAAAGTAATATTTTGCAAGTTGCGCCCATCATGGACAAAGTTGTCAGGAACACGCAACAACTTTTTATCACCAGAAACTGGAATATCTCACTATGTCTAGGATGTGATAATTACAGAGAAAAATTGCAATGATAGAATTAAAAAATAAGAGAACTTTGTAGTTAAAATTCTTATAAAAAAAAATACAGAAAGTAGGACTGATGTCAGAGGTGAATTGACTGCTTACCTACTAATGCATGGAATCAGGATGAAATTTACCACTAACACAGGCCCAATAACAGAGACAGTCATCATAAAAATGAAAATTTATGAAATTAAAGGGAAGAGCACACAATGCTTTTTGACCAAAAAGGTAGTGAATGGGGAACTCATAATCATGCAGTCCAGGTCATAAAGAACTGTTGCTACTGTGCAGCCACTACTACCATTTTCAGCTTAGATGAGATCTAAAATTAGAGTAAGGCTAAGAAACAAAGACAGTCCACAGGAAGTATCTACGCGGCGTAGACTACGCCAAAGGTACAACCAGAATTCACCGCAATCCAAAGCGTTCAGAGGACTAAAAAAGTTATTGGGGGTAATTTAAAATTGACAGCCAAGAAACGTAAAATATAGTTCAAATATTCCCTATTTGTGAGGTGATTGGAGCCAGTTGTCCTGCAACTGCAGCAATATTTTCCTGACCATATGAGTTTTTACTCTGTATTACTCTTCTACATCAGCTGGTAGTCTCAATTTGAAATTAAAGAAACAAATGGATATAAATAAATAAACGAAAAAAGCAGTAGCTTTTGTTATGGTCTTTAACTTTGTAAAGGGTTTAGATTCTGTTGTAACGCCAACGGAACAGGACATCCATCGCTCTTCCATCACAAACCCAATTATTCTCTTTTAGAATAATTCTTCTCTTATCAAAAAGAAAGAAAAAAGTACCATAAAAAAGATAAGGGAAGTTAAGGTCATAAATTAATCTCAGGATAGATCACTATCCAAATTAACATCTAGAAGCAGAAATGATAGAAAGAATAGACACCAGGATCATAGCAAAGTCTCCACACAAACCACCAACAATTACCCCAAACCTACCACCTTGACGTGGACTACGAGGTCGAAGCATCAAAAGTGATTTGATTCCACTCCTTGTGAATGACGAATGCACAAGAAATACATCACATCTCAAACAGGATGAGAGTAGGAAGCTTCTACAGCATCTTTTTTCTTTCTTTCTATTTCTTGTTAGGTAGGAAGATACAACAAGCCAATCAGAGAGAGGAAAGAGACTACATCAAGGTTGAGAAATAATAACAAGAAATATAATTTTTCCTGCTAGAACTAAATTCATCTGGTGGCGACGAAATGTCTATTTACATCAAGCTTTTGTAGGCATAACAAACACAAGAGAAATGTTGCCATAATATAAAATAAACCAGAAATGCTATCTCTGATCTACCCTGTCAGCAATTTTATTTCTCTCTTGCTACCGAGTTTTTTGTTCTTTATTGCTTTGACCTACTAACATCTGAGCTGAGTTGAATCCAAATCTGGTACTCTTAATTTGGGACTAGAAATAAAAAACGTTTACTATTTATGGTATCCTACTTTGTGAAGGGCTCCAAATTCTGCTGTACTACCAATTGAAAGCATATTCACTCTCGGGAAGTTCCATCCTCCAATCAATCTCAGAGAAAGTAAGCCTAACACGCCATCTCAATTAACATCTCAAGGGTAGCTATTGAGTAGATGGTGGAGGGAATAGAGCCAGAATCAGGTCAAAAAACTTCTAGAAACACCAAAAAAAACCCTAAAACCTACCACCATGACGTGGACTACGAGGTCAGAACATCAAACACTACTGACTCAGACTCCACTACTCGAGAATGACATACGTATAAGACTTGCACCAATCTCAAACAAGATAATCATCACTCCACTGAAGCCTCTCTCTCTCTCTCTCTCTCTCTCTCTCTCTCTCTCTCTCTCTCTCTCTCTCTCTCTCTCTATATATATATATATATAGAAGGATACAACCCAGAGAAGTAAAATTATATTACATATATGCAGAAAGAAGAAATTTCTGCTTAATAATTAAATTCATGGGATCCGCAATTTTTCAATTTGGGCCAACCTACACTGTTAGTCTACTGCACTGTACACACCCACTCTACACATGGCATGTCTGCATGTCAATCCAAACTTTCCAAATCGTGGATGAGGAATAGTCCATAAATCAAACTAATCAGAAGATCTGCCAATTGATGACCATCAAATGGATGATCCAAAAGGCAATGGTCAACAGCCAAAATCAGATGATTAAGAAAATCCAATTGGCACAATACTTGGGCTATCCTCCATGCATGATGGAGCCACGATTTGGACAGATCAACATATGGGATTGCTAATGCTCCCTTATGGTGTCTCTAACGACAACATTGCATAGCATTTTCAAATTACATCTCAAATGGCAATATTTCAAAAACCAATTAATCTAGCAATTACCACAACAAACACCAGAAATTGCAAGAAAATGTATTGAATTCTAGTAATTTCCCAAAACAATACATAGAAGCTTCAATTCCCACTTGCTACAAACACGAAGAAAGCAATATGAATTCCATTACATTGAAACCGAAATTTTTCTTGAAGAAAAACGCAAAGGCTTCTAATTCATCGAAATTTCACTACTCCAAAGAACATTTCATCGACCGACAACAGGAAACAGTTCTAGTTCATGATCACAACTAAAATCAAACGATAATCATCACAATCAAAAGATTAACGATTTACTACGGATAACCTAAACTTCGACGGATCTAAAACGGGAAAAAGGCGATTCAGTTCCGAATTTCCAGAAAATTAATCAAAATAGCAAAAAAAATCCACATATTCGAAAATCTCACGAAGAAAAACTAAAAACAAAAAGAAAATCCAAAAATCTAGGGAAAACATAAAAAATACAGCAAAAAATTGGTAAAAAAGAGAGAAAATGAAACGCGGAAGATCAAAGACAGAGAGAGACAGAGATTTTAGAAATGCTTACACAATGTAAACCTTCGTCGCCATTAAAGAAGCTTTCGGAGTCTCTCTCTGTCTCTCTCCGTCTCTCTCTCTCTCTCTCTTCTCGCCTGGAGAAAAAAACGGAGAAGAGGGAGGGGTATTTATATTTCCGTCAGAGCTGAACTGAGGATTATTTTAAAAAACTGGTTTTATTTAATTAATCGAGATTAGTGGGTTAACTAAGGTATAGTGGGAGTTCTCTGCTGGGGAGCCTGGAGATGAGGACAAACCATCCTCGACCCGAGGATTTCGCGACTATACACGGGTTTTCATTTCTGGCAAGTGGATCTCCTTGTTTGATGATCTAAGCCGTTAGCCTGCTTCTTCCTACGTGAATGGACCATTTTCCTTATTTACTTCTGTTTTTGGCCAAGGAATAGACGGTTATGAAGAAAAATAGAGAAACGATCCATATTCAGCTTAAGAAGGAAATGAGTTTGGTGGCTATTTCTTTAATCCGTTAAATTTACGGCAGAATCAATAGATCAATGGTCTGGATTACCGTAAATTGACTTTCCTTGTCAGGAGTAAAAAGCCAGAGTATAATCCTTCGGCTCGCGTAGCCTTTTTTTTCAATGGAGGCTTGCGAGTCAACAGCATCTCGGTTGACACGTGGCAAGCTTCTACGCGAATCAGAACTGTTGATCTGATAGGGAATAATATAAAGTTGATACCGCGCTGGTAAAATGGACGGCCGAAATGGTTGATAGAAAAAAGAGCAATCATCTGTCTGCATTCAATATGAGAGACTAATCCAAATGGATGGCTAGGATTAGAAGTAACCTTGACTCAATAGAATATGATAGTCATGGCCCATAATATCAACAGTTCTGATCGACCTAAATATGTGCCACGTGTACAGTGGAGATGGCAGTGAGAGAGCGAGCCTGCATCTCTGGGAGGCTCTCTTGCTTTTTCTCTTTCTATGATAATGGGAGAGGAGGTTGATGTCATGCATCATCATCATTTGCGTTGAAAATAATGCAGCCATGGATCACCTACGGGCAACCGTACCACAACTTGTCGTACCGTATCATCTTTCCCGTCATTGTGCTTTCTATGTAGACAATCCGTACCATTAAAACTCTAGGACCCACCATGATAATCATATTTCTTGAAAAACAGAGTGATCTAGTAATTAGATGGACCACGCTTTTATACGGATCAGACCGTCGGTTTTCTGCTATCTAAAGGTTTGGCCCACATAATAGGCGTCCTGGATTGATTATTAGTTTCAGTTGATCTTCATTTTGTGACCTACCCTTTCAATGGTACCGATTTTCTATATAATTTTAAACGGTGGTGGAAAATATGGTACGGTACCCCAAGTTGTGGTACCTTAATGCAGGTGATCAGTTCCTTTATTTTTGCGGCCACGAAGCGTCGGACGCGGTTTCGGCGGATCCGGGTACCACCGGCCCATGTGGATCCGTTACTGTGGGGCCATCTTGATGGATTATTTTATATCCATTCCGTAAATCTGTTACACGAGCTCATTTTAGGGCATGAGCCCAAAAATGAAGCAGATCCAAATCTCAAGTGGATCACACCACAGCAAAAGGTGGTGATTGAACAGCCACAATTAAAAACTTTATATGGCCCACCATTATTTTTATTTGCCATCTAAACAGGTTGATAAGGTCACAAAGACTTAGATGAAGGGAAAACAAAAATATAAGCTTGATCCAAAACTTCTGTGGTCCTAGTAAGTTTTTAACGGTGAGAATTTGATCAACAATGTTTTTGTGGTCTGGTCCACCCGAGAATTGGGTTTGCTTCATTTTTGGGTTCATACCTTAACATGAGCCGGCAAAACGTGTGGACGGTGTGGATATATAAAACCGACATACATCACGGTGGGCCCACAGACACGGTTGGTGGTTCCCCGGATCCACTGAATCCGCGTCCCAAAGCGTCCATCACGGACGCGGATTGCCTACGACCCTGAAGTTCCTTCGGTCGGAAGCAAGGAGTGGCCCACTATGATGTTTGTTTGGGAGAAATCCAACCAGTCCAGCCGTTTTTCTATATTATATTATAACACGAGTCTTAGCCAGATTCAAAACTGAAGTGGACCACACGACAGATACAGTAAAGATTGAACGTCCACCGTTGAAACATTTATACGGCCACAGAAATTTTGGATCAGGCTATTATTTTTGTGATTTCAGTTCATCCTAGTGGGAATGGCTTTATGAATTGTTTGGATGTCATATAAATATCACCGTGGAGCCGGAAAGGTTTCAACAGTAAGCATTTCCCTCCCCACGTTTTCCTGTTGTGTGGCCCACTTGAGTTTTGAATCTGACTCATTTTCGGAAAATTGTCCTAATATGATCTAAAAATTCGGATGGACGGGGTGGATTCCTCATAAACATCACGGTGGGCCCACCTCGCTACCGACGCAGGAAATCCAAGACCGTCCATCACGGACAAAAACTTGTGTGACAGACATCTGAGAACACTCCAAATAGTCACATTCATGAAATCGGGACCATTCATCAGATCACCCTGCCATATAGTTACACAGCTCAGTAAACCACATTGATCTTAAGATGCTGACCATTCGATCAGCCAGCAAATAAATAATCGGCCACGTGTCATACATTCTAGGAAATGGGTTTGTAATTTTTCGATAGGGGAATTTCAGTAATAAAAGGTAGGAATCTGGAGCCTGATCAGTGGGGGCATTTTGGTAATTGTATTCATGGGATTTTTTTTTTTTTTTTTTTTTTTTTTTTTTTTTTTTTTTTGGAAGTATTATCAATCTAGAAGGTGGTGGGCCATGGATTTGTGGGCCTGTTGAAATAATGGTACAAATAGGATTGCAACTTACCGGTAATGACATGATAGGGCAGGTGAAGCGCAACATGGGACATTCATATCTCTGCAGTACACGTGGCAGGGTGTTTTGTCAATCTGGCCCACGGTTTAACCATAGCTAGGAAAAACAATTCTAGCCATCCATTTTATAAATTTTGCATACAAAATCCTGACCGTTGAATTTTTTTTTTTTTTCTGCCATTGATTTGAAGGCCACCAATTGGATGACTAGAATCATCCGATTGATGTGATATTTGAACCATATGCCAGCCACCAGGACCAAAATTGGGCCGTAATTGTTACAAAGACTTATAATTGGACCGTTATCATTTCAGACCGGTAATTGGGTTGTATTTGTTTTCCAAACATGCAATCAGATGATAATCGTCACAAGCCTGTAATTTTCTGCTACCTATAATCAGATTGTCATAGTTTTCAAGCTTGTAGAGTATTATTTGACATTTTTGACATTTTAATGTATATTTTATATATAAAATATCATTTTATCACATTTTTTATTGGTAGGTGAAATTCTATTTTAGTGTAAATTTTTACGCCCGGGCATCATCAGCATGTCGACATGCATTATGGGTATAAGAGGTATGCAGTATGTATCCCATCATATGTATATGGGCTCAGCTGTATGTGTATTAATTATACTAGAGAGGATCTTAAAATTGATATAGATAGCCTATAGCTTGTGGTCCACCCTTGATGGACAATCCTCTTAAATCATTATGACAGGATGAACCAAGTCGTATGATCCATGTTAAAGCCTCTTGATATGCATTGATATGCATTGATATGCCATCTTTTAATAGCTCCATCTTTTAGAGTAAGTGGTTACTTGACATGGTATTAGAGCAAAATGACAAATGTTCTTATCATAGGAATTAATACTTCATTTTGATGATCAAGTGCCCGGGAGATAAATTATTTATATTTATTATTGTAAAAAAGACCTTGATATATACCGTCCGCTATATGCAGCCCAATATTAGCGGCTCATCCCTCTCAAATCACTTTAATCCAATATTACTAACCATCGATTAATGGTTATGAAAATGGTCTATCCATATTAATTATGCTAGAAAAGTCTAGGTATTGATATTAACCATTCATTTTGTGGAGCCCACCCTCAATTGAATCCCTCTCACATCACTTGATCGGATGACCCTAACCATCCTGTTAATAATTGGAAAATGAACAGACCATATTGAGTTTATTACAAAATATCTAAAGCATTGTTATGGATTGTCCATGGGAGGCCCTTCCAAATTACTTTTATTGGATGATTGTAACCACCCGATTAGTGGGTTGGGAATGGGTAATCCGTACTGAATATAATACTTCATGTGGACTATCTACCATGTAGGGTCCATGTTTGACTAAAGAGGTCTCTAAAATTATTTTGATGGGATGATCCTAACCATTCGATTAATAATTTGGGACAGCGGACACTCCATACGAAGCATACTAAAAAATTCCAAGCATTGATGTGGACATCCATCATGTATGTCTCACTTACGATTACTTTCTCCTCTGAAATCACTTTCATCAGATGTGTTACACACACAAACTTCCATGTCTTTCTTCTAGAAGTATTCTATTGCTTGATGCAACACAAATGGATAGCAATTTACGGAAGGAAAGCTGATTGGAAGACTCTTGCTTCTTTTCAAATTCCACTTCGTCCCCTTAAACTGTGTAAGAGCCTATTTAGACCCGACCCACAAAATGGGTTTTTCCACAACTTTGTTGGTTGAATAGCCAAAAACCAACTATGGCGAATGAACTTTTTAATGCCTATTTCAATGAGTGGTGAATCAATCGTAGCACTAAAATGCACAACATTAACTATGGCTTGGCTCAAAATAGCATTTGAGGACATGGTGTATTGTAATAGTCACATAAGGGCAACGGTGGCAACTATTACACGTTATGTGGTCGTAGCGGTCGTCATGAAAAAAAAAAAAAAAAAAAAAGAAAGCTTCTTAACTACCATTACAGCCCTATAACCGCCTTAATTAAGGCCTGTAACGGTATATTACAAAGCAAATACAAGTTTTTCAATTTTTTTTAATTAAAAAAATAGATAATAATAACTATTATAACTCATAATGTAAAGGTAACCATGGTAGCCGTCACAATCACTGTTATCATTACAGAATAATTTATTTGAGGATCAAAATTAGAGGATCAAACGCCCGAAGGTTGTGTTGTGAAATGGAGCACCCTTTTACATTTTTACACCTAAAAGTCAATAATTCGAGCTCGAGTGGTGGTGGGATTCTTCATGATCATATTGGGTTTATGATTCCCACTTTTTTTAAGGTTTTATAGTGGATGTGTTAATCCATGATTTTTAGATGGTCCATTATTTTTTCATGTGTCGGTAGCTCCACTAATCCAAGCAATGGGTCCTACCCAATGCACAACTCGAAGGTCACAATTCATAAGCACGGAATGAGGCTTTATGACCCCCACTTGGGAGCTACCGACCACGTGTTCTAAGTTTCCATGTGGTGGTGTTTGGATGAATGTGGGCCTCGCAAATTTTTGCAGTACATTCCTTGAAATTGATATTATAAAAGCTAAGAACTTTCATATAAAAGAAAGCTTGAAATTAAGACTAAATGATGGTTAAAACCAATTAGCATGTATAGCGAATGGAGAGAGGGGAGTGTTTTATAAGACAGAATAAAAGGGTGGAGGAGCTATTGAAAAGGGAGACTTATTTGATACTCTTGCAAAGATGGTTGATACTCAGGTACTTTTAGATTGTACGCATGGAATACATTAACTAAATATATGAAACCATCCTAGACATGGGACACACCTTAGGTTATCCTTGAAAATTCAAATGGAGTTAATGATCCATTAAATATTTACCAATTAGCCAAATGTGGAAACAAATCATAATAATTTCCATTTAAGAGCCATTTAAATCAGGGCCCACAGTTTGTGCATTTTTGTTTGAGTTTTTCTACATGCCAGATGAACAAACTTTTAATGCCTGCATTACTTCAACACACTTCATTGTAGCCTTTAACCATACAAAGTTAGAACAAAAGTTCTAAACTTGCTTATTTGACTCAAAACGACCCTGTCAACTCAACAAGATGTCGAGCTGCGCCCCCGAGAAACTTAGTCATGAGCTTGATTTAGCCTAAACTTGACAAGATTTGTCGAGCCGGCTTGATGGCTCGACTACTCAATACGATGCACGTGACTCGAATGAAGTGAACGACCTAGCCAGGACCCTTCAATTAAAGGAAAGGGAATTTTTTACAAAAACTACCTGCCTAATATAAATTTACATTCTTAGTACCATTGTCAAGAAGGTTTCAATAAGCTACCTCATTGAACTATCTTATAGTATCTTCCGATAGATCTGTCCTTCTATCAAAGGGGTTGGCGGCTTAAATAGGCCCCACTTTGATGTTTACCCTAACCATTAAGTGCGTCAACTCCTATTAGGGTTAGGGTCCAAAACTCAACTCCATTCATGATTTAGGTGAACCACACAATTGGAAATAGTAAACAAGCAATGCTCACCTTCTAAACCGTTTCCCTTGGTGTCACCTACCTTAATCATGTATGCCCTTTATTTTTTAGATCTGAGGCCTAATTAATTTTAGCATGACATCTAGTGGTTAGAGTAGATTTCATATAATTATCATAGTGGGCCTTGTAAAAATCTAGGGTGGAGATCTCTCTCCAATTGTTTCCTCAGGCAAGTCCACTTAAATTAGAAGTTAGGTTAAAATTTTAGCATTAGTCAAGGGTAGGTGAAATTCCTTCTTCTTTTTTTAATTAATATCAATTTTTTTCGTGAACAATGGGGCTGGAGAGGAACTCCCCCCTTGAATTTTTTTTTTTTATTATTTTTTTTTAACAGGGCCCAACATGATATGTATGTGAAATCAACTCTGACCATTAGATCTAAAATCTAAGGTCCAGGGTTGAAAATGTCTTCTAATTCAGGTAGACCACACCAAAGAAGACAGTTGGGAGAGAGATGGCCACCCTTCATTTTTACCGGGTATGCTATGATAATTATATGAAATTCACTCCAACCATTAGATGTCATAAAAAAATCTAGGCTTAGGGCAAAAAAAAAAAAAAAAAGGCTTGTCTATGATTTAGGTAGGCTCTATTAAGAAAAATAATTTCGAGGGTGAGTTTTGACCTCTACACTTGTTTCCAATTGCATAGTTCACCTGGATCAATGATAAGAGTTTAGTTTCAAGACTTGGGCCCAACAAGGGTAGATCTCACGTGAATGTCAGGGTGGGATGACTCGAGCCATCGTTAAAACCTTTTAATCTTTTAAAAAAAATGTCGGGAATGTAAATTCTATGCTAATTAGGAAGTTTTTTTTTTTTGCCAACTCTCTCCCATGAATGTCAACTGGCTCGAGGCTTCCAGTCGACCCAACCCGCCTGAACATGAGCCTGATTTTTTGAACCATAGTTACATTAAAAATGTAATTAGGTACTCACCATCCATATATATATATATATATATATATATATATATATATATATATATATGGTGCTGTTCGTGCTATAGTACATATGAAGTATTACTGCAACATGTGTGGAGACTTCAAGCACCTATACATGACATAGTTGTATGGCAATCCAGATCGTCCAAATCACTGACCTAGGCATAGATGGAGCACTACTGAAAAATTGCAACACGGAGAAGAAAAAAAAAGAAAAAAAAAAATAATCATCTGATTTTTTTTCCCTTCAGAATTGGACCATTCACTATTATGCTTTTAACCATCAAAATTTTTTTTAACCATCAATTTGACAGCCACTAAATGGACGGTTGGGACCACTTGATCACTCTGATTTAGAGATGCACGACCTACAATTTTAGCCGATGGTTTGGATATGCTCATGAGCTCTGCATTTGAAAATGATGAACCACAATATTTTCAAAATGGTGTCAAACTAACAAGGAAGTCTCAGCAGAATGCCAGCAAGGAGTGCTAGCATGTGGCAACGGATGTACGGAGAGAAGGTCTTTACCTATCAAAAGATGTGAGAAGATTCCATCCAGACATAGTGGGCAATTTTATTGGACCACTTCACAGTATGAGGATTAGAACACCCAACCCCATAAGGCCGATCAACTTTCCAACATGCTTTGTCTACCTCATTCATAGCAATTGATGACGCTAGGAATAGCGGCAATGCATAGTTCAATCAAATCTCACCATGCCAAAAATTACTAACTTTTACTTTGACTTTGATGTTGTATTTTATCTACCTACCTTTTTTAACTGACTTTTGGACATGAGTTTAAGATTAAAAAATATTTAAATCTAAAATAAACCACAACACAAAAGGAAGGAAAAGAATTAATTATTTAATTAAAAATGAAATGTCCAAGACTTTTTAAAGCTGCTGACATCTTGAATGAAGCTGATATTTGTGTTTTCCCAACGTCGGGAAGACCTTAAAAACAGGTTGGATGACAAATAAACATCATTATGGCCTTAAGAGGGTTTCCTTGGTGAATGTTATTATACTTACCGTTTTCTATCGTGTGGTCCATTTGAGCTTTAGATGTTTTTCAATTTTAAGCTCATGCCCTAAAATAAGCTGGCAAAATAGATGGACGGCATGGATAAAACATATATATCACAGTAGGCACCATAGAGTTTTTACACCAGGTAGCTACAAGGTGTTGGGTTCACCACGCCATCTGTATCGAAATAGAGGATCCAAGCCGTACATCATAAAGATCCCATCATCTAAATTCGAGTGCACTGAAACAAAGAATGCTCACTCATCGTTTCTCCTCAATTTTGAGGAATAAATTCATGGATGGAAGCACTTTGATTAGAATTCTCAGCAGATTCCATGCCGGCCATCTTCTCCATTTATGCGCTACGCCATGCTTAAAGTGCGGCCCACCGGATGTGTGTTTCAGATCAAGCATCGGATATATGTTGCTGCCAGCACACTCATCACAAGCCGTCCAAAACATTACTCAAGAGTGCACTCGCGGGACAAACATGGAATTTACTCGAAAATGTCAGCGGTCATATGAGCTAGTTCAACACTAAAAAATGAGGTCTTCCATGCACCTAGACAGATATACGGGCAGCAGGTGAATCTGAGACGTGCATGAATGGATCACCTGATTTGTTAATCGCGACGAATTTAAAAATAGGGCTTTTCCCAAGGTAAGTTATCATGCTTCTGGGTGTATTGGTTCGCGTGGACAGTACGATTAATTGGTCGATCTGAACCGTCCATTTAGTCCAGAACAGATGTGATGCACTAACATGCGAAGATTGCAGCGATCCTATTAAATTTCATTAATCAAACAGTCAATACTTATTGGACCTAATTTTTAATTAATATGCTGGTGTCCATTTTCTTCATGCTGTTGATTGGATGGACGGTCTGTTAGATCAGCCCATCGGTTCCAGCTTCTGATGTTCGCCTAGGTAGAGTGGGTAGGGCCAAATGGACGGTCCATATCAATGATGTAGACTGCCCCATGTTGTCGCAAATGCAGCTACGTGCATGCAAAGGTTCCTCAGGCTGGATCCACTACACTGTGGTGTGTGGGACCCACATGACGTGTTCATGATATCCAATCCGTCCATCATGTGAGTACCCGCATGTCTCTTCAACTTCCATAACTCAAGCCGGTATAAAAAAAATACCTTAGGCCCCCACACAATATGAAAGGTTTTTAATGGGGAGCATCCCATGCCAACTGCTCACTATGGTGTGGCCCACTTGAGTTTAGCATTATTTTTGGGTGACATCGAGAACCAGGCGAGGGGCCATGATGAACGGATTGGATGTCATGCACACATCATGATTGGCCCCACACACAACAATGTAGGTTAGCTTAACCTACCAAGCTTTGCACTGGATCCAACCTCAAGGTTCATCTGCCGACCGGATCATTTTTCAAGAGAAGATTGATAAACGTCTATGAAATATTGTTTTAGGATTAGGTATCAACCGTTGGATGACGCATGACGAAATTGAGTCCGCCAGACTGTAGCATATGATGGCTGCGGTCGTGTATTAATTTTCTATGTAAGAGACAAGTCATCAATGAATGAGATCTAAGAATATCCACGACCCTGGCCCCTCCTTGACTTCCTCAGGTAGAGCTGTACACTAGTCGGGTTGAATTGAGCATCATCTTGCTCCGCACTTGATTGGAACCCACCTACCCCTACTCGTTACTTGGCTCTACTGGGTCGAATCAAGCAGGCCTGCTCGATCAACAGACCGAGGGAGTTTGAGTTGATTTCGAGTTGAGCCGAGTCCAAGTTTGATTCTTTCGAGCTAAGTTTGAGTTTGTGTTTTAAAGCAAGGGTCATCCGAAATTTCATGAAAATGAGGAGGGGGTTACCGGCGTCGACAAACGGGCGGGGTTGAGAACAGAGGTGGCCAACGACGAGCGTGCAGGGCGACTGAGAACAGTGGGTGGTCGACGTCGTGCGGGCGTGAAGCGAGCAGAGTGAGAGTGGCCGGTGACGAGCAGGCAAGGTGGGAGTGGTTGGCGAAGAGCGGGCAAAGCGAGGGTGCCTGGCGTCAAGTGCATAAAGTGAGGGTTGCCGACGTGGAGTAGACCGACGTCGAGCTCAGAGAGGAGGAGGGTCGGTTAGGATTAGGGTTTGAAAAAGAGGGCGCTCGGGTAAGTAAAAGGTAAAAATATAAAAATGATTAGGATAAAAAAAAAAACTTATATATAGTACAGCTCCAAGCAGAGTCGAATCAAATTGAGCCGAGTTCGAGTCTATAAACGAGTCGAGCTGAATCGAACATGGCCCTGCTTGAAGCTCGCTCGAACACATTCGAGCATCAGAAATTTGACTCAACTCGACTCAAACTCACTTCCGATCTGGGCCAAGTCGAGCATTTTCTGAGTGAGTCGAGCGAGTTTTTCGAGCTTACTCAACTCGTGTACAGCATTACCCTCAGGTGGAACCACTGGATTTATATGTGTGGTCCACCCTGCAGCAGCCCATTGGATAAGTGAAAAGACAGTATCTATACTATGAGAGATACCTGAAAAATCATGTCCGCCAGATGTTTAAATAGTAATTAAGCACCTAAGCTGATCGATGGTTGGGATCGATTGTTCGGTCAACCACACCGTAAAATAGAAGATTGCACACATCGTTATGCCCGATCGATGATGACCGTCTCTGGACCACACCATAGATGGGCCATGATGCAAGAAGTGCACTCATCAGACGGATAGATGCTCCAATGATGTAACATTGGCATGATGGCCCAACCATGTGAGAGGCCATTAGATCACTGATCTGGACCGTTGAACTGCTATGGAGGGATGATAGGGAACAGTTTAAGGTGTCCTCCAAAGACACCATATCATATGGCATTATCAATTAGGGAATTCTTTCCACAACAAAACAACCCAAGCGTCCAAGACAAAAATGATTCAATAAAATAAATAAATATAAGGGTTGTAATCAAGGTTTATAGTAACGGCACCGTCGTTACCTTTACAACGAGGAGTGTAACAGTTACTATGGGGTTGTAACAGCCATTATGGTTAATTTTTTTAATTGAAAAATGAATTCAAAAGACCTATTTATATTGGCATGTAAGAGATTATTATCGAGCCATTATGACTCTTACAGCGGTTGCAATGGCCTTTATAGGTCCTTTTTTCCGTAAAAAACTGTTATGTGAAGATGTTTAGATGAAACAAGATGTTTGTGTTTTCCTTGTGTTTGGGTATTTGAGACATTATGCACAATTTGGATGACAAATAAATATCATTGTGGGCCATAGGAGGGTTTCAACAGTGGATGCCATTATCCCCACTATTTGCTGTCGTGTGGTCCACTTGAGCTTTGGCTGTGCTTCAATTTTGGGCTCATTCCCTAAGATGAGCTGGCAAAATGGATGGACGGCATGGATAAAAGACATACATCATAGTGGTGCTATTGATCCTTACACCAGGAAGCTGCAAGGTGTTGGGTTCACCGTGCAATCTGCATCAAAATAGAGGATCCAAGCCGTACATCATGAAGATCCCATTGTCTAAATCCAAGTGCATGCTCATTCGTGGTTTGTCCTCAATTTTGAGGAATAAATTCGTGGATGGAAGTGATTTGATTAGAATTCTCCGCAGATTAATTAATTGCAAGCTAAGGGGTCGTTTGGCCCCATGGATTTGGGGGGATATGAAATCCCCTAGTCTGTTTGGTACATAAAGCAACCGGGGCAGTTTCAAATCCACTCCATGAGGGGTTTGAAATCCAAGATTACATCTAATATCCATCCAAGAGTTACATGTGTAACATGTGTGTCACTAGGTTACTAATTTATTGGGCACATGACCCACTGATTATATCCCAAAACAATCAGATTATCAACTGCATCATTAAAATTATTTTAATAGGATGATCTGCACCATCCAAACATTGTCCATCTAAATCAATGGTTAAAAATTGTTGGTTAGTCACACAAATGTGATCTTGAGCTTGTGTCCCATTTGAAACTTGGAATTTCATCATTATTGGCCAAAGTATAACCAGCTTATTACAACCATTGTGTTAAATGTTACATACGTATACTAATTTGGGATATTAAAGTTGATTTAATAATTAAATTCAAACCTACTTAAATATCATAGTTTTGGACTATAGGGGATTCCAAATCCAGAGTGCGAAACACAATCCAGCTCCAAACACAGCCCTAGACCTGAGGTATGGATAATGATGATTTACAATGTATTTTCCTACTCATCTTTCAGTAATAACATCTTATGTTTTCTGTGCACAGACATGGAGAAGAGTGTGTATTTTTTGTGGGGCCCACTATGATATACATGGATTATCCACTCCGTCCATCCATTTTGAGAAGTAATTTTAGTGCATGAATCCAAAATTAAGGTACATCCAAAACTTAAGTAGACCAGGCCACACGAAATAGTGGGTTGAGTGCCTACTGTTAAAAACCTTTTACAACCACGATTTCTTATGGTGTGGGCCACTTGAGATTTAGATTTATCTGATTTTTTTCTAATATCCTAAAATGTTTCAATAAAATAGATGGACGATGTGGAAATGTCACGGACATCACAATGGAGCCCGCGAATGTACACTAATCCTTTTCAATGTCTTTTTACATTAAAAAATAGCCGTTCAATCAACAAAAAGAAATAATAATCATTACCTTTTTACACCTACTAACCTCCACTTAGCCTGTTTACAAGGAAACAAACACGCCTAAGCTTCTTCGTTTCTTGGCTACGCCATGATTAAAGTGCGGCCCACCAGATGTGTGTTTCAGGTCAAGCACAAACATAGGTTGCTGCCGGCACACGCATCACAAGCCGTCCAAAACACTAGTCGAGAGTGCACTCGCGGGGCGAACACGGAATTTACTCGAAAATGCAGACTCCCTCATTTTCGCATGAGCCAGTTCAATACGGACGGGGCGCACCGGATCCCCCGGATCCACCCAGGTGGGTGGATCCCTTACCGTGCCGTCCATTGTGTGATATGTTTTTATTACATCCACGCCGTCTATTCATTTTGAAAACTCATTTTGGAGCATGATTCAAAAAATGAAGTAGATCCAAATCTCAGGTGGACCATAATACAGTAAACAATGGTACTCAACCATTAAAATCTTCTCGTGGGTCACAAAAGTTTTTGTTCAAGCTGAAATTTGTTTTGTATCTTCGTACAGGTCTTTGTGACCTTTTAAACAGGTTGGATGGAAAATAAACATTCCAGTAGCCCCCATGAAGTTTTTAATGGTGTGGATTCAACCACTACTATTTCAGGTGGTATGGTCCACCTAAGATTTGTATCTTCTTCATTTTTAGGATAATGCCCTAAAATGAGCTTTCAAAATGCATGAACGGTGTAGATGTAAGGTACATACATCACAGTAGGATCCACCGACTTCAGTGCATCCGGGGATCCACCCAAACCGCGCCCTATACAGACGCGGATTAGCTACTGACAGGTTGAGTAGCTATATGGCTACTGATGTGACGTCACCAACTTATATGGCCCAACCTTATGCATGTGTTGTATCAACACTGTCCATATCCATTTGGAGAGATCATTTTATGACATGAACTAAATAATGAGACAGATTCAACGCACAAGTGACCCCGCCAAAGAAAACAGTGGGGACAGTGATGCAACCGTTGAAACCTTTCTAAGGCCCACCATGATGTTTATTTGAGATCCAACCTGCTCATAAGTTCATACAGACATGGAATAAGGTAAAACAGAAATGATTGAAAACTTCTGTGACCCCAAGAAGTGTTTAATGGGTAGGAGATTAATCCCCACTGTTTTCTTTGGTGAGATCCACTTGAGCTTTGGATCTGCCTGATTCTTTGGATCATGCTATAAAATTCTCTCCACAAATGGATGGACAGTGTGGATAGCCCACAGTGACGTCACTTCAGTAGCGAGATAGCTACTCAACCTGTCAGTAGAGGTGGGCAACGATCCGGGCCGAGCTGAGTTAGCCCTAGTTCGGTTTGGTTTGTTTTTGGACCACCGCAGTTTGTGGATCGGTTTGGTTTGGGTTTCGGGCCGACCCATGTGGCCCGAGTTTGGTTTGCTCCAGAAAAATCTGGTTTGAGTCAGGATCGGCTTGGTTGAAAATTTCGAACTGGGCCGGGCCGAGTTCAAACAGGTAGTGGCTCTTTTTTTCCTTATTCACTTAAATAGAAAAGAATTTGAAAAGTTAGAAAAGAAAAGTACAAACATATCTTACTATATGATGTTTAACATCCTCCAAAAGAGTGCACCTTCAAAATAGACATGTAAGAGTATTTTCCAAACAAAAGTACAAAAACATAATTTTACAAGTGCAAGGAAACAATGTGCATTCATGTATATGTATTATTTATTGTCCATGTCATCATTTATATGTATTATGAATTATCCATGTCATCCATCTGTTTTACATATCATTTTAGGACATGATCCTAAAATGGAATCATATCCAAAGCTCAAGTGGATCACACTACAGGAAACAGTGTGCTTATAATCTATGAGCTGAATCAAACCGTGCTGAATCAAATCGAGCTTCGAGCCGAGCTGAGCCGAGCTGGAACTGCCCTAGTTTGAGTTTGGTTTGTTTTTTCAAACGAGCTTGACTCGGAGGCTTGGTTTGGCTTGAACTTCCATTCGAACCAATCCAAGCCGAGCTTTTTCGAACCAATCCGGGCGAGCTTTCGAGCTGGCTTGGTTTGTGCCCAGCTCTACCTGTCAGTAGCTTTCCATGGAAATCGGATTGCTCTTATCGTGCAGAGTAAACTCAGTTGGGCCCACCTAGAATGTATGTGCTTTATCTATTCCATCCATATGTTTTTCCAGCTCATTTTAAGGGTTGAACCCAAAATTTAAGCATATCAAAATCTCAAGTGGACCATGCCACAGGAAATGGTGGATGCAATGATTTCCACCGTTGAAACCTTCCCAGGCCCCACAGTGATGTTTATTTGTCATCCAACCTGTTCATAAGATCACATGGACATGGATGAAGGGAAAACAAAAATTTCAGCTTGATCCAAAACTTCAGTGTCCCCCGAGAATTTTTCAATGGTAGACATTTAGTTCACACTTTTCCTGTGGTGTGGTCCACTTTAGATTCTGATATGCTTCATTTTTTGGAACCATACCTAAAATTATCTGTTAATATGGATGGATGGAGTGGATGAAATACATAAATCATGATGGGCCCCACAGAGTTTACTCCACATGCTTAGCGTGCAGAGTTACTCACTACTCAATTCGCTTCCCTTTCCATGCACCTTGACAGATATACGGAAGGGCTCTCAATGGACCGGGTCAGATCCGAGCTCCCGATTATCTCGAAATTCATATAATGCAGATTTGAATTATAAAATAGGTCTGATTATTTAAATGGACCAGATTTGGATCTTAAAATAGGTCTGATTACTTAAATAGACCAGATTTGGATTCACATAAACATATCCGAGCTGGATCCGAATCCAATCTAAATCCGACTCATTGTCACCTTACTGTACATGTTACATTCATGTTGGCCATCCGTTTTCCAAATTATTTTATGCCATGTCTCAAAATTGAGACATGACATGCCACTCTCAGGTCCATCATATCATAGTAAATAGTGTGATTTGCATCAATTTTTCTACTAAATTAAATATATTATATTCTATATTCTTTTAGATTTGTAATGGGGTGGATTCAGACGTAGATCCGACCCGAATATGATGGTTATATGGATTTTGGATCGGAAATGGATCTAATTATTTATAAATGAATTGGATATGGATATCACCTTTTGAATATGAGTTCGATCTGAATCCGTCAACAGATATTTGGACTTGGAGCTGGATCCAACTGGATCCGATCCAAATCCGACCCATCAAGAGCCCTAATATACAGGTAGCGGTAAGTTATCAGGCTTTCTACATGTATTGGTTTGCGTGGACAATCCAATTAGTTGATCTGAACTGTCCATTTGGTCCAGAATAGATGTGATGCGCTACCATGCGTAAGTTGCACTGATCATATTAAATTCCATTAATCAAATTATCAAAATCTTATTGCATTGGCGTGAGAAATCCACCCTGTCCATCCGATTTGTGGGCTTATTTTAGGACGTATGGTTAAAGAAAAGAGGCGGATCCTAAGCTCAAGTGGGCCATATGAGAGGAAACAATGGGGATTCAATGACCATAGTGGAAACATTCTTATGACCCCAAAGTTTTGTATCATGCTAAGTTTTTGTGTTTTCACTTCTTTGCGTGGGAATGACCTTAAACGGTTTGGATTGATTCGCACTTAAGTATTGGATCCACGTCAATTTTTTAATAGCATGTCCTAAAAAGAGCTCACAAACTGATGGACGGTGTGGATTTTTCACAAAAAAAACTTCTTGCAAAAGGCTTTCGCAAGAAATCTGCGTCCCTTTTTATAGTTCACATGACGTTTTTATAAAAAAATGCTGATTCAATGGCTCTATAGATCTGTACGTTCTCCTTCTTTCATCTAACCATTTGTGTTTAGAGACCGTCTTAGGTGAGACCCCGTGCTCAACTAAGAGGTGTGGCCGTTATCGTGGGGTTATTGTGGGGCCTATCTTTATGTATGTATTATGTATCTACTCTATCCATCCATTTTTCCATATCATCTTAGGTTATTATCCAAAAATTGAAGCAGGTACAATTATCAGGTGGACCATACCATAAGAAACAGTGGTGATTGACCATCCTACCATTAAAAACTTCTTAGGACACGCATTCATGTTTCCTAAGTGTTTATTTACCATCCAATCTGTTGATAAGGTCACATGAGCCTGGATGAAGGGAAAAACACAAATATAAGCTTCATCCAAAACTTCTATGGCCCATTAATGATCAATCACCACTATTTCCTATGTTATGGTCCACCTGATGATTAGATATGCATGCTTCCTTTTTAGTATAATCCCCTATCTGGAAAAATGGATGGACGGCGTTGATACATAATAAATACATCAAGGTGGGCCCCACAGTAACCCACGTTAAGGGTTGCACCGTCTTGGGTGAGGCCAGGGTCTCAGTTAATTAGGGATGAAAGTTGGGCGGGTTCACTCATGACCAGTTGGGTTTGGGGAGGAAATATTGAACCAATTAGGTTATGCAAACACTAACCTAATAAAGCTTGGGTCGAGCTTGGGTTAAGGTCTTGGGTTGCCTGACCCAACCTGAACCCAATCTAAATACAAGTTATTTATAATTTTATTATAATTTAGTTATGTAAACTTATTAGTTTAGAATACTTTAGTAAGTAAACTTATAATGCTTGGAATTTGATATGCTTGGGTGTTAAACAATAAATTATCTTATGTTTTAGCTTATTTGTTTAGAAAAATTGAAGTTTTTTTGTAATAAATAACTACATACATAATTATTAAAGCCATAGGTACAAAAAAATAAGACGTGTATTGAAACATAATAAACTAATGTAATAACGAAAATATTAGCATGTATCAACCCGATCAATCTTACATATGTCTGCTTGGGTTGGGCTTGGGTTGAGAATTCCCAACCCAAGGTTAGGTTGGGTTGAGTTGGATTAGGGGTGAGGTATAGGAACCTTGGGTTGGGTTAGGGTTGAGCACCAACCCGACCCAACCCGTCCGACTTTCAGCTCTACACCTAATCCGCTCTCCTGTGTTTCCACCCTTGATCGGACGGTTATCATTATCTTATAACGCTAAAAAAGTGACTACTTAGAGACAGAATCAGTCCAAGGTCAGGCTAGCTGAATGCATGCCTTCGGTGTATGATTGGACCTAATTTTTAATTAGTATCTTGGCTGTCCATTTTCAATGCTATTGATTGGATGGACGGTCGGTTAGAATCAGCCAATGGATTCGCTCTTCTGAAGTTCAACTGGGTGGTAGAATGGGTAGGGCCAAATGAATCGTCCCTATCAATGATGCAGGCTGCTGATGTTGTCCCAAACGCTTCTACGTGCATACAAAAGATAACCCGGGCTGGATCCACTACAATGTGGTGTGTGGGACCCACATGATGCGTTCACGGTATCCAATCTGTCAATCATGTTATTCCTCTCATGTTCTCCTCGGCCACAAAAGTCCAGGCCGATCCAAAACTTAGGTGGGCCACACAATGTGTAATAAAGAGTAGAACCTCTAAAATCGTGAGGTGTGGTCCACCCGAGTTTCAGAAAGGCCAGATACTTTCGGTGTCTATTTATCCCCGTGGAGCGCATCTTATGAATGGATTAGATGTCGTATCCAAAATACCGTAGGCCCCACACACAATATTGAAGTTTTTTTAATGGGGAGCATCCCATGCCAACACTTCTCTATGGTGTGTCCCACTTGAGTTTTGGATCGGCATGTTTTTTGGGTTCCATGTAGAACCTTGCAGGAGGCCATGATGGACGGTTTGGATGTCATGTATACGTCACAATTGGCCCCATACACAACAATGTAGGTTAGCTTAACCTACCAAGCTTTGTACTGGATCCGGCCTAAGGTTCTTCTGCGGACTGGATCATTTTCAGAGGGAAAAGATTAATAAATATAGATAAAAAAATATATTGTTTGACAATTAAATATTAACCGTTGGATGAAATTACGTACGCCAGCCTGTGGCATATGATGGCTGCGGTCGTATATTAATTTTCTATGTGCCGCGAGACAATTCATTAACGAGTGAGAACGAGGAATATCCATCGTCCCATGCAAAAGGCCCAGCACCACCTCATTGACTCCCTCATGTGGTCCATATTGCAGCAGTCCATACGACAGGTGAAAAGGAGGTATCTATACTGCGAGAGACACCCGAAAAATCGTGCCCGCCAGAGGTTTAAACAGTAATCACCTATGCTGATCAATGGTTGGGATCAACCGTTCGGTGGACCACAGAATAGATGGGCCATGATGCAAAATGTACACTAATCAGACGGATAGATGCTCGAATCAGTTAACATTGGCATGATGGCCCAGCCATGCGAGAGGCCATTAGATCGCTGATCTGGATCGTTGAACTACTATGGTGAGATGAGAGGGAACACTATTTAAGGTGTCCTCCAAAGATCTTTAACACGTGTTCCACCCTCTGACGTAAGGGGCCTTCATTGAATCACGACCCCACCTTCAATGGCTTAGATAAAACGAGAAAAGACAGCTGCCACGTCGAATCAACAGTTTCCCACGAGACTAATTAGCGGCTTGGATCTGTCACACATGCGCCAAATGTGCAGCGAAGGCATTCCTTAAGCCCATTTTAGTTTGGACCACTGACGTATGCATCTTCAATCTTTTTTTTTTTTTCCCCACCAATTTCGTGGTTAGGACCGTTCGATCAGTTGGACTTTTGGACTTGGCTCCATCCGAAATGGACACGACCGTTTGGACGGTCCGGATAGCCTTACATGTATGCAACTTTTACGGTACAATATAAGTTCTCCAGATAGAAAAGAAAAAATGTTATAATACTCATACAGACTATAGTAATCATATTCATCCACCATATGCACGGCAAGTGTGGGCATTGATCCAGAGCGTACAATTCATGGGCCCCATTTTGAATGGGCCATAACCCAGAGATCATCATCACCATCCAATGATAGTCATCAAATGGCCGTCTAAGAGAACAAATTGCCCAAATCCCATGAGCATCTGATGGGTATGACTCTTGGGCCATTCCCAATCGTGGACCGTTGGATCAACGCTTACATACACCAAATCTATGGTGGACCTTCGCATGAGGATGGTCCATGATTAATACCACTTGCTCCTTAGAGTTGCTCACATGCGCATGGGCTCTAATGATACATGGTCTACAGGCATCATCACTGATATGTGCCATGATATGATACGGTAGAGGAAAAAACCGAATGTGGTGCATTCCTCAGTCTACAATACACGTGGCAGGATGATTTACCGTTTAGAAGTGACCATCTCTTTGCCTAGTCTTCTGATAGTTAGTTTGAATGATCATATCCGTCCGATCAGTTGCCTTAAAATCAACGGTGGAAGACAAAACAGTAATGATCAAGATTCACTGTGTAAAATTGGTTAAAAGTGATGGATAGAATTGTCTCATAGGTATAATTTATAAAATAATAGGCCATATATGAATGAGATCGATAGATGAACGGTCTGGATTCGTAAATAGACATGCCACGTGGGCTGTAGAAAAATGGGTCTACCATACTCCAGTTCTCCCGCTCTACCATATCATCTCCCATCAATACCTACTTCTAGCATGCGATTTATCATCTCTATTCGCATTTCAATTTCATCCCATTTACGCATAAAACGTAATTATTAGACTTCTCTAATTGTGAATTTTTTTTTTTCTTGAATCCCCCAACACCACAATGATTCTCCACCGTCCAAGTTATGCACAGGGATGGCCCATTTTTAAACACGTGGCACCGTTGAGATGTTTTTTTAATGTTTGGTTGACCACCTACTTTTGGACGGGAACCGAAAGGCACTGCCAAATGTCTACAAAATATCCATCGGTTGGAAAGTTGGTATCATTCCATCGAGCCGATTTCGGCCATGGCCCACTTAAGAAGTGAACCATGATTGGCCAATCTGGATTAGAGGCATGTGTACGGACCAGATTCTGATGGTTTGGACACCAACTCAGACAGACAGTCTTGTTTGTTTTGCCTTTGTCGGCACTCGGGCTCCAGCGTGTGTCGCAGCACGTTGGGCCCACATGCTTAGTGTTATGATGATCCGAACCGTCCATGTTGTGGAGTCTACGATGTATAGAAAACCATGTGAAAATCAAAGGTTAGGATGATATGTGAAACTTGGTTACAGGGTAATAGCTTAGCTATTGTGGTAAAGAGAATATGGACAGTTTAAATTATTAGAGCATCTCGGCATGTGGGCCCCAGTTGGTGGTGAGACACTGGCACTAGGTGAATGCTGAGTCACGGGAGAGGCAGAACAAAGCCGACGGAGGACAGTTAGCTGATGTACAGTGGTCCCGGTCATTAGAAAATGTACGGTTGGCTTGCTGATGTGCATGATTCCGTTCAAGGGATCTATGGTCCCGTGATCCAAACCGTTGATATGATGAGATACTTGATTGATGATGGCTGTATGAAAAGTCTTCAAGACTGGAAGATTCTAACCCTTCAATAATGGTCCAGAGAAGGATAGTCGAGTAGACCGTCCATATTCACAGTAAAATAGTCCAGTGATCAAAGATTTGAAATAATTCAATCTAGGAAATATTTTGGATGTCCCCAATTCATGTTAAAGCCCATCCTATAAATGATTTAGATTATTTATTACATTACTATAATGGGTGTTCAAACCCATAACCTCTGTGTGGAAACTCTTGTGAGTCTACGACTGAGGCATAGCCATTGGTGCAACATATATGATGGATGTAACTTAATGAATGGCCAGGATATGGGTGTTACCCTTATTGTGTGGGGCCCACCTTGATGATTTTTTCGTACATCCACGTCACCCATTCATTTTGTCAGCTCATTTTAGGAGGATAACACGCCACCCAACCATTTTGTCAGCTCATTTTAGGAGGTTATCCCTAAAATTTAAGCAAATCCAACTCTCCGGTGGACCATTCCACTGGAAGAAGGGATGAAGGATCATTAAAAGATTTTTGTGGACCACAAAGTTTTGGATCAAGTTGATCTTTGTATTTATCCTCCATGTAGGTCTGGTTCACCTAATCAATAGGTTGGATGGCAAATAAACATTATGGATCTGGTATATGGTGTAGCTTAGAAAGTTTTTAAAGGTAGGTATTCAATTACCACCATTTCCTATGGTGTGGTCCACCTAAGATTTGGATCTGCTTAATGTTTGGAACCAAGTTCTAAAAGTAGCTGGAAAAATGAATGGATGGCGTGGATGTACAACAGACCATTAAGGTGGGGCTGTTACCCAGGTAACACCTAATCCGCTGCCCCATTCAACATCCACCCATAACTTGATGATTGGAAGGTAAATCAGTTATGATAATTAACATCATCCAATGAATTATATTTCTTGCATATTCGTTTGATATATCTTTTATGTATTCTCATTTATTTAATTTATCTTTTGTACATCTCTATATAAATCTTACTCAAGCAAAGTAACTATATAGAAAATCAGTGAAGAATTCTTTAATTTTGCCTATGGGATATCTGAACGGTTTGTAAGGTGGCCCTCAATGATAAGATAAATATCTGCCAAAACCAGGACAATTTGCCCATATGGTGGCAAGCTGCACATTTATGTTGAATGCAGACGGTTGGCAATCTTTTTTTTTTCTTCTTTTTTTTCTTTTCTCATGGGTTAGTCCACACACCCAATTGTTAATACACCCACTCACCCCTGTTAGTCACATCACAATGTTAGCCACCCCTACCATGGAATCAGTACCATAACCTTGAAACAAGGCTATCTTCACTCATTCTGCCACTTGAGCCAGCAATGGTTCCTCTTGAGTTGGGTTAAGGTGGTTTTGTTTGTTTTTTTTTGGGCTAGTACACACCATTGTTGATACACCCACCCAGCTGTTACTCACACAGCAATGTTGGCCAATCCCATTTGGGAATTGATACCAAGTCCTCAGTGCTGAAACCAGGCTACCTTCACTCAATATACCACTTGAGCTATGGATCCAGGCTACCTTCACTCAATATACCACTTGAGCTATGGATCGGGATGTTAGGTTAATTAAGATAAGGTTGGAGTTTGGGGATGATGCGAAAATGAGTGACCCAAACCTAACCCGTTTACCAAACAAGTTAAAAATATAACAGGTCAATTCAAATTCAAGCCACCTAACACTTTTAATTAAAAATTAGAAAAATATTGTCATTTTTTGTATTAAAATATAAAAATATTATTACGTATTTAGAACTCTTAATTAATATTAAATTAAAATTTTACTATAATATAATTTATAAACATTATAATCAAGTTGGCAATCTTTAATAACATTGTATGATACCATCACATGCAGTGAGATAGAAGTACCACAAGGTTACACTCAAACCAATCCCAAACTCATAATCATGAATTCAAACAAACTCACTTAATATGAGAGTTAAGACACAGCCACTCTCAACTCGTAAAAAACGGGTGGACCCAAGACCCAGGTTGAGGGCTCAGGGCCGGATTCAGGTTGATAGAATGGTCAGGTCAGGTGTTGCCACACTATTCGGAAGTGCACTTGCCTGTGATGTATGTCTTATCCATTTTTTCGGATCATTTTATTGCATTAAACAAAAATTGAAATAAATCCCTAGCTCAAGTGGACCACACCACAGGAAATAGTAATGATAATGATGTCCATCGTTGAAACCTTCTTAGGGCCCACAGTGATGTTTATTTGTCATCTAAACCGTTCATAAGGTCACAGAGATATGGATGAAGGTTTAACACAAAAATAGGCTTGATCCAAAACTTTTGTGGGCCCAAGAATTTTTCAATGTAGACATTCAGCTCACACTGTTTCCTCTGGTGTGGTCCACTTGATCTTTGGATATGCTTCAAGTTTGAGCTCTTCTCTTAAACTGAGCTCATAAAACGGATGGACAGCGTCGATAAGACACATACCTAATGGTGGGACCCACAGTTTACTCAGTACGCTATTGAGTAATTCAGTGCGCAATCCGCTCCCGTGGATTCAAACTAAAGCAAATACGATCATCATCATGTGGACCACATTTATAACCATCGGTCAAATTCTGACCGTTCATTTACATTATCCATGTTTGGCCCACCCAACAATAATCATGGACGGTCTCGGTGATGTTTAAAAAATTAAAGGGTTTAAATCACTCAATCTAAGTGTATTTTTGGGTATCCTCAATCCAAGATGTGGCCCATCATATAAACAGTTTGGATCATTAAGAAAGACTCAGATCCAACGGTTAATGTCTAGATGTACTTCATGACAGCACGTGGGAATGTAATATACCAAACCTCAGCTTCTCATTCTCACACGCGCCACGCACTTGTCAGTTTGGTGTAAGCGTGTGAAGGACCCCTTTCACCTTAGTGGTTAAAAGGTGGATTGCATGCATCTATTGCTGTCCGTTTTAATGTTGTGGTGAGGTGTGGGCCCCACAACCATGAGTGTGAAAGCTATCTTTTGGTCCACGACTTGCTGGCAATGATACTCAACCGTTTTGCGTGTTTGAAATACCACGCCATGCTCCCTCCCACCCTCATTTGCCGGTGGGCCCCACCCATACACATTTGCCAGTGGGCCCCACCCCCCATGAACCCTCCTCCATCTCCCATCACGCTCTCTTCTGTTTTTCCTGTTTGGCTTTTGGGAGGATGGAATGATGTGGTTCTTTTCATTTGAACTGCTTATACACGCATTCGCTCGCGTGAGATTCATGGGGGTACATAGTACGCGTGCCAACGTAGTACACGTGTGGAAGATCCAGTCCATTCATTAGGTTGAGGAATGATACTCGCCTATAATTTAGATTGGTAGGATTATCAGATGGACCAAAATTGCATGAATGAAATGGATTGCTAGAAAAAAAATTATCGAATTGTCCACAATCAACATAGTCGTGTGATCTCTCTGATCAGCGACTCACATTAATTTCATTCTATGGTATTGATAACATTATCTCCCACCTGATGAATGGGCCAGAGCATACATACGTGTGCTATGTTCGCATGGTTAGCATGCGTCATCAACAGGGTACGTTCCACCTGGTACATAATCTTCTATTAAAGTCAGATGGTCCAAGTTATCTAATGGCATGAGATATGCTTAGACCCGTCGGAGCAAACGAATGAATTGGACAGATTGCATTGGTGCCGTACAGTTGTTGAAGAGGTAGCTTGCGGCACGCGTGCCAACATGACACGTGTGTGGGTCTGGGCCAACATGCCACGTGTTGGACGCGGATTAGCTACTGACAGGTTGAGTAGCAACCTGGCTACTGAAGTGACTTCACCAACTTCTGTGGGCCCCACCGTGATGTATGTGTTGCATCCACACCGTCCAGTCATTTGGAGAGATCATTCATTTGGAGAGATCATTCTACGGCATAAATTAAAGAATGAGACAGATCCAAAGCTCAAGTGGACCCCACTAAAGAAAACAGTGGGGACTGTGATGCAACCGTTGAAACCATCCTAGGGCCCACCATCATGTTTATTTGAGATCCAACCTGTTCATAAGTTCACAAAGACATGGAAGAAGGGAAAACACAAATATCAGATTGGTCGAAAACTTCTATGGCCCCAAGGAGTTTTTAATGGTATGAGATCAATCCTCCACTGTTTTCTTTGGTGGGGTCCACTTGAGCTTTGGATCTATCTCATTCTTCAGGCCATGATCTAAAATGATCTCTCCAAATGGATGGACGGTGTGGATGTAAAACATACATCATGGTGGGGCCCACCGAAGTTGGTGACGTCACTTTAGTAGCTAGGTAGCTACTCAACCTGTCAGTAGCTAATCCGCGTCCCCACGTGTTTGGGATCCGGATCATTCATCCAGTGCCAATCCCGGTGAAAAAGCCTCCCAAAATAGACTCATCCGATGATCATGTGGGACACCACACATGCATGAGGGAAATGGACGGTTATGGCTGAGATGACCGGAAGTTATATTCATTGGTTGGGATGTGGCATATCTTGATTAGTATCTTGCATATGGCTAGGATTTACCTCTTCAGTCTGTCTTTTGGGTGGTTTGGATGGTTGAAATTAGTCCATTGATGGCCTGAAAAATAAATGGACCAGATCATGATTAGCTCAGCCCAAGCCCGATTCAAGGCTCTTTAAAGATTTTATGGGCTGGGCCTACATTTAAGGCCCAAAAAATGGCATGTTGGGCTTGGGATGATCTGGGCCTAGCCTTCAACTCGCTCGTAACAAACTTAGCTTTGATACTCTTGATGCATACGACAGTTGATACACGGGTACGCTGAACTTGTACATGAGGCAAAGGGGCACAACTAGGGTGGGGTAGGTGGGGTTTTGGGTCAACCGGAGCCCAACCTGACCTCAAGAGCACCTGACCCGACCCAAATTCCAACATGAACCCGAGGTGCCCAACGCAAACCCAGGCCAAAGTCCACTAAACCTAATCCAACCCGACCAGACCCAACCCAAATACATCTGAGAATTCCTAACCCTATAGGTTAAGTACAGCTTGAAATTTGGATTTGAGTTGATGTCCAACTGGGTCGAGTTGACTCAAAGACTTGGACAACTACTTGACTCAACTTGGTATTTAATAAATAAATTAATAATATTCGGGATAGTAACAAATGTTTAAATTAGTTATATAGAGTTAAAAAATTTATAATTGCTAGAAATAGTTTCACGTTTATTAATAGAAACATTCTCCTTTCTCACAAATGTCAAGCCAAGTCTCAGTTCGAGTCGACCAGTTGAAAGGGACCCAACTGTGTTGAGGCCAAGTAGGCCAATTCAAGGGTCCGGTCTTGTGCAATCCGAGTTTACGGTACAACTCAGCTTAGAACCTAGCTAGGTCGAGTCAAGTTGGTTTAGTACTGAGTCAAATATTTAAATTAGTTATATATAGTTAAACAAATTTATAATTGCTAGCAATAGTTTCATGTTGATTAATAGAAACGTTCTCCTTTCTCACAAATGTCAAGCCGAGTCTCAGTTTGAGTCGACCAGTTGAAAGGGACTCAACTGTTTCAAGGGTCCGGTCTTGTGCAATCCGAGTTTACGGGACAACTCAACTTAGAACTTAGCTAGGTCGAGTCAAGTTGGTTTAGTACTGAGTCAAATTACCGAGGTTTAGAAAACCCACTTGTAATTTCCATACCAAACCCAAACCCCACCTGAACTCAACCCACAAGATAACTGGGTTGGGTCTAGACTCTCTTCCACGGAGACCACACCTAGTAACTAAATGAGTAGGGTCATTTTAACCTAGATACAATCCAAAATCAATCGTGGACATCTCTCATAAATGTTTCCCTTGGCGTGGCTCATCTGAATCCCATGCCGACATTTTTTTTTTATAGGCTTAATTTGCGATTACACATCTGGTGGTCAGAATGGATCTCGCACACATGTCATTATGGCCTTGTAAAAAATGAAGAGTGGTAGTATTTCCGAACATCATAAGTAAATAGAGAAACGTAAGTGTGATCTCCTCAATCAGTGGCTGTTAGGGAATTTTGCAAAAGCTAATGCTCATGATGGGGCCAACCTAATAGATGGATTGGATGTCATATTCACATGAAAGGTTTGAAATTATCTTCAGGATGGATTATAGTCTAGACATCAATTCAAATTTGAATCTTCGAATTGAGAGAGATAAAAAAAAAAAAAAAAAAAAAATCACTATTTCTTAGATTATGGTACAAATTTGATTCGTTGAGATCTCCCACTTACATTGTTGTTTTCACCAAGAATGTTTTATAAAACTCTTCTACCTACACAATTTTGGAGTATCAAGTGATTCATGTTTCAAGTGATTCATAGGTTCAACAAGCAATTAATATTCCATGACCTAAGGTGTCTTAGTACTTGTAGTAGCTGGTTCTTATATATGGTATTAACAATCAAAATATGGTCAAAATAAAAAAAAATCTCTTAAGTCTTGTGGGTTGTACATCAGCACCTTCTAAACTTCATCTTTTTTTAATAGGGACCCAAGTGAAGTGTATGTGAGATCCACTCCAACCATCAAATATGCAAACCCATATTAGGCTTAGAGTAAATAATTTAGGCTGACCTGTGATTCAAGTGGGCACACCATATGAGAGATATGATTGCCCTTGATTTTTATAAGGTTCATTTTGATGATTATATTAAATACATGCTAACCATTGGATGACACACCAAAGTATAGCCCTAGCGTCCAAAAATCAGGCCCATTTGTGATTAGGTGCGATTGCACTAAGGATTATAGTTAGGAGGGCGAGAGTTGCCATGTATGTACTTTCTAATCATTTGGTCCACCAAAATCATAGATGTAGCTGATTTTTGGGCTTAGGGCCTAATATAGTGTGACGGGCCTGGTGGAAGGGGTAGATTTCACATTGAACACTATGGATTCATGAGCTGCTGCCCTTTTTCCTCCCATTCCTCTATTTATTACCTCATTTCTTACCAAAAGTAAAACTAATTAATCACCACTTACTAAAATGACTGTACGGTCCAACAGTTGAACTTGAGAATTCCTAACAAAACCATCACACAATCCTAACCGTCAATTTTCTGCACTTACCTCTTGTGAACTGATTTTGCTTTTTAAGGTCGATGCGAAGGATGCTAATTGGTTGGGTAGAATTATGTGATCGAAATGGTCTTGGAATATTGGGTTAACTAGATGGACGGTTTCGATCGATTTGTTCCCATGACATGCATACGGTGAGGGTGGCCTCGACGATATTCAACTTCCACCAGCTATGCCCTAAACCAGTGCACGTGGAGACGAATCTGAACCGTCTGAATTATAGACGCCACTATCATGATCCGTATGGATGAATCCCCACCACTAAGAAGATCATAAAGCAACCCATCCATCATCCATCCTTTCATGGTCATGAGCAACTTGCTTTCAATGGCCCAAATGTTGAATGGTTTGAAACAACCCATCTCTTTAATCTTTAATCACTAGCCATCCATGTTGTGGCCAATCAGTTGATCAGTTCGGATTGATCACACGGTTGTAATCTCATCAGATGTATGGACGATATCATTTACTATTGGAGAACAAGCTTACTCTTCAACTTCATCTGTTGGCCCACCTGTGGTTTAGGTCCCAAATCTACTCCGTCCATAAGGTGTACCCCTTCAATTTCACACCGAATACCAAAATTCAGGTTGATCTAAAAAACAGGTGGGTCACACTAAAGAGAAACGGCTGCAATTAGAACCTTACAGATTCTGTGTGGAGCCCACCGTGAGAATAATATTCTATCCAGTCCATTCATAAGATGATCCCTACCCGGACGAATGAACACGCCTAAAAATCAGGCCGTTCCACAACTAATGTGGACCACAGTATGTGATTTTAGAAGCTTTCGGAATGATTTTACATGGTGTGGCCCACCTGGGTTTTTGGGATCCTAGGAGAACACGAGAGGCTCCACATGATGGACGGAGTGGATTTCACGCCCAAGTCACGATCGGACCCACACATGTAGTTGTAGAATAAGTTTATTATGCATACTTTGGAAAGGAGCCACTCTCTTCTTCTACTTTAGTGATGGAGGTCCATCTATACCGAATCCGGATCGTCTGCTTTTAACGAGTAGAGAACCTCTGCTGCTGCCTCTGTGATTGGTCCAGCTCATATTAGGATAAGCTAGGACCAATCACAGAGGTGGAAAACAGAATTTTCCTGACCGGTAAAAGCAGACGATCCGGATTCATCTACCCCATGGCAAGGTGCCACGACAAACCATCTTTTCTCTTACTTATTGACTTTCTGACCTATCGTACGCCTATCTGGTGGTGAAAGCTAGCAATGTTGCCATTGCATTGATTCAAGAAAAAGACCTGCATGGCCCATTCAACTGCGAGAAATTATATGACACGTGTACCCCCATCTTAATTTGCTAGTATAATGGGTTTCATTTTGATAAGCTGGGCCATGGTATGATAATGCAGACCACTACTCTCTTGATTTCCTCTGTGGATAGACAGTGACACTAAAATGTAGACATGTACTTGTTTCCATGTAAGGAGAAAGTCTTGTGAAGTCAACTGCATGGGGAACTAAACATGGAACCCACTAGGGCAAAAAATATAAAAAAAAATAATAATAATAATTAAAATCATATTGTTGTGATGGTTATAGATGCTGTAAGGATAATTTTGCTGCTTTAAACTTAATAAAATAAGTAAAATAATCACTTTTACTCTTGAGCATATAAATTTATGCTTTCCTGAAAAATGATTAAGAAAAGAAATAAAATGTTTTGAGCCTCTCAATGATTAACAATAAGCTTTTCAAGTAATAAAATGAATTAGAATTAAAACATCCTTACAATTACCAGTGGAATAAGGTAACATTATCTCTATTAAGCTTTCCTAATAAATAATTTTTAGAAAAAATTAAATTACTAAATTCTAAACTAGTAATTAAATTTCGATTAAGAATTATATTTAGTTCTCACTTGCTCAAAAGATACAACCATTTGTGCCAGGTTGTAGAGTATCATGATATTGAAATGAATACCATCACCAAAGAGGGTATCTTTGACTAATTGATATAGACTGCCTATTACCTTTCCTTTGACAACCACTATCATCTCCTTTACAATTTTTAATTGACCTTTTATTTTCTCATAACATTTGTAGTCATTTTCATTATAGAAAAAAAAAATTAATGATAGAAGACTTTTCTACAGGTTTGGTATATGTTGTGCATGCACAAACCATACATATAATACCATCAAATATACCGATGCTGACGCCTCCAATTCTCAAAATTTTACACTTGCTATCATCACATATGTAATTGTATCGTTGTCAAATAATCAATATATGTAAAATTAATCCTGATGCGGTGTTAAATGAAATGAAGCACCTGAATCCAAAATTTATTAGCGGTTCAAATTCTCTTGTAGAACCACAATGACAATACTTTCTCGTCCTTGAATGGATCGCCTTTGTGAACTAGGCTTCCTTGATAACCTCATATGAGCTAAGCTTAAAAGTTTCCTGGTTTACCTTCTTCAATTTATATTTCTTACATAAGTGGTCATTCTTTCCGTAATTCTAACAATTTTATATTATACCATTATTACTTGGATCTATCTCTCTAATTCTCTTAGTGGATCTTCATTTAACTATCATGGCATCATTAAAAGATCTCTAAAGTATTTTTCTATGGGAGTTTTCAATAAGTAATATAGACATATTTGATTTCACATTGGGATTCGAACTTCAACTAACATTCATAACTAAACTACCTTACAAATATGGTATTAAACAAAGTGGGGGTGCAGCCGAAGAACTCTGCAAACTAAGTCAACTTGAGGCGGCTCCAGACTTTATAAAAATAAAACTAAAAAATATTACCGTCCAAAATTCAAACTCAAAACCTCTACAAGGTCTATTAACACCTCTACAACTAGGCTATATTTTGTAATACTTATATTTAATTTAACTATTTTAAATATTATCTATAATAATTATTTATAACAATTAAATATCAGGTTGAGTAAAATTTTGAGATTTTAAACAATAAAAGGCACCAAACATGTACATTTGGCGGCAATAATATAAGATCAGGGTCATTCATAGACTTGCTTGAAATGGGGTCCATTATATGGATGGCATGTCATGCTTAGTCTGGGCCCTATAATCTGGCCCCAAAACTTTAGGCCCAGAAATAAGGCCCAGTGAGAAGGTGCTTCTTCTCCAAGACTTCCCATTCAACTGTATACTAAAGTCAGAGAACTCATCATCAAGGGATTTTTACTGCATTAGCCCCGAGGTGTGGCCATTTTAACTAAAACTTCAATTTCTCATGCAAGGTTTCCAAATTGGCCTTTTCACGAGAAATTGAAACTGTTGTGGTCGATTTTGCCCCTCTGACCAGCTGCTTTATGTACGGATTTGCTTTTCATGCAAGTGTTTTTTCAAGGGGATTGTGGGGCCTACAAAATCAACGATTGTGGCCATCGGTTCGACAATCTGATCTGCTCATATGAGAGGATTAATTTCGAAAATCACGGGAAGTATTTTTACACTCATTTTTCGGCTATGTGTGGTCCACAAAAGTTTTGACGTTTCACCTTCTTTTTAAATTCTTTTCTAATGGAGTGGTCCACCCGTACGAAGTTTTGTTTGATATTTTCTGACGATACACTACTTTAAAAGCATTCTTCTATGAACGGATTCGATTTCTTCTGCCATCATCCAATGGGCCCCACATACAAACAGTTTTTGGTTTGTAAAGGGTGGGGCTGTTGGCTCTTAGCCATTTGTTTAGGATTTCAAAAGGCAGGAGACCTCCATCGTCGTCATCGCAAGGGACCATCACCAGGCACGACCTCCATCGACGTAGGGGACCACTGCCGTTAACTCATTTTGTAAGAAAGCGACTTCTATGGAATCTCATAGAGCACTATGAAATCCCACAAACCAATATGAAATCCCACAAAGCACTATGGAATCCCACAGTACACTATGAAATCCCACAGACCAATATGGAATCCCAGAGAGTACTATGAAATCCCACAGACCAATATGGAATCCCATAGAGTACTATGGAATCCCACAGAGTACTATGGAATCCCACAGACCAATATGGAATCCCACAGAACACTACGGAATCCCACAGAGCACTGTGGAATCCCACAAAGCACTATGGAATCCCACAGACCAATATGGAATCCCACATACCACTATGGAATCCCACAGATCAATAAGGAATCCCACAGATCAATAAGGAATCCCACAGAACACTATGGAATCCCACAGACCAACATGAAATCCCACAGAGTACTATCGAATCCCACAGAGTACTACGGAATCCCACAGAGCACTGTGGGATCCCTCGGTCCACCGACATTCCTCGTCGGCTTACCGAATGTAGCTGTCGGTTACAACCGACAACACAAGATCGTGCCGACGAGGGAATACAACATATGTGGGATTACATATTGGTCTGTGGGATTCCATATTGGTCTTTGGGATTCCATAGTGCTTTGTGGGGTTCCATAGTGCTCTGTGGGATTCCACAGTGCTCTGTGAGATTCCGTAGTGTTCTGTTAGATTTTATATTGGTCTGTGGGATTCCGTAGTACTCTGTGGGATTCCATATTGGTCTGTGGGATTCCGTAGTACTCTGTGGGATTCCATATTGGTCTGTGGGATTCCATAGTGCTTTGTGAGATTCCATATTGGTCTGTGGGATTCCAAAATGGATGATGTAAGCTCAGTGGGTGTTAACCCTACCGTGGAGCCCACCTTGATTATGTATTGTATATCTATGCCATCCATTCGTCTCTACAAATCATTTTAGGATAAAAAATTAAGCAGATCCAAATCTCAGGTGGACCATTTTTTTTTTAAAGAGGGGTGCGCCTAGCATATGTAATAGTGCAATGCAAGGGCGACACTTGAGAGGCTAATAGCAAGCTACTGTGGTGGGCCCTCCCCCACAAGAAATTACTTTAATATCATGTGAGTTAATGGCCCGCATATCAGATATTAAACCGATAAGAACAGATACTAAACAATAACACAGTAAAAGTGGTAATTGAGTGCCTCACCGTTAAGCCAATCTCAAGTGGACCATAACACATTAAAAGTGGTGATTGAGTGCCACACCATTAAAAATTCCGAAGGGCTTATAATAAGATTTTAGTAATGTTTATTTTCCATTCAACCCGTTAATAATATAAAAAAGATCTGAATGAAAGGAAAATACAAAGATAAGCTTGATCTAAAACTTTTTTGGCCCATAAAATGTTTTTAGTGGTGATTCATCACGGTTTCTAGTGGTATGGTTTACCTTAGATTTGGATCTTCTTAAGGTTTGGAATCATGTCCTAAAATGATATAGGGAAACAGATGGACGGGGTGGATATAGAAAACATACATCAAGGTGGGCCCCACACGGTAGGGAGTGAATTAGATGTTACCCTGGTAACACCTTAGTGGGTGTTACCCCTATCGTGTGGGGCCCATCGTAATGTATTTTTTTATATATCTATGCCGTCTATCTGTTTTCTCATATCATTTTAGGTTATGATCCAAAACTTTAAGAAGATCCAAATCTTAGGTGGACCATACTACTAGAAATAGTGATTACTAACCATTAAAAACGTTTTGTGGGCCACAAAAGTTTTGGATCAATCTGATATTTATATTTTCCCTTCATCAAGACCTTATTGACATTATCAAGAGATTGGATTGCAAATAAACATTACCAAAACCTTACCATGGGCTCTTTGAAAATTTTAATGGTGGGGCACTCAATCACACTGTTTCCAGTGGTATGGTCCACTTGAGATTTGGATCTGCATAATTTTTGTAACCTTATCATAAAATGGGCTATATAAACGGATGGACAGAGTGGATATACAAAATATCATCCATGTGGGCCATATGGTAGGGGTAACACCCACTAAGCTGTTCACCTAATTCGCGCCCCACACGGTAGGGGTAACACCCACTAAGCTATTACCGGGTAACAACCAAGTCGCACCCTTCCTCTACTGCAGTGACGTCACCAACTTCAGTGGGCCCATCGTGATGTATTTGTTATATCCACACCATCCATCCATTTAAAGAGGTCATTTTAGGGTATTATCTAAAGAATGATACAAATCCAATTCTCAAGTGGACCCTACCAAAGAAAACAGCGGGGACAGTGATGTGACCATTGAAACTTTGTAAGGGCCCACCATGATGTTTATTTGAGATCCAACCTGTTCATAAGTTCATACAGATATGGAAGATGGGAAAACACAAATATCAGCTCAATCGAAAACTTCTATGGCCTCAAAATAGTTTTTAATGGGAGGACATTAATGCCCACTGTTTTCTTTGGTGAGGTCCATTAGAGCTTTGGATCTGCTTCATTCTTTGGCTCATCCCCTAAAATGAACTCTCCAAATGTATGGATGGCATGGATGTAACTTATGTATCAGGGTGGGTCCCACGAGTGGACCACCTGTCCACACCCAAGAGGGCTACCGCCTCTTCGTGGACGTAACGTAAGCGGTAGCAGGGGCATTTTCGGTCGATAGTGAAAAGGCTAAAAAAGATGAGCCTTATGAGAAATTGCACTTTTTGTAAAAATAGCCACTTCAGGAGGCTATTACAATAATAATCCCCATCATCAAAGCAAAGTCCTCAACCCTCTCAACTGCCCACGGTTCAGTGCACAGTACCTGCTTCTGGCAGGCGGGACCCACGGTTCAGTGATCCAGACCGTTGGTTGGACAATCCTAAGCTCTTTATTTATTATCTGCAATCAGATGGTCGAAAAAGACAAATTGTCTGAATTCAAGAAAGGCCCAAGATCAGTGGATAGGATTTATCAACCTGAAGAGTTTTGATGATGGTTCACCAAAGGTTTGGATCCCTGAAATATCAGCTCCACATGGAAACTCGAGTTTTTGCACAATTGTGGGCCCATATGATCAAGAGATTGTCACCATCCAATCCCATGTTTGGGATCAAATTCTTGCCATAGAAAAACACTGGATTAAGCAAAATCCCGTTTGGTGGACTATAGAAGTGTAATCAACAGACCAAATTTACAACTGATGTTAGTCACTTGCACATGTATATAACCATAATGTCATATTTAAAAGGCATGCATGGATGAATGACATCATAAAACACATGCATCACTGTGGGGCCTTTGAAATTTGCGCCGAACCAAATGCAATTCCATCTCACCTAATCCCATGCGCCAGACGCCCCCTTCGATGTTGGGACGCCGATTTCCTTTAGGAGGAACTTGCTACAATGAGAAGCTAAGTGGGGCCCACTGTGATGTTTGTGGGAAATCCACTCCGTTCGTCCATTTTTACAGATCATGCTAGTACATGTGCACAAAAATGATGCAAATCCAAAGCCCTAGTAGGCTGCACGACAAAAAAAATGCTAAGTAGGTAAATGCCTACTGTTGAAACCTTCCTAGGGTCAACCGTGATGTTTATAAGCCATTCGTATTGTTCATAAGGTCATTCCTACTTGGATGAATTGAAAACAAAAAAAATAGCCTAATCCAAAACTTATGTAACCCCACGAATGTTTCAATAGTGGACATTCAATTCTCTGTCATGCGGCCCACTTCACTTTTGGATTTGTGTCATTTTTGGGCCCATGTCCTAACATGATGTGTAAAAATTAGATAGACGGGGTGGATTTCTCACAAACATCACGGCGAGCCCTACAGGAGGGAATATCATAAAATCATGCCTAAAATCCTTAAATTCACTTGTTACGGCCCACATGATGTTTTTGAATGACTGTGATTGTCTGTTTTTACTTTCATTGTGGCGATGAATCTGATGAATGGATTGGATTACATATAAATAACAGAGTGGGCCCCACAAACAGTCTAAAACATTTTATTGGTTATCAACCCCTTCCAACCATTCTCTATGGTTTGCCCACCTAATTTTCTGATCGGGCTAATGTTTGGCCCCTTGACCAAACATCGAACTGCACGCCTCATGGTTTGAAAGGATCTGAAGCATACATCATGGTGGGCCCCAAAAATTGGACTCTACTAAAAGGTACTGTGGTGTGAGACACTGTTTGATCATTCTCCACCTGCGGATTTTCACACCAAAATTGGGCTTTTTTTCCTTTGTAGGAGTTGAACCCATTTCAATCTCAGGTATGCCAACACCTTCAAAACATTCAATGTCAGAAGATCCTAGCCATTAACACGTGGCCAACACCTTCACCACCCATTTTGTGGGCCACAACTTGAAAGGTCAGGATTGCCCCCACCAAGGAGATTTTTTTGAGTTAAGGACCATTTACTGTGGGACCAACAGAAAAATGGCATCCAGAAATGGCTCCACTTGTAAAATAAAAAAAACGAAAGAAAACCCGAGCACCATGTTAATGTACTCGAGTTTAAGATCATCTCCCCAACAACCGACGAATATGCGGATTCCCAGATTCCACGTGATTCTCGCTCTTGGATTTTGTCCCTTCGCCAAAATCCAAGATATTCTGCAGGAGTATGTTGGGTCCTACTCATGCACTCGCAAACTATACACATTAAAACAAATAATTTGAATTGAACCATCAAAATCGTGGGACCCACTTTCGATGGCTTGTCAATCACAAACTAGTGGACTGAATTGATTCTAAGATGGTCAATTATTGGACATTATCATTAGGTAGAAACAGTCAATGACCCTAATTCAACAACCAAGTGTCCACTATCAGATTCTGAATCATTCAATCAAGCTAATAATTTGCGTGGGACCTATTTGGACAGTGGGTTACGATGGTATTGTAACATAAAAGTACAATAATGTGTGGGTGATTTCGAACTTATCGCTAACATAGAAAAAGCAACATCTACAAGTGCTCTGCCCTCCGGAGTGAGGGGCAGCAACTAATGATAAGAGCAAGGAGATTGTCTAAGGAGGAGGAACAATTCTTCTAGCTTAAAGATTAGTTGACAAGCTAAGCCATCAGAATGTAGAGCTCGGTATAAGAGGACTCGCCCTCTGATGAAGATCTACAATATAAGTAAGAAGCCTATAGGAAAAAAGCTCCGGCTCGAGTACCGAACTCCACAATATCCCAAGTAGACCAGGTGGATCATCGCCAGAAAGGCAATATGAGGAATTCGGGGCGAATCCTACGAAATCCAGACAGGATAAGGATCCAACCCCTACGATATATCAGGGACAAGAATCCCACCTAATTAAGGATTCTTTAAACGTAGCATAGTGGGATTAGGAGGCTTAGAACATTCTCCTACATCCTATATATACAACCACGAACCGTAAACCAATGTAAGACAATTTTCAACTCTGCACCCTTTATGTTGGTCTTTTACAAACTTGACTTAGGCATTGAAGGATTTATAGCTGGTCACCCCTCCTCCTCGCTGCCTATTTCTGATCATCATTATAGGACGACGACTAGAGGACAATCACAAGGTTCTAAGCTATCTTAGCTTGACTTCATCTATTGGCCAAATTTAAGCTACAACAACTATCATTATGATTTTACATTTAAAACACGCATTTCAATACATGAGTGAGTTGGTAAATGCAAATGTAACAAGAGACAAGTAAATGAATTTATAATAATTATAATTTTATAATATTAACATAAAAATCTTCTATCTAAATGCAAGAATAATTATACTTTTTCTTATTCATTTATAACCTTAATAATGTAGAAATATCATCATTATGATTTTACTATATTTATCCAAACATAAAAAAAGAAAACATATTATAATTTGTTATCATTGCATATTTATAATTTAATTACTTATTGAAAAAAATATAGATTTTGTAATTTGTAATTATTGTACATTTATAATTCCTTATCATGGTAGTCGGCTATCTAAATGCCTTTAATTAAAAGGCTATCCAAGAATCAATCCTCTTCTCCTTTACTCTTCTCTTTTCATTTCTTTATGTAAATATTTTAATAATTTAATACTGAGAAATACATATGGAACTCATAGATCTAAGTCAGTCAGTGGCCCCCACTATTTTTTTTCCTGACCATCCAATGTTATCTTCCCTTGTGGATTAGTACCATTTGAATTTCTGCTTTTGAGTGATCCATCATATCACCAAAACAACTTATCTCCAGTATATAACATTAGCAGCAATTGTAGTATTTAGTGTTGAGAACGGACGTCTCAAATCAAAGTGCGCAGAGACCACCGGCCAGTCGGTGGGAGTGGCCGACCGGCCGGCCACACGCTGGAACAAAGCAGCATTGCTGCTGTGACCTTTTTTGCCCATCCGACCGGCCGGCCGACCGGCCGACGACCGGTCGACAGTCTCCTACTGTAACGTGGTTTCTTGCGCGGTTTGCGCGCAAGAGGTTTCTAAATTCGGTTTTTCTTCCTTTTTAAGGGGGATTACGAGTTTAGAGGTTACCAAGGTTGCAAAGGGGATTGAGGAAGCTTATAGGTGAGAGAAAGAGCTTGGAGAAGTGGGTTTCTTCTTGGGTAAGCTTGGGATTTCTCTTGTGGGCTTGGGTTTTTGGGTCTTGGGTTCCATCTCTTGTAACTTCTGAGTTTATAGTGGATTGTTGTCGCTTTGTGCCGTGGTTTTTTACCCGTGAGGGGTTTTTCCACGTAAAAATTCGATTGTCTATGTGTGGGTGATTGCATGCATTGTAATTGCATTGTGTGGCTTGTTTGATTGAATTTGTTGCTTGTGTTCGGCTTTGCTTCCGCTGTCGGCCCTCCTATCCCAACAACTGGTATCAGAGCGATCGTTGGGGTGTAGTAGAAATTCGAATCTGAGACAAGAGCATGGCATCAGGCATGAGGTTCGACATAGAGAAGTATTCGGGAAAAAATAACTTTGAGCTTTGGAAGGTGAAGATGAAAGGCCTTCTAGTTCAGCAAGGATTGCAAGTTGCGCTCCTTGGAGAGCGACCAGAAGCAATGAAAGAAGAAGAGTGGAAGAAGATTGATGAAAAGGCCAATGTCTCAATCCAGTTGTGCCTGGCAGATGAGGTCCTGTATAACGTCATGAAAGAGAAAACTACGGCTAAAACATGGGCGAAGTTAGAGAATATCTATGCGAAAAAATCTCTTGAAAATCGCATATACTTGAAGCTTCAGTTGTACAACTTGAGGATGACGGAGGGGGCTGATGTTGAGAGCCACATCAGCAATTTTAATAGGCTTATTTGCAAGTTGATGGATGTAGATGAGCCGATGAAGGACGAGGATCAAGCGTTTATCCTGTTGACTTCTCTTCCAGATTCATATGAGTCACTCAAGGACTCTTTGTGCGCAGGTAGGGAGACTATTGGCGTAGAAACCGTTATCTCAGCCCTTCAGGCGAAGGCGATGAGAAGGAAAAGCGGCAGCGTGGGTCCCTCTACTGATGAGGCACTGGTTATGAGTGGGAGGAATTCTGAGCGGGGTAGAGGATCTCCTTCATCGAGATCTAAATTAAAAGGCAAGTGGAAGCACAAGGTGAGATGCTGGAATTGTGGGGAAGAAGGATATGTGAAAAGAGATTGTTCGAATCCTGAGAAAAGGCAAGAGAAATCTGGAGGTTCTTCTACGGAAGGAACCAATACCGTAGAGGACTGTGGTGACGGTTGTGATGTTTTGACTGTATCTGGCATAGAGCCTCTTGGTGGAGAGTGGCTCTTGGATTCAGGGGCATCATGTCATGTATGTTCTGACCGAAGCTCATTCATGTCATACAAGGAGCATGATGGTGGATCGGTATTTGCGGGCGATGGCTACGCTCGCAATGTGGTAGGGATTGGTTCAGTGCGCATTAGGATGTTCGATGGAGTCAAACAGATCCTTGAAAGTGTAAAGCATGTCCCTGAGATGAAGAGGAACGTGATATCTCTTGGTGCACTCGAGGCGAAAGGGTGCAAGTTCATCGGCTGCGATCGGTATTGTAAAGTGATGAAGGGAGCACGCGTGATGATCAAGGCACGAAGGTGCAATAATCTTTACAAGGTGATCGGGAGCACTATTCATGGTGGAGCTGCGGGATCGGCAGCGGGATCCACGGTTATTCAAGTGTGGCAGGAGAAAAATGGTCACATGGGAAGAGCAACAAGGCGTGTGAAGATGCAATGATAGAGTCGATGGGGCATAAGAAGCAACGGGACTGTAATGATGATAAAGTAGAGGTGAAGATTGTGCGTGGCCAGGAGGTGCATGGTGATTTGAGTTGTGGTGGAGTTTGTTGAGAACGAACGTCTCAAATCAAAGTGCGCAGAGACCATCGGCCGGCCACAAGCTGGAATAAAGCAGCATTGCTACTGTGACCTTTTTTGCCCATCCGACCGGTCGGCCGACCGGCCGACAGGGGTGTCCGACCGGCTGGACGACCGGTCGGCAGTCTCCTACTGTAACGCGGTTTCTTGCGCGGTTTGCGCGCAAGAGGTTTCTAAATCCGGTTTTTCTTCCTTTTTAAGGGGGATTATGAGTTTAGAGGTTACCAAGGTTGCAAAGGGGATTGAGGGAGCTTCTAGGTGAGAGAAAGAGCTTGGAGAAGTGGGTTTCTTCTTGGGTGAGCTTGGGATTTCTCTTGTGGGCTTGGGTTTTTGGGTCTTGGGTTCCATCTCTTGTAACTTCTGAGTTTATAGTGGATTGTTGTCGCTTTGTGCCGTGGTTTTTTACCCGTAAGGGGTTTTTCCACGTAAAAATCTAATTGTCTATGTGTGGGTGATTGCATGCATTGTGATTACATTGTGTGGCTTGTTTGATTGAATTTGTTGCTTGTGTTCGGCTTTGCTTCCACTGCCGGCCATCCTATCCCAACATTTAGGTCATTCGTGGATTGTCCGACCTTTTTGCCCATGCACTTTCCAATAAAATCATGCACCTAGTAAATATTTACCTTTGTGGGGCCCACTACTTTGTTTGTTTCACATCCAGTCTGTCCATTAGATTAAGCCTCTCTTGTCCATCATGATCAAAAGCTTCAATAGTCTGCCATAGGAGGAACAATTCCAAATTACAATTAAACCCTCTAAGTTCATGCATTGTGGCACCATTACGTTTTAGATTAATCTGACACTTGGGAGTATTCTTCTTCTGGGTGATTAGAACCTGATGAACGGGTTGGATGGAACAGAAAATCTCTGTAAGCCCCACACACAAACCCATGTTCGGCGTCTCATATCAAAGTTTAACTGTGGTGTGGCCCATCTAAATCGTGGATTGAGCAGATATTGAATTGGAAAGCCTAACATCGTGGTGAACATCTGATGGATGGAGTGAATTTAATGTAATGCACAGAAAGGTGGGCTCCACATAGTTTGGATGTTATATCCACGGTCTACTTGATTTGGGTCCTATATAAACGGCTTCAGCTTCCTCTCTCCCTATGAGTGTAATACCCCTTGTTTTATATGCATCTCAACTCATCTTTAAAAAGGAGAGTCATCGCATTTTCAATTACAAATGTAAAAAAATTAATAAAAATCCAAGGCCGAATTCCTGATGTAGTGCCATGGTCTATCCAAGCTGTTGATCTAACAAACCCCATCGTAGATGGACCATTACTCCAAAATCTCCTAAATTAGAAAATCATAGCCATCAAATCTTTAATTTTTCTCCATTTTAGTTTGTGCATTTCTTTTTAACCATGTATTTTCATGCCAACGAGTGAAAGGTTAGAGTTGATCAATTGAGATGCTATTTTGCGAATAGTCCATCCATGAAGGGGGCCATTAGATTCATGATCTGGATAGAATAACCATAAGCCCCACATCTACAAACTAAGTTCCAAACAAGGAAGTTCCCTCTTATGAATAGATAGACAACTCCCTTTAATAATTAACAAAAAAAAAAAAAGAAGAAGACCGAAAATAGTTGAAGTTCATTTATAAGCACAATTTACCTAGACAAGGCCCACTAAGTTTGGCTGTCACCGAGTTCTGTTTTGCACTATGAAATTTCAAAGAAGAAGCCTATCTAAAGGGTCCTTAGGAACAAAAAAGTAAGGAAGAAGCAATGGCCCCCGAAGGTCGGAATAGCACCATGACATGCACAAAATGCGAGAGAGATGAGAGAGAGAGAGAGAGAGGTTTTATTAGTGGGCATCCCATCCCACTTGTTTTGATCATATGGCCCACTTTAGTTTTAGAATTGCCTTATATTTTTGGGTGATGTCTTAAAATGAACCAGCACAACAAATGTATATAATGGATCTCACAAAATCATCATAACAGCTTCACAAGGTCTTTGCTACATGTGCTAATTAGTTATGCATAAAAAAGAGTAACATGAGAACAATTTACTCGCAAGAAAGGATTAAAATGACAAAAATGCTTCTATTAAGAAGTGAAACAAAATCCATTTTTCTTTTAAAATTAAATGTTTATGGCCTCTATCTAACTACTTGTAGGGGTAAAATTGACCAAAAGCTACTCGCCATATCTTAAGGCAACTCCTTGTTGATGCATGTGGAATAAGTTCGGACAACCCTAGTAAGCATAGACATGTAAGAAACATCAACATAATTCCATTTACATACATCACTATGACCAATGTTGGACATTTGCATGAGCATCCATATTAATTCTTCTTGTTCCCCTACTTAATTCTAACTGGAAAAGTAGGGGCAAAAGCTTGAATACTATAGCGGAGTGTGATGGTTGATACCACGGCACTAATAAATTGCACTTGCAACATAGGTTACACTTAAAAAATTTAAGCCATGGGCCTAACTTTGGTGGCTCATAAATCAAAACTGCATTAATTTGACTTTCCAAATGGATTCTGTCTGGCCATCAGTGTGACAAATACCGCAAATGGTTTAAAAATCCTATAATATTTTTGATACCAATAAAGTGAATGATATGTATTGTCAAGATATTCCGAAAATGTTGGCGGTTTTACATATTTTGCCATCTTTTTCATGAAATTATCCTGTTATTAACTTAATTTTTTTTAAAGAGTAAAGAATTCATTTTATCATTATTGAGGCTAAGTTTCATGTTCATTGTGAACAGGGAACTTTCTTATTTGGTTTATCCAAGCCATTGATCTGATGTCCCATCTTAGATGAACAATGGTCAGAAATTTTTTCAAATTGGAAGATACTAACCGTCAAACCCTTTGTCTTTTCTTCAATCAACGTGGAGGATTTGTTGTTAAAATGTATTTATGTTCCAACTATGAAAGGTTAGTGTTCACCATTGAGGTCTTGCTATCGATTCCCAAAACGTGAGAGATTGGATGGCCAGGTGTAGGATGATTCGAACCAACCATCCTTCGGCCTCCTTTGATTGGTCCCCACAAATGGATGTGCTCAGACTAGCTTAACCATCTAATAAATGGACCGGTTGTCACTAAATGAGAGTCAGTTCTTGTCTGCTTAGTATTAATATATATGCCAACAATTACAGGTTGGGTCGTTCAAACATGCTGCCTTTTGGAGTATAGCTCATTCACTATTGATTCATTGAAAGTGCTGGGGTGAACGGTTTTGATCTCATCCATGTTGAGGTGGCAATGGGTCGGGTTGGGTTCGGGTTGGGTCGTTTCCACCTCAACCCTTATCTGACCCAAATTGAATTCGGGTTGGATTTTCTCAACCCTTACCCAACTCAAATTAAACAGGGTCGGGTCAGGTTGACCCGCATTTTAATAATCAACTAACTAATTTGTAGATTAAACTAGATGCATGTAACACTAGCATTCAATTGAAAACCAAACCATATATATATATATATATATATATATATATATATATATATATATATAGAGAGAGAGAGAGAGAGAGAGAGAGAGAGAGAGTCCGGATCCTCTGTTGAAACCTAGCAGAGAAATCTTGCTCGTCACTTCTCTGATTAGTCCAGCTTAGCCTGACTGTGTCAGATCTGAGCTGCTCTGACACAGCCAGGATGAGGTGGACCAATCAGAGCAACAGAAGTAAAGGTTCTCTGCTCGATTTCAACAGAGGATCTGGATTCATATATATATATATATATATATATATATATATATCTCGAGGCTTTTTTATAGAGTATTTCTATCATGCAAATACTGAAAGAGAAAAATAAATAAATAGAATGGAGTTAAATAGTTAAATTATGGACGCAATTATTAAAATGGAACCATTTGATCCTTTCATTTAGCCGTCCAATGAATTTCTATCAACAATTAAATAAATATAACCATTAAGATAATTTTATTAATTTATTTTATGGACCATTAGCTACCATTTTAGTTCTCCAATAAATGAGCACCAGAAAAAAAATCTCATGATATTTTAGTTATTTTAGTCCTACATGTCATAAAATGTGATCATTGGTGTGCACATGTTTATTAAATTGACAGACATGTGGACCATTCCCAGCAGGATGTGAGAGAGAGAGAGAGAGAGAGAGAGAGAACTATGTATTATTTAACTAATAAAAAATCAATATATAATAGTCTACTTAATCCCTATATGATTCGAGTCGGGTCACCTTTAACCCTAACCCAACTCATAAAAATCCATGTCGGGTAGGGTCAACCCAAATATTGAATTCAGCTCAAAATTTCTAACCCTAAACTGGAAAAAACCAAGTTGGGTTAGGGTAGCGGGTCTAGTTGAATTTTGCCAGGTCTACATCCATGTATGCCCCATCTGCATGAATGACATAGCCAAAGTGCAGATAGTGGGACCTACGAGTGGATGGACCACAAAGGACGGGAATTTTCTTCAGGGCCCAACGTGATGTGTTTTACATCCACCAGTCCATCATATGTGCCAGCTTATCTTAGGATGTGATCCCAAGAATTACATTGGTCCAAAAATTAAGTGGGCCACAACAGAAGGAAAAGTGGGGATGGGAACACACATCTTTGACATCTTGGAGCCCACAGAAGTTTTAAATCATTCTGATACTTGGTTTTCCCCTTCTTCCTAGTGGAAATCACTTATGAATGGTTTAGATTGCATGCAAACATCACAATGGGCACCAAGAAGATGGCGAACAACTCCATCCCGCAGTTACTTGTGGTGTGGTCAGGTTATGTTTCAGATTGGCCTGATTCTTTGGCTCAAGTCACAAATGATCGACACAATGGAAATCACACAGAAATCATGGTGGGCTCCACATGATCATTTTGTTGCATGGGTTCCCTTCAACCATTGTATGAAATTCGCATCCAACCTACAATTGATGGATTTTTAAATACGCCTAGGACCTATTTGTTTTCCCCAATTTTCGCAATAACGTAATATAAATAAGCCATTATTATTATTTTAGTATTTTTTTAAACAAGTATTAAAGTACATGAATTAAGGGTTAAATGCATATGTAATAGGAGATGTGTAAATAAATTTATGATCATTATAATTTTACATTATAAAATTATAAAATTGTTACTTTTAAAATTTTACTTGGATAAAACAAGCATTAATGTAAGTAATGTTATAATTACAGTCAAATGTAGTTAAAAAATAACGTACGTAATTTGTAATCATTACCAATTTTCCTTATTTTATTAATGTAATTGGCGAAACAAATACGCTCGTAGAGAATTGATTTTCTTTCATAATTACGAAGTGTGATTTTTATTATTTTTTCAATAAAAATATTTTCTATTTTTTTCTCCTTACCTTTACTTTTTCCAAACATGAATCATCTATTATACTTCATTGTATATACCTCACCCAAGGTTGATAAGCTGATCAGAGTATAATAAAACCCTTAAAACCTAAGCCCAAGTTTAAACCCAGTTTAAGCCCAAGCCCACATAAATTTAGGACCGTAATAAAGCATAAAGAAATGGACCAAAGGGGAAGTAGCACCTCACTTGTGACCCCGGCCAAAATTGGGGCCCATCCATGTGGTCAACAGCGTATGATGTGCCGCCTGCTAGGTGAATTCCCACGATATTTTATCGTGGGTTAAATAGGGAGGGGTAAAAGAAAACTCCACCATAGGAAGCCCACTCGAGGTGAAATGACCCATCTACCCTTATTTTTGCCTTTTGCCCGAAATTATGCATATTATCATCTGACCAACCATCTACATTACACCGTGTGGCACACCCATCTGAACAACCAATCACAATACTCAGAGCCTTACTTAACCCCTAGACTTCTTAAAAATCATAATAATGTCATCCAAAATACCTATAAATACTCCTTCATTTTCCATTTCAAATCATCTTCCATCTCCCATCCTTCATTCACCCCCACTCCTCACTCACTTAAGCTCATTTATCTACCAAGGAGAGAGAGAGAGAGAGAGAGAGAGAGAGAGAGCCCTTCTAGCCCAAGTCAGCCTAGCTAAGTCCCAATCATAAACACCTGAGCCGTCGAAATGCCAATCTGGTCAAGTCAATCCTTACGACAACCCGTTCACTCACTTGCCCGACTAGATTAGTTTCAGTCATACTTACATCAATATTGTGCATTATCTTCTCCATTCTCAACCCCCCGCTCACCTAGTCAATCCAAATGTATGATTATGGCTTGTTGAAATTTTGGATCTTGCTCATTGAAAACTCGAGTTAAGTAGATCTGGACCTCTTCTCCAAGTGGGTGAGTCTAGGTAGAAAAGTCTTTTTCGGTTCATCGCTTGAAGTAAGCATTGCATCTCTACACTACATTCTACACATTATATTACATCGTTTACACACAATAATTAATCAAATCCATGGTATTTCGTTAAGTCTTATAAAGTAAAAACCTTACACTTGTATGGGCAGAAAGAGTGTCTAACACTTTTCCTCTTTGTCATTGCGGTCCCTTATCTAAAACCTCAAGTTGCAGATCACGAGTCATTTTAATATAGTAAATTCTCTAATTCTCTGATTTAAGGTTTATACATGGTCTAGCTAATTGTGGAAATTTGAATAACTAAATAGTGGCAACTCCAAATCAAATATACAACCCTTGAGTCAAAACTACACAAGAAAGCCTGAAAAGGCCTTGTGAGTGCAATCCGCCCGTCATCCAACATCCACACACTCATCTATAACACATGTTTTAAGCATCGCGTAAACGAATAATGTGGGGCCAGCCTTGTATTTATAACATCTGTCCATCCATCATATTTTATCCTCTATGTTAGGCAATCTTGCCTAAAATTAGCCAAATCTACTACTCAAATGAGCCACACTAACAGAAAAAGTGTGAATTGAATGCAATCATATGTTTTTGTTTATAGCCACCATCACATGTATTTTTTTTTTTATTTTTTATCATACCTGTTTGTAGAAACTTCACCTGATACTGGAATGGTTGATCATGTTCAATCTAGCCAGATGATCACTTTTCATAACAACTCACAACACACATCACAACACCACCAATACTTGAAGAATAGGTGAAAACACCGTAGAGAAAAAGGTGAAATGCTCCCTTTTCTCCAAGACTACCCTCCCACAACAGGTTTTGAATAAGAAGTTTTGAAGACTAAGGACGTCCCAAAGAAGGTGAGAAGATTTCAAGAATAGTTGAGAACATAGATCACGTGGAATTATTTAAATCAGATACATTGTGGATTGATTCCATGGATTAATTGGGGAAAGGCAGCAGATACTAGCTGCGTGGAGTCGACTATGTTGCATGCATGAATCCACTTTATTAATCAGATGGGTTTTCTCATACCCAACGTATAGCCCCAAGTTCATCTTGATCCAAAATCATTGTGGGCGAAAACATGATCAGAAAAATGTAAAATCACACCTAGCCCACTAAGTTACATGGTGTGGCCCACTTGAGTTTTCTATCATTTTGATTTTCTACATGTATTTTCATCTTTGAAAGGCACACCTGATGAGTGGGTTAGATTAATTGCACAGACCACTGTGAGGCACAACCAATAAACGGGTGGACTGAAATGTACACACCTATGGTGGCCCGAAAATATGGTAGATCATTTATAATACTAAACCATAAAGATACATCCGTGTATGCTTCTCTCCAATCCGCAAGAGAGGCAGTTTCATTTGAAGTCCTCAACAATAGTTATCATATCAGGTCCGTCCATCCAATGAGCCCATAAATGTCAGACACTGTGGCCAAAAATCAACAACTCAAGGACAAAAAGTGTGGTCAACATCCATCCCACTATGGTTAGAATCCATCTCTATTGTTGGTAATGGTGTGGTCCACCTGAGTTCTATGTGGGGCTGATTTTTTTTCCACAAGGCCTATCATTGAACGTCTCATCTAATAAACGGAGCGGATGTCACAAATACAAGAAGGTGGGCCCTAGTTCCCATTGCGTATAACAAATATTGTAACAGTACATAGCATCCTTTAATCCCATGCATCCCACCCACGTTTCTATTCACAAATCATATTCCCATACCCCCATCAACATACCTGACTACGACTCTCATTTCTCTCGGTAGATGGAAACTTCTATCTTAAAACCACCCATTTCTTCTTATCTTCTTCTTTGCATGGATGGGCCCACCTATCAACACGAGGTTCCATTTTTTTTTAATATTTCTGATAATAAATTTTTAGTTTTTTTAATGTTCTTTCATCATCAATGAAGCTTGTAATTAGATGCTTTTTTTTAGGGATGGGCCCACCTTTCCAAGGGGAGCGGATCAGGTGTCGTGAGTGTTTCCCTGACCAATGGGGCCCACCTTGATGTATGTATTGTATATCCACACCGTCCATCAGTTTTTAGAGCTCATTTTAGAATATCCCAAAAATAAAGCAGATACAAATCTCAAGTGGACCACACCACAGGAACCAGTGGTTATTGAATGGCCACCATTAAAAACTTTCTAGTGCCCACAATAATGTTTATTCGCCATCCAACCTGTTGATAAGGTCAGACAGACCTGCATGAAGTGAAAACATAAATATTAGCTTGATCCAAAACTTTTATGGCCCAGCCATCACCATTGTTTCCTGTGTTGTGGTCCACTTAAGATTTTTATCTTCTTCATTTTTGGAATCATGCCAAAAAATGAGCTGGGAAAAAAACTGATGGACGGTGTGGATATAAAACACATACATCAAGGTGGGCCCCACCATCAGGAAAACACACGCTACAGTGTTACCCTGGTAACATCTGATCCGCTCCCCTGTCCAAGACTTTTGATTTGATGTGCCGTGGACATAAGATTGATGGTGATTGATGAAATGTCTTACTGATCCAACAATCCAAACCTTTCTATGAGTAGGTTGTCCACAAGGAAATAAAGCAACGGCCCATGTTGGACAGAAAAAGGGCCAAACACGGCAATGTCGATTAAATCACTTGAATTGTCGATTAAATCACGGCAATGTCTAAGAAAAGGAAGTGGATTAGCTGTTACCCGGGTAACACCTTAGTAGGTGTTACTCTATCCTTGTGGGGCCAACATTGATATATTTATTGTATATCCAAGCCGTCCATCTGTTTTTACATCTCAATTTTCGTCAACATTCTAAATCTTAAGAAGATCCAAATCTCAGGTGGACCATACCACTAGAAACAGTGATGAATGACAATTAATAGCTTCTCATGGACCACGAAAGTTTTGGATCAAGCTGATATTTTTATTTTAACTTTATCAAGATATTCTTAACATTATCAGCAGGTTGGATTGAAAATAAACATTAAAAAAATCTTACAATGGGCTCTTTGGAATTTTTAATGGTGAGGCACTCAATCAAAACTGTTTCTTGTGGTGTGATCCACCTGAGATATGAATCTCTATAAATTTTGGAACCCAGTCCTAATATGGGCTGTAGAAACGGATGGACGGCGTGGATATACAAAAATCATCAAGGTGGACCCCACGGTAAGGGTAACACCTAATCCTCTCCCCCGAGAAAATGGATAACGCGACCTTCTCGTGGGTCGCACTCGCTAATAATCTAAAAGGATAAAATGAAAGTACGATGTCACGTGGAAGGCACACTTGTGGCAAACAAATGCACGTGAAGGTACACGTGTGGAGCCGGTGGAACTACCATGATTCCTGGGCCGGCCACCAAAGCTGGAGTATTCTCTAATCCAACCGTGTTTTTATTTATTTTAATTATTTTAATGATTTATGAGGAATCCACAAACGCGTTGAAACTGGAAGATATCAAAAGTCAAATAAATACAGCACCAAAAGCATGAGGTGGGCCCCACTTCAGAGATGGATGGCCTAAGATTGCCGGTGCGCTGATTAGGTGGGACTGTACTGTGGATTAGGAAAACGTTTGTAAAGGTAATCTGATTTTTGGACCAGGACATGTCTACATGGTTGGATGCAACTGATGGACGGCTTGGATATTGCATCCGTGTGACAGGTTGGCGCAGGTAGTTTCACGTGGATGGGACGCGGATAGGGTATTACCCCCACCCTAGGAATGGACACCCTGATGTATGCATTTTATCCATACCGTCCATCCATTTAGACATATGATTTTAGGATACATTGTCAAAAATGAGGGCAGATCCAAGGCTAAAATAGACCACACCAGAGGAAGCAGGCGATGATGATGACACCCACCGTTGAAACCTTCCTAGTGCCCACCGTGATGGCTAATTGCCATCCAACACGTTCATAAGGTCACATGGACCTGTATGAAGGGCAAAACACAAATATCAGCTTGATCCCAAACTTCTGTAGCCCATGAAAATTTTCAACGGTAGATGTTTGATCCCTACCGTGTGGTCCACTTGAGCCTTGGAACTGCCTCATTTTTCGGCTCATATCCTAAAATGATACGGAAAAATGGATGGACTGTGTGGATATAACCCATACATCATGGTAGGCCCCTCAGAGGCGCTGTCCGTTCCTAGCTAGGTACAGACAGGGTAGTACCCAACCGCGCCCGCATGTATACGCTAAGGAATGGTTCCTCACCTACCTATACATCTAAACATAATAAATATCCTTGGTAGTTCGAGGGGCCATTAGTATGCTTTATGTTGAATCTAAACCGTTGATCTGGTGGGCCGCCACATGATCACCGCACATGCCAAGAATAATTCTATTCCGAAACTCAGGTGGGACACACCACGGAGAGCAATGTACAGTCACGCCTAAAAACTATATATCCAAGTGGTGTGGCCCACCTGAGTTTTGGAACTGTCTTTGTTTTGGTTAATCCCATGATCCTGGTGGGGCTCACCTGATGAATGAGTTGGAAGGCACGTAGACAATACAGTGGACCCCACATTCCATCCACACGTTTCTATGGCAGGTGTCCCCCATTGCTCCCTTTGGTGTGGCCCACCCTAGCTAATGTATTAGGCTGAATTCTGGGATCCAGACGTTGCATGGGGCCATTTAATGAACGGGTTGGATTTCACTGACACATCAGGATGGCCACAAACCCGATGTCTGGAAATCACCATACGTACGAACGGATGTGATCATTCCTGTTCATGTACTTCCACGCAAACGTACATCAGGGCTGCATCTAATCCCAATGGGCAGTGGGCCATAGCAAGCCAACGCATACTGCATGTGCAAGATCCAAGCCATTCAACGGCTCCACGTGTACAGTCCGTACTCTTGATTTGAGTGCAGAAACATATGAGAGAACAAGAATCCGATTGTTTCAGTGTTCTGTTTGGCGCCACTCAAACACCAAACAGATGAAAGGACGGGTGGGGAAGCCCCCTAATCAACGACTTGTTGGTACATCCAAACGCGTAGAATGCCTTCACTATCCCATCCTGCTGTTTTCCATAGACACACACAGGCAACTTACCATGGAATCGAGCTGTGCGTGAGGCTCACCATGATGTTTGCATGACATCCACTCCGTCCATCAGGTGGCCCCCACCTATGGACCTGAGCCCAAAAATCAGGCCGATCCAAAAGTCAAGTGGGTCACAACAAATGAAACAATGGGGTGCGGCTCATCCACCATAGAAGCCTTCCATGTCTTTTGTGGGGCCCACCATTGTGTCTTATACCAACCAGCGTGGCCGGACGGTGGGGCCCACCATTGTCTCATAAACCAACCAACGTGTGTGCGTTTTCATGGAGTGCACCACTTCAGGTCAACCTGATTTTTAGGCTTCAGGGCAAAAATGAGGGGGGCGCACTAGATGAACAGAGTTGATTTCATACCAATAGCACATAGGACCCACACTAGTCAACTCCATGGTAACTTACTACCAAGTGCTTCATGGAATCACTCCCCATATGTATACATGTATAACATCACTCGCATGCCGTGACAAAAACAAAAGGCAACAGGAGGTTAGGAGGCCATGAATATACTAATCTGCCTCGATTCCATTCGTCACTAAGGGTTCTTGATTTCAGTTCCCCATGTATGGTCGAATAACATACTGAATTGAGAAATAATCAATGTAACAGTTGTAGTTTTCTATACAGAAGATTGTGGATGTGGGGATTTTCCAACATTTCTTTTTTCCTAAGGTGGGCCACATTGACCTATTGGATGGTTAGCATATAAGAAAGTTACAATCCAATCAACATATATTTTAAATAGACAGGCATATCCTACAACATCTAATATACAGCGCCACACGAAGCTACGAATGGGGCCCCAAATGGGAAGAAGACTACTTCAAAGGATGCAAAAGGAAACCAAACGTTTGATCATCATCTCCATTCGGAGACAGATGCCAACCCACTCAAGGGTCGCAATCCACCACTTCAGTGAAAGCCGTGTTTGGATGCGATATTGAAATCAATTATAATAATTAGTTCAAAAGATATGAAATGGCAAAAGTGCAGTTACATTCCTTAGTGTTTGTACTCAAGTGGGCCAGACCAAATCTAATTTGACGATGCGAAAACTGATGGAGAGAGTGGCCATTTGGTCCATTTCCACCATCTGCTACAAATGGTTCAACACAAATGGACATGAGACATTTAATATTTTGTGTTTAACCCTTTCTATGTACTAACAATACTAACAAACTGCATCAATCCTAGAATTATGTATGTGGACATGTATTTGATGGGCAAAAAAAAACAACAACAATTTTCGGGTGGATTCTTTCAGTTCCTACAATCAACCTAAATCAACACAACGCAGATCTCTTTGTCGTGATTGACAATCAAGATCCTATGGTCAGATCCAAACTGGCCACAAGTGAATCTCCATACTTTTTCCAGTCGAAAAAATGCAAACAAGTCAGCATTTCATGTTAGGATGGAAAGCTGGATACCAATCTATACATAGCGCATATACGGCATCAGAGCAGCTTACATACAGCATTAGGGGTGGGTGTACACTGTTTCCTATGGTGTAGCCCACATGGGTTTTGGATCTTCCTGATTTTTGAGGTATATAACACTTTTGACTCAAGTAATTCAATCTGTAATTAGCAACTGCTTTATCTTCTCTCCTATTACAATCCAACAATTCCGAGTTCAAGAAATTCCAGTAAAGCTCGAATGGCTGACTGGTTTTGAGTGATTCCATGCTTTCACTTAAAAAACTGCAAGAGCCAGGATCCAAGGCCATAGCTTAAATCTAAGTTAGATATCAAGTGGCCCTGCACTATGTACTCGTGGTACTACCACATGTTTGAGATCCATACCGTCCATCTGATGACAGAGGCCTACCCATGGATGACCCAAAATTTAAAACTTTAAACGATTTTGCTTTTGAGTTTTGTGAACCCTAACACTAGCTAGATTTACAAACTCCCAGTTAAGAAGACCAAGCCCATCCATCTGAGATCTATTCAAAATGGCCCACATACCCAATTTTTGGGACAGGTCCTCCCAAAAATCTTCCTGTAGTACAAGCTTGTATTAGAGAAAATGCTATGCCAACTGCCACAGAGTTTGATCATAGCCATTGATGAATATATGAATGAGCAGCAGTGTACTAGATTCGATGTCTTTATTCATATAGCAGAACTTCTGGTTGAGATTATTTTCTTGATTGTTTGACAGTAAAGTACGTTCCTCGGAAGAGAAGCTGTTTTTAATCGAACAGTTGTCCCGAGTTATCACCCTTAAATGGCTTCTAGCATTTGCTTAATTGCATAGAAAGGAGGCATAATCTACATTCAAGACAAGCCTGCAAACAGATATGCTTGTTCACTTCAAGTTTCCCCTAATAGCTACCACAATGGATGGTTCAAAACCAACAGCTGCATTCTTCAGATTTCCCCACATGTTTCAAGGATTGTGCACTACTGAACTATGTCACACACGGCTATGGAAATGTCACCCTAATTGTGACCATTTCAATTACCTCTGATCATGTAACAACTAAACTTCAGTTTCTATTAAAAAAATGCCCACGTCGATAGAGCTATAAAGAAAAACCTTAATTTATCATTTTCCTTGTTTTCTGGTGCTATTTTTTATACTACAACTACATTTTATATGTATTTCTATTGATCTGGATACATTCATCCATATCTACAATTTTGGGAACTTATAATACAACAATATTTCTTTCAATATTATCATAGACCGTACAGACATGTCATAGTGGTGTCGGGTTCTGCAGGGCCGCCTTGTCTAACACCAGAACATCTGTTCATGTCTATGTACAGAGATTGTGATGAATATATAAGAAAACCCATATTTCCATATCTATGTTTTGAGACATCTAAGAATAGATCCACGTTCATATTCTAGAACTAACATAGTAATTCTATTGCCAAAATACTGAAAACTAGCGTCGGTTCTATTGTAATTCTAGTCCATGACTTCAACATGAAATCTGCAATGTGCAAAGCCAATATTCTAAGAACACAAAAGGTGTGTTTGAATGCTCAATTGAGTTGAATTGCAATCCGTGTAAGCCATAGAGGAAATGACCCAAGTGGGGATGGACCAATTGAACTGTTTTAATTCATGATGATGATCAACCCCCTAGTTTCAACTTGGTTTGTTTGAATTCCAGTAATTTGCAGTTTGTCTTCTCATTTTACACTTTGTTGAATTGAATTATCGCTGTTCAATTCAATTGAGTATCCAAACACAACATAGAACTTCATCTCACTCACAGATTCCTATATCCACATCTGAAAGCAACTATTTTTCATCAGGAACAAGATTCAGAACACAAAACTGGAAAGTGGACGAGGTTACATAATTCAAAATTTTTAGGAAGTTGGGGAAAGATGAGGTAACATGTCCATCAAAGCAGTTACATTTCAGCCACCCAATTTCGACCACCTCAATATAAACAGCAACAGAAGAAAAGAAGAGGAAAAACCCGAATATTCTATTTATTCGAATTGTACAAAAAACAAGACCCCCAACCCACAAAAGCCTATTCATTTGTTTTCTTTACATTAGCTACCCAAAAACAGAGGAATAAACAATGAACAGAATTTCCGGCATTTCGACTCACCTCCAAATCATTCATCCAGGCCGGTCCTGATTACTCTTTCACCATTTCATAAAAAACCCAACTCAATAATCATCCAACCGACGACACCGCTGAAGTGTCTGAATCAAGCTCGAAGCATTCCTCCCAATCTTCAAATTCTCATCTCCCACCAACCCAAAGCAAATCTCTAAAACCCCCTCACTCCTTGCTTCGGAGCCCATCTGCTCGCAGTACCCACAGACTGAATTCAACGCTGAGAGAGCGTGCTCAACACTCCTCGAGCTGCCGTTCCTCAACACCCGCACCAGAACTGCCACACACCCACTAATCCTCCCCATCTCCTCCCTCCCTTCCCTGCATTTCCCCAGCAGACCCAACACCTCAACAGCCCGCTCGACCCCCGAGTCAGCCAATTCAAGTAGAACAGGGACCGCCCCAGATTCCACAGCTCTCCGCTTGTTCTCTGGAAACGAGCAGAGCGTATACAGTGCCGTCGCCGCCTCCCGCTTCCCCCGCCCCTTGCCGTCCCTCAGGAGCGAAACCAACGCCCGAATAGCAAACGGGTCATCCCCGATCGTCCCTTTATTCACCTCCACCACAGCCAAGCTCGTCAGCGTGGTCGCCGCAAGCGCACGGCAATTCGGTGTCCCCTCCCGCAGCGCAGCCACGATATGGGCAATTCCACCCTCGGCGACAACCCCCACCTTGTTATCATCATCAAGGCTGAGATCGAACAACACGCCAAGAGCCGCTTCCTGGAGGACCTTGTTGCTGGAAGCCGAGGCCGTCGAGAGGCAGCGAAGAACTGCCGAGATAGCACCGGATTCGGTGATCTCCCGGCGGAAGGAAGGGTTGTGTTTTGAGAGGGAGTGGAGTTGGCGGAGGGATTCGAGCTTGGAGGAGAGAGAAGGAGAGGAGAGAGAAGAGAGGAGAGAGAGAGGGGAGGGGTAGGATGGGGATTTTGGAGAAGAGGCGAGGGTAAAAGAGGAAATGAGGGAGCGAAGAGCATGGTTAGGGATGAGAGAAGGGTGGGGAGGAAGAGGGAGTTGGGTGATGGGGCACGTACGGTTGCCGGAGTCTAACCACCGTTGGATGGAGGAGCGGTCGAACGTGTGGCCGGATGAGAGGATGACTGGGTCGGACATGATTTCGAGAGAGATGGGGCATTTGAAGTCGTCCGGGAACTGATGAGTGGCCATCTCTCTTTGGGGTTTTTTTTCTTTTCTTTTGTCGATTTTTTGGGGGGGTTCGATTTCTATGGGTTTTTGGAAATTTGAAGGGGTTGGAAGGGGCTGATTTTCTCAATTTTGGGGGGTTTGATTTCTTCTTTTTCTTTTCTCTTCTTTCTTCTTCTGTTGTTTTTGTTTTTTTTTTTTTTTTTTTTTGGCTTCAACTCCTTTCGATTTTGGTTTTGTTGCTACTGTTGTTTTTGAGAGAGAGGGGGTTACGAAGAGCTGTTTTAGTAGTCCGCAGGATCACTCTAAATCGTATTGTTAGGGTACTCCGTTTTACAGGACGTGGACTTGGTACAACTGTTGATGGGTGGCAAACTGGCAATCTGTAACCATAATCCCTTTGGGCCCACCATGAGTCCTGTGTAAAATCCATTCCGTTCATCTGTTATCATGGCTTATTTTAGGTGTTTTTTTTTATAAAAATGAGTAGATAAAAATAATTAAATAGGCCACACCTTAAGAAAATGCGTGAATTAAGATCCCACCATTAAAAGCTTCTTGGGACCACTGAAATTTTAGATTAGGATGATATTTGGGTTTTATTTTCTATTCATGATGGATTGGATCATCTATGAACTGGTTTGATGGTATATAAACATCACGGTGGGTCCAGGGAAGGTTCCAATGGTGAGCGTTTCCATCTCTACTGTTTCCAGTGTTGTGGCCCATTTAAGTCAAGAGTATAGCTATATTCTGGGCTAAAGTCCTAATATGAGCATTAGAAAGTGATGGACGGAGTGGATTTTAAACTGAAATCTCTGTGGACCCCACAGAGCGTTTGGTTTCTGGGGCTCCAAGTAACAGAGGTTGTAGAAAATTCCGCATTCCGTTTTACATGGGTGCGCACTGCGCACTTTCCACTATACAAACTTGGTCAAGAGTCCACTGTCAGACTCCTCGTGTGGTTGGACTCATTGCCACCATTTTGAAAATGTGGAATTCACCCACGGCTATCCAGACCGTCCAAACTGTGGGACATGGTATGGATGGAGGGCAGCTCTGAAACTGCTGATGATTAAGTCATCCTAACCATCAAAGTAATGTAATTACATTGGACAGTTGAAAATGAAGGGCAAAACCACATCGTTTCTATCATCTTCTTAACTAATGTTTTTGGGTTGTTTTGTACTCTCAATTTGGTCAGAGACTGGGTGGCAATGGGTCAGGTCGGCTTGTGGGTCACCTGGTCTGACCCACTTTTGAAGTGGGTTCGGGCCAAGCTAAATGGGTGGCAGGTCTGGCTCCAGCAAAAATCTAACCCCATCAAATGGGTGGGGCTCTGTGGTTGAACCCTAATCAGACCCATAGATTGAAGACTCGGCCACTCAGCCCAAACTCGACTGGGCTTGAGTCACGACTCTCCTCTGGCGGGTGAGTCATCCAGCTGAGCCAGAGCCGGGCAAATTTGGAAGGTGACTCGTGGTACAGAGACTAGTTCAGACTCGATGAGTCTGAGTCGACTCGGACAAGCCCCATCAAGCTTCTGATGAGTCAGCCATCCGTGCTTTGAGTGAGCTGGAGGCAAAATGGCCCAACTCACTTAAGAGTCGGGGATGATTTGTGTTACCAACCCATGCCAGTCCGAATTTGGCTTTGGGTATAAAGAACTTAGCCCATTTAGTAACCTGTTCAGCCTTGAGCTGATCCCTAAAGCAGCCAAAACCTAAACCATCCCAGGCCTAGTCAGCTATTTGGATCCAATAATTGTTGGGAGGCAATAAGTGAACCTTCCACTGCTGACATCTATGATAATCTAATGTGGCAGAATTTGATTGGACCACTTGCCTCTATTTGAAATATGATCCGGTTGGATATATACAAAATCTAACAACTTTAAAATAAAATCAGATTTTGGTGAAGCCTTGACATGGCGAGATTTTATTAGGCCTTGTTAAAGCTGAAGCTTTGCAAAATATGTTTGAAAGCAGTTTGGTCGAGTATGTATTCGGCTGATGTCACATGAGCTAAACCTATCAAATCTGTGTGGGCCCTGCTAAATTCAGTGTTTTCCAAGTCTCATCTCACCGAATCCATTTCCTGCTGCCTTGATGTGATGAGATTTGATTGGGCTGCTAAATTGCACCAAATCTAGCTCCTTTCAAACATGGTTTGTGAGTGCTATTTCTAACATTAGCAAGACATGGCTCAATCAAAATTCCACCCTAGATCATGTGACCTCTGAGTTTGGTGGTGGCAAGATAACCATGCAATCTCCATCTCTAATGTTTTGTACACAAGTATAGTCGAGCAGTTTTACCAAGGTTGGCCCGTTTGGATACCATCAAGTAAATTACTTTTCTACTTACAATAAGTAATAAGTGACTTATATAAGATAAGTTTGATTTATGATTTATTATAAGTATTTTTTTTTCCTTTTTACTTAAAAGTACATAACCACTTTAGTTAATTTTTTTACTTTACATTAGGAATCAAGAGAGACCACTCTTAAGGTTGCGCTGCTCTCTCATGCTCTCTCATTTTGTCCATATCAAAGGAGGCCCCACATGATGGACTATCCCATCAAAGGTGGGGCTCACACAGTGGACAATCCACAAAAAGATGGCCCCCACATGATGGATGACCTCATATTAATGTGGACCCACATAATGGATGGTCCATATCAAAAGTTGGCCTATAATGATAAATAGCCCATATCTAAAGAGGGCTAGCATGATGGATGACCCACTTCATAGGTGGGGCCAACATGATGGACATTCCACATCAAAGGTGGGCTCCATGTGTTAGAAAATAGATATTGAAGCTAGGCCCCACATAATGATGGTCCATATCCAGGTGGACCCATATGATGGATGATCCACATTAAAGGTCCCCCTAATGATGAATGGCCCACATCTAAGGGGAGCCCCGCATGATGTGCACCCACATTGAAGGTGGGGCCCACATGATGGACAATCCACATCGAAGCTAGACTTCACATGATGGGCTCTACATGATGGATGATCCACATCAGGGTGGGGCTTACAAGATGGAGAGTCCACATTAAAGGTCGGCCTAATGAGAGTGGCCCACATCCAAGGCAGGCCCGGCATGATGTATGGCTCACATGGGAGGTGAGCCCACATGATGGATGGTTCACATCAAAGGTTGGCACCACATGATGGACAACGAATCATGAAGATAGCTCCACGTGAAGGACAATAACATTGATGGTGGGCTGCATATGATCGATGACTAACATCAAAGGTGGGCCCTACTTAATAAATTGTGCACATTAAAGGTTGAACCCTAATGCTAAATGGCCCACATCCAAGATAGGTCCAACATGATGGACGACCCACATTAGCGGGGCCACATAATAAACAATCCACATCAAAGGTTGGCCACCATATGATGGACAATGGATGTGAGGGGGGACTAAATAGATTTGAGAGATGATTACTTATGATGTCCAAAACCAAACATACTTTTCTACCTTTTTAACCTTTTGGATGATAAATATGTTGCTAATTAAGTAGAAACCAAGATATATAAGTATTACTTATATGATAAGTTGCTTTAAGTAACTTACAAGTTACCATCTAAATGGGCCCTAAATGGTGGTGAACGGGTCCTCAGGAAGGACATGTGATACGTGTGCTGCTCCTTTTTTTTCCTGTTCAAAGATTCATCTAAGCCAACCAAGAAAAGAGTAGCGAACAGCAAAACAATGGTCCAGATCAGCAAACATGCCCCCCATTGTCAGAAGAAAGATGTGGGTGGCACGTACCATCTAGTTCGTCTGCACTCGCCAAGTGGGGCCACTCTATCAGGAAGATGGACGATTAGGAAACGACCGACGGCCTACAGCAGGTCTGTGCCAGCTAGATGGGTGGACCGGCCTGGCTATAGAGACTTACCATGTTCCCAATGAGCAGGTCTGTTTGATGTCCTTGTATGGTCCATCAGATCATCCTATATGTGGCCGTTCATCTCCAAGATACACACATGGTAGACCACACAGGATTAATGGTTCCGATCAAGGGGAATCTGGCTGCAACTATAGCTAGTGGGGCCTAAGCACTATAGTTTTTAGGTGGTACTGCAGTATAAAAAATTTCACTTTAGCATCATAGATTCATAGGATCCTTTCGAAGTGGGGTTGTGTGTTTCCTCCGTTCGTAAGTGATGGTGAGTCATCCGCTGTGTACATTCCACAAACGCATGTCAATGTATGGCTGTTCAAATCGTTCAATAGTCTCTCTAATCAGGAGATCCTAACCGTCCGATTTAGATTGCAGGGCATTGTCTCTAACATTCATCACATGATCATAAGTTGGATGGTTAGAACCCTCCAAGATTATGAATTTGGGATGTGCTCCATCAAAATTGTGCTCGTCCATCTATTGTTGTATCATCAATCAGGACAGTCCATCTTGTGGACCCCACTCTAGATGGTAAATATTTCAAGACATAGATATAATTACACCTCATTAATGATTATTACGTTTAACTTAAAGCCGATTGCGTCCTGCGCCGTATGGACGATAATCTATCCAGACATGGCCCTAGGGTTGTAAATGGGTTGGTGGACCGGTAGCAGCGTACCAGATCCAACCCATTTAGACCCGACCTGTTTGTTAAATGGTCCAGGCTTGGGTCCAAGAACAAACTCAATTGTTAAATGGATCTAGATATGATTTCCTTTATATGACCTAAACTGAACCCATTTAGTAAATGTGCCGATTTAGTCTATGATGCATAAGACCATTTAAGCTTGGACCCATCCAAATCCAATTTTAAACCTAGTAAAAATACTTGCATGTTAAATCCAGACACAATTATAAATGGGTCGGGGGAATCTCCTCCTACTAGACCTAGACCCATTTATAAATGGGTTTGATGCGGTTCACTCAAACTTGACCCAGACCTGTCTATTTAGTAAAAGGGTCTGGATCTAAAATTTGGACCTAGACCCATTTAGTAAATTGGCGAGCAGTTTTGGCCAAACCCGACCATTTACAACCCTATATGGCTTTGTGTGGCCCATAGTGATGTATGGGTTTTATCCTCGCCTGACCATCCATTTTGCCAAATTATTTTAGGATACAAGCCCAAAAATGAGTTAGTTAAAAAGGCTCAAGTGGAACATATATTAGAGATTAAACATCTACCATTAAAAATATTTTAGGGGCCACGAAAGTTTTGGATCAAGTTGAAATTTGTTTTTTCCCTTCGTCTAGGATTACGTGACCTTATGAACAGGTCGTTGATGGAAAATGAACATCACAGTTGTCCCTAGGAAAGTTTCAACAGTGGCTTTCATTATCACCATTGTTTCTTGTGGTGTAGTCCACTTGAGCCTTGGCTCATATCCTAAAATGACCTGTAAAAATAGATGGACAATGTGGATAAAACCCATATATCATGGTGACACCCACACAACCCTGCCAGGATGGATTAGAGTTCCGCCACATGATGCAATCGGCTTTCCATCTACGTGTTTTTTTCTTACGCATCCTCATTAAATAGTGGACATTTTTGTCATTTTAGAAGAAAAAATTATAATAGAAGTTAAAAAAAAAATAATAGAAGGTACCTCTTTAACAATAACTTAATTAATGAGATATCTTAATAAAAACATAATTTAAAGAGGTACCGAAATGTAAATAGTTTGTAAAAATCTCTTTTTAGAAACACGATTCACAGATGTAATGCGATCTCATTCCAAATGTGCCTGAAATAGCTTCACTTAGTAGTCTAAGAGGTATGGTAAGCCAAGGTTCCACGTCAACAACGGTACTTTCATTCAGAATGCGGATCGTCAGAAAAATTCAGAGCCATCTATTTTCATTGGTCCACGTCATTAACAATAACCTCAGCTCACAAGACAAGCCGATTTTCCCTCTCTCAGATATGAATGGCGTACTACACCACCCCACTTCTACCGTGTGGAATTTCTCAAGGGCCTCAACATTTCTATCTTTTAGATCCACACCATTAATAAAAAATTTCAGATTATTTTAAAGCATAAAACAAAAACCGAGGCACATCCAAAGCTCAAGTGGATCACACTACAAAAAGCATGTGATTGAACGAGTAACGTTGAAACCTTCCTACCGTCTACTGTGAGGTTTATTTGCCATCTAACCTCTTCGTAAGGTCATTCAGACCATGATGAAGGTAAAACACAAACATCATCTTGATCAGAGTTGTCTGTGGCCTCAAGAAGTTTTCAATGGTAGGCGTTCAATTCCCGCTCTTTCCTGCCGTGTGGCCCACTTAAGCCTTGGATCTGACTCGTTTTCGACCTCGTGACTGAAAAAAATGGATGGATAGTGTGGATCTAATAAATACATCATGATGGGCCCCATAGAAGTTTCATATTTCAACCGTTCCCGATTTTCTTCTCTATAAGCGAGCAGCGGAACTTCTTGAGGTGGGAAATTTATACAGGCCCATGATAATTTATCTCTGAGATCCACACCTGTTCATATATTTTTTTTCGGATCTTTCTAAGTTATAAGCTTAAAAATAAGGCAGATCTAAAGCTCAAGTAGAACACAACACATGAAATAGTGGAATTGATGCTACCATTGAAAACTTCTTAGGGCCACAGATGGCTCTGATCAAGTAGATATTCTGTTGTACCTTCATCCAGGTATGGGTGGCCTTATGAACAGATTAGATGGCAGATAAGCCTCACGTTTGGCCTCACGTTTGGCCCTCTGGAAGGTTTCAACCACAGTTTGTGTAATTCACATTGCTTTCTTTGGTGTGGTCCACTTGATCTTTGGATGTACCTATTTTTGGAATCATGCTCTCAACCTATTTGGAAAAGAATGATGGACGGTATGGATGTAACACAAAGGTCATGGTGAGGGATGGTGAAGTTTCACATGTTAAAAGTTGTGCTATGTAGCAGGCAATGTAGTGGGAAGAGAGAAATTTGGGGTATTTTGTGAGTGGGAGATTTCGAAAATGACCTGGGCGAATGAGAAGCCCAAGCACACTGAAATTTCCTGTGATTTCAATCACCACTTTATCGTATGGTGTGGTTCACTTGAGATTTGGATCTGCTTAAATTTTGGTACCACCTAGAGCAATAGGATGAAAAAATAGACGAAAGGCGTGAATATACAACATATCATCAAGGTGGGCCCCACACTAAGGGTGACACCCACTAAGGTGGTACCCAAGTAACACCTAATCTGCTCTTGGCACACACAAGAACAGACCATCCAATTAGTGGGGCCTTCCATAGATTAGTCTCAACACTAAGGGCCTGTTTGTTAAATCTGAAGTCTGAAGTCCGAAGTCTGAACCCAAAATCTGAATCTGAAGACAAAAGACTAATATTGAATCTAGAGTAACCCGTTTGCTAACTAAGGTCTTAAATGTTAAAATATGTTAATGTGACACATTTGCCCTTACCCAGCTCGGTGTATCCGAATTAGGGCTCTCAATGGAGCGGATCAGATCCAAGATTCAATTCGCTCCAAATTCGTATAATGCAGATTTGGATCTTAAAATAGGTCCAATTAGTTAAATGGACCGAATTTGGATCTTAAAATAGGTCCGATTACTTAAATGGACCGGATATGGATTCACAGGAACATATCCAAGTTCAATCTGAATTCGATTAAGATTCGACTCATTATCACCTTAGTGTATATGTTATATTCATGCTGGCCATCCGTTTTACAAATTATTTTAGGCCATGTCGGCCATACCATAATAAATAGTAGGATTTGCATCGTTTTTCTACTAAATTAAATATATTATATTATATATTTTATATCATATATTTTTTTAGATTTGCAATGGGGGTGGATTCGGACCTAGATCCGACCTGAATCTGAAGGTTATATGGATTTTGGATTGGAAATGGATCTAACAATTTATAAATGGATCGGATATGGATATCACCTTTTGGATCTAAATCCATCTACAGATGTATGGACTTGGAGCCGGATCCAACTGGATCCGATCCAAATTCGATCCATTGAGAGCCCTAATCCAAATTGTGTATTGACTATGCCAGTAGGCCCAGCTATTGGACAATGTTGTGTGGCCCCCATCATAATATATGTGTTTTATCCACGCCATCCGTCCATTTTTTTAAAACCATTTTAGGACATGACCCCAAAAATGAGGATGATCCAAATCTCATTTGGCCCACAACTTTCATGGCCCATTAATGGTCAATCACATGTACTATAGTTCATTTGGGATTTGGATCAAGATGATATTTGTGTGGTCTCTTCATCTAGGTGTTTGTGACCTTATCAACAGGTTGGATGGAAAATAAACATTCTGGTGGAGTCCATGAAGTTTTTAATGGTGATGATTCAATCACAATAGTTTCTTGTGGTGTGGTCCACCTAAGATTTAAGCCAGCTTCATTTATGGGATCATACCCTAAAATGAGCTTTCAAAATGGTTGGACGATGTGGATTTAAGGCACATACATCACTCTAAGCCCCATGGTCAGGGTTCCCACCCACCTCGGTGGATCCAGGGTCTCACCTAATCCACTCCTGCTAATGACGGCTGAGCAGCAAGATTTGCTAATGAAGTGACGTCACCAATTTTGTGGGGCCCATCATGATTTATGTGTTATATCCACATCATTTATCCATTCAGAGAGATCATTTTCGAGCATGAGTCAAAGAATGAGTGAGATCCAAAGCTCAAGTGGACCCCACCATAGAAAATAGTGGAGATTAAACCCTACCATTGAAAACTTCTTAAGAGCCATAGAAGTTTTTGATCAAGCTGGTAATTGTGTTTTCTCTTCTTCCATGTCTGTGTTAACTTATGAACATGTTGGATCTCAAAAAAACATATGGTGGGACCTAGGAAGGTTTTAATGGTGAGAGTCATTGTCCCCACTGTTTTCTGTGGTGGGATCCACTTGAGCTTTAGATCTGCCTCATTCTTTCTCTCGTGCCCTAAAATGATCTCTCAAAATAGATGGAAGGTATGGATACAACACATATATCACAGTGGGGCCCACAAAAATTGATGACGTGACTTCAGTAGAAATCTCGCTGCTCACACTGAAGTAGCTATAGGCGTCCCAAATTTAGCCAGGATTGAGTAATACCCCAAATCTAGCTAGATGCGCACAGTAGTATTAACGAGGGTAGTGTCAAAGGGCTCTATGGGGCCTACCGTGATGTATACGTTTTATCCATACCATCCATCAAGTTTTCCATATCATTTTAGGGAATAAAACAAAAAATAAAGTATATATAAGGCTTAAGTAGGCCACACTACAAGAAATAGTGAAAATTGGGTGCCTACCATTGAAAACTTCTTAGGCCACAGAAGGCTCTGATCAAGCTGATTTTTCTATTTTCCCTTCATCCCGGTTTTTATGACCTTATGAATATGTTAGATGGCAAATGAACTTTATAGTGGACCTCAAAAAGGTTTTAATGATAGTTGTTCTATTCCCACTGCTTCTTGTGGTGGAGTTAACCTGAGCATTCAACATGGTTCATTTTTTGGGATTATGCTCTAGAACTACATAGAAAATCGATGGACAGTGTGGATCTAACATAAAAATCGTGGTGGGCTCAAAGAATTACCTCACGTTAAAATTAGGTTATGTATTACGCAGAGAAAATCTCTCACGCAGCGGTGGGCAATTTTGGATTTTTTTTAAAAGAGTCATGGAGCGCATTTTAGATTCACCATTAAGCTAGACCTCCGTTGCCGAAAAAATTTGGCAAAAAATCACAGAGCGTTTTTCCGCGTTCAATGTTAACAAACAACAATAAATGTAGAGCATTTTTAAATTCCGCATTAAGTTAAAATTTTCAGCGTTAACAAACAGGCTCTAAATCAATTTCTTTAGATGCCACTTTGAACTTTAATTTGCTGGTGTAAGCTTTTTGAATTTGGATAGTTGATTATATTTCATTTCCTCTATTCCTCTTGAGCTTATTTGAGAAATGATTAATGTAGAGTAGTGTATGTGTGGTAAATATGCATGAGAAAAATGATTTCCCCCCATAGGATTCAATGATGAGTACTTTGGAATCCCCTTGTTTCCATGGCATGGCCCACTTAAGTCTTGGATGTACCTAATTATCGAAGTTGTACCCTAACATGATATGGCCAAATGGATGAATAGAGTGAGTATCATGTAGTCATCATGGTAGTTCCCTTAACTTTGCAAGCAAATGTTTTAGGAAATTCTTCTCCAATACGAGATTTGCTAAACCCATGCAAGTGTGCAATACATCACATGCACATAAATTTAAAAAAATTAATTAATTGACTAAATATATTTAAAGCCTATAAAGGTGATTTTTATAATCAAAATCATCACAAAAGAAAATATTTTTTTAGCAAAGTCAAATAAGCCCTTAGATATTTACCAACCATCATGTTATAATATAAAAGTTGGATGTCATTTTTAGTGATGACTCATTGAAAGTGAAATTGATATTTGGACTGGCTTGGTTTGAGTTATTGGTGGACCACATGTTCACCATTCCAATGATTGCGTAAGAACCATCTCACTAACTTCTTATCATCGAGTAACCATCCTTTCATCGAGTCCACAATTAACCCATGATCATAACCTTCATAGAGTTCATATCTTCGGCACATCATGTGTAGATCATCATCTTCTTCTAAGAGGATCGTGGCTGTGATCATATGAGAAGTGGGCCGGCATCATCAGCTCTACTTAAAGCGTCCTCAACTGATACCGAATTCAAAATAGTTTCTCTAGAGGGATTTCTTCCTACATATTTTAGGATTGAGTTATTAATATTCCTTAATATTTTCGTCACTTATTTTGTAGTTCAATTTTGAGGTATTAAAATCTACCTGGATGACATAAAAGTTCAATTTTGTAGTTCAATTGAGTTAGTGGTACAACAGAGTCCAAGATTATGTAATCCTAATGCAGTTTGAATAATAAACATGGTGAAGTTGCTTTTGTGGGATGAAATTATAAAATTAGCTTCATTTATTTCTTTCTTTAGAAAACGGTCTAATTGAGAATTATAGAGCCCATGTAATACGTGTATTATATCTAACCTGTCCAACAAGTGAATCATATCATGAAGATCAAGTAAATGAAAATTCTGGCAGATCCAACCAGAAGGTGGGCCACACAATGGAAAATAATATACACTGCACCAAAACATCCAAATTCACATGTAACCCATCTGATTATTTGATTGACTAGATTTTTTGTTTGAGAAATCATCATGGTGGGGGATATATATTGGATGGTTTGGATGTCATACACATACCTAGTTAGCCCCACAATTCTCCACTTTATCACTTTTTAATGAAAAATATAAGAATAATTTAATAGATTTAGCATTGGATAAAATAAAAAAAGGTGAGATATTCATTTTTCCAATAAGTTGTTCAAAACATTTTATGTTTATGAGTGTTCAATGTCGAATAAATTGCCAACTATTCATTTTGAAATCATCTCACTACTAATGTGCTGGTAGAACTGAAAATCAGACCCTAGTAAAATCATCATGCAGCCATTCTTTGGTAAAATTTTAAAATTTAGGAGAATTTTGCGGTAAAAATCCCTTTCTCCTGTTTTGAAAATAGCACATTATTGTATGAAGACTTTATTTTATAAAAAAGTTCATTGATTTTGATTCAGTGAAAGAAGGTTTGAGTTTTATTCATAAATCTCCAACAAGGTGTGACGATAGACAGCAACAACAAAAATTTGAAAAAAAAAAAAAAAAAAGTGTGACCATAGACACGCTTAACATGGCTCTTCTATTCCCATTGATTATGTGCCAACATCTCCCACCGTTAGTTAGTGGTGGACAGGAATCATACGCATATGCAAAACAAGACTCCTACCAACCCTTCAAAAAGAAGTGAAAGATGGGCATAGAGATTTGGTACACTTATCTTGTGTGGGCTCAGCCATTTCCCTTCACAAGATTAAAAGTCTGCACCAACTTACATGGACCCAAACTGTTGTTGGTGGAACCTCCACCATATATGGGGCTCCCACTTAGTAACTGTTTGGCCTAAGTGGACTGCCTAAGGTGGTCCACCTACTAAACCGAAAAGCTCTACAAGGGCACCAATAAACCGTTGACCATTGCATTTTGCCAATGGTCTGGGAGGAGTATGGAAGAGTCGTATCCTGAAACTGTTGGAATTGCATGACTATCAGATCCATCACCCATTTTGGGATGAATGGTCAAATCTAACTTATTCAGTTGTTTCATCATGGGCCAATTAAATCGTCGGTCTGGATTGATGTGGACCCATCTGCTCATTTCAGTAGTTAAGGGTTTGGACTTTTCTTTACCATTTTGTTCACATGCGAGCCAGCCGCGTGTAATCCCTTGTGACTTTTCTTTCCCATTTTGTTCATCTGCCAAGTATGACCACCAGTTCAATCTTTCATCGCAAGTGGAACATTAATCAATTTTTCTCTGCCTTTCATTTATTTATATACGCGTATGGCCTACCTTATCATCGAATCGGCCTAATGTTCTAGACATGACATCGACAGAGTGTAGATAATTAGGTGAGCGGATCTGATCTCTCACACGTGTTTTTCGTTGCCAGTTGTAAGGCAAATTCACTTACAAGTGCACCATGCAAGATCATTTGGAACTTGCGTGTCTCATTAGGTGGCGAGTACGGTTGCACATCTGCCGGGTTAACTCGACCGACCCGCTTGAACTGACTCGGCAAAAACCTGATCCGCCTTGACCCGGTGATGTAGGACGGGTCGCTGACTATTTCATGGCCCAGATGGAGTAAAAGAAGACCGGACGGGGCCGAAAGTGATCTGGACCGTCAGGACCGTGAATCGGTCGTATCTCACAATCCAGAATGAGTTACAGGACGTATAATATATCAATTTTGGGTAGCTCGAGCTACTTAGCCAACCACCCGCTACGCCGGGTTGCCCAACCCAGAATCGCGAGAATCGACCGTATCGACGGTCATTAGGCTAGTTTATTTTCATTTTTACTATTTATAGTAAGTTTTAATTCGATCATAACTTTGCATCTGTAGGGTTTTAGAGTTAGTGCCCAACATGAAAAGGGCTTAGAATATTTCGTAGAACAACGTGGTTGAGGCCGTTTGATAACTTTCTATTTTTGGCCGAAAACCAAGAGTTCTAGTAGGATTGAACGACTTCTATAAATAGTAAGTTTACTATTTATAGTAAGTTGCGTTTTCTAGGAGTTTTAGTTGGAGTTGGATTTTGATACTTCACCTAAGGTTTAGTTTCCTATTTATATGCATTGTAATTCCGTTTTTATTAATTCAATTATCAATAAATCAATTATTCGAAATTTATTTCCTTTTTTTATCTTTTATTTCTTCTCGTAGATTCGAGAAACACTCGGTTAGGGAGACGGTGATTGACCTACCACGTCCTCCCTGCGTCATTGATATCAGAGAGAGGTTTCTTCCTCAGGACGATGACCTCTAATGAGGGGATGGATCCTCATCCTAAGGACGGTGCTCCAAGGGACTATCTAACGGCGACAGATTTCGAAGCAGCGCAACGGGAGAACCAGTTGATCCTGCAAGGTATACAGGCAACCCTCGACCAGATTGCAGCATCGCTAGCTCTGCTTCGAGCCCAAGGCGACCAACAACCACCAACCGTTGCTATACGGGACAATCATGTTGTCCGTAGAGCACCCCAGGTGGATAATCGTAGGGCTACACGAGACGAATCAGAACCAAGCGATGATGAGGTCGAAAACATTTTGGTACGACGACCTGCGCTAGGGAATGAGCGTGTGGAACGAGCAGAACGAGACTATCGAGGCAAAGCTGATCTTCCCAGCTTTAATGGCCTACTTCGAATAGAAGAGTTCCTCGATTGGCTGGTAGAGGTCGAGCGATACTTCGACTATATGGAAGTGCCGGACGACAAGAAGATAAAACTAATTGCTTATAAATTTAAATCCGATGCTTCAGCATGATGGGAAAACCTACAGGTTTCCCGCACCAGTCAGAATAAAGCACCCATCCGAACATGGCCTAGAATGAGACAACTTCTTAGAGCTCGATTCCTCCCTAGCGACTATGAACAAATTTTGTTCCAACAATACCAAAATTGTCGTCAGGGAAATCGAACCGTAGCCGAATATCTTGAAGAATTCCAACGATTGGCTACACGGAATAATTTATCGAAATCAGAGGCACAACAAGTATCACGATTCATTGGTGGGTTGCGATTTGCAATCCAAGATCGAGTCCAGATGCATCCGGTATGGACGTTGAGTGAGGCCAACCAATTGGCCACTCGAGCAGAAACACAGTTGTCACGGACCCCTGCTCGACCCTATCCGGCAACACAAAATCCCAACACCGAACCCACTTAAGATACAACGCTGGCCAAAGGCAAGGAGCCTATAGGAGGGCGTCCTCAACCTCCTACGGTCACGAACTGGGACGGGGGAAGCGGTTCCTCAAGACCTCAACGTACAGCTCCCACTACAGCAGGTTCCAGCAGGATCCCCAACCCATATGGTCGGCCAAGACCAGACCATTGTCTCCGTTGTGGCCAACCAGGTCATTGGTCGAACGCTTGCCCCCAACGCCCTACAGCACACTTAACTACGAATGAAGGCGGCGTGGAAGGCGAGTCAACAGAAGACAACCCTGAATTGGAACAGGCCGAAGAGGGGGACACAGAAGATGTCAATTGGCTGACTGAAGATCATGGGGAATCGCTAGTAGTAAGACGACTACTTTACGCTCCCAGGAAGGAAGTGCACCCACAACGACATAATATTTTTCGCACAAAGTGCACCGTGCAGGGCAAAATCTGTGACGTGATCATAGACAGTGGGAGTAGCGAAAATATTGTCTCGAGAATTATGGTGGATAAGTTACATCTGCCTATGACAAAGCACCCTACCCCTTACTCTATCGGTTGGATCAAGAAGGTGAACGAAACCAAGGTAACTCATCAATGCATTATCTCGTTTTCCATTGGTAAAAGCTATAAGGACGAGGTCCTCTGTGATGTGGTTGACATGGAAGCCTGCCACATGTTACTTGGGCGGTCATGGCAATCGGATCGAGATGTGACCCACAGTGGACGGGAAAACATATACATGTTCACCAAAGATGGTCGGAAAATTGTTTTGGCCCCTATGACACCAGACAAACACCCTGAAGCTTCTAAAGTGGAGGGGAACTCTCTCCTTACCATTCGCGAGTTTGTTAAGGAATCAAATGAAACGGGCGAGATTTATGCCGTTATGGTAAAAGGCGAGGAGCCAGGATCCTCTAATATTCCTCAACGCCTTAAACCACTGCTAGAAGAATTTCGAAGTACTTGGCCTGGAGAGTTACCTGATGAGTTGCCTCCCATGCGAGACATACAACATCACATCGACCTTATCCCAGGGTCCAGTCTACCCAACCGACCGCACTATCGGATGAGTCCGAAAGAGTGTGAAATTCTACAGGGACAGGTGGAGGAACTGATCCGTAAGGGTCTTATTAAAGAGAGCATGAGCCCGTGTGCCGTTCCAGCACTCCTTACCCCAAAGAAGGACGGAACATGGCGTATGTGCATCGATAGCCGCGCGATCAATAAAATAACAGTTAAATATCGATTTCCAATACCGCGGTTGGATGACATGCTGGACATGCTCGAGGGCTCCAAGGTGTTCTCGAAACTGGACTTACGGAGTGGATACCATCAAATCCGTATTAGGCCAGGTGACGAGTGGAAAACGGCCTTCAAGACCAATGAAGGGCTATATGAGTGGCTGGTTATGCCCTTCGGTTTGACCAACGCACCAAGCACCTTCATGCGTTTAATGAACCAAGTGTTGAAGCCGTTCATTGGCCGTTTCGTTGTCGTTTACTTTGACGACATTCTAATATACAGTCAGGATGAAACGGAGCACATGACCCACATGAGAAAAGTGCTACAAGTGTTGGTCGACAACAAGCTATACTTAAATCTGAAAAAGTGTAGCTTCTTAACTGATCAATTATTGTTTCTGGGGTTCATCGTGTCGTCCACGGGTATCCGAGTGGACGAAGAAAAGGTACGAGCTATTCGGGATTGGCCGACTTCGACAAACATTCATAAGGTACGAAGTTTTCATGGGTTGGCGACCTTCTATCGTCGATTTGTGCGGAACTTCAGCAGTATCGTCGCGCCGATTACCGACTGTATGAAGAAGGGTCCGTTTCAATGGACCGAAGGGGCTGAGAAGAGCTTTGTAGAAATTAAACATCGGTTGTCCACTACCCCGGTTCTGGTACTCCCTAATTTCGACAAGCTATTTGAGGTAGAATGCGACGCATCTATTGTTAGCATTGGGGGAGTCCTTTCTCAGGAGGGCAGGCCGGTTGCCTTTTACAGTGAGAAACTCAGCGACGCACGACAGAAGTGGTCGACCTATGAACTTGAATTATATGCAGTGGTTCAAGCACTGCGCCATTGGCGCCATTATCTTATTCAAAGGGAATTTATACTGTACACTGATCATCAGGCCTTAAAATTTATCAATACTCAGACTAACGTGAATCGTATGCATGCTAGATGGATTTCGTTTTTACAGGAATTCACGTTCGTTCTGAAACACAAATCAGGGCAGCAGAACAAGGTGGCAGATGCACTAAGCCGACGTGCATCCCTTCTTATTACAGTGAGCAGTGAGGTGATCGGGTTCGACTGCCTCAAGGAACTTTATGCCGAGGACGAGGATTTTGCAGATGCATAGAAAAAGTGCCAAGAAGGGCACCCGAGTGACCTTCTAATTCAAGATGGTTTCCTCTTCAAAGGAAATCGACTTTGCATCCCGCAGAGTTCGTTACGGGACAAAATTATTATCGAGCTGCACGGCGGTGGCCTCGGCGGTCATCTAGGACGAGATAAGACTCGAGCGATGGTGGAAGAGCGGTATTACTGGCCGCAACTTGCTCGTGATGTGGGCAGGGCGGTACAACGATGTCATATTTGTCAAACCGCTAAAGGACAATCTCAAAATACAGGTCTTTACACGCCATTACCCGTGCCAGATGCCCCTTGGGAGGATTTATCTATGGATTTTATATTAGGGCTCCCACGAACACAACGTGGCATGGACTCAGTGTTCGTGGTGGTAGACCGATTCTCCAAGATGACACACTTTATTCCGTGCAAGAAGACCTTTGATGCGATACACGTTGCGAACCTTTTCTTCAGAGAGGTTGTGCGACTACATGGGATTCCTAAGACGATCACTTCAAACCGGGACACAAAGTTCGTTAGCCACTTTTGGCGAGCCTTGTGGAATCGGTTCGGTACACGACTTCACTTCAGCAGTGCTTATCATCCACAAACAGATGGACAGACTGAGGTCGTCAACCGCACATTGGGCAATCTCATCCGTTGCCTTTCAGGTGACAAACCGAAGCAGTGGGACATGGCCCTGGCTCAAGCAAAGTTTGCGTTCAACAACATGGTAAACCGATCGACAGGAAAATCTCCATTCCAGATTGTTTATGGGTGCGTTCCTCGTCACACACTCGATTTGGTTCCCCTGCCCAAGCTTCCGGGCATGAGCGTTACAGCTGAACATATGGCAGACCGAATCATGGACATACATGCAGACGTGCGCAACAAATTACATGCTTCGAACGAGAAGTACAAAGAAGCGGCCGACAAGCATCGGCGCGCCAAAGTGTTAAAAATAGGAGATCAGGTGATGGTCCACCTACGTAAAGAGCGATTTCCTACCGGGACCTACAACAAGTTGAAACACAAGAAGATTGGACCGGTACCGATCATTCGCAAGATCAATGACAATGCCTACGTTGTTGATCTTCCAGATGACAAGGAGATTTCAAGGACTTTCAACGTGGCAGATCTGTACGAATATCATGAACCAAAGCTGGACGAGAACTCGGGGTCGAGTTCTTTCGAAGTGGAGGAGACTGATGTAGGACAAGTCGCTGACTATTTCATGGCCCAGATGGAGCAAAAGAAGACTGGACGGGGCCGAAAGTGATCCGGACCGTCAGGACCGTGAATCGGTCGTATCTCATAATCCGGAATGAGTTACGGGACGTATAATATATCAATTTGGGGTAGCTCGATCTACTTTAGCCAACCAACCCCGCTACGCCAGGTTGCCCAACCCAGAATCGCGAGAATCGACCGTATCGACGGTCATTAGGCTAGTTTATTTTTATTTTTACTATTTATAGTAAGTTTTAATTCGATCATAACTTTGCATCTGTAGGGTTTTAGAGTTAGTGCCCAACATGAAAAGGGCTTAGAATATTTCGTAGAACAACGTGGTTGAGGCCGTTTGATAACTTTCTATTTTTGGCCGAAAACCAAGAGTTCTAGTAGGATTGAACGACTTCTATAAATAGTAAGTTTACTATTTATAGTAAGTTGCGTTTTCTAGGAGTTTTAGTTGGAGTTGGATTTTGATACTTTACCTAGGGTTTAGTTTCCTATTTATATGCATTGTAATTTCGTTTTTATTAATTCAATTATCAATAAATCAATTATTCGAAATTTATTTCCTTTTTTTATCTTTTATTTCTTCTCGTAGATTCGAGAAACACTCGGTTAGGGAGACGGTGATCGACCTACCACGTCCTCCCTGCGTCACCCGGCAGATAAAAGGGTTTGTTATTGGGTGAGTATGGCTGGATCGTTTTTAACTTATGTATGATTTAGAATATATGCCAAACCGAGCTGAGCCGACTTGCACCCTAACCTATGTATATTCGACCCAATCTGCCTCTAGTTCTATCAAAATATTATAAGAAAAACCTTCAAATTTAAGCATACTCCCATCAACGTGTTTGGAAATTGAAACTTTGGATATTAAAGTGGTAGACATGCATAGCTGTTTTTGCACTTATTGTGGGGTATTTTTTCATAAGGCTCATTAAGAAACTCTAGTACATTTATGTGGAGCCTATGGTTGGGTTATTCACGCTATTAATCTGATGCCCCATCATAAGTGCATAATCCTTTTAAAAAATGCCTTGATTTGAAAGATTGTAAGCCTAACCTGACCCAACCCGACTCAATATATATACAGGGTGGAGTAGGGTTAGGGTGGACCTTTTTACAAGTAGAACAGGGCTAGGATTGGTTTAGCCCAACCCGCTCATAACCCAAAGAAGAAAAGAAAGAAAAAAAACCAAACCTCTAAAATATGTTTACGTTGGGATCAGGATGAACCGGAATCGTGTATGTGCAGGCCTAGTGGCGAGACTGAAAAGGTGAATGGTGGCGCACGTGCCAACATGGCACACATGTGAAACATCTAGGCTAATAATTAAGTGGGCCCATTTTTGTACTTGCTGTGGCTAATAAATAAGATCAATCCGCTTATCAAATTGGCCACACTCGTACGAAGAAACAGACGGCTAAAGATCAAACCACCAACAGCTGATATTCCAATCTATACATGTGGCCAATCTTGTAAAGAGGCCCACAGCCCTCAGTTAGTACATGGTCCAGATCACTCACTCGTGTGAAAATTTAGCGCGTGTGGAGAGTCACCTCTTCAATCTATCCTCGTGCGAATCGCCTCGGAGTTTATTTTCGTCCGTAATAATACATCATATGGCGACATTGTCAGGCGATCAACGAAAGCCTCTTAAAAAAATTCTATGTGGCTGTTGCGTTGCCACGTGTTTATTAGCTTTTGGATTTTATAGAGAAAGCAACGGAGGGATGGCATCCGTACCTTCACGTGCCACCTGGCAGGAAAATGATGGCCATGGATTTGACTTGTCAAAGCTCTTTATCTCCTGGAAGCAATTCGTTTCTGCGTACGGCACGTGTCAGTATTTGTCAGATCTGGCCCACTGGGTATACACGCGAAGAAAGACGTGAGGTTCGGTAAACTTGATAGACGGTCCATATTCGCCGAACGTGTTCAGCCCAACTGCTCAGCGAATAGATTATATTTCTGAAATGGGGAATTTCTTATCTGGGTTCCACTTGATGAATTAGCTTGATCTATCAGATTGCTGCCATGGTGCCACGTGTAATGCAAGTAACGCTCGGTTTCATGCGAGGGGATATCACCTTCACGAAGGTGGGTACTTGCGGAGGCTGGATATAGGGACGCGGATTGCCTAGGGACCCGACTCTGTGGGGCCCACCGTGATGTATGTATTTTTATCCACTCCGTCCATCCATTTTTACCTATAATTTTATTGCATGAGCTCAAGAATGAGTAAAATCTTGTCCACTGAGCTTTGGATCCGGCTCCAGACGGGTACGGATTAGAGTCAGATTCAACTTGGATAAAAAAGCTGATATTCATATCCCATACATTTATAAATTGTTAGATCCATTTCAAATCCAAAATCTTTATAGCCATCGTATTTGGGCCGAATCTAGGTATTAATCTACCCATTACAAATCTAAAGCAATATATAATATAGGATATTTAATTTAGTAAAAATATATGCAAATGGCCTAAAATAATCTGGAAAACGTACCGCTGAAATGAAAATAACATATGAATAGTAAGGAGATAATGAGTGCAGATCTTAATGGGATTTGGATCGAATTTGAATATCTTCCTCTGAATTCAAATCTGGTCCATTTAAATAATTTGAGTTATTTTAAGATCCAAATCTAATTCATTTAACTAATCGGACCCATTTTAAGATCCAAATCCGCATTATATGATATCGGATTTGACCCGCCCCATTGAGAGCCCTAATTTTGCTGCTCATGCCCCAAAATGATTTGGCAAAACGGATGGACGAGGCGGCTAAAACACATACATCACGGTGGGCCCCACAGACTCAGGTCAGCAGGGAGCAGTCGGGGTCCGAAGCAACGGATACGGGAGGATGACGTCGCAGGGCTTGAAAAAAAAAAGAGAGGCGGCTTGTCGTATCGGACCGGAATCGTAAACAACATCTGTTCAACGCAGCTCGTACAACACCCAAAGTCTGTGGGGTCTACCACGCTTTATAACTGAAATCCACTCCGTCCATCAGAATTTTTTTCTAGATTCTTGGTCAGGTTGAGAAACAAGAAGCCAGATATACAACTCAAGTGTGTCAAACTACATTAAAAAAATGGGGATAGGATGCCAACCATGGGTTTGTATGTGGGGCTACCATGGTGCGTATCTTTCATCAAACCCGTTAATCATGTATAAATCACCATTATAAAATGATGATCAAAACAATTAGCCTTATTCAAAACTCAATTGTGCTACACCGAGTTAACTTAAAGGTTTACATTGGTCCCTGTTGGGACCCATCTGATTTTTTTTGTACGGTTCATATAAGTTATCTCACATGATTGACGGAGTAGATTTACATATACAAGATGGTGGGGGTCACAGAATTTGGGTACTCTGCGGACTATATAAATAAGGTGTTGGGGACGGGAGCTGCTTTGGTGCCGCCCCGGCTTCACCCAAAACGGTGTTGCCCTTACCGTGGGGCTCACATTGATGTATGTATTCTATATCTACGCCGTTCATCCGTTTTTGTTTTTAATTTTTTTCGATCCGACCTGTTGATAAGGTCACATAACCTGGATGAACGGAAAAAACAAATATCAGCTTGATCCAAAACTTTTGGTAGCCCAAGAGAAGTTTACGAAGGTGGATGACCACTTTTTTCTATAGAATGGCCCACCTTAGAATTTTTTTTTTTCATTTTTGGGCTCATGTCCTAAAATGATCCGGAAAAACGTTTGAACGGCTTGGATATAGAACATATACATCAAGGTGGGCCCCACGGTAAAGGCCGCACCAAATCGGCTCTCCTTGTAGACGATCCAAGTTCTGTTGTATTAAAGGCATTGGTTTTGCCACGTGGCTATGGTACGTGGCATCTTGAGGGACCTGAAAGAGATAGAATCATCTCATCAGTTGGAACCTAGACTCACCCACATGTTACATGTGCTGGAAAATTAAATCAATGAAAAATGTGGAATAGTCTACTCTTTTATCTTGTGCGTAGCAAAACCCAGCACCGTGGGGCCCATATGTCCTATGTGTGAAATCCTTCCGTCCATCAGGTGAGATCCCTTATTTTAACCGTCAAAACTAAAGATAAACTTGATATATAATTTAGATGGACCACAACAACAACCATAATAATAATAATAATAATAATAATAATAATAATAATAGAAACAATGTAAAATTGCACCTATAACCTCGCAGCTCTAACAGTATTCCAGACTGAGTCTTGTATTAGGACGATTTTGTATTTTGTGTTTTGTCCAGGTGAGTCACATGATGAAATACGCACGTCATGGTGGGTCCCACCTAAGCCTGAGATTGGTTCCCAATGTCCATTTTTCCACGTGGTGTGGACCACTTGAGTTTTAAATCCAAATGATTTTTGGCACGGGAGCCAAAGCATCAAGGGGTGTATTTGATAGATCGAGTGGACGTTCCACCAAAGGGTGGACCCTGGTTGCGTGGTGACCCAAGGAGCTGATTAGGTGTTACCCGGGTGTGGCCTTAGTGGGTGTTACCTATACTGTGTGGGGCCCACCTTGATGGTTTTTTTTTTTGTATATCTATCCTGTCGATCCATTTTTTCATATTATTTTAGGTTGTGATCCTAAAACTTAAGGATATCCAAATGCCAAGTGGACCATATCACGTGAATAAATATTAAAAGCATTTTATGGGCCACAAAAGTTTTGGATCATCACCGTTGAATGGAAAGAAAACATTGCAGTGGGCATTATTGTAGACCCAACGAAGTTTTTAATTGTGGGTTTAGTCACTAATGTTTCCTGTAGTGTGGTCGACCTGAGATCTCCTTAACTTTTTAGAACACTTCCTTAAATGGGCTGGAGAAATGGATGGACAAGGTGGATATTAGAAACTTCATTAGGGTGGGCCCCACGGTCCAAGTAACACCTAATTCACTCCTAGTGGCCCCGACCCCTCATTGCTAGAACCTATGTAGGACTGTGACCCCATGTGTTTTACCCTCGATGTCCATCTATTTAATTTGTTGGCTCATCTTAGGGCATGAGCTCAAACTTAAGCATATCTAATGCTTAAGTGGACCGCACCACATCTACAGTTGAAATCTTCATAAGGCTCACCAGTGAAGTTTAATTACTTGTCATTCAATTTGTGCATAAGGGCACACATAGTTATTGATCCAGAAGTAGTTTTCAATGATAAGCATTTAATCCATACCATTTCTTGTGGTGTGGCCTACTTCTTTGGGTATGCTACAATTTTGGGGCCATGCCTCTAAAAAGCAGGAGAACCTCACGGGCAGCAGAGACAAAACACATACATCATGATGGGGCCCACAGAGTCTAGAGGCTAATAATGTTGGGTCACCATCCACATCCTTGACAGGGGCTCTTTGGACCATTGTGATGAATGCATTTAATCCCCACCTTCCATCCATTTTACCAACTTATTCTAGGACAAAATGGAAGCATATCAGTCCAAAGACAGTGAAGACCATGACATCCAGCATTGAAACCTTTCTAAGTGCCCCATGGATGTTCATTTGTTATCCAACCTATTGCTGAAGGAAAAAACACAAACATGATCTTGATCAGAACTATCGTTGCTGCTCTGAAAAAGTTTTTAATAATAGACGTTCAGCTTTTATTGTGGCCCACTTAAGTTTTGGATTTATCTATTTATGGGCTCATGCTCTGAAATAAGTTAAAAAAATAAAAGCATAAATAAAACACATTACATCGTGGTAGGGCTCATAAAGTTCTGCCAGGACACGAGTTACTGCTCGAACGAAACAATCCACCTCATAAAAAAGCACAATGGGCAACAGAGCTTTAACGTCGTACAGACTGCATAAAGCAAGTTTTGCAGAGGATTCCAGTCTAAAAATATCAGACAGCCGTTAAAATGAACACTATTTGAAAATGTGGCAGAACTGTTCATCTAATAAAAGGACACAACATCTCATTTAGCGGGCAGCAGACTTAGTGCATGCTGTCAGGTCTGACGTGTACTCATGTACGTGCTCAAAGTACTGCACCAATGGACATGACCCAATATCTTGCACCTGTTTAAAGCGACTTTGGACCCTACTCAAGCTGGCTTTCCACGCCCAGGTCCATAGCTCAAGTCGCAACACTGAGTGAAGATAGCCTCGTTTCAACGCTGAGGTCATGGCATCGAGTGTCATAGTGGGGGTGGCTAACATTGTAACATGACTAACATGGGTGGGTGAGTTTACCAACAAATGGGGGTGTGTGAACTAACCCATAAATAAATAAATAAATAAAATAAATAAAAAGTTGGCTTTCCAAGCGGCCCAGCTTTGTGGGACCTACTGGATGTGTTCCGGACATCCATACCTTTAATTAGATGCACATTTTCATTGTGGGCCATGGGCTTAAAAATTAGGTAAATCCATGGGTTAGGTGGGCCACACCATAGACAAGAATTGATAGTGGATGCCTACTCATTGAATCCTTCTTGATTGTTTATAGGGGCCACCATGACATAGTCCAGACATCTAATCCATCCATTATGTGTGTCCGACTTAGATAAGGGGCTAAATAGGGAAAAAAAAAAATCAGATCATTTGAAAACTCAAGTGGGTGCTAGCGACTTACAATTTAGAGGGGACCCACCAATACATGTATATAATATTAGGTTGGACAAGCCACATTTTTGTCAGACCACCCCTATGCATGATGAATCCGAATCCTCTGCTTGAACCAAGCTCACCCACACAGTTAGTCACACCATGCACCCACCAACCAGTGGGGTTAGTGTCTCCTTAACACTCGAACTTGAGACCTGCTATTGAAATGCGTTAGCATCTTCCCGCTAGGCTAGCAGGCGAGACACACCTTTTGCATGTATTAGGCTGTTTTTCATAGCATTTGATAATTGGTACTGTGGCCCACCTTTTGCAAGGATTGAATATTTTACATGTGACTTGTTAGGGAAAGAAACCGCTCCTTGTGAACATTTCTAGTACAGTTTTAGGTCCAGATTCACTGATCCGCATGTTTGGGTTAGAGTAAGTTTCATATATCTTTATGTACAACACACATGTGGGACATTTCGGCCATTCATTGGAACTTAAGTAGGTCATGGGTGATGACGGTTGGAAACGCCTGAGTTGCTAATGAGTGCATGAATTATTATCATGCTTGTTGGGATGCCTTGGAAGTAATCATAAAGTTCAATTACACAGGTGATAAACAAACGCGAAACAAAGCACATAAGGAACATATGATTTTTCCGTGAAAAACCCCTACAAGGTAAAAACCAAGTCACAAAGCAACATTAACCAACTATGAAAACGAGTTACAAAAGACGGAAATCCAAACTTATTGTTAGAACTAGAAAATGAATACGATTACATTTTCTTGAAATGTTGTGTTTTGTGCTTTGGGTTCGATAATGGAAACATCTAACAACAAAATTCATAAAGAACACAAGGAGAGATATCGCAAGGCGAATTTATTCCAGAGATCCTGAGATCTGTACATCAGCTGATCTCACACCCTTAATAACATCGAATATCGATGACCCTTGATTAAAGGCAAAAGACAGTCACAGGACTAGGTCTGGATGGCATAGAGACCTGTATTTGTTTTGTTGGACGACTCTTGTATTAGCAGATGTCTATTCCCAAGATCGGGCTGAGATATCAGGTTATGACTGAGAAGGACGACTCTGGGCCTGCGCCTGTCAATGTATGGACAGGTGACCTCGGGAAGTCCACTCTGCAGTTGTGTATACCTGCGTAGCCCAACCGACGGATGCCGTTTTTAATGGGTAGGGCATCGACTGTTGTGTTGTGGCAGTTCATAACAATTGTTTTGTAGTGAATTGAAACTCTTTAGTATGGTTTATCGTGATAACCATAGTCTCGTTTGTCTAGCTTTTGACTCAAATCGGATCACATCTTTACAGTAGGTACAAATGATGACAGGTTCGCATAGTCCTGGATGTTGGCGACATCCCTTTCGAGAAGATGTTTCGTTCATCGTGTCGAATCAGATCGAACTTTGAAGATGCGCAATTCTACTCATTTAGAGATCCTGGAACGTCTATTCGACCATTCCATTGCGTCCGGAACGCTCGAAATACCCAAGATAGGCTCAAACAGCACTTGAAAACACTTAAAATTGAGTCCGGTGCGCTCCTGAACATGTTCCGGAATTGGCTGATTTTTCGGGTGCGTGGGAGTCCAACGCACCCTGAAAATACATATCTGAATTATATTGATTTTATGGATGCGTGGGGTAATTTTCAGGTGCGTTGGGGTCCAATGCACCCCAAAAATACAAATCCGCATTTTGCTGATTTTTCGGGTGCGTCGGACCATTTTCGGGTGCGTGGAGGTACAATGCACCCTGAAAATACATGTCCGCTTTTTGTTCGGTTTTTTGGATGCGTCGACCTATTTTTAGGTGCGCAATCGTACTTATGATCTTTTATGATTCGGACCTGCGGTGGTGTTGGCCGGTGTGACCTTCCGGTGGAAGATACAGGCGATCGGAAAAGAATTCCGGTCACCGGGAAAGTTTTCCGGCTGTCGGAAAGGGATTCCGGCGAGGGTTTCCGGCGGCAAAATTCAGATACTCAGGGGATAATCTCTCTCTCTCTCTCTCTCGTAATCTGTACAAATGAATAGTGGGGGGGGTATTTATACCCGAGAATACCGGACAACAACCAATGAGGACCTGCCACGTATGACGCATCCCAAAAATACCTTGACGCACCCTTAAATGGACGCGTGGGGACTCTGACGCACCCCGAAATGAGATTTTAAGATGTGCTGATTTTATGAGTGCGTCGGACTATTTTAGGGTGCGTTGGGGTACAATGCACCCTGAAATTGCTGTTACGTATTTCCTGAATTTACGGACGCGTCGGAAGTATTTTTGGATGCGTCAAGCTATTTTTCGGATGCGTCAGAGGTGAAATACATCCTAAACCACTTGTTGAATTTTCATGAATTTAAGGGTGCGTCAAGCTGAATAATTGGGTGCGCTTGACGTACTCGTGTTTTGCAATTTTGGGTTTTGCAAAACGGAGGGCTGTGGGGCCCGTTTCCCGGTGAATCGCCATGCACTGCTTATCATAATTCATGAAGGATGGCCCCGCTTGATTCTGGTCGGTTTCGATCACGGTGATCCGTGGGGTCTACCGGAGAAAATGGCTAAGTACTGGATCCTTTGCAAAGCTGGGTATTCTGGGTGCATCGGGTAGTGTTTTGTGGAATTTCCTCGAAGCACGTGCCTAGTCGATTTGTTTTAGAGGGTACTGACTTTTGGGACCCCAACACTTATAAATGCGAAAAGTCATAGCCTCCTTTGTAAACCCTAGAAATGTACTTAGATATCTTTCTTATACCCTAATATCTTATTACGTACACTTGTTTATGTAGCGTTATTGTTGGGATAGGAGGGCCGGCAGCGGAAGCAAAGCCGAACACAAGCAACAAATTCAATCAAACAAGCCACACAATGCAAGCACAATGCAAGCAATCACTCACACATAGATAATCCGAATTTAACGTGGGAAAACCCCTCACGGGTAAAAAACCACAGCACAAAGCGACAACAATCCACTATAATATCAGAAGTTACAAGAGATGGAACCCAAGACCCAAAACCCAAGCCCACAAGAGAAATCCCAAGCTTACCCAAGAAGAAAACCCTCTTCTCCAAGCTCTTTCTCTCACTTAGAAGCTCCTTCAATCCCCTTTGCAACCTTAGTAACCTCTAAACTCGTAATACCCCTTTAATAGGAAGAAAAAATGAATTTAGAAATCTCTTGCGCGCAAACCGCGCAAGAAACCGCGTTGCGGTAAGACATTGCCGACCCGGTCGGCCGACCGGTCGGATGGGTTAAAAACCGTCCACCAGCCTTGCTGCCTCGCTTGTCTGTGCCGGTGGCCTCTGCGCAAAACCATGATTTGAGGCATCCGTTTCCCAACAAACTCCACCACGACTCAAATCACCATGCACCTCCTGGCCACGCACAATCTCCACCTCTACTTCGTCATCATTATAGTCCCGTCGCTTCTCATGCCCTATTGACTCTATCCTTGTATCTTTACACGTTTTGTTGCTCTTCCCATATGGCCCTTTTTCTCTCGCCACACTTGAGCAACCATAGATCCCGCTGCCAATCCCGCAGCTCCACCATGAATAGTGCTCCCGATCACCTTGTAAAGATTATCGCACATTCGTGCCTTGATTATCACGCATGCTCCCTTCATCACTTTATAATACCGATCGCAGCCGATGAACCTGCACCCTTTCGCCTCGAGTGCACCAAGAGATATCACATTCTTCTTCATCTCAGGGACATGCTTCACACTTTCAAGGATCCGTTCGACTCCATCGAACATCCTAATGCGCACAGAACCAATCCCTACCACATTGCAAGCGTAGCCATCGCCCACAAACACCAATCCACTATCATTGCTCCTTGTATGACATGAATGAGGTTCGGTCAGGACATACATGACATGATGCCCCTGAATCCAAAAGCCACTCTCCACGAAGAGGCTTTATGCCAGATACAGTCAAAACGTTACAACCGTCACCACCTGTCCTCTATAGTATTAGTTCCTTCCCTATAAAAACCTCCAGATCTCTCTTGCCTTTTCTCAGGATTCAAACAATCCATTTTCACATGTCCTTCTTCCCCACAATTCCAGCATCTCACCTTATGTCTCTACTTGCCTTTTGATTTAGATCTCGATGAAGGAGATCCTTCACCCCGCTCAGAATTTCTCCCACTCATAACCAGTGCCTCATCAGTAGAGGGACCCACGCCGCCGCTTTTCCTTCTTATCGCCTTCGCCTGAAGGGCTGAGATAACGGTTTCTACGCCAATAGTCTCCCTACCTGCGCACAAAGAGTCCTTGAGTGACTCATATGAATCTAGAAGAGAATTCAACAGGATAAACGCTTGATCATCGTCCTTCATCGGCTCATCTACATCCATCAACTTGCAAATAAGCCTATTGAAATTGCTGATATGGCTCTCGACATCGGCCCCCTTCGTCATCCTCAAGTTGTACAACTGAAGCTTCAAGTATAAGCGATTTTCAAGAGATTTTTTCGCATATATATTCTCTAACTTCGCCCATGTTTTAGCTTGCAGTTTTCTCTTTCATGACGTTATACAGTACCTCATCTGCCAGGCACAACTGGATTGAGACATTGGCCTTTTCATCTACCTTCTTCCACTCTTCTTCTTTCATAGCTTCTGTTCGCTCTCCAAGGAGGGTAACTTGCAATCCTTGCTGAACTAGAAGGCCTTTCATCTTCACCTTCCAAAGTTCAAAGTTATTTTTTTCCGAATACTTCTCTATGTCGAACCTCATGCCTGATGCCATGCTTTTGTCTCAGATTCGAATTTCTGTTACACCCCAACAATCGCTTTGATACCAGTTGTTGGGATAGGAGGGCCGGCAGCGGAAGCAAAGCCGAACACAAGCAACAAATTCAATCAAACAAGCCACACAATGCATGCAATCACCAACACATAGACAATCCGAATTTAACGTGGAAAAACTCCTCACGGGTAAAAAACCACGGCACAAAGCGACAACAATCCACTATAATATCAGAAGTTACAAGAGATGAAACCCAAGACCCAAAACCCAAGCCCACAAGAGAAATCCAAGCTTACCCAAGAAAACCCTCTTCTCCAAGCTCTTTCTCTCACCTAGAAGCTCCCTCAATCCCCTTTGCAACCTTAGTAACCTCTAAACTCGTAATACCCCTTTAATAGGAAGAAAAAACGAATTTAGAAACCTCTTGCGAGCAAACCGCGCAAGAAACCGCGTTGCGGTAGGACACTGCCGACCGGTCGGACACCCCTACCGGCCGGTCGGCCGACCTGTCGGATGGGCTAAAAACCGTCCAGCAGCCTTGCTGCCTCGCTTGTCTGTGTGGCCTGCCAGTCGGCCACTCCCACCGACCGGCCGGTGGCCTCTGCGCAAAACCATGATTTGAGGCGTCCGTTTCCCAATAGTTACACCTTAAATTAGAAACAAAATTGTGCACTTATACAAAACTGCATGAGATTAATGATCAATGATCCCTCAATCCCTCAATGATAGCATGTTCGATCGATCAAACATGCTCAAAACTCTTTAAAGAGTTTACGATATAAGTTCACTACTTTTGATTGATTGAGCCCCCAAGTTCAATTGGATGAACTTGTCCAAAATTGCCAAAAGACTAATCTGTCTTATCTAGAATACATTCGATCCAACGACCATGGTTGCTGATCTACCGATGAGCCCCAAAACTGTAGATTGGAGACTCCTTTCAACAATGCTCACCATCAAACATGACACAGAGTTTCTTTTATCTGGTCAACTGTTGTTCTTCTAATCCTTTAATTGGACTGAACATTGGATTCAAGATTAACTAAAAATCTCTCATATCAATGGCCGATTAGCAGACGGTTCGTTACCGAGAAATATAGCAACGGTCTAGAAAAAGTAGTCCAAAGACGAAAGAGTTGGATTTTTCCATTCTAGATATTCTAAGGAAACCCCACATCCGGATCAGAAATCATGTGGGGTTTCATCTGCGGATGCAGAGGAAAAGGTACATCATTAGGCGTGAAAGTAGCAGATTCATTTTGAGCCTACAGATGGTAACCGTTGAAGAAAAAAGAAAGAGAAAATATTTAGATCAGATTAAAATATAATAGATTCACATATAAATATAAATAAATGAAAAATCTATGAACTTTGTATATTATTTTTCATGTTTTTTTTTTCATCACAAAAAAAGAAAAAAGAAAAAAATTAGACCCATTACATTTATGTGAGCATTAATATCTAAATGCATGGAAATGTTATAGAAGATGCAGCTAAGGGTGTCAATGGGCCAACCGTGGCTCAGGAGCAAAATTTGATGAAACCCTTAGTTCACAAGTGGATGTTCCTATTCATCCATTGATCAAGTGGGTCACACATGCACTGAAAAATAGACATTGAAAAAAAAAAAAAGTAAAGAAAAACATACGTGTTGCTCAATTGATAATTGAAATTAGGAGTTTGATCAATGTGTTAAGTTCCGGTTGACCTATTATACCTGTTCCCATCAATAGACACTCATCTATCCCCATCAATAGAACCCCTACTCTTACTTGGCTCTAAGACATTCTAGGTCTGACAGAATCAAGAGGCATGAGATGTCCTATGAGCACGGCCAAGTCCATTTATGGCCGCTAATATGTTTCGTCTTCATTTGAGGACTCGAATGCAAGCTGCCTGTATAAAAAGCTCAATGTCCAATAGTGATATGCTCAATGCTCAACTGGAGCTCCTTATGTTCAAGTTGCTCCGGGCTGTCTAACCCATTAATGTAGGGGCATTTTCACACTGGGCTCCAGTGGAGCAGCTTTTGTGAGGCGGAGGCTCGAAGTGGGTGATCCGTGTGAAGCAATGCTTGTTGCGAAAGCCGGCAAAGGAAGTGGAACGCCGAACGCGTGAAGCAATACAAAATCAAACAAGTAAATAAGATGCAATCAATCACACAAAAGCATTCACCACAAGAGACTTCGAATTTACTTGGAAAAACCCCTCAACGGGTAAAAAACCATGGCATAAAGCGATCCACTATGAATATCAGAGGATTACAAAGATTGACAGCCCACTAGCAAAAAAAAAAAAAAAAAAAAAAACAGAGAAAAACTCCAAGTTCTCTCTCACACACACCTCTCTCATCTTTCTAGTACGAATAGGAAACCTTGGACACCTAGGATACCCTATCTAAGTCGGATTACAACTCCTTAAATAATCAATATTTCGAAATTAGAAACACCTTGCGCAGTACTGCGAACTGCACAAGAAATCCGTGTGCACAGCCGCCAGGTCGGCCAATGCATAGACAGTCCAGGGAGAAAATACTCATTGCTGCCTCTCCACCGGCCGGAGCCCCTTGTAGACAGGTCGGCCAACCAGTCTGGGGCATAGGAAAACTGTCCATGGGGGGTTCTTCACTACATCTGGGTCACGCTATCCGGCCGGTCAGAGCACCCAATTTGTGCATAGTTTGAAGATTATCCCAACAATCTCCATCGAGGCTTCAAACGACGAATCAACAATCCTTGCAACGTCATCTCATCTTCAATCATAGCTCCACCGCTTCTCGTGCCACCATCGACCCTATCCTTGCAAATTCACGCGCTTTTCCACTCTTCTCATGTGGCCCTTGGGCACTTGCAACATACGAGCAACCGTGGATCTCGCTGCCGTTCTGGCAACTCTACCGTGAATCGTGCTCCCGATCAACATGTAAAGATGGCCACACCTACGTGCCTGCATACACACGAGTGCCCCCTTCATCACTTCACAACAACGATCACGGCCGATAAACACGCACCCTTTGGCCTCGAGTGCATCAGGAGAAATCACATTCATCTTCATCTTGGGAACGTGCTTCACATCTTCCCAGACTCGTTCGACTCCATCGAACATCCTGATGCGCACAGTACCAATACCCACAACCTTATGAGCGACTTCATCGCCCACAAATATCGATTCTCCACCATACTCCCTGTATGTCGTGAATGAACTCCGGTCAGAACAAACGTGACATGAAGCACCTGAATCAATGATCTACTCACTACCGTGAGATCCCTTACCAGATACAGTCAGAACTTCATAAAAATTGCCACCATCCTCTATGGTATTGGCTCCATCTCCAAAAGAATTTCCATACTTCTCTTGCCTCAACCTGAGATTCTGACAATCCCCTCTCATGTGACCTTCCTAGCCAAAATTCCAGCACTTTACCTTAGCTTTACCTTTGCCCTTGGCCCTAGATCGCGATTTCGAATATCCTCCATGCTCAGAACTCATTCCCCTCATAACCAGTGCCTCTGAGGAATAACAGGAAGCCATGTCACCGCTTTTCTTTCTCATCGCCTTCGATTGGAGGGCTGAGATAACGGTATCGACGCTTATGGTTTCCCTTCCCTGCGCACACAGAGTCCCTGAACGACTCATATGAATCTGGAAGATAATTCAACAGGATGCATGCTTGATACTCATCCTTCATCGGTTTATCGATCTCCACCAACTTACAAACCACCCTATTGAACGTGCTCAGGTGGTCATCCACCTCAGTTCCCTCAGTCATCCTCAAGGTGAATAACTGCATCAACACGTACATGCAATTCTCTAGAGATTTCTTGGCATAAATCTTCTCTAAGCTTCAGCCATCGTTTCAGCCGCAGTCTTCTCCTTCATGACATGATAGAGAACATCATCTGTAAGGTTTAATAGGATTGAGGTTCTAGCCTTCTTATCGAGCATCGTCCACTCATCGTCTTTCATAGCCTCGGGTCGCTTTCCAAGAGCTCCATCAAGCCCTTACTAAACCAGGAATGATTCAATCTTCACATTCCATAGCTTAAAGTTATTTTTCCCGGAGAACTTCTCTATATCAAACCTTGTGCTCGATCCCATCTTCTCGTCTCAGATTCGAATCTACTCCACCCCAACTTTAGCTCTGATACCACTTGTTGAGAAAGCCAGGTAGCGGAAGCGGAACGCCGAATGCATGAAGCAATGCAAAATCAAACAAGTAAACAAGATGCAATCAATCACACAAAAGCATTCACCACAAGACACTCCGAATTTACGTGGAAAAACCCCTCAACGGGTAAAAAATTAACCACAACACAAAGCGATCCACTATGAATATCAGAGGATTACAAAGATTGACAGCCCACTAGCAAAGAAAAACAGAGAAAAACTCTAAGTTCTCTCTCACACACACTTCTCCCCTCTTCCTAGTACGAACAGGAAACCTTGAACACCTTAAGATACCCATTTAAGTCGGATTACAACTCATTAAATAAGCAATATTCCGAAATTAGAAACACCTTGCGCAGTACTGCGAACTGCGCAAGAATTCCGTGCGCACAGCCAAACGGTCAGCCGACCGGCCGGCCAATGCACAGACAGTCCAAGGAGAAAATACTCATTATTGCCTCTCCACCGGCCGGTCGACTGATTGGCTGGAGCCCCCTGCAGACAGGTCGGCCAACCGGTCTGGGGCATAGGAAAACTGTCCATGGGGGGTTCTTCACTGCATCTGGGTCACGCTGTCCGACTGGTCGGAGCACCCAATTCGTGCATAGTTTGAAGACTATCCCAACAATGTTATGTGAAGTGCGGCCCACGAAGGAGGGTTCTACCGAGGACCTGACCTGTGTGAAGAAGGAGCCTGAGCTATGAGATAAAGAGATTGATTCACCACGCTCTCTCAGTTTGATCTTTTAGAGTAAGTGGTTAGTCATCATGTGTAAAGTGCAATTCAAGCTTTTAGAGCAAGTAGATAGTCGTCCTGCATCACCCATGCTCAACTCAATTGGAGGATGTGGATTTTCAGCTGGAAACCAACTCAATCTGATAAAATAAAATTAAAAAAAAAAAAGCAAGTGGGTTGGGCTTGACCCAAGTTGCACCACTATGTATTAACCATGGGCACACCATGCTTTGCCAAGAGTATTTACACTCTTCAATTTCCTTTTTTAGGTACTTTGTGCGTTGGCTTGAGTATGGCATCCAACTTGCACATCAAGGAGCCCACCATAATGATGGGATGCTCCAAAAGTCCAGGACAATTCAATTACCAAGTGGGCCACAACATACAAATGAACGGAGAATTGCCTAAAAACCTCAAATTCACTTGTTGGCCCCATATGATGGTTGGATTAGCCTGAACTTTGGGAAAGTCTCAGTTTCATGTGGGGCAACCCTATTGGATAGTTTAGATGGCATGCATAGCGCACACACATGCACCATTGTATGAGTTGGGTTCGGGTCTAGTTCCCGAAAATCTATACCCAGATCTGATTTGGTTCAGGTACTCATTGGGCTTTTGCATCTATGCATTGAGTTCGAGTATGGGTAAAAAATAAGATCATTTACATGGTTGGACCCACCCATTGGATGGATTAGACTGTGTGCCACTCCAACACTCGCATGGTGCCTAAACAGTCTCTCTTACACCTGTGTGGCTTATCATGAAGCCTCATTTCTTTTGTCGCAATAATCATTATATGCAAAAACTAAATAATTTCACTATTAAAACTAATAGGACCCAACCTGGACCTAACTAGACTTGACCCGATCCTGAACCTAACTAGATCAGATTTTTAACCAGGTCCGAAAGGTGAGACCTGAACCCAACCCACTTGCTTCATGGGACCCAGAATAAGGACCTGGACCACTTAGAGTTGGGCCGGATCCATCCGGCACCCCATTAAAATATATAATATAATCAGGTTCAGGCCGAGTTCTAGTATGAACAGCGGTATACTCACACCCAGCCCAATTATTAATTGGTTTTCGCTTAATGCCCAAACCCAAACCCAAACCCAAACCCACACCACATCCCATTTAGTTACACCAATGACTGGCCCTTGTTGGGCTGAGCTAGGGTACCCTATGGGCCTGCCTGGCCCATCGTCACCCAGAATTAAAACAGCATATTTGTATAATAAGACACATGCACACGCGGTCAGGTATGGCATGGATAAAATGACTTGAGCTTACAACAGGCCAGCTAGAAGACGCATAGGCATTTCAACGACAGGTCTCAGGTTCGAGTGCTAAGGAGACACACTAACCCCATTAGTGGGTGGGTGCATCGTGTGACTAACTGAGTGGGTGTGTTGCCCAGCTAACAGGGCGGGTGCGTTGCATGACTAACAAAAAAAAAAGAAAAAAAAGCTTAGGATGGGCCAAAAATTGATCAGGCCATACATGCTAGGCCCAAGCCCATATCATGGGCCAAGTAGATGGGTCCAAGCCCGTCCAAAGCCAGGCCAGGCTACCACTCCATAGAAAGATTCCAAACATGATTCTGATGTATGAAAAAAAAAAATATACAGGCATTAGATGTTTTTATTTTTTATTGCTTATTTTTCTTTGGAGGATGTGGTATCATATCTGTCTAGACAGCTACAGGATGGTATAGTTGACTAGTGTTTTGTATGTTTTGGTGTCGTTCACATGGCATGCATGCGCGTCAATCCAGACCGTTCATATCCTTGGGAAGACTGTGAATGAAGTTAAAAAAAAAAAAAAAACGCCCTTGATTTAATGAGTGAAATCAGATGTTTAAGATTGTTTAATAAGGGCGAATTTCTGTATTAAAAGCGAGGATATGGATGGTTTGAATTGAAACCATGGAAGAATGTGATGAATGATATGCAGGCGCTTAAAAATTACTTTGAAAACTATACACATGTCATATCGGTAATCTGAATTAAACTGTTCAAATTATGTGTAGTAGTTTAGATAGGTCATGTCCTAAAACTACGGTCAATTAATTATTTGTCTACCAAATTGGTGGATATTTAATGGATGGTTAATAACGAAATTAAATATCCAATGGTCTAATTTCAACAAATAAGTGTCCACGAATAAGAGATTACCATCTGTTACGGAATCTTAGTTTTGGACTGTAACTTAAGCGACATTGGTTTCTATTTAATTTGAGTTCATACATGCCACGTGTAGTATTTCCAAATGCCTGCGTATCAAGCATCATAAGCTGTACATGAGTTGAGAAAGCTTGGTTTACTTGCTCGACTTCAAAAAGCTCGACTTGACTTCGAAGTTGGTTTTGGACCGAGTTGAGCCCATTTTTGGTACCTGAAAGAAAAATGAGTTGAGCTTTAAGCCGGCCGCTGCTTGACTCCATTCAACTTGTTACTTGCTCGAACTCAACTCGGTCTACAGGCCCTACCCAGCATTCTCCTCTCCTTCCTGTTTCATTCGAAATTGTTCAAAAGCTTAATGGAATGCATCTGTTCAGCGCTTCACATCAATGAACCAATAAAAAAATCAGAGATCTCCATTCCTTCGTGTCTTTAGTGTGCGCAATCGAGAAACGTTTGAACCAATAACCCACCAAGTAAACCTTTTTAGAGCTTCATTTGGTGGGACCCACAAGCTCCATAGGAGCCATCTAAACCATCCGCAAGCATAGAACCAAGAAAGAACAATCAAACAACGATCTTCCATTGAAGTGGTGATGTAGTGAGGCAGCCCCTCGATCGAGGCAACGCAAGAACCATGAAGAGGACCTAGGAGTGGGCCCGAAAGGACTCGAGATCGGACCCAAGAAAGGGCCAAGTAGGCCAGAGAAAACAGCAGCAGAAGACCCCTGTCGATCGGTCGGACCCCCTGACGACCGGTTGGAAATAGTCCAGGGGCCTCCAGAACTCTCTTGACTGTTTTGTGCCCAAACCGACCGGTTGACAGATGTACAGTTGTGCGCGTGAACTTTTCATTTTTGGATGATTTTCTTACGATTTTGCTTAGTTAGTTTCCTTTTGTAATTAAGACACCTTGGTTGCGTTTTTAGGATTTAGTTTCCTATAAGTACTTGTTTTATTTTCGTTTTAAATCATCTTTGATATATTTTAAATAGAATTTAAAGTTTTCTCTTGATTGCTCGTGGATTCGAAGAGAAAGTCTTGTGGATTCAAGATATTCCGTTGTGGATTCGACAGGTTGAGGAGTTCCTGTAGATCCGAAATTTGGATTAATTATCCCCGTAAGAGAGGCATTGCTCAATCTCATCATATTCCGTCCGCACCAATTGGTATCAGAGACAAGTTCTTCCTCGATGATGGCATCTAGCAAAAATCGTGATAGTAATCCCGCTGAGGGTGGTCAAGGGATCCAGTACTTGGCAGAGAGGATTGAACTCCTCCAGAAATTGGTTGAGGCATCGATGTAAGGAGTACAAGAGTCTCTCAATCAAATCGCTGTAGCTTTGGCCCAACAGCAAGTTTTAGTGAGTGCTTGACGACCACCTGTGGTAGAGGTTCGGAACATTTCAGCAATCCATCCGGTCCTCCCGACAGTGAATCGACGATGAGATCATGCAAATTCGGACGGCAGCGATGAAGACGTAAAAAATATCCTTGCCCGGCCTCAAGCGCATGGTAATGATCGTGGAGATCGATACGAATACAACTATAGAGGTAATGAAGAACTTTCCACGTTTAATAGCTTGCTTAGAATAGATGAATATTTGGATTAGCTAGCAGAAGTAGAGAGTTTTTTTTATTATATGGAAGTTTCGGAGGATCAGAAGGTTAAACTTGTTGCGTACAAGTTGAGGTCGGGTGCTTCGGCACGGTGGGAGCAATTACAACTCTCCCGCACTCGGAAAAACAAGTTGCCTATCCGATCATGGCCTCGGATGTGATAGCTCCTTCGTTGCACATTTCCTACCCCATGATTATGAGCAAATCCTATTCCAGAAGTACTACAGTTGTCATCAGGGCAATCGGAGCGTTGAAGACTACACAGCAGAATTTTGTAGGTTGGCTACACGAAACGATCTCTAAAAAATCCATGCCCAACAAACTGCGAGATTCGTTAGCAGCCTATAACCCGCAATACAGGACTGAGTACAGTTGATGCCGGTCTAGACAGTGGCAGAAGTTATGGAGCGAGCTACCCGTGAAGAGACTCAACTCCATAAGACACATGTGCATTCCTGTCCCTCGAATCATGCCCCTATGATGGACCCCACACAGAATTCATCTACATCCAAGGAAAAGGAGCCCGTTATTGAGCATGTTCAACCCCATGTTAGTCACCAAACTACACCAGGTAGTGGTCTAACAAGGCCGCAACGTTTAGCCATTGTGCTAGCCCAAGTAAGATTCCAAATCCTTACGGTTAACTGAAGCTCGACCATTGCTACAGATGTGGGAAGCCAGGCCACCTGTCCAACATGTGCCCTCAACGGCCCACAGCTAATGTGGTTGTCTCTGCGAAGGATGCACCAGCTGAACTAAAAATTAAAGTTAATGCTGAACAAGTTGATGACGATGAAGATGGAATTGATTGGATCTCAAGAAATCAAGATGTATCCTTGGTCGTACAGCGGTAGCCACCTACAAGTGTTGAACCATCTAATTCCCAGCAACACAGTCTCTTCCGCACTAGCTGCACAGTAGAGGGGAAGGTTTATACCATGATCATTGATGGTGATAAGGTTTGTACCATGATAATTGATGGTGGTAGTGTTGAGAACATAATATCGCATACCATGGTTGAGAAACTGAAACTCAAAACCACACTGCATCCTTCACCATATGCAATTAGCTGGATTTAGAAAGACACTACGATGGTGGTCAAGGAACAGTGTCTCATCTCACTTTCGATCGGCGAATCCTACAGGGATCAAGTTCTATGTGATGTCGTCGACATGGATGCATGCCACATGTTATTCGGACGCCTGTGGCAATATGATCAAGATGCCCTGCACAAAGGTCGTGGCAACACCATTACATTCTTTAAGGATGTGAGGAAGGTCATCCTCACTCCAACAAACCTGAGTGACAACAGCCGACAAATCAAGAGACAAGGACAATCTCTCCTTATGTTGCATGGCACGACGACGACGAGAAAAGAGGAGAGGCGAAACTTGAGGTCGAGTTTCTTTCGAGAAGAGGTGACTGACGTAGTGAGGCAGCCCCTCAATCAAGGCAAGGTAAGAACCATGAAGAGGACTTAGGAGTGGGCCCAAAAGGACCCGAGATCGAACTGAAGAAATGGCCAAATAGGCCAGAGAAAACGGCAATAGAAGACCCCTGTCGACTGGTAAAACCCCCTGACAACCGGTTAGAAAGAGTCCAAGGGCCTCCAGAACTCTCTGGACTGCTTTGCGGCCAGACCGACCGGTCGTCCGATTGGTCGTCTGACCAGTCGACCCTCAACTCTGACCGGTCGATAGACGCACAGTTGTGCATGCGAACTTTCCATTTTTGGATGATTTTCTTACGATTTTGCTTAGTTTTTTTTTGCAATTAGGACACCTAGGTTGCGTTTTTAGGATTTCGTTTTAAACCATCTTTGATATATTTTGAATAGAATTTAGAGTTTTCTCTTGATTGCTCTCGGATTCGAGTTGTTCTTCGTGGATTTGAAGAGAAGGTCTCGTGGATTCGAAATATACCGTCGTGGATTCGACAAAGACAGGTTGAGGAGTCCCTATAGATTCAAGATTTGGATTAGTTATCCCATGAGAGAGGCGTTGCTCAATCTCACCACATTCCGCCTGCACCAAGTGGCCATCATCTTCCCCGTTCGACTCGGCTCGAAAACTCGTACTTGAACTAGGCTCAAACTCGGTTCAAACTTGCTTGATCCGCTGATTGAGTCAGACAGTTAGGCTTGAAGCCGAGTTGAGTCGAGTTATGAGTAGGGGTGGCTGCTGGCCAAGCTCCACTCGAATTGACTCGTGTACAGCACTAGTCATACAGCAGCCAGAGTATCAAATAACTCCACTTTTCCCACATTTATATCATGCGAACGGTGCACTACGTTATCATGCCCATTATGTTGATAATTACTGAAGTGTATAATTAATTAAGAAAATAATGAAATTTAGCGACAAAATTAAATAATTTAAAATTTATTCATGGGGATATCATGTCGGCTTTTGTATACGAATCCGAATTTCTAGAATGTTGAAATGTGGGCCCGGTGTGGTTCTAGTGGATGGATCAATGGTTGAAATCATACTTATCTAGATGATTAAAGGCATTTGATTTCATCCCATTGAATTTGGACCAGTGACCGTTTTCGTTGAATCATTATCATGACATCACAGCAAAGTCCGTTTGAACTTTGAACAGACCGTAGACCAGTTTGGTACCTGCTATGTGGAAGGTGGGTGGTTGGATCCGGACTGTTCGATAGGTGGGCCATGCTGATTATGGACCTTGGTTGTAAATCACAAAAGAACTGATTGATCCATCGGCCACTTTTCTATCTCTCTTGTTTAATCTATATTCATTTGGACCCTTCATTAGAGATGGAGGGTTTGCAGTCAACCTAGAATAAGGCCAAGCATTATACGTTTGGGATCTTCCCATCTCAGTGAATTTCAGTACTTGAAATATCCACACCGAGGCCCATTGTGTCAACGTTTTGGATTGTTTTTCCATGGACTCGAATGTTCATGTTAAGTCCAGGCCCACCGAAGTACTTTTGGGCCGGATGTTGAGCCCAGACACCCATGAACAAGACTAGACTGGGGCTCAGGTAGGTGTGGGACCCACTGTAGGGAGCCCAGCACGGTCCATTGATTTTGGCCTCAAATTAACCATTTGGGTTGATTTTGGACCGCCCAATATGGACTTACTCTATATCCGTTGGGACCCAATTGGCTCTTTTGATAATGGTTAAAGAGGCTATCCATATTCAAGGAAAAAAAATTCAATGATGAAAGTATTGAAATAATTCAATGTTGGTGTTATCTTTGTGGGCACCGCTATCCATATTTCATGGTGAGGCTGACACATGAACGGCTTGGATCATCACAAAATGACTCAAATCTACCGGCTGTGGTCCTGATTTAAAAATATCAGTAGAAAAATCTATAAAAAAAAAAGAAAAAGAAAAATAGAGGTGGGAAACATGTTGGAGAGCATTAAGTGGAAATGTGTATTTAATTACACCAATTCAACTTAAGGAGATGCTCCAGTGCTTTCAGTGCACTTTAAGTTACAGTGCTCTTAGTTGCATTGGGACACTTAGACAGTCCAATCCATTGATCCAGACTATTCATTAAGTTCAGCACACATATCATGGGCGACCATACAAAAATAACACCAATCCGACAAATATGGACCATTTGATCAGTGGCTTAATTAGGGATAGTCAGGATCGTTTACACAAAATATGTCCAACCAACAATCTGATCCATGTATTTGTTATGGTCCATCATGGATTGCTTATAATGCCAAATAAAATAAAATAAAAATGGATTTCTCATAATTAGAGGTGGTCTGGGGCTGATTCAAGAGGTGGTCTATAAATTGTTTGGTCTTGGTTGGTACTATTTACTAAATTGTCACTGGTGCAATCCTGACTCGTCCGAGTCAACTCAGATGATCCTGTTTGGTAGTGCAAGTTGGGAGTGAGAGTAGAGGGTGACACAACCTGACTTGGTTGAGTCACTACCAACCTGGCTGAGTGTTGACTCAAATCAGGACTGAAAAAGTTTAGAACTATGAGTTGGGATCGAGAGTAGAGGGTGACGTGGTCTGGCTCGGCCGAGTCACCCCAACATAGCTAAATGTCGACTCGTTGTGGCACTGAAAAATAAAATAAGTATTGTATATATATACATGGCCCCAGTCTATTTAATGGGCCATGGTGCAAACATGGAATCCCTGAACTTTTCCAAACTAGAAGATCTCAACCCTTCAAACTAACGACCAACAAAAAAACTCATTATCATCATCTAAGCCTTCCTCCGATCAATTTAAGGTTGACTGGCCCACCCTGTATTGCTATTTGCAGAAGAACGTGTTTTCAGCCACAGGATATAAAAAGAATACTTATTTTGTATATTGTGACAAATACAAATGCCTTGTATCATGAATAGTGATACGTGTGTACGGAGGTGATCAGTTCTCTTTTGAAAATCTCATAACACTATTATGGAATTGTGGGACAGGTGCAGCGGTGGGGCACCCCAAGACTATATTGGTATTTGTGTGTGTGTGTGGAATGATGTGCTTGGACTCGCCACTAGCTTCCATGTTAGATACCATAGGATCTAGATGGCCAAAGGGGAATTGGTATGGATTTGAATGACTATGCATGTGGTTTGCATACGCAGATTCTTAGTAAAAGGCCTCGATTTCAAATATAAAAAAATGTGGTAGCTAGGTATACTTCGTTATAAAATTGCGTCAGTTGTCTAACAAGACACCACATTATGCAAAAGTTTACGAAACTTAGAATTATGGCTAAGTCCTTGGTGAGGGTGTGTTAATAGAACCACTAAAAAATATGCATCAATTAAAAGCGATTAACACTTTAGCTTCTAAGTCAAGTGGATCAAAGCACATAAACTACAATACATACAAATTAATTGAGCAACTAGTCTATGCCATAGAGATAATGAATTTGTGCGTACGTGTATAATTAATCAAAATCTAGCACACAATCCATTCAAGCATTCATATAATTCAACCAATTAAATTCGTAAGCATGAATAAAAATGTGTCCAAATCATAATCATAAACACAAAGATATATAGTGGTTTGACTAATTTTTTACTCTACTTTCAACGAACGCACTCTCCTCTAGTGTACTAGATTTCATTTTCTTAGGAGTTTTCAATAATTTCACCCCTAACCTTTACAATGGTTTTATAGATTCACCACAAATATTTGGTCTACACAAGAACCTACACGTACACACCCGTGTCAGTGACTCCTTTGGAGACTTTAAGGGTTTTCTATAGGTTAACTAATAACCTCGGTCCTAATCTAATGACCAATGTTTTCTCCCGCCGTAGGCTCCCACGGAGACTAACACATGTACTCGTGTCCAGTGAATTTAGGTTCTACAAAAGAATATCAATCTTACATAAAAACCTATTAAGTTTGGATTACAAACTCTATACTCAATCTTACATAAGGAAAGAGTATATGGACTCTTATAACAATAACCTTACTTGTCAGATTTAGCCCCTTTGATGCACATTTTTTAGATGCTTTTTCGATGTCTTCTATGCTTGAATTAGCTTCTCATTCGCTCCCACGATCGTTCATGCGGATGCTTCAACTCTTATGATTAATCACCTTGCTTTTGATGTACCTATGAGGCTACCAAGGTAATATGAGTGGGGTAGTTGAATCTCTTACAACCATTGAAAATAGTTGGGTCCAATTTGGGGATTCACTTAGATGAGCATTTTAGACGATGATAGACAATGTGTTTCCTATAAGGATTGATGCCTATCCTCTAAAAAATGCAAGATGCCATGTTTTTCCTCAAATAAAGCTTTAGAATGCTCTTAGAATGATGAATCATAAGAAGATGGATCTATTTGAATAATATCTTAGGACTATTGGGAAAGCTTAGAATACATTAGAACTTCTAAATCACCTAAAACCATCTTTTTGGCAAAGATTTGGATGATAGATTTAGATTAAAAAAAAAAAAAGCTTAGACGGATCTATAACGATTAGTGTCGATCGATCGAGCGATCCGTCGATTGATCGAACTTAGTTCGATTATAAGGCAGAATGTTCACTGGACAATTTTTGCTATCCTCAATCGATCGATTGAAGGGCCTTTGGTCGATTAAGACCGATTGAAGGTTTGCTTGATCCATCGAGATCAATCGAACTTGTGCATTTTGTTTACCTTTCTTTTGCACATGATCTAGTGGGCACAAACCTTGATGATTAAAGGTTTCCTATGTAGAATAAGTCATCTAAGGTAGGTTGTTTTGGATTTAAAGGGGTCTAGGACTAGGATTACCAAGGCACATCATGTTTTACTTGTTGTCTTCGGCCTTGATGTTTCAAGTCTTTGAGTTTTCAATCTTCAATGTCTTCTTATGGAGGCTCAATCGACTCAAAATACCTTAGCTCACGGCATTGATAAAACCTAGGCACTAATACTTTACCTTTACAGATGTATTTTTTTCTAGTTTATTAGATTTGAGATTTTTGAAATTCAATCTCTAAATTATTGCTCAAATGTTAATAAATAACATAAAGCAAATATACAACAGATGGTGTATGAGAAGTAAGATGCAACATTGCAATAAATATAAATCAGTGTAACCAAAAAACAAAAAAAAAAAAAACACTCGAATTCACCGATGGCACTAGATATATGAGTGGCGAAGGAAGAATGTTGATACCCAGGACCTCGTGTTGGAACTCTTGTGAGCCTACTACTGAGGCATAAGTAACAACCCAACCACCACACCCCCACTTATATCCTCTTTTCTTTTCCCTTCTCCAAATAATGTGGGACAAAAGAAAAAAAATATTTTTTTTTCAAAATTTGAAAACCTATGTTTTAAAAGCAATTTTTCTTTTTATATTTTATTTTATTAAAAACCAAATAAAACATGCCAAAATCTAAAGGTACTGAAAATCCATGCAAGTTGAGTTTAAAACGATCCCCAACACTTCCCAAAGATAATCACTAAGCCTGATGAGACAACACTCAAGTCTGGTGAAGATAGACCTTCGAAAACTATTGAAATCTCCCTTACACAACAATTGTATGAAGAAAAAGACAATACACAGTAGGGACCTAAAGTATGGGTTGAGTAAAGTAACAACCATTGCTGACAAAATAATTACCAAATCCAAAGATTACGCAGGCAATGGTACCTGAGATACTGGTTGAAGTCCTATTTACACAACAACGAGCCATCTAGGGGTTGAAGGGGGAGTAGTAGAAATAAAGATGCGAAAAGGTTAGTTTGGAGTGAGCTTGAGTGCATCATAGGGGCTATCGGTTATACGGGCAAGGCGGCACGTGCCACATTCCCTTGAGTCTCTAGAAAATTTGAAAATATGCTTGTCTACACTATTACCCTATCCAAACTCGAAGAACAAAAGGAGTGAATAGTCTAAGTAGAAGAAGTTACTAAAGCCAAATAATAAGATTTGAATTAAGATCATCTGAGCATTCATTTTTATAAAAAGTGGTGTTTGATTTCTCCTTTTCTTTGTCACATTTTGAATAAACATATACTCCACTACATACATCCTCAGGACATTAGCAACACATGCGCACACACTATTATTTTGTTTCTACACTGCTTCTTTCACTTTATATTCTACTCCTTTTTTTTCCTACCTAAAGTCATGAAACTTTGCGAAATATGGCCTAATGTAATGGCTTAGAAATCCTAAAAAATCGCAAAATCCTACAAAGTAAAGGCTACACTTGATGTGGGCAGAAAATGGTGTTTAACCCATTTCTTTTCTATCATCAAGGCCCTTACTCTGAATATACGATTGCAGAACAACTATAGGAGTCACTTAAGTGTGAGCATCTCTCTCTCTCTCTCTCTCTCTCTCTCTCTTCTCTCTCACGCAACTAGTTGCATGATAATGGTGGGGATGCCCATCACACATCATAGTGGGGCCCACACTGCTTGACCTCATAGGAACTTCCCATGAGGTTGAGCACATATTACCTTTTCCTACACACACACATAGAGGAGAAATGCTCACACACAACTAGTTGGTAATTCAAATTGGTCCAATTAGCTGTGCATTAAATTACAATTTTTTTCTTTTACATTTACATGTAATGCTCCACATGGAATATTAGATAACATTACATCCTGCATAAGTGTGATTGGAATAGGTATTAAAGATCAAGCTTGCTAATCAAATGGGGTCTACTAATTAAAATTTATTTGTAAAAAGTTAGTAAATAATCATCATCATTCGAACTATACATGCAAGTTAAATCTGGGTTGTTGGAATGGATTTCTAACAATTCACTTTTTTTTTTTTTTTGTACAGAATAATAACCTACCATTGATCACAGAAAAATAATATTTTTATTTTTTTCATATGCTTGTAAGTATCCTACCTGATTAACAAACCAGATTTCTTAAACATATGGTGCATTGTCCAAATACATCACATTTGCACAACTTCTCTCTAGTTAACCCATTTTCAATGGAAACAAACTAGGGCTCTCAATGGAGTGGTTAAGATCCGAGATTCGATTTTTTCTGAATCCGTACAATGCGGATTTGGATCTTAAAATAGGTCCGATTAGTTAAATGGATCGGATTTGGATCTTAAAATAGGTCCGATTAATTAAATGGACCGGATATGGATTCACAGGAACATATCCGAGTTTGATACAATCCGATTAAGATCCGACTCATTGTCACCTTACCATATATATTATATTCATGCTGACCATCCGTTTTACAAATTATTTTAGGCTATGTCGACCATACCATAGTAAATAGTGGGATTTGCATAATTTTTCTACTAAATTAAATATATTATATTATATATTTTATATCATATATTTTTTTAGATTTGTAATGGGGTGGATTCGGACCTAGATCCAACCCGAATCGATGGTTATATGGATTTTGGATCAGAAATGTATCTAACAATTTATAAATGGATCGGATGTGGATATCTCCTTTTGGATTCGAGTTGGATCCGAATCCGATCTGAACCTATCTACAGATATACGGACTTGGAGCAGGATATCCAACTGGGTCCGATCCATTGAAAGCCCTAAAACAAACCTCCTCTCCCTCTCTCTCCCTCTCTCTCCATTAAATGCTCTCTTTCAATTCATTTAATCCTCTCTCTTCTCGTTACGGTAGGAAACCGATTGCGTTAGGTCATTGAGGCACGGCCCTCTATGGGGCCAACCATGATATATGATTTTTGGACGTGGATTGCATCCGAGGGGTGAGACCTTTAAGCGTTCGACCAAATTTGTGTGGGGTCCACTGTGATGTATTTGTTTATCCACTCTGTCCATCCATTTGCTAAGATCATGCTTAAGGTATGGGCCCAAAAATAAGGTACATCCAACGTCATAGTGGACTGCTTTTGCATTTAATCCGGCTTACATTTAATGCTTCAGGCATTTATTGTGCATTTAATGCAACCAAGCTTACTATTTAGTGTGGTCTACTAAAGCGTTAGATCTTTCTCAGGCACATGATTTAACATGATCTTATAAAAGAATGTACGGTGTGGATAAACAAATCCATCACAGTATGATCCCATACAGATATGGTCGGACGTAATCTGCATCCATGTTTTTCTATCCAAATTAACCATCCATGTTGCCGGATCATTTTAGTGTATGGACCTAAAAATGAGGCAAATCCAAGGCTCAAGTGGACCATACCTCGGAGATTGGATGACCACCGTTAAAAACTTAATAGGAGCCTTAGAAGTTTTTTTTTTATCTACCTGATATTTGTGTTTTCAAAGCCTATATGACCTTAGGAACAAGTTAGATGACAAATAAACATCATGGTGGCCCGTGGGAAGGTTTCAATGGTGGTGTCATCATCACTGCTTCTTCCTGTGGTGTGGTCCACTTGAGGCTTAGATCTGCCTCATTTTGGGTTTATTCCCAAAGATGGTATGGCAAAATTGATGGATGGTATAGATAAAACCTATACATCACAGTGGGCCCCACAATGCCACGTTACATTTTGGGGCGAACCTTGTTTTTTGGTGTTGCTTCTTTTAGGTACAAATATATGGGAATTGGGGAGTCATTTAATCTTTGGCACACTACAACCCTTGATACACATGCACTCAAGAAGTATACACGTGGCATTGGCAAGCTCAAATTGACCCGACTAAATTGTAGATCCCAAATTCATTAAGTTACAGTCCTAAAATCAGAGTGGTTGAACAATTCTAGCCTCTGATTTGCAAACATACATTTGTATTATGTATTGGATGGTTAGGATTGCCTAACAAAAGCCAATCGATAGGATCATAAGCAATGTGTAATGGTCCCAAGTAAATAGAAGGATCAAATTGTTGATTGAACCTGTATTCTCTGGGTTAGGCCTAGCAATGGGTTGTGTTGAACTGTGTTCCTGTTGTGTTATATTCGTATCTAGTCAAAAATGCCCTCACCCAAATCCGACCCGTTAACTAATGGGTCAAAATCTAGAAACCCAAACTTATTCATTAATTTAACGGGTAACCCGCAACTCAACCCGTTTAACCCATTAAATGAATGGGCCGTGCTTTCATGTGTGGAGACTGAGAGATGGGAAAGGGGCTTGATTCGAGATAGATTTTAGAGCGTGGTCGTGTGGAGCCATGGGCAGAAAGATGAAGAAAACTCTCAAGTGTGTCAGAGAGAGAGAGGAGAGAGAGAGTGTGTGTGTGTCTTATTGGCTGTCTTACTTCTTAGGATTTCTCACCACACTAAAAATAATTATCAAAATATCCTCATTAACGGGTTAAACGAGTTTTGCAGGTGAAACACTGACCCAATCCATTAACGAGTCTTGATGGGCTAACCCGTTAGTGACCTGACACGATAAGGCTAGATCCAAACACTGATTTTCTAGTGCAAGTTTCACCAGATTTGCAACTCATGTGGAGTTTTGCCTGGCGTACTCTAGATGATCATTGAGAGCGGATTGCCTGTGACCTCAGACACAGAGATATCTCTATAGCCAGGGCTGCATAGGGTCCACAGGGATGTCCGTGAAAAATCCACTACGTCCATCTTTTTTTAAACACAAAATTAGATAAGGAATATAAAAATCAGGGATATTCAAACCTCAGGTGGGCCACACCAACAAAACATTGGGAATACCAACGTCCACCATTGAAACCTTTCTGGAGCTGACCATGATGTTTATAAGCCATCCAAACCGTTCACATGATTATTAACACTCATATATACTGTAAAAAAAAAAAAAAAAGAAATCATCCTGATGCCAAACTTTGTCACCGCTAAGTGTCCAATACCCACTGTTTCTTGTGGTATGGTCCACCTGAGTTTTGGATCTGCATTAATTTTAGAATCCTGTCCTAAATTGGTCTTCCAAAACAGATGGACAGAGTGGATTTGTCACAGACATCCCTTTGGACCCTACACAGCCCCGGCTACAGAGATATCTCTGTGCCCGGGGTCAGAGGCAATCCGCTCTCAGGGTGTATGTCTGGTTTGGATGCAACGAGGAGCACTTACAATTTATAGTGCTTCAGGTTTTCGTCTAAAATAGCAGATTCAGGATTTAGGCTCATGTCAGCCGTGCGCCTTAAAATGTGGTAGCCACTCTTCAAGTGTAGACACGGAACAGTTGTGCAACAATCCAGACCGTCCATCCAACTGTTCACAAGGTCATATAGACCTGTATGAAGGGAAAATAAAAATATCAGCTTGATCCAAAGCTTCTACGTCCCCCAAGAAGTTTTTAACAGTGGGTGTTCAATACCCATTGTGTGGTCCACTTGAGGATTGGATTTGACTCATTTTTTAATTTATTTGGTAAAATGATCCGGAAAAATGAATGGTCGGCTTGGATAAAATCCATACATTAAGGTGGACCCCACAGAGCCCTACTTCCACCGTCAGGCCGTTTCCAATATTAGATGGGAAAGGGCATTAAATGAAGAGACAGCTTTGAATGGAGAGAGAAAGGAGGGCGAAGAGGCTTGTTCTTGATGAAAATAGGCTAAAGAGAGAAGTGGTACACGTATAATGTATTTAGTCTATGCACCGCATGTTTAAGAAATGTGAATCCTTAATCAGGTAAGAAACCTTGTAAGCATGCAAAACGTATAAAATTTTTGTTTTCTGTCATCACTAGTAGGACATTCTTCTATAAGAAAAGTGAATGGTTAAAAATTCATTTCAACAGTCTATACTCAACTTGTGTGTGGCTCCAATAATAAAGACCTTTTACAAAATTTGGAGAAACAGTCGACCCTATTTGATGAACAGGCTAGATCTTCGACTAGTATACTCATTGTATATATGTAGAACTTAATGTTACATGGGAGCATTACATGTGAACAGAGGTGGATATTTTTAATATTTAATACAAAGCTAGGTGGACCAATTTGAATAGTCTAGCTATGGTGTACATCGATTGGATCAATTTGATTTTGGATGAAATTGAAATTGAATTGATTCGAAATTTTCCAAATTGAAATTGAAATTGAATTGATCTTATTTTTGAAAATTCGAATTGAAATTGATTCGATTCTAATTTTTTAGAATTGATATAAGATTGAATTAATAGATTTTTCGATTCAAATCGATTCAATTTTTCACACATCACACATTGAATCCCCACTTTTTTTTGTGTTGTGGTCCACCTGAGATTTGGATGTCTCATTTTCAGGCTCATGCCTTTAAATCAAATGGCAAAATGGATGGACGGAGTAGATAAATATATAAATTATGGTGGACCCCACACACTACGCAATCCACTTCTAGAATTTAAATGGGTGCGGATTTTCTGCAAACAAGCAGTTCCTATGCTAGAAACTTATACTCTTTCCAATTATGTGGCCTACCTTAATCACGTCCCATTGTGATGTTTGTGAGAAATCCAACTCGTCTATTCGTTTTCTTATATCATTTTAGGATGTTCCACCAAATATGAGACAGATCCAAGACTCAAGTGGGCTGAAAATGTGAGGATTGAACGTCCATAGTTGAAATATCCATGGTACCACAAAAGTTTTGGATTGGGCTAATATTTGTGTTTTCAATTCATCCTTGTAGGAATGACATTATAAACGGTATGAATAGCATATAAACATCAATGTGGACCCAAGAGAGGTTTCAATGGTAGGAATTTTCTTAGCACACAAACATCGCTTTGGAAATCATTCGTTGCTAACTTGAAGCATATCCGAAGCTTGAGTGGACCATGCTGTTTACGTCAGATTTTGTAACAGGGTCCTCCAGACATTCACCTTCCTTGCGAGCGAGTTTCTCCTGACCTGAAAATAGACAAAGAGGCTATGGGTGGCCGGCGTCCAGCCGTTGGCCCTCCGATGCTTAAGTTAGACAGGGTAGGACTGAAAAAGAACAAATAGATGATGGGGCTTAGAGATTGAGTATTGTGTACCTTCTTATTGATGAAACCATCCATTTATATAAATCCGAACGTTCCACTCTGTTACGTAAGATCTCGAGATCACTACGGATTTCATGGGATAAGGTGTTTATCCTGCTTATCCTTAGATAAAGGAATAGTCTGATCCAATTACTCATCTGGTTAATTATGTTCCTTGATAGTGATCCCATGAGATACGGAGCCGCAGGTGAAGATAAGCCCAAAACCGGCCTATACGGGCTGCTGGTACTATAAGCTAAGGGACGTCATCACTAAAGTTTAGTAATCAAAGTTGTTCGCATGTCGGGAGCTACTCGCGAGCCGGGGCTGCTCACACATTGAAGTGTGGCGCCTTTTAACGACCACGAGAAGGGCTGCTCGCAAGTCGATAGGTATGTTCGGCGCCTTCTCAATATTCGACTATCGACCATAAGGGCTCGATGACTTGAAATTGTGAGCCATATTTTCCTAATATGCGGGACTTGACCAGATGATCTCGAGAGTCGAATATTGTTATAAAGCTACTTATAGAATCAGGACCTTGCGAGAATATTCGCTCACCGCTATTTTGACTATAACACATGCCACATGAAACATTGGGAATAATGATTTCCACTGTTGAAACCTTCCGAGGGCCTACAGTGACATTTATTTGTCATCCAACCTGTTCATAAGATCAGGTAGACATGTATGTATGGAAAACACAAATATCAACTTGATTCAAAACTTGTGGCCTACAACAAATTTTTAATGGTAGAGATTCAATTCACATTGTTTCCTGTGGTGTGAGCCACTTGAGCTTTGTGTATGCTTTAATTTTAGGCTCGAGCCATAAAATTATCTTTTAAAATGGAATAATGGATGAATAGAGTAGATAAAACGAATAAATCACTATGGCCCCCACAAAGTTTACTTAGTACACTAAGCGCATTGAGTTGCTAAGTACATAATCTGGATCGTCTTGGACTTTCGAGTGGGCATGATATGCAGAAAGGTAGTTTCAAAGCTCTGTGGGTCCCATCATGATGTATGTGTTTTATCTAAGTTGTCCATCCACTTTTCCATCTGATTCTAAGACATTATCTAAAAAATGAGACATATCCAAATCTCAAGTGGACCACACCACAGGAAAAACAGTGGGGGATTGACGCTTACTGTTGAAAACTTTTTGAGGCCTTAGAAGTTTGGTATCAAGTTGATATTTGTTTTTTCCCCTTCCTCTAGGTCTATGTGACCTTATCAATAGGTTGGATGGCAAATAAACATTACAATGGGCCCTAGTAAGAATTTAATGGTGGACATTCAGTCCCCACAATTTTGTTATGGTGTGGTCAACATGAGATATATATACCTTTCTAATTGTTTGAATTTTGCCTTAAATTCAGATGTAAAAATGAATCGACGGCATATATAAAACACACTATGATGTATCTATTTCATCCATGCCGTTCACACACACACACACACACACACACACACAATTCAATTCAATCAATTGATTCAGTTCGATACAGATCGGCTCGATTTTTTATTTGGTTTGATCAGAACAAAAAATTAAAATTAATTTAAAAAAATTGAATTGAATTGATTTTGGAGAACAATTCAACTCAATTCAATTTGTTTTGTTCGATTCGATCGATAAATTGATTATAAATTGAATTATGTGCAGCCATTTGTCTAACTACTTGTATGAGAGCATTACTCTATATATAAATATACACTTTTAATTTTAAATACTTTGTTAATTTATAATAAACTTTTAAAATTTTTATTTTAGCAAGTTTTCCTAGTAAATATTAAAAAAAAATACACAAAATTTCGAAATCTCCCTAAGAACAAGATTTATCATTATGTTAATACGCTTAAGCCTGGATTTGAACGTCAGCTGGCTGCATACATACAAAAGTGAAAATAGCCAAAGTTAAGAGGGACCAAATTCTACTAAAATTTTAGAAATTCTTAAAATTTTAATACTTGAAAAATAGAAAACTAATCAATTACAGGTGCGTGCAACGCTACTACTAGTAGAGGGCATTCTCAGCCACAGGATGCAGAACAGGGCTATTACCTACTTGTATCATGTGGCTGAAAATGCTAATGTAGGTGATCCGTCTATTAAAAATTGGCCAGATTGAGACTGGACAAATATGAAATTTGTATGGGTACTGCCAATTGCCTACTCAGCCAAAACATTTCTTGGCCCTACCAATCGACGTTTTTTATGACCTAACCAGGAAGGGCCATTAGATCAGCATGCTTGAATCTTGATGAACGAACCCCATGATTCACATGTGCGAAATCTAGTATCCTAGCATGTGTAATTCCTCCTGATTGAAAGGCAGAAGGTTGCATGCAAGCCCACAACAAGAATGTCTGAAAAAGAGGAATTATAGGATTATATCCAACCTCAGGATATTCATACTATCCATTGACCCTGTGATCCAGACCATTCATTTGTTAGGTGTAACCCTTGATGACCCATACCTTATAAATCTCCCATATGGGACCCAATGTGAATAATTTTGTAATCTTAGTTGAAACCATCGAGCCCACAAATATTGAAAGGTGATAATTGTTCTTTATGGGAGAAATCTGGCCAGAGTCAATCCACAGTGGGACCCATCAGACCAAAGGTCTGGATCATCAAACCAATGGTTCCTACCCAAAACCCCAATATCCATCTCCCAAATGGGACAACATCAACATCATGAACCATACCTTATAATCACCCATATGGATCAAATGTGAATAACTTTGTAATCTTATTTGAAACCATCAGCCCACAAACATTGAAAGGCGATAATTGTTCTTCATGGGAGAATTCTGGCCACAGTCAATCCACAGTGGGCCCCATCAAACCAAATGTCTGGATCATCAAACCGATGGGTCCTACTAGGACAAACCCAAAACCCCAATATCCATCTCCCAAATGGGCCAACATCAAATTCTTGAACCATACCTTATAATCTCCCATGTGGGATCAAATTGTGAATAATTTTATAATCTTATTTGAAACCATCAGCCCACAAATATTGAAAGATTATAATTGCTCTTTATGGGAGATTTCTGGCCATGGCCAATACACGGTGGGCCCCAACAGACCAAAGGTTTGGATCATCAAACCAAAACCCCAACATCCATCTCCCAAATGGGCCATCATCAAAATATTGAACAATAATATAATCTCTCATATGGGATCAAAGTGAATAATTTTGTTATCTTATTTGAAACCATCAGCCCATAAATATTGAAAGGTGATAATTTTCTTTATGGGAGATTTCTGGGCCATAGTCAATCCACGGTGGGCCCCAACAGATCAAAGGTCTGGATCATCAAACCAATGGGTCCCACTAGTACAAACCCAAAACCCCAATATCCATCTCCCAAATGGGCCATCATCAAAATCTTAAAAAAAAAGGAGAAAAAGAAGAGAAAAATTCTTTATTCATAAGAAAATGATGTGTACATCTCCAAAAACAATCAATTGAGAAAAAAAAAAAAAAAAAATCCATTCTACCTCATAAACTCTCTCAATTCCTCCTCAACGGCTTCTTCCAATAATCTTTTCCCACCCTCCATCAGCTCAGGGCTCATCCTAACCATCAAAACACAAAACTCCATCTCATCCAAGCAACCATCACCGTCCATATCTCCCTCCCTCAACATGCTCAAAATCTCATCATCGCTCATCCCCTCCAACCCCAAAACAGCAGAATTCCTCTTCAAGCTCTCGAACGTAATCACGCCCTTCTCTCCATCCATCAACAGACGGAACCCATTACAGAGCTCCCCCATAAGACCTTCTTCTCCAAGCTTTTCCGCCATTAGAGGAAGGAAATCCTCGAAAGCTACTGCATTTTTCGCCATTTCTGAGAGAAAATCGAGAAGGGTTTTTTGTAGGAGAAGCGATGGATTTGAAATTGGGAAGCTGGGTGGGGTTTATAAAGGAGAGGGATTGGGGTTCGAGGAAAGAGAGGGATTGATGCCAGTCGAGCGACAGCTGAGTCTGGAATGGCTGTTTTCCCTTTCGTCGAAGCTGCTAGGGGTAGAATTGGAAAAATGGCGGAAAAGAGTCTTCTTTGCTATTTCCTTTTCCCAGTGGATTGACCGACTCTTGTTGTTAAATTACTGAATTACCCTTGGATTTGGAGAAATCGATTGACGTGTCAGTGAATTTTCTAACATGACCAAACGTGAGGAATTGTGTGATCTCGGCCCTTGAGTTTGTTCAAACGGTACTCATTGTTCGATGATCCAGACCGTTGGTCTGATGGGCCACACTGAGGATAAGATATATCCTGGAAATCTCTGTGATTGTTGCACTGCTCTCATCTTCTGATAGGTAGGAAGCAGGCTACAAACAAACGGCTGAGAAAGATACAGCAACGGTACACATCCAATGGACCAATAATGCTAGAGATTGGATGGATAGGATCTTAACATTGGAAGGTTTTTTAGGCATCAGTTTTCAAGAGTAAAGGCCCACAAAATCAACAGTCTAGATGATCAGGATATGGGCAATCGGTCCCACTTGCGTTGACTCAAGTGTCGAAGATCAAGGTCCTTAAGAACCATGGTTCAACAGTTTCTTTCCCACCAAAGTGACATTTGCTTATAAAATCCGACCGTTCAAAAGATGGGCCATGTTAAACCAGAATCGTTCGTTAATCAGATGGGCTACACCATTGAAATCAATGAACTGTCGGTGATCTTAAACACATGATTTTGTGCCTGTGTGGCCTACCTTATGAGTGGATAGTTCCAGTTTTTCCTCCAAGTGATCTTCATGGTATACCCCACCTTTCTGACGGTTCAGATGCTCTACTGAAGTGACACACAAGAGGAAAATAAAGACGTGGCATGGCAAAATGCACGTACAACGTTGTAGGTGAACATTTCTCAGGGGAAAGAACTCAGAGGCTACCACCATCAGCAGCCGGTTTGATTTTCCATGGCCCACTTGTGTGAAAGGTCTAGACCAGAAAATGGGTTAGAAGATAGTTCCACAATAAGCCAGTTTCATTGTCAGAGTATGGCCCACCTATTGAAAGTTTCCAGACTAGCAAGCATTGTCACCAATGGCAGAAGAGGATTGAGTGGTGACCCTAACACCACCGACAACTCTGGTGACAGGACTCTGTGGGACCGCCGTGATGAATGTATTTTATCCAGGCCGTCAATCCGTTTTTCCAGATCATTTTAGGGCATGAGCCCAAAATTGAAGCATATTCAAAGCTCATGTGGACCACACCATAGGAAAGAGTGGGGATTGAACGCCTAACGTTAAAAACTTGTTAAGGGCCACAGAAGTTTTGGATCAAGCTGATATTTGTATTGTCCCTTCATCCATGTATTTGAGAGTTTATGAACAGGTTGGATGACAAATAAACATCACGAAGGGCCTCAGGAAGGTTTCAACGGTGGATGCCATTATCCCTACTGTTTCCAGTGGTGTGGTCCATCTGAGCTTTAGATACGCTTAAAATTTAGGATCCTACTCCGAAATTATCTGAAAAAACAGATGGACGGCATGGATAAAACACATACATTACAGTGGGCCCTACACTAGTACAGTCACCAGGGATGTGGGTAGTGTTGGGTCACCACCGAATTGGACGCCCCCGTAATGAAATCAAGGCCCTAAACAAGCCCAATTGGCCAGTATGAACTAATCAACTGGTTCATTTTTTTGATCAAGCCCTAAAATGATCCGGAAAAAAATGATGAACGGCGTGGATAAAACACATACATTATGGTGGGCCCACAGAGTACCACCTGACTAATGGTAGCTTCACTAGCCAAACCGTGTCCGGCACGTGTGACCCATTGGTCTACGTAGAAAAGAACCCAAGCAAAACCCAGTCGACAGCCCAGCTCAGCCACCGACTGGGTCTTATGACTGAAGGTGCATGGAACTTTGAGGGCATTGTGGAAATTGAGGCAGGGTCTCAACTTCCTTATCTTTTTTCAATTCCAAAGTGTGAATTTTCCAGGCCATACATGAGATGAGTGGTTGAGATAAGGTGGTGGCCCACTTTTCCTTTAGGAATATTTGGGAAAGCATGTGAACGGGTCCAAATGACAACGACTACCTACCAATGAAAGTGAAGAGAAAGTCCCGTGTGGAATCAAATGCGAATTATATATTGTCTATATACTCACCTCTGATTTTCTACAAGTGGGGCCCATGGGCTGTGAATTCTGATGCAGACCCTTGATTTGACAGTCCGATGGTGATACATCTTGCCCCAAATTGGTTGGCTGTGATCTTTCAATTGGGAGATTTTTTGGCTGTGTTGTATATCCACGCCGTCCATCAGTTTTTCCAGATCATTTTAAGGCCTGGCCTAAAAAATGAAGAAGATTCAAATTTCAAGTGGACCACACCACACACACACCGCAGGAAACAGTGGTCATTGAATGCCCACCATAAAATACTTCCTAGGTCCCACCGTAATGTTTATTTTCCATCCAACCTGTTGATAAGCTCATACATACCTGGATGAAGGGAAAACACAAATATCAGCTTGATCCAAAACTTTTGTGGCCCCAAGAAGTTTTTAATGGTCAATCACCTCTATTTCCTGTGGTGTGGTCCACTTGAAACTTGGATCTGCTTCATTTTTGGGGCCATACCCTAAGATGATCTAAAAAAACTGATGGACGGAGTGGATATACAGGGAATACATCAAGGTGGGCCCCACAGTCAGGGAAACACCCACTCCGATGTTAGCCGGGTAACACTTAATCCACTCCCGGATCAGAGAGGATTATGTGGCCCACTTGGATAGTCATGCAATTTCCTGGAATGAAAACCCCCTTCTTTCTTGGAGCTTTCAACGTTATTTATGATAAATGAAGACCAAGAAATGCAGGCAATGGACGGCAACGTTTGAATCTAGCTTTGCTTATCTTACACGGATGTCGATGGTACCTCATATACATGCTCACACATGTTTCAGAATAGGATATTTGTACAAGATCCATTCCTTTCACCAGGGGCCTACCCTTATGTAGCTTCTCTTTGTCAAGAATGAGGTCGGTGCACTTGTCAGGTGAGCCACAGTTCACAAAACAAATGTAGGTCTGAAGTTTTCTTAGCCGTCAAATGTTTCTAAAACTGGCCCACCTGATGGATGGCTTGGATATTGCACCGGTTGACCGCGCTGGGACATGTGCTGGCGTTTACATGACGGTCCAAATAATGATGATCACCGTAGATGGAGCATATGCTAGTGTCCACACAGATTATAGGTTTGAATTTGCTCGTTGAATTTGGACCGTTAAACATTTGTTTTTAACCATCCGATGGCCATATTTGGATGGATGGATGGATCGTTCGATCATTGGGGTTTCTGGGTGTACCCCTTTTAAATCGGGGCCACCAATTGGACGGTTTGGATTGAGGTAGATATATTTCTCGTTGAGGAAACGGATATGTAGATATGACGCACACCCAGCTCACATGCAGATCACTGCAGGCTGTCTAAATTGTGGGCCCCACTATAGGTGGCCATTGCCAACTGAAGATTCCCTAGTGGCTCGTGCTGTGGGGCCCACTCTGATGTTTGTGTTTTATATCCACGCGGTTTATCCATTTTTCCAGCTCATTGGAGGGAGCTCGGATTAGTTAGTTACTACCCATCCAGGACTAACGATTAGATAGATGGGCATGTGGCGTATCACCATTGGCCGATGCAGTGCCCTGCCGCTTAGGTACAATTTAGAGCTGTCACACCTGTCACATCCCACCAATAGCAAAAATGTGGAGTCGGTGCATCCGGCAATGACGGGGCGCCACAAACCCTTCCAACCACCCGTGAGTCCGGTACCACGTAATCTGAGCTCCAGGGCCAAAAAAAATGAAGCAAATCCAAGACTTAGAGTGGGCCACACAACAAGAAACAACGGGGATAATGACCGCCACCGTTGAAATCTTTTTAGGGCCCACCATGATTTTTATTTGCCATTCAAACTGTTCATAAGGTCACGTAGACTTGGATGAAAGGAAAACACAAATATCATCTTGATCCCCAAACATTTGTGGCCCCAAAAGGTTTTTAATGGTAGATACTCAATCACCATGGTTTCATAAGGTGTGGTCCACTTGAGCTTTGTATCTGCTTCATTTTTTTGGGGTCATCCCTAAAAAAAGCCCCCAAAATGAATAGACAGTATGGATAAAACACATACATGACGGTGGGCCCCACAGCGCAGGGTCACTGATCAATACGCTTCCATGCCAATATTTAGCTAGCTCCCTTCCATAATCAGAACCATCTGCTCAAATGGAACTTTGCCCGTTGAATGCGGAACGTTCCCATTTCATTCTCACCATTCATTTGATGGCAACCTATCACGACGTTGTGAACGTTTGAGCAGTTTTATTTTGGGCAATTCCAGATCGTCAATCGTACGGTCTGGATTAAATACAAGTACACCACGAATACATGTACACAGTTCTGAATAAAGAATATAAAGCAGATCTCCAACATTATTATTATTATTATTATTTGTGTGTGTCATCCACTATTTCTGCCCTATTTCATATATATGTACCTTCCCCAGAGTATTCCTAATCAGATATGCACATGTCCACCGTACAGGAGACATGTACATGCCACAATCCAAACCATCCAAACAGCCAGACAACCAATAGATTGGGAGAAGGAACTCCCTGATAAGATGATCTCGAACATATCCAAAAACAGATGATAAAATAAAGGCCAATGTTTTGTACACTGATCAGATGGCTAGGGTTGTCCAATTAATTTGATTTTTGGGTTATGATTCATCCACCAGTGAGGCGAACAATTTAGACGGTTTGGATTAAGGTGCAAGGTCATGGGCCACCACAATCTCACAGAATATATTATAAACCATTAAAATATGAGTCATGTTGGGGGAACAAGGATCAAAGGGAATCAAAACCCTTGATATTATACAGAAGGTGTCCTTAGAAAAGTGAGATGCATCATCCGACAAGATCTGTCTCGTAGGAGAAAGAAAATACGGAGAACCCAGCTTCACACATACCCATGCAAGGAATGCTCCTGCATGGCAAGAAAAGATGGGTTTTTCTCATTTAAGTGTCCTATCTTTTGATGGAATTTCAGAGCAGGTGCCTATCTTTTTACTATTTCCAAAATGAAGGCTCATGCTTTACCGTAAAAAAAGCTCATTTGACTTTGAATAGGAAGAAAAGTGAAAAAAAAAGGAAGGAACGAGGATAAAGAGGACACGGATTGCGTGTGATGACCCAAACATGGATGCCAAGACCATATAGGTTGGTGGTGTTCTGGCGTGGTGAGATTTGACTGAGTCGTGTTATTGGACGTGGGCTCATGTGGCTCATTTGTAGACAACCACTAGTGGATGGATACTGTACAGCTTTCCTTTTGTATATTCTCTTTTTAATTTCTCTTGAATATTTAAATTTAAAAGTTCAAATCAAATTTAGATGAAATTGAGATTGTGGTATGACTTTTAGTTTGCAGCAATTCTCTTTAAATAGAGATGAGATCCCGATAGTTTCGATAGTTTATAGAAATAGTATATCTTAAATTCAAATAGAAGCATTTTAACAGTATAATGGTTAGGTAGACTATTAGGACTGTATTATACATCTTCGGCTATTCCGAAGGTTTCCAAAATCATGTAGACCTTCAGATCCTACAAGCCACTCTTCTGGCCTACTTTCACATGTGCTGCCATGAGAGATGAGATTGATGCAAACCATGTTTGAGATGACACGGATTATGTAGTAAGGTGCTCACCATCTTTTTACTGTGTGTGGCTTTGGTGGATTTGGATCACTAATTGTGGAGCCCATCTTGATGTATGTGCCTTACATCCACTCAGTTCATCCATTTTTATAACTCACTTTAGGGCGTGATCCTAAAAATGAGGAATATTCAAATCTTAGGTGGTCCACACAGCAGGAAATAGTGGTTATTGAATACCAACTATTACCACTAGAATGTTTATTTGCCATCAATATGTTAATAAGGTCAGAAAGACTTTGATGAAGGGACCACACAAATATCAGCTTGATTCAAAGCTTTTATGTCACACAAAAAGCTTTTTAATGGTCAATCAGCATTGTTTCCTATCGTATGGTGAGATTTGGATATGCTTCATTTATGGGATCATGCCCTAAGTGAGCTGTTGAAATGGATGGACGCTGTGGATGTAAGGCACATACATCATGGTAGGCCCCATAGTAAGGGATCCACCAAAGCCACGCTCCTTTTACTGGATGTGAAGACTTTGTCAGGCCCACTATGATGTATGTGTTTTACCTATACCATTTATCTATTTTTCTAACTCATTTTAGGGCATGGGCCCAAAATTGAAGTAGATCCAAAGCTCAAGTGGACCATACCACAAGAAATAGTGGGAACCATAGGAAATAATGGGAATTGGAACCCTACGGTTGAAAACTTCTTGCGAACCACAGAAGTTATTGGATCAAGTTGATAGTTGTCTTTTCCTTCCATCTGCATATCATGACCTTGCGAATCAACTTGGATGACAAGTAAACAGTCATTATGAGTCTTTGCAAATGGTGGATATCATTATCCATTGTTTTTTTTTTATGTGTGGTCCACTTAGCTTTGGAAATGCTTCAATTTCGGGCTCACATCTTAAAATGAGCTGGAAAAACAGATGTGCCAGTGCATAAAACACATTCATTATGGTGAGCACCACAGAGTCTTCATGCCATGGTGAAAGCTGCCAACTGCCTCACCACACAATCAACTTTGGTTTGAGAGCTCACAGGTTGGGTAGTGACCCAGCACCTCTTAGCTCAATGGCATTGGGGCATTACCTGATTTGATTATACCACATGCCTCTGTTTAGAGATGGGCCTATGCAAAGAATGTTTGAAAGTTGTTTAGGTCAGAGTAATGCACCTACCTTTAAAAGCAACACATGGCTTAATCCAATCCCACCAGATCTTACACCACCAAACTACCATCGGCGACAGCACCACGTGGCCGAATTAATTCCCACCACCACGCAATTGGAGTCCTGTTAAAAGTGTTGGAAAACGACCATATCATCCTTCTTGTCGTATCGGAGATGGGGTGTTGGTGCCCCATGTATGTGCCGATCGGATACATTGCCTTCATGATGAGTGGGGCCCATCCGCCATGATGGAACATGCAGACATTGAGAAGTAGCCCTCGTGGAACTACCCTAATCTCCACATTACACTGGCCCATTTTGAGGATCATGACGGATCAAGAGCGTCAATTTAGAGAGACCGCCATAGATGAGCAATGGTATAATAGTGGCACTGAAAGAAAAATCCCTAGTTCAAAGGGATAGCATGGAACAATATTGGCTTGCATGAAACAATGTTCTTTCCTCTTCTATCTGGTTCATCGACCAGTGGGGTCCACCCAATGAACGGTTGTAGTCTGTGCATGGGCCATATATGTAAGGTGGGTGATCAACCAGGAAACAAATTGAGGTGTTTGGGTAGGTTATACCAGTCCATATTGGTTCAAATAATGAGCCTGACATCTACTTCGATGGACAGAGTAGATGTCAAATGTCATGGTTAATTATGATATACTACGACGGCCGTTACGGAGAAAATGACTCCTGTTAATATAGATTTTATTAAAAGACAAAAAGCCATAAAGGCTTCTACCCTCGAATAGCCATATGGATGAGCCATAAACCCATAACAAGAATTGAGATATCATTGTCTGTGACTTTTTGCCAATTAATTTGGATTTTGCTTAACATATTTTAACCATCCACTTGTGAACCATCGATTGGACAGATATGATAATTTAGTCACCTTATCTTTTAGAGGCTGTGGCCCATCTACTCCATGATTCACTACATCAACAGTCTAATTACTGTAAGCACATGTCATGTGCACTCGATGGGTGGATAATTCAAGTCACATTAATCAACTTCTTTCTTGTTAATTAAATATGTAAATAAAAAAGGTGGAATAGATGAGATGGCCAGACATGGCCCACCTTGACGATATGTTCTATATCCATTCCGTCCATTTGTTTCTTCAGTCCATTTTATATCACGGTCCTAAACATTAACCACATCCAAATCTCAATTGGAGCACACCACAAGAAATATTAAAGATTGAACGCTCACCATTAAAAACTTCCCAAGGCTCACTGTAAGCAGATCCTTAATGTTTATTTGTCCTCCAACCTGTTGATAAGGTCAACCAGAACTGGATGAAGGGAAAATAAAAATATTAGCTTGATCCAAAATTTTTTCTGGACTCTAAAAGGCTTTCAATAATCACTGTTCACATTTTTAAGTGGTGTGGTTCACCTGAGATTTGGATCTGCTTAAGTTTTTGCATATCTTCTTTAAATGATCTGAAACAATGGATGAACGGCGTGGATATAAAAACAATTCATCAAGGTGGGCCCCACACGGTTAGGGTAACACCCACCAAGCCGGGTAATCGCTAATCTGCTCCCAGGCAAGAGAAGGCGTTGGTTGGGTTAAGTTGTGGCTTTGAGATGAGTTAATGGGTTTGGTTAGGGCTCTCAATGGGTCGGATTTGGATCGGATCCAGTTGGATCCGGCTCCAAGTCCATATATCTGTTGACGGATTCGGATCGGATTCAGATCCAACTCGGATCCAAAAGGTGATATCCATATGCAATCCATTTATAAATTATTAGATCCATTTCCGATCCAAAATCCATATAACCATCTGATTCGGGTCATATCTAGGTCCGAATCCACCCCCAATTACAAATCTAAAAAAATATATGATATAAAATATATAATTTAATATATTTAATTTAGTAGAAAAATGATGCAAATCCCGCTATTTACTATGGTATGGTCAACATGGCCTAAAATAATTTGTAAAACGGATGGCTAGCATGAATATAACATATACAGTGGGGTGACAATGAGTCGGATCTTAATCGGATTCGGATCAAACTCGGATATGTTCCCATGAATCCATATCCGGTCCATTTAAGTAATCGGACCTATTTCAAGATCCAAATCCGGTCCATTTAACTAAGCGGACATATTTTAAGATCCAAATTTGCATTATACGGATTCGGAGCGAACCGGATTTCGGATCTGACCCGCTCCATTGAGAGTCCTAGGTTTGGCTAGCAATTCGGTGTGAGTTAATGTTTAGTTGACTAAAATGCATTAAAATACATTAATACATATAGCAGTATTGTTTTTGGAATTAATTAAATAAACAACTATGTATTTACTGGTAAAACATTTATAAAATGAGGACTACTAGTCCAAATTGAAATACTGAGTCAGGCGTCGAATGCAGATTTTGCTGCCTGAAGGTGGGTCAGCTAGCCCCACGTGCGGTCCTATTGGTGCACACATGCCAACTTGGCATGTGTGTAGGGCATCAGATCTGAGTATCAAGCATGGTTTGATATGTTGTTTGAGATAGGCTTGGTTTTAGTTAGCCTTAAGTGTCACCGCAACGAAATGGGCCAAAATGAAAACGAATTGGGGCGACTCATTCTGATTTTGGTATCTGGAAGAGTTGTACTCGGAAGTGTAAAGAATGGTGTTGATCATATGGTCAAAATATCAGGACGGCCAATCGTTTGGTGGGCCATGCATGTAAGGAACAATGGGTGACAAGAATTTTTATGGCTTTCTTCTTTATGTGCATTTGTGGCCCACCTTGTAAAATTGAGCACCTTGAGTTCTTGGCCAAATGGGGTGGGTTGCTGCGATGGGTGGGGCTTAGGGTTGTAGCCGGTGGGTCGCAAGGTTGCAGTGGACCAGCTGGCTCGGGGTGAGGCTTTGGGTGACTGTGGTGATGAGTGAATCGTGGTGGGGATGGCAACACATCTCGCTGGTGCCCGAAGGTGGTGATGGCAATGCAGAGGCCTAGATGTGGTAGATGCAGAAGCTACGAGAAAAGGTGTCTCAGTCAGGTGAATGTGATGATGAATGAATCAGAGGTCAATGTGCGCTGTTACCATGAATATTTTAAGAGAAGAACAAACGAATTTTGATAAGATTAATTTATTACTTTTCTTATATTTTTTGTACTAGGATACAACAAATTTATAGAAGTGTCGAACCAAACCTCCTAATCATTTCCTAATTCAGAGACTAAAGAGGAAATACAATCAATAAGAAAATAAAAATAAAAATAAAATATGAATAGATCCAAAAATAGTAATGTAGAATATTGAGTTGCCTAATGCTAATTTACAGCCCTAGATGATATATGGCCAGGATGTCCTGTACATGTGGCAGGTGTGCCCATGTGGATAATAGCAAACCTCCAACCACCATTAACACGATAGAGATCCAATCTAAACAA